>JAJJWW010004405.1:0-600000 GCA_023531295.1 Papaver armeniacum
AATAGATTTCCTAATCTAGACCTTGACCGACCTACCAACGGGACTGCTGCCGGTAACTATGTCTCGTAGTAATTCTAGTTGTTAAGAACTATTCAACTCTCGGATACTAGCCTGTTACTACAAATCGATTTTCAGGCCGTGTCTTTGTATTTACAAGTCTATTCGGTGTTTCCTCCGATTAACAATAGACTCAAAATTTCGATTTTAATCTTTGAATGCAACTACGTTTGCACCAGAAAATGGTGTTTAACTCTTGAGTTGAGATTGTGGTAGTAGTACTCTTTCTTCACCCGCAAAAGTACCAAACTTACAGAAATAGTTTAAAAAAAAAAGAAAATTTAACCAAACATGAAAAGATTTAGTCATGCTAAATCACATTACAGATTCATATCAACGTTCCGAGAACTGCACTTTGTTAGTTATCGGGACAGCGTGTTCTGGAACGTATTTTCGCAATCCCAAAGAGCTTAAGAACATATCCAAGAAGTTAAGCATTAATATTGCAATATCCGCTAGTGTAAATTCTAATGTGCACACTTATTTAATACATACCGAATTTGAAGACTAGACATGATGTTCGGAACACATCTATCACATAAAGTATACGATCAAACACAAGCGAGTGTCTCGAATGTACCGACAAGCAATCTTGTTATAGCGTTTTTCATTTGGTGCAATTTTTTGAATTTCCTTAAAGCTCATGCTCATGTCCCGTAGATCATACGAAAAAACTATATCTCCTACTCGTAATACCAAGTTCAGGGACTCTTCTACTTCCTTGACAAGTAATACATCAAAATCATATGATTGAAACCTTGGATATGCTATTATCAATTCTTCGAGACTAACAAGATATCTCATGTTCCACCCCGTGTAGTCAGTCTCCATTTCCAAGATTTCAAAACTGGTAGCTGAAGATAAACGATTAACTATAAGATATAGGTGACCCTTACACTCCACAAAATATTTTGGTTTCGTTCCTTGCTTTTTGTCATATATTGGCATTTCCATTCTTAATTCTTGATTAACATTGAAACAAAAAGTACTCCCTGTGTTGAATGTGTCAATCCAATGCAATGAACCACTCCAAAACACACAACTATCAAAGGAGTTACGAATAGGTAGGAAAACACCTCCCCAGATAGCTTCCAAGAAGCTGTTTCAGATGAGTATACCTCAATTTGACAATTGAAATTCCCAGTTGAAAGTTTTGAAACCTTAGGTTAAGCACAAGTATTCCTTCAGATGCAGCAGTAACACTTTGAGAAGTATAATAATAGAAGACCAGTACTGTTGATATCCTGAATATGGGCAAAGCTGAAGGTCGAGATTGACAGGGCAGGATATAGAAGAAACTGCTATCACCACAATCATTGAACCAACACCATATTTACCTTGCATCACTAAACTAGCGCAGCTGAAAACTATACCAGCAGGTCTAGCACAAACAAATATCTATTCTTTCAGGACAGACACTACTTATGAAGTTATCTAAGACAAAACAACATAACTGTAAAGCCAGGATACAAAACGATGAATCTGAATCTGATGCGTATGTTGTCACATTCCGGAGAAATCCAGATACTTGACCATGAACCTCATGCCAAAAATTGAAGATATATCCATGCAATTTGAGTACACAACTGATAATAAAATGCTAAATTTCAATAAAACAGGATATGATTGTTACGACATATCTTAAAGAACTCTTGAAGCTCATGGAAACCAGAAAAAGATAAAGGAACCGAAACTCTATATTACAATTTCACCATCTTCCTTCGCAAACACAGCAGGCCAACATCTAAGTATCTGCATTGAGACCAATTCCTACTCTCAGCTATATACTTGCAATCATAACTCGCAAAGAGCAAAGATTTGAAATTAGCTGTTCCACATCAATCTGTAAACATGCTCCATCGTTATTAGTTTTTTTTCAGCATCAATAACACGAACCAAAGGCATATGTCGTTAACCTGTGGCATTAAACCCAAAATCAACCCAAGACGGGGAACTGCTGATGCCTCACAGGATTCCAGTAAACGACCTCAGCAACCATCGATGGTTGGGTTTGGCGGAGACCCATATGTCTTGCTTGAACAAAATTCCCTGCACACACAAAAAAATTCATGGACTTAAAATCAAACAATTGAATAATTAATGAATACTAAAAAAACCCTACAAAAAGACAAGTTTACCTGTTACACGATGAAAATGAAAAAAAATTGAGTTTTGAGAGGAGAAATCATTGTGGGAGTGAATCCTTAACAAGCAGATTGAGGTTTATCTTCATCTTCTTCTTCTGGCTGTTTCAGATAATGTATAATGATGGAAGTAGAAATGATTATTGGATCAGTGAGGCAGAAAGAAATTGTTGAAGAATCCATATCGTCTGAGAAATAAATTTGAGATCTGAATCTGAACAATGAGAGAAATGAATACGGAAAGTTTGTTTTAGGGTAAAAGAGTGATAGAGATGTTTTTTTTTAGGGCAATGGATACCCAAACAGATATCCTTATGGGCCATAAAGTCGGATCCTTACTAACTACTTAGTCTCTCAAGTCTTACATTGAAGGCCCGTTAGTTTGTTTAGTTACCATCTGACGACCTTTGTAAAAAAAGACTAATGTTGATCGGTTGCCCATCTGAAAAATTATGTTATTTCTTGATCTCCTGACCACTTAAGTCTTACCATCACAGCAAAGGGGTGATCAATTTTGCAACAACTGCAAGACCCACAAGTGCGAACTTGGACGGACTAAATTATAAGAGAGGCGCTTATGTTGACACGATCGACTTAAATTCAAGAAATAGCTTATCTACCACATACACCACTTTCTTTCTGACTTCGTTCAACATAGTCTTCTTGTACATTCAGAGCTGATAAAGTTGCATATAGAAACAAGAAATTTAAGAAGAGAAACAAATTGCCACAAATAAATGACATATGTGACAGTAAGATTCTGTAGCCCAGTTATAGATGTAGCCCAATCCAAGATAAAAGACGAGCCACTTGTAGCCAATATTGTTGTACTTGTAACTGTAAGACATGATCTCCAAATAATTTGCATCTTAGGGGATGTTGAGAAAAGGATTCTGGAGAGTTAAAACACACTCAAGGATGAAATAAGCTTGGGGTACTTGCTTCTTCGTGGAGCCGTTTCAGTGGCTCAGAAAGTTTGTCTTTGCCCAGTGGCATCTTCTGCAGACCCTCATTAAATGAAATTCGAAGTTTTGACATACTGCAGGATTTTCATCTGGTTCTGGTTCAGGATGAATATGAAATAGAAATGATTCTCCTCTGGATTATAACTTTTTCGTTTCAATCGCTTTTTCTATGATGTCTACAGAAATATCAGTGACCTTATCATCCTGCTTGTCTTTACTACACATGATGTACTAACCATCGAAACATACTTGATGTCAAGCTATTCCGCATGTTCTAAACTTTTGTCCACAACCTTCACCTCTAGATAAGAGTCTGAAACCGGCTCAATCTCATTAGTAACAAAACATTCAGAATATGCAGAAATGGGATATATACGAATCCTGAGACTCCAATTTCCTTATAGATACTAGCAACATGAATATAGGTCATATCTCCATTCTCATTACGGCTTTCTATTAGGTCTGGAAGATTAAATGGTAGCAGAGCCCAATCTATCCAATGATCTAAATCACATAAAATATCACGAGTCAAATAAGGACTAGGGCATTTTTTGACATGTTTGTCGGGAATCGGGATCTCCTGCCTGGTCAGCCTTGTCCTCGTTAGACATATTCTGAGCCTGCAAATATATTTAGCAATTTGAAACCTACATAGTTACTTTGAATGACATCAACATGTAAAGATTTGCACAATTGTTGATTCTTATTGTCTTAAGCATTTATCCGGAAGTTCATGCCTTCCCCCTTAGAGGGTTGGCACAAAAGCAGCAGATATTGAAACTAATAGCATGACTAGGCATAGCTGAAAACATTCCAGTCTCAAGGAACCGATAAAATTATGCTGCTTTTGGTTACCGAATCGCTTTGTCACAATAGCCGTGTCCTTAATAGCTCTGCAACATATATGTGTACAGCCTGTGTCACAAAAACTAACTTTCAGTCAAAAGCCACATTTGATTCACATATGCACAAGCTGAACAAACACAGTGATTATATGTGTATGCAGCGGCAAAGAACGGTAATCATAAACAACCCCAATGGATCCATTCTATTACTACTCATTCTACGTTTGTATATTCGATTCCCAAACTAAATTGAAACAATGAGCAAAATATAACGACAAGGGCAGTGAATCAAACAGAACTAGTTCCCTAAGATTTAAACAAAATAATTCAATTCATTAGAAAGGAATCTCAGAATACACCTGAATCAAATAGATAGAATTTAATCGGAGGATGCTCAGATTTATTATAATTTGTTTTCCTTGACCTTCCACAAAGTAAGGTCTCTTAGTTTTTTTTTTTGAAAAAGGCAAGATAAGATTAAATAAAAAGAGAAAGAGTGCCAAGATAGCACCCTTAGAAGAAACATGGAGAAATATGAATAGAGAGTTTACAACAACTACTCCCTAAACAAATTCACCCAATCAAAAATGAAATCATCAAGTTTGATGTTCTTAAAAGAATCAACATTAATAGACCAACTAAGCAACAACAACTTGATATCAATAATAAGAGAGCGTAAAGTTTTTCGACCTTGTTTCTTTGCTATTAGAATATCATTTCTTTGCAACCACACTACCCACCATATCGCGAACGGCAAACAATATCTCAGAAAGATAAGAGGCTTGGTCGAAATCTTCAATTTCCACTTCCATAAGAATTCCATAACTGTTGTTGGGTGAGCCCAACCAAATCCCAGTTGTTGTAAAAAATGGTCCCAAATTTGCCTAATAAAAGAGCAGTTAAGGAACAAATGCTCAACTGATTCCTCAATGTTATTGCAGAAAGCACACAGATTCACAACAGTCATACCCCTTCTTGACAACATGGATAGAGTAGGAACAACTCTATTAGCAGTAGCCCAAACCAAAAAACTAATTTTAGGAGGAATTATCTTGTTCCAAACATACTTAGAAGGAAATTTAGGAGGAATACTCTGTCCCTGATCATGCATCAGCCAAGCATAGCAAGAACTAACCGAAAACGTACCTTTTGGATTGCAACTCCACTCCCGTTTATCGTCGTTCTCAGCAACCGTTCCTTGGATATCTAAAAGTCTAGAAAACTCCATAACCTCTAGAATTTCCTGGTCCTTGAGTCTTCCGCAAGGATCAATGTTCCAACACGATCCATTCCCATTGTCATTTTGCTCATATATTTAACTAAAGCCTCTTTCCTCCTACTAATTTTCCATAATTTTGGAAATAACTCTTTAAGAGTCTTTTCATGGCACCAAACATCATTCCAAAAATTTGTTTTGTTTCCTCTTCCAACTGAAATCTTTGACCCCTTTCTAAGAAGCGCAGATTGGTTAAGAATACCCCGCCATAAACCCCATCCATATATTGTCTTTGAATCTTTAGGTAACCACCCCTCTTCAACACCACTGAATTTCTCATATATCACTCTTCTCCATAACTAGACTTTTCCTCTCCATATCTCCACAACCATTTAGTTAATAAAGCAGCGTTCATCGTCTTCACATTTCTTATCCCAAGGCCACCCTCACTCTTCGGAACACAAACTTTTTTCCATGACCTCCAATGTAGCCTTTTCTTATTAATAGTGTCTCCCCAAAGAAAGTTTCGCATCAATCTTTCTAATTTCTTCGCCACTGAAGAAGGGATCTGAAATAATGACAAATAGTACAAAGGAATAGAAGCTAACGAATTATTGATGAGCACGATCCTTCCGGCTTTTGAGAGATACTTTCTCTTCCATGGAGCTAGTCTTAAAGACATTTTCTCAAGAACAGCATTCCAAACAGATTTTACTCTAGTAGAACCCCCTATTGGAATCCCAAGATAGGAAATAGGAAACTTTCCCACCCCATGCACCTTGCCAATCCAGCACATTCTTGAATACGTTCCTGTTGAACCCCTATGCCCATCATAGAACTTTTGGCGAGGTTGACTTTCAGCCCTGTTTTAGCTTTAAACGTCTCTAACACCTCCATCAATTTCCGAACCTCTTCCACCTTTGCATCCAAGGACACAATTGTGTCGTCAGCAAATTGAAGACGAGAGATTTCCATTCCGTTTTCCTTTACATAGAAACCTTTAAGGAATCCTCCGTCCTTTTCCTTGAACATAAGCTTATTAAAGACTTCAGCCACCAGTAAGAATAAGAATGGGGAGAGTGGGTCTCCTTGCCGGAGCCCACGAGAAGCTTTAGAAAAACCCTTTGCAACTCCATTGATAATGACTGAAAACCTAGATGTAGAAATACAATAATGAATCCATCTTCTCCATTTCCAACCAAACCCCATTTTCCTAAGCACACTATCAACTGATCCCCAAAGAACATGATCATAGGCTTTTCCATATCAAGTTTGCACACAATCCCTTCTTTGCCTTCTTTGCTTCTGGAGTCAATAAGCTCATTTGCAATCAATATTCCATCTAAAATTTGTCTTTCCGCTAAAAAAGCACCTTGCGATTGAGATATTAGTTGTGGCATAACCACCTTTAATACTGGCGAGAACTTTAGATAAAATTTTATAAATTGTACTAACCAGACTAATAGGCCGAAAATCCTTCAACTCAAGTGCTTCATTCTTCTTCAGAATCAAAGACAGAAAAGTGCAATTTAAGGTCTCGTAGTTGGATTGTATTAAACATCATCATCGCATCGTCAATCAATAACTATATATAATCAAACACACATATCGATCTAGAAACCTTACTTACCAAATAATAATAATACAACAGGAGGCGGAGGTGTATGAGATTGTCAAACAGATATGAGGCGGCGCTAAAGAAAGAATAACATAGAGAGGCACTTATGTTGATTTCATAGGAGAACTTTGATTTTATTCAAATTACATATTTGCCACTCACCCAAATCATACCCCAACCCTAGAAAACGCATGTTCAATCGTCCATCTTATTTTCTTTACCGTAACACAAATGTGCCATAGCCGTTAGATTAATTGGTAAAAATGAAGCGAAGGGTGAAAACTTTTCCCTAAATGAAATGAACAGTTCTCTGACCCTTATAAGCATAATATATCACAGCCGTCTGATTTATAAGCAATGACTGCCGGCTATAGAACCATTACAGCCGTCGGAATATTATTGTTCAGATATATAATTCTTTCTTCGTCTCTCTGCTGTCTTAACGGTAAGAATTAGGTATTGTAAGTTTGGAATTGGATCAACGGTAATCCTTTCTTCGATTGAGAGCTGGTAATTGTATGATTGTGATAATTCGAAATACAATTGGATGTGTTTTGCCCCTCAAAACTCGGGATGCCCTAGTAGAAGAGAATACTTGGAGATCTGCCAGGTGTATCTACGGCTAACTTTGATTTGATCTAATGGTTGTATCGCATTGTCAAAAAGAAAAAACCCTAACTTTTTATCTCCAATCTCTTTTTCATCTTAAACCCTAAGATAAAAGAAACAACAATAAAGCCATCAAGATACGGCAGAAGAAACACTAGAAATTGAAAAACCTAAACAAATCCCAATCATGGAAGAAATTGAAAATCCGGGTGATGAGAAACTAACAAACGACGTAACAGACAATATATTGTATATGAACATGGTTGGATCATCTCTGTCTTGTAAGCTTCAAGTTCTGTTTCGGTCAATAGAGTAATATAAAAAAAATTTCTGGCAATTATGTTTCTAACAAACGACGTAAGAGACAATATATTGTATATGAACATGGTTGGATCATCTAAGAGAACTGTCCGTTTCTCTTTTGGGGTACCAAATTTTGGAATTCCGAAGAAGAGAATCTTATGCAGTTTAACCATAATTACTAAGTACCTAAATTGTAGTTCCAAATAGGAAACATTGTATTGAACCTAGAGGCTACAGAATCAGCATGTACATGTAAAAGTAGGCAGAGAAAGGTTTTACCTCATAATTGTGTATTGGTGTACCAAACCCAAACCCTTCAAACTCTCACGTTTCGCTCCCAAAGACACGATATAGCATTATGGCCTCCAACTCCAAGGGGAAAATAAACTCAACAATATGTTCCCGTTAAGGAATGATTGGGGTTCGTTCACCCATAGACCCAACCAAAACAATCTGTTTCACCCTGCAGCGTTGCCTGCACAGTGGATTCCACTGATTTTCAAAAAGATCACAACAATTTAAAGTCTCGAGAGCATACAAAAAGAAAGAAGCTAACAAACAATGAGTGTTACGAGCATCTATTTGATTCTTATGCCCAATCCAATAAAACCTATTAGACGCCATACGTTGTAATCAGAAATCGGTAGGGATGTCTTCAGTACGAAATAAATTTAAGAAAACTAATGGGAGCTCAGGTCTTCCTCCCTTATAATTAAATATGAAATATGAAATATGCTCGAAAAAAGTTTCTTCTCAAGATATGGCTACAAAATTCATACCACTCGACCATAGTACCTGGAGATTTACTAACTCTCCAAATAGATAGTCCACTGTAGAGTTCCAAAACTGTCTGTGAGAGAAATACAAGAAACCATCAACATCAAGAGAAGAATAAACAGTAGCCACAGAAACTAACAATTCTAGTTGAGATTCACCTAGCTGCTGCAAAAGCAAAACAATGTTACCAAATTCATCTTCATTTAGATTCTTACTGAAATTTGAATTCCACTCACGTTCTTAATTAATATATTTTCTTAAAAATCTGTTACTGTTTTACAGGAGGCTGAGTTTGTCTATCAATGGTATTTATCGGTGGGAATTTGTTATACACACTGAAGTAAGTATTGAAGGCTCTAGCCTTACATAATAGACCAGCTACTTAGATATTTCCACATCTCACAATTTGTAGTACATCTAACTTGTGAGTTTTTGTTACCAAAAAAAAAAAACTTGTGAGTTTGAGAAATTTTTTGCCTGTGCATTCTTGCCATTTATTCAGCCTCCAAAAAAAATACTTTAAGCCAAATGCAAAGAATCAGATACGTGAGAAACCAATAAAAACAATAAACCACCAGGAAGAATGAATCGGTTGCCTCTTTATCCGCCACATGTAGAGCAGTTTCAGCAAAGCTTATTTCTAGCATAATCAAAGTACGATTTGTCTAAAATTAGTTTCTGCACACTTTCTGACACGCGGTTATCATTTAGTACAGACCCCATAGTTTCTCACAACTGCTAGATAGGTATACCAAGCTCTTACAGCAACATATATGGAAAAAAAAAAAAAAAAAAAACTATCAACCACAAAATGTAAACAGCTAAATTCTTCAATGTCCAGAAGATAATAGTATAACTATCCCAAATTAATCCAGCTGCGTTTAAATAAAACTCAGGGGGGCTGGCCTGTATATAATAAATGCAACTAACTCAAACGGAGTCATCGCCTTCTAATGAGATTTCACCTTCCTTGGAACCATAACTTAAGTCTTTCCATTAGTTCGATTAGGGCAAGTATGCCTGATATCGGTGGTGTGGTAGTTCCAATATTTACCTTTTCAAGAACTTTTGCATTCTTCAAAATTAGTTTTATGAAGGTGCCATGAAAACTCCTCCAAATGAACTGACTTTAGCCGTGCAAATGGACACCCAATTGCTATACTTAAGCTCCAAAATACAACTTGTCCGAATTCGGGTTTGTTCATTGAAACACCAATATTATATATATAAACGGAGTCAAAATGTTAATTAAAAAAATATTGAAGAAATTCTTTTTCTTTTTTAAACAAAAAAACAAACAGAGAGGTGATTATAGAGATTAGTATACTTGCAAAACAAGCGACTCCAAATTCGGAGCACTTTGGAACAACTTAAGTAGTACTTTATCAGTGAGGGATTTACACCCCGAGGTCACTGTCAAATGGGTTAGATTTTGAAATGTCGGCAGATCATTTGCAAAAGAGAGAGCCTGCAAACAATCAACAAAACAAACCGCCTTAGGATACAATACATAAATATAGCAAAAACACATCCAACAATTCTTACAAAAACAAGTAGTGAGCACCTAAGATGCACGTCGTTAACATAACTTTTTCTTAATTTTGTCCTCCCAAATATGAAAAAGTAGTACTTTCATTTTATTTTTCAATTTGGTTTATTATTAGGTAAAAATGAAAGAAATGAAAATATCACTTTTAATGAAACGGAGGCAATCTTTCGTATCTAAAACTAAAATGTATAAGTAATTTTATAGTATATCAATGAAGTATTTGAACATCATATAGGCAACATGTAAAAAGTATATAGGCTCTTTCAATTTACCTTTAAATTATAGCTCTTTTTTTGGAGTACTAAAAATATATTAAAAAGTAAAAATATGATGTAATTATTTATACTCATTGCGTAGTGATTCAAAGAGTTTTCCAAATATATAAAATTCACAAAAATCCGACGTAACATTTGGAAGATATGAAGTTTTAAAATATTTATCATCATTTTTATTAAAGTGGCATTTCTGTAAATAAACGATTCACACATTATTATTTTTAAGTCCCTATTCTGTTAGGCATTTCAGTCCATATTGAGATTTGTTAACCAAATGGTCCCTATTCCGTTAAGTATTTTGATCTCTATTCCGTTTGGTGAACCAAATTCCGTTAGGTGAACCAAAATTGGGTAAGGATTTTTGATTTAGCTTGCTTGCATTGAAGAGGGGGAGATACCATGTTGTCTTCTTCCTCCCAAAAGAAAAAAGAAAAGGAAAGTACCTAGAAACTAGCACATACATCTCGCTAGGCCAAGTGGTGTGACATAAAACAAAAACAAAATATTTATCATCATTTTTATAAAAATGGCATTTCTGTAAAGCTCTTTGAATATTTATCATCATTTTTATAAAAATGGCATTTCTAAAGTTTTAAAATATTTATCATTATTTTTATAAAAACGATTTCACACATTATTATTTTTAAGTCCCTATTCTGTTAGGCATTTCAGTCCATATTGAGATTTGTTAACCAAATGGTCTCTATTCCGTTAAGTATTTTAATCTCTATTCCGTTTGGTGAACCAAATTCCGTTAGGTGAACCAAAAATGAGCAAGGATTTTTGATTTAGTTTGCTTTCATTAAAGAGGGGGAGATATATTGTTGTCTTCTTCCTCCCAAAAGAAAAAAGAAAAGGAAAGTACCTAGAAACTAGCACATACATCTCGCTAGGCCAAGTGGTGTGACAATATAGAAAGGCAATTAAATCAATTAAAACAAAACACGATGAGATGAAAACGGGGCACATCTGGCTAAAGTTTCCCCACATACCCGGTGATAGTGAATGCTTCCGATTAGTTTGTCGACAAGCAATACGGGAGGAAAATTCTAAATTCAAGGAGCAAACCATGTCTTGGCAACAACAGAGGCAAAATCGGTTTAATTATGTACGATATCATTTGGTGACGCTTAATATATTGAATTTGTTGTTATATCATATCGGGCAAATATGTAATTTTAAACAACCCAAATAATTCATTGTTGAACTAGCTTTGAGGGTTTTGCACTTGTTGCTCAATTAATCACCCATACAGGTAAATCACTTTCAGCTTAATGCACCGTAGTTAGGTTCAGCGACGGAACCAGGACTTTGTGTCTGGGTGGGCTAAATTTTCCTTTCCAAACACACAGATTGTAGCAATCTAAAGTTCTCAAAATTATATACATCGATCAAACCAATGTACACTGCTTATCATTTTTTGTATGTTAAGGTTCAACTCAGTGACAATGTATAATAAGCCTTAGTATTTATTATACAAAAGTGCGGCCGAAAGCGGCCCGAATTTTTTAGATCTTATTTCTATATGTTTGTATAGTTTTCAAATAAGATAATGAAATTATGAACCGATACATCGAAACATGTACACATCAATCTTTCGTCATTGTTTGCGAGAAGAAAAAAATAAGCATGCGCTAAATAGATTATGAGATTTGTGCTAATTTTTAGTCCACGCATGAGCCAAGTTTTAGTAAGTATTTGGAAACAACATGGCCTAATTAGATCAGATTGTGGTGGAGTAGGGGTAAATTCCATCTTCGATTCTAATTTTTAAGCACTATCCGGAACAGAAAAGTTCAAAGGAACGAAAAAACACAACATAATAATGAAAATTGAAAAAAGTCATGTGTATATGGCATACTAATGGGCCAATTAGAATTTTTTCCCTTCTAATCTATAATTTCTTGACAATTAGGCTACACTAAATATACTTTTCCACATTTTGGGATGGGCTATAGCCTACCTAAGCCACCCCCACCTCTTTCCCTGGTTAGGTTGCATTAGGCTGTGTTTATACTAGTGGTACAACTTTTCATTTGATCGAAGGACTATTTTCTATATCAACAAATTGAGACTAATCAAGATTAGAGGTGTCAAAAAGGCCAGGCCAGCCCGGGCCTGGTCCGGTCTGGCCTGTATAAGCAGGCCAAAGCCTGGCCTGGCCCGTTATTTAAGTAGGACAGGCCAGGCCCAGGCTTAAGACAGGCCCAGGCTGGGCTCAATATTTCAGCCAGTTGGCCTGCCACAGCCTGGCCCGGATTAGCCTGGGCCGGCAAAGGCCTTCCAGGCTAGCCTGTTAAGGCCTGCGTAGTTTAAGGTTTATAAATTTTCTAGTAAAAAGTTGATAGTGAGGTTCGAACATGAGTTCTTTGGGGCACATTGAAAAGTATCTAACCAGCTTTCCAACAATTTGTTTTGTGTTTAGCAGAAACAAATCCAATTAAATATGTAATACATTTGAAGCCACTCCCACATTTTATCACGATGATAATCATAATGAATCATGCATGATGTATATTTTTTCATTGATATTTTGTGTTAATAATAAGTAATAATTTATTGTTAAATATTTTTTTAAAGGTCTACAATTGTTTAAATTAGAGCCTAGCTAATTATGAGGGATCTTTATTAATAGGATCTGAAATAAAGATAAGCATAAAATTGGTAATTTATAAAGGTTCAAAGAAAATTAATTTTCGTTGTTTCCTTATTAACGGTGATAATCATAATGAATCATGCATGCTGTATATTTTTTCATTGATATTTTGTGTTAATAATAAGTAATAATTCATTGTTAAAGTTTTTTTTTAAAATTCTACAATTGCTTAAATTAGAACCTAGCACATTCTATAACGGTGATAATAATAATGAATCATGCATGTTGTATATTTTTCATTGATATTTTGTGTTAATAATAAGTAATAATTTATTGTTAAAGATTTTCTTTAAAGGTCTACAATTATGAGGGATCTTTATTAATAGGATCTGAAATAAAGATAAGCATAAAATTGGTAATTTATAAAGGTTCAAAAAATTTAATTTTCGTTTTTTCCTTATTAATTTCTTAAATGACTCAATATTATAATTTCCGTTGTCAACGTTGTTTCCTTATAAATGGAATACATTAACAGTCTTATTGCAACCAAGATAATGTGGTACAATTGGTCAAACATTCAAATGAATGAAACAGGGATCGCGAGTTCGAACCTCAGGAATATCAATTTTTTAGGCGTTGGTTGAAAGATAACCTATATAGCAGGCTAGCCTGGCCCGGCCTGGCCTGGCCCAACATAGTGCAGGCCTGATTCAGGCCCAGGCTGGGCTCACTCAAAGGCTTACCAGGCCAGGCTAGCCAGGCCTGTTTAGTCAGCAGGCCTATCCAGGCCAGGCTGACGAAAAGCAGGCCAGGCCGGGCCGGCCTGTTTGACACCCCTAATCAAGATGGGTTAGATAATTTCGAAACTTTGAGTTTAGAACAAATGAGAATACGAATGGTAGATGCACTCAAACATACATCCTTCCATTGTTTCCTCACAATTCTTATTCCTTGCCACGAACAGGAGATAATCTATTATTTGAAGTTCACATTTCGAACTTTAACTTAAGTGGTGGCATCAATTTTCTTCATACATAACTGGGGTACATCTAGATTAGATCATAAATGGGGTGTTTTTAGAAAAAAATTAGGAAAAAAAAAACACCAAATTGTAGAATTCTTGATTTCATAATTTAATATTGGTAATTGTTGGACATACATAAAATTAGATTTAAAAAAATGTTGCGACTGTAGCAATAAAACACTAAAAGAAGATGTGAAGATGTTAGAAATAAATTTCTGGAAAGTAAATAAACACTCAAATGATAGCAAACAGAGGACAGAGTCACGTGTTCAACACGCCTGTCCTTAATACGATAGTTGACTAAGACGCCTCAAGAATGAGTGATGCCTATACCCTGTGGTCAAGTCGTATCCAGGATAAAACTGCCCGATGCAAGCACTGTTAGCACTACAATACTTGCCCACTCTTACGAACTCAACAACAATGGCACAAAGAATGTAAAAACCACACAGAGGGAGAGAGACGAAAAGAAGAGGATAGTAGCTCTTCTGGACACACATTGAAATGAAGAAATCTATTTGTTTTTATAGGCAATGGAAATGAATTTGACATAAATGAATTTTTCACAACTTCCCTAACAAACCATTTAGGAAATTAAATTTTGTCTTAATTTTAATAAAATAGTTTAATGAAACAAAACCTTGTTTTACGTATTCCGTTCAGGAATTAAAAGCTTGTTTAAGTAATCTCTTTATAAATTACAAAAAAAAAATTTACGTTTAGAAAATAAAGCTTGTTTTAATTTTAATCTTAGTTTACTCATGCATGTGTATACATGCATTAGGCATGGCAAGTTTCCCTTGACTATCCATATTCGCATTTCATTCACTCATAGAAAATGAGTAAGCATCCTTAGACCTTTAGGTCGTTAGATCAATTATAACCAAGACCAAAAAACTAAAACATATTAAAAAGACTCATTTTCTCCAACAAAAAATTATTATAAAATCCTCTAAACTAGTAGATCAGTTCTTGTGCATCTGAGCAGAAAACTGAAAAGGTGGGCCAATCAATCTGTGAGAGAACTAAAATTAATATAGTGAGAATATGCCTCAGTCTTCCTCTTAGTAGCCAGGAACGTGAAGAGTCATCACGTATCTCAGTGAGAACCGCGGATTTGCGTTCCTCAGTGAGAAATGTGATGGGAACGCGCTCCTGACAAGAAAGAAACGCGCTCCTGATATGGGAGAAACGTTTCAGTTATAAACCCTGATATTGAACCCTGATATGCTCCTGATATTTAAGCATATCTAATTATATCCGGCTAAATATACTAACTGTATATTCTCATATCTTCACATATATTCTCATATATCAGATATCTTCACATATCTAATTATATCTGCCTAAATATACTCACGGCATGTATATTCTCATATCTTCACATATATTCTAGTTAGCTTTCCATATATCACGTTTGTATTACTCCAGGTGGAGTACTAGATTAGTTTTAGTCTTTATCTTGCCAAGATTAGTGTTAGTGTTTATCTAGAGTAATGAATACTCACGTCTTCTCATTTCCCTGACACATCTATACACTATGCCACTTCCAACACCAGGGTTCCAGGATAGTCAAGCACCAAATGAGAGATATATGGTAGGAAATTAGAAGAAGAAAGTAGGTACTTCATAGAGTTTTTTTGAATGTCATATGTTGTCTTCTTTCTTGTTTATAAGTTTGGAAAACTAGTAGTATAAGTAAACCTAGTTTACGCTCCCGACTCGCTTCTCGTATCTCATTTTTTGAAGATTTGACGATCCCCGCTTCCGTCCTCGCTCCCGCTCCCGTTCCTGGCTACTAAGGTCTTCCTTGCAGATTCCCCTTCTAAAGGTTCCATCCTCCATTACTCATCTTTCTTAATTCTTCTTTCCCTTATATTTTACTCGAACTAACTGCGAAACAACAAGGACCAGCGGCCTCCGAATTCACTTGAGTTGAAGAAAGTGAAATTATAGACTTTTGAGAGGAGAAATCATAGTGCGAAGATATCTTTGTTTGTTTTTGTACATGATGATGTTGTACTGAACCATCATCTGCCATGATATCTTTGTTGTTGTTGTTGACGATGATGATTGTGCGAAGATATCTTTGTAGATGTACCGAATCATCTTCTTCCATTGTTATGCTTCTGCTTAGATGTGTTTGTTGCTGATTTGATGAAAAAGCGGCTGTGGTTTCAAGGGGTAGTTTGTTTTCGATGATCTCTACACAGACGAGAGGGAGGCACAATTTGGATGTATTATACTTCCTCTGTCCCTAATTAGATGAGCTATTTGTAGTTTGCACAAATTTGAAGGCAAGGAGGAAAGTGGAGTATATTTAAGTATTTTTTTAAGAGAATCAACAATGAATATCATTCCCATTATCACAAAGCTGAGTTAGTTCATTGTTTAACGAGGCACCCTTTGTTTTGAATGTGACCAACTGTATTCACATTCCTGGTATTGATTGTGAACAACTGGATTCACTTTGTTTGTGCAGAGTGATGCTGATTTGGTATGCTATTATATTTGATCGACATGAGTGACATGTCCATTTTGTGAAAACTCTTTTGAAGAATCAGTAGACTAGGTCATTTGCATTTTGTTTGATGCAGAGAATTAGCAACTGATAAATTGCTGCATCGTCTTGAACTTACCTCGGTGTTATGCCGCAGCGTTGCCATCATTATGCAACCCAGGTTGTTAAGATAGTTTAATCTATCACTTTTGGAACAATCAGTTTGGTATATGTTTATCACAAATTTTTGAAGCCAGCTAATGGTTAACCAGAAACTCCTTACCTACATATGGATTTATATAAGCTTTCTTTTTTTCTTTGATGGTTAACCAGAAATGTTGATACTGACTTGACAGGTACCAAATCTAAGAGGGAGAACAAGACTTCCGTGATTGACTATTTGGGGTTGTAATATAAACAACTGAAGTAATGAACTTAAAGCATTTGGGCCATTCATCATTCTTTGACTTAGATAGGATTTCTATAATCAGCTTTGTAATCCATCGTGTATACTTGGAATTAATTCTTATTTCCGTCGATGCCCAAAAGTGTTTTCTAAGGAAAGCTATTTACTAAAAATAGCTAGTTTTTTAAAAATTCCCAAAAAGGTATAATGTGTGCACATTATAGGTGCGGATTCTTGATATTGTGTACACAATATCAAGTAATGGGTACACATTCAAATATTTTTGGTAATTTATAACATTTTTGGGGATAACTAAAAAAAACTAGACACTTTTGGAAATTTCCTCGTTTTTTTATACAATTACCTCATGCGTGGTTGATAATGTACAATTATGTTCAAAGAATGAACAGAGAGTAAATACGATAGGGATTTGAATACAATTTACGTGTCTAGCACAGAACATTACTACACAGCAAATTTTTCGACTCATTTCTGGATGGCGTATGTTCTATGCAGTTGATATCTGTGGCTAAAAGAGGTTGTTTGTTGAATAATGGTGCGGGTATAAATTATGATCAAAGACCTATTTTTCTGAATACTATCGAGTATCCAAATGTTTCATATTTTCATTTTAAATAGTTTATAGTTTGTAAGTTTATGGGGTCTCTTGACTTCTTTTCTTGTAAACTATCTGTAAATTTGGCTATTTATTAATACGTTTTTGGACTTACCAAAAAATAATAATTTGAGAAATGCATAATGCTCTTCCAAGGCCAGGCCATAACCGTGTCCGGTGACTTGAATTGCCAATGCTCAAATACAAGGAAAGTGTAATTTATAAGAAAATCAATAAACAGTTAATGGATCAGAACGGTTGAACTCAAGTACCATACTTGGAGTAGGCGTACCCCATTTTGTCCCAAACCATCAAGAATATAGGAACTATAGCCGCAATCTCCTAGTCGACATAGGTCCATTGATCTTGTGTAACCTCGTGACCGTCCACCGCCACCACCATTTCAAGGCCATAATATATGTCCAACAAACCATTACCTGAAAACTGAAACCACACCCTTTATTTCACCTCCATTAGGGAAAGTCATCTTCAATCACAAAGAAGATAAGAACAAAAGTCAAGGTAAATTAATTGGTAAGAAATCAGATTCGGGCCGAGAAACACCCAAACAACACAAGGCGTTACTATGGATATATAGGATTTTGAGTCCCATGACATCAATTGAGTCCCATGACATCAATTGCGTACCCAATACGAGTAGGGTGTTAACTGCCTATTTATTTTTGGATTTTGTCCTATAATCCTTTTAATCGATCACAAGAAATATAAGAAATATGCATAATTTGATAGGCATGTTTATATTTGTTACGTAGGTGTTTTTAAAAAAATTCAATGGTATGAAGTTTGCGAACATCCGTGGTGTAGTTTGAGAGATAAATCATTTCAAAATTTCACTAGTTATTATCCATAAGGGTATAATTATAAAAAGTGCTTAAAAGTACTCTTTTCCCTCGCTTGCCTTAAAAATTGTGCAAACTTGAACTAGGTCACTTAATAGTGGGACGGAGGGAGTACTATTTAACACCAAATTGAAACCCTAAAACCATATTAGATTCTTCTTTTTCATCGCCCCTTCTTATAACTCTTTCCCTCAAGAGGACCGTCATAAACTCAAATGGCATGTAAACTGATGATCGTGACCGGTTTCATATGGGAAGGTGGGGAAGAACAATAACCCCTCTGAATCGATGACAACATATTAATATTTTCTCTCAAAAACGTTCTTCATAAGGTATGCCCCAACACAAAAAATTTGGCTATTGTACAGATTATAGTGCCCAATTTGGGTAAACGTGCTAAACTTGATACTATTCCTAAACAATATTGTGTGTTTCTAAACCAAGAACAATGTGACAATTTCGTAGAGAGGAGGCTGTCTCGTGAATGCAAGGTTGTATATCACGCATTTTAATACTATTTGAAAAGACGAGGGTACCTAAATATACCTCAATCTAAAACTTTTCCACTTATAAGTCTTCTTATTGAAGTGATTGTCTATGGACTGAGTCGAGACAATACAACAAATCGGTACCCACACTTTGTGTGATCGTCTATGGATACGAGATCGAAAAAATACAACAATCAAAGTGTGATTACTTGATAATAGGTTCAGACTTAACCAAACTCTATAGGATCACTTTAAAGTAATACAGAATTAACGTTTGTGTAATTTACTTTAAATTATAATTAATAAAAATAATTATAATAGCGGAAAACAAAAGTAAATGACACAACGAGATTTTGTTAACGAGGAAACCGCAAATGCAGAAAAACCCCGTGACCTAGTCCAGAACTGAATAAACTCAGAATTAAGCTGTTATACAAAGACTAAACCAACTTCGTATAGTTGAGTGCAAGCAACTAAAACTATAGTTCACCTAGTTTCTTCAGTATCCTTGCGCTTCCGACATGCGATAAGTGAATGCATTGGAACAATTCCTTTGGTTCGTATTCCAAACAGTAAAGGAACAACAATTCTGTTCGGTAACAACTCTATTCAATCTCAGTGATATGAGTGTTACAAAGGCTCTTCTGTTTAACCAATAAACTCCTTTGTCTGGTTCTAGATCTATCTATTCAACAACTAACAAAGTAGTCAAGTTTAGATTTTCCAATCAACCAATATAAAATCCACCAAGATACTATATAGTGATGTTGATCTACGTAACTAATCAATCAAATCTATCAAAGATAAACCATTTATAGTTAGATCCAAGCCAATCAAGTTTAGTGCACACCAAAGATTATGAAACCAATAAGAAATCTTGTTTGTCTTCAAATCATCTTAGATCTTAAATAAACACCTGCACACTACAACTTGAATCTCTTGTGATGAATCACGCACATAACGGAGTCTGCTAACAATGGATTATCATAAGCCATCTTTAGATTTAAAAACAGTTTTAAAGATGAAAATGAAAATCAGATTCTTGAAGTTTAAAGAAAAACAGCTGAAAGAAAAACAGATTTGGTACTTACTATATTAATCATAGTTACCTTGTGATTAATCCCTTGTGTATTTGGTACTTACTAGATTAAAGAAAAACATATTCTTGAAGATGAAAATCCTTCACGGTCTTTACTGTGGGGGAAGGTAGCACAACTTGTAACATGACTAAAAATGCCTCGATATTTGTTTTCTACTTAAGTAAATGTGCAAACTAAGTTTGTTTTAATTGATTAACAATTTTAATCCCATAAGTATTTTGTGATGGAGGATTTTGATAAGCAGCTGAAAGGTGGAACTTCGACGACAACCCATATACTAATTCTATCACACTTGTTTCTGGGGAATAACCTGGTGGGAATGTAAGATGTGCAGGCAAGGGAGTGACTCCAACAACATACCGCAACCTGCCACGAAAACGAGCGTCAAAAGAGCACATTGAACTTAAGAAACAATTGGTGATGAAAGACGCGTGAACCAAATGGAGAGAGAGAGGAAGGATAAAAAAATGAAGGAAGCAATGAATGCACAAGTAAAAATGATGAAGATCTTAATGTTTCATACATCAAAACACTACAAGAAAAGTCGTTTTTAGTGGCAAAATATTGTGTCACGAAAATTAATTTCTTCATTGCAAAAAGCATTCAGTGGTGCAAAAAACTTCATCACCTATAGCGAGTCTTTGAAAGTGTTCTGGGACGTCCTTAAGAAATCGTCACCGAATTTTTTTAATTAGCAACATAAGTCTTTTTGCCACCAAAGCTATCTTTTCGTGAGCAAATAAAATTGACACTATTCACTAATTTTGTGAGTGCAAGCAACTAAACCTATAGTTCACTTAGTTTCTTCAGTATCCTTGCGCTTCTGACATGCGATAAGTGCACGCATTGGAACAATTCCTTTGGTTCGTATTCCAAATAGTAAAGGAACAACAATTCTGTTCGGTAACAACTCTATTCACTCTTAGTGATATGGGTTTTACAAAGGCTCTTCTGTTTAACAAATAAACTCCTTTGTCTGGTTCTAGATCTATCTATTCAAAAACTACCAAGTAGTCAAGTTTAGATTTTCCAATCAACCAATATAAAATCCACCAAGATACTATATAGTGATGTCGATCTACGCAACTAATCAATCAAATCTATCAAAGATAAACCGATTATAGTTAGATCCAAGCCAATCAAGTTTAGTGCACACCAAAGATTATGAAACCAATAAGAAATCTTATTTGTCTTCAAATCATCTTAGATCTTCAATAAACACCTGCACACCTCAACTTGAATCTCTTATGATGAATCACGCACATAACGGAGTCTGTTAACAATGGATTATCATAAGCCGTCTTTAGATTTAAAAACAGTTCTAAAGATGAAAATGAAAATCAGATTCTTGAAGATTAAAGAAAAACAGATTTGGTACTTACTAGATTAATCACAGTTCTCTTGTGATCAATCCCTTGTGTATTTGGTACTTATTAGATTAAAGAAAAACTGATTCTTGAAGATGAAAATCCTTCACGGTCTTTACTGTGGGGGAAGGTAGCACAACTTGTAACATGACTAAAAATTCCTCGATATTTGTTTTCTACTTAAGTAAATGTGCAAATTAAGTTTGTTTTAATCGATTAACAATTTTAATCCCATAAGTATTTGTGATGGAGGAGTTTGATAAGCAGCTGAAAGGTGGAACTTCGACGACAACCCATATACTAATTCTATCTCACTTGTTTTTGGGGAAGAACCTGATGGGAATGTAAGATGTGCATGCAAGGGAGTGACTCCAACAACATACCAGAACCTGCCACGAAAAGGAGCGTCAAAGGAGCACATTGAACTTAAGAAAAAATTGGATGATGAAAGACGCGTGAACCAAATGGAGAGAGAGAGGAAGGATAAAGAAATGAAGGAAATGAAGGAAGCAATGAATGCACAAGGAAAAATGATAAAGATCTTAATGTTTCATACATCAAAACACTACAAGAAAAGTCATTTTTAGTGGAAAAATATTGTGTCACGAAAATTAATTTCTTCATTGCAAAAAGCATTCAGTGGCGCAAAAAATTTCATCACCTATAGCGAGTCGTTAAAAGTGTTCTATGACGTCCTTAAGAAATCGTCACCGAATTTTTTTAATTAGCGACATAGGTCTTTTGCCACCAAAGCTATCTTTTCGTGGGCAAATAAAATTGACACTATTCACTAATTTGTGATAAAGAATTTTGTCACTCTAGGTATTACTGGTGAGGAAAATATTTTATCACTTAAAATTGCTTTAGCCGTGAGATTTGTTCGTCTCGAAATAAACTTATTGTGAAGAAACAAATTCTTCAGATAAAATAGTTTCAGACGCGAAATTTTTTCGTCTCAAAATATACTTCTAGTGAAGAAGCAAAATTATCACATAAATGGTTTTAGTGGCGAAATTTGGTCGTCTCAAAATACATTTATAGTGAAGCAACAAATTTGTCACCTAAATAGTTTTAGCCGCGAAATTTTTTTATCTCTGAAAAATTAATGATTTAGCAATGGAATAAATTTTGTCTCAAAATAAAAAATCAATGGCAAAATTTAGCCATCTCTAAAAACAAGTATAATGACCAATTAGGATTGTCTCTATATGGTCATTTCAATAACGAATCTCATCGTCTCCAAAAAAATAATTTCAGACAAAGTCATTCGTCTCTAAAAATTAATAGAGACATAACACTTCCCTCACCATAACTATTTTCTCATCGCACCAAACTCGTCTCCCTTTTATCTTTTGTGACTAACCTAGATATAATATTATACAAAAAAAAATATAAATAAATAAACATTTAAATAAATAATATAAGTAGAATAAAAAGTAATTACCCATTGAAATAAATTGTTAATACAAAATCCAAACTAGAAAAAATCTGATAAATAAACTCTACCAATAAATAAACATCACTACTAGAAAAGAAAAACAAAATACTAAATACTAAATTATTAATGTGACTACATTCAACTTTCAGTTCCATTAGCTGTAATGTTGTTTACCCCAAGAGAGCGTATCATCATATCCTTCATGTTTCTTATGACCTTTTCACTTTCTTCTTTCATCTTTTTGATAACCTCATTCTGGGCGCGTATTTGCTCTTCCTGAGCTTGAATTCTATCATCCTGCGCTTGAAGCATTTCCTGAATTCCTTCATTGTTAGAAACAGTGGTCGCAGAATGGCGTCGTCTTTGCTTTTTCTTTAAAACCTGAGCACATACTTTTTCCTCAGTGGGTGGTGTAGCTCCTGCTTCGCTGCCTTGCTGCATTAGCTCATTCATCGTTGTTGTAGTTGCAGGAAATCCCACAATACACCCCTCACTAGAATTAATACAACTAATTCATTTGAAGAAGAATAACTATGAATGTTTATTGATCATTTTCTTGAAATGTTTACAAAAGAAGTTAGAATAGAACTTAAAGAAATTACAATCACTCAAAGTTTTTCTCTCCTAATGACTTGCCTCCCAATTCAAAAAGAACCCCTTCTCAACAGACTTACTCAGCCCTTTATATAGGGTTATACATAGTGGGTGACAGCTAAGCTGTCCTTTATTTTCGGGAATGTCCTGCAAAGTATCGCAACTGTATATGTATTAGATCTCGCGACACTCCTGTATTTCGCTAAGTTTTCACTCCTTCCTCATGTTCTGGCTGTCGTCATTCATTGCGTCATTTATTTTACTTCCCTGCGACTCCCTCGCAATGTCATCATTCATTAATCTCGTGAAGTATTGATGTCGCGATATTCTGATCCTACATCTTGCCTCTTCTCATGTCTTCTCTGCGAAGAAGAGAACGTCATGAGAATCAATATTTTGAAATGCTGCAATCGTTTGTTTTCCATCAAAAATTTTTGCCGACAAGATCCCGTGAATTTAGGAATGACCGTTTACACGTATCTAAAATTGCCCTTTTTACCGGCATATTTAATGTTATCCGGTTATTCTTTTCTCATCTATTTAAAGATGAGTTCCTTATGAAAATTTTTCTTTTCACTTAGTTCATCTTCTTCATCGTCTGCATCTTTTTTCTGCCGCTTTTTCTTCATCGTCTTTCTGCTATTATTATTCTATTACTGTTACTATGGCATCAAGGTTTGTTGATTTTGTTGAATTTGATCTTTTTCGTGATTGATCGCTCTTGTTGAAGTTATTTTATTCTGATACTGTTCTCCTTTTAATGTTTCCCCTGCCATTCTTGTTTTAGCAAGAATAAGTCCAGTACTAAGTTCACCGTGATGAACCCTAATGTCTCCTTGGGCTCGCAACCGAAATCCACTTCATATCCGGAATCCACTTCGCAACCGAAATCCACTGCCTCTAAGAGAAAGTCTACGAATGACAAGGTATTTAAGAAACATTTACTCTTTTAACAAAAATATTGTTGCCTCTATTTCTTATTTATCTTGTAATTCGCAGGATGACAGAAATGTCGATAAAACCCCCAAGAAATCTCGTCATTCTAAACCTGTTACCCCTGGTGTTTCCTTTCCCCCATTCAAACTTTCCACTCCTACTGCGAAATCATCGCAAGATAATCCTACTGCTTCTTCTAGCGAAAACATCGTTGATGATAACATTCCTATGTCTGAACTTCTTATAAACCAAATTCCTCATAACAGTCCCACTACGAATGAGCTTGTTTCTTCTTCCATAATCAATGCCTCTACTATTTCTCCAATCGTTAATCCTTTAGAAATTTCCTCTCTTCATGATATTGAAGGGCGAAAAAATGACTCCACTCTTCCTTCCACTGCTGCCATTATTTCTTTATCTGAGCAAATCCCTCTTACTCAAGAAAACTTGGAAGGAATAGATGTGGCCTTCAAAGTTCTATCAGACATTGTGAACGATGTCAAGAAGACTTCTGTCGATCCTATCAGATCTAATGTCTGCGAGTTTTGATTAAACACCTTGGTCCTGACAGAATCTCGCAAACATATTTAGAGCAGGAAATTAACATTTTGAGGAATGATCTCCAAGCTATGACTGTGAAGTGTAATATTCTCCAACTTGAGAATCAAAAACTTAAAAATTTCTCGCTAGATCGTGATAATCTTCGCAAGAAGAATGAAGAACTAAAAGGTATACTCTTGCCTCTGTATTGTCCATTTTTTTTTTTTTTTTTTAAACTCAAGCCCTTGTTCGCCCTTCAAGCTTTAAACCAGAAACGAAAAATGGAGATATATCAGTTGGAATCTACTGTTGAAGAAGTTCGAGTTGATAAAGATGCTTGGATGGAGCAATATAACCAATTAGATAATCTTCATACATATGTTGTTGATCAAATAGATAATCTTTCTAAAGAAAATGCTGATTTAGCTCAGAAACAAGACTCATTAAGTAATGACTTATCTCGCCTCTCTTACTCTTTGACTAAAGCTAATTTGGAGTTGGAAACTTTATTAGATGAGAATGGAACTCTTTCTCAGGAAAAGCGAACTCTGTTAAACAAGGTAGCGATTTACTCGCAGCAGTATGATGTTTGTCAAAAATTGTGTAAAAAACAAGAACAATCTCTTTGCACGTTGAGAAACCAACTTGAGGAAGTTACTGCCGAGAAGGATAAACTTATTCAGGGTAGAATAACCTTGAGTGTAAAGGCAAACCAATTCAAGGATCAATGTTCCAAGTTAGAAAAGTCCAATTCTTCCCTTGCGAACGAAAATGCCATACTTATTTCCAACGAAAAAAGCATGCGATCTCGACTGAAAGGCTTAGTTGGAGATAATTTTGACGATGCCATGGATCATTTGGAGAGTAGTTGTTCGGCTTTAATTCATCATCTTACCTCGCAAAAGGAAGGTAGTCATATAATTTCACTACCTTAATTCATTTATTTATGATTTTCTAATATTTTCCCTGAGAATTCCAAAAATCTGAATAATTTTCTATGTTCTTTTATTTTGCAGACTCTGAGAAAAATCTTTGCTCTACTATTGCTATCCTCAAATCTGATTATTCGAAAATTCGCAAAGAAAATGGAGTACTCGCTGCTTCCGTTGCTCGTTCTCGCGATCGTGCAGAAAGAAGATTCGATTATATGTCTGACTGTAAAGACATAGAAAGTAAAAATCATCAGAAAGCACTCCTTCGTCAGTTTCATCTCAAAGCCAAAGTCCTTGTGAATGATGTTTTATTATCTAAATCTCTTGATCCTGTTTGTGTCGATCCTTTGGAAGTAAGCGATGATGAAGTTCCTAACCCTCCTGACAGCGATTTCGATTATAATAGTGGCGAAGAACTCGCAAATGAAGGGTCAGTCTCTCCTAATAAAACTGCCAACGATGATTTGAATGATGGAGGATCTGGTAGGAACATAATGACTGATGAAAATATAGAGAAAGTTGCTGAAGAAAACCCAGTAATTCCTTCTAGTTAAAAAATTGACATTTGAGAATTGACTTTCTCCTGTAATTTTTCTTTTCGTATTGTAACTTCTTTATGTACTTTAATCATCTTTAGGTACTTTTCTCTTTCCTGCAATGAGTTGGTATTAAATAATTTGATATTTTGTTTTCCATCATCTTTATGAGGAATTTAATCGTTACGACAAGATCGCAGGACATCTTTACATATTTAAGTAATGACTCATTGATCTTGCCTTATCATTGTTTGTCTGGTCTTATTTTGCCTTCCTAGGTAAAGGTCTTATTTCGCCACCCCTCGTTGCGACAAGATCGCAGGACGTCTTTACACTTTCATGTAATGACCCATTGATCTTGTCTTATCATGTCTCAAGTATTTTTGCCTCTGCAGGATATTTTACTTGCGACAATATGACGAGCCTAAATATTCTTGCGAACGTAAAGCCCCATGACATTGCCGTCTTTGCGACGAAATCGCAGGACGTCTTTATATTTTCATGTAAAAACCCATTGATCTCGTCTTATCCTCGCTTACGTATTATTGCCTCCTCAGGATCATCGCACAAATATGACAAGCCTAAATTTCCTTGCGAAAATAAAGTCTCATGACATTTGCGTCTTTTGATACTTATCAGCTCCCTAATGGAGGGTGCCACCCTTATCTTCTCCCTGGTTGCCCCTTCAAGGAGGCGTACATCGGCCATACAAGACTAGCTCCTCCCATCCGGTCTTAACAACAACGGTTGTTTTCGTGACCTCTTATCCCTTATACCTATAGGGCTTATGGTTACGAGGCTGCACCCTAAGTGGAGTTTTCTTCGGGCCGAGTGCAGCATATGCCAAGACTTGCCAAGAATGGCCGAGACACTTCAAATGCCCCAGGCACTCTTGGCTCAACCGTGAACCTCGACGCCTTGAGCATACACTGACTCCTTGGAAGAGACCCTCGGGCATCCAACCAGGGTATAACCTTATATATATAGTTGGAAATCCAAGGTATCTCTCCAGGATAGGCTTTCATGGGCCCCAAATCTCCATGACTCAGGTTCCAGGAGCGGTGTAACCTTTCCCCTGAGCCATGTCAAGAGATACCCCCTTATATGACGCACTTTAGGTCTTACATTTGCCTCTTGCGAAATATCATTCGCGAACTAAGGTGAACGCCATAAAGGTTCGTCCCATTCACTCACTCTTTTACTTTTGCTAATTCATTCAATCATTCATTTTTGGTCATCCCTTGTTATTTTGCTTGCGAGATATTCGCACAATCTCCCAGCATTTTATTGAATTTCGCAATCATCCTGTCGCAAAACATTTCATCTTGATTCATTCCATTTCATCCATATTTTATGGGTAATATTTCTTTAGATATAACCTATTCCATGGCCTATTCAATCTTTGTCCTACATCTCTACCTTCAGGATCCATTAATCTATATGCCCCTGTACCAACTACTTCCTTGATGATATAAGGTCCATCCCATTTTCTCGCTAGCTTGCCACCACTTTCTCGCTGATATATTGGTGTTTCTCGCAACACCAAGTCACCTGGTTGAAACTCACGTATCTTGACACGTTTATTATATTCTCTAGCCAATCTTCGCTGACAATTCTCCATATGTTGTAATGCTCTTTCTCTTTTTTCTTCTAATTCATCTAATTTGATTAGAATGTTACCCGCACTAATATTTTTCTCCCAAACCTCTTTCTTTGTTGTTGGGATCATAACTTCTGTTGGGAGTACAGCTTCAACTCCATATGTTAAACAAAAAGGAGACATCCCTTTAGCTTCTCTTCTGGTTGTATTGTAAGCCCATACCGCATTTAGCACTTGTTCGCACCATCCTTTATTGTGTCCTTCTAACTTCTTCTTCAATATGTCTGCAATTGTTTTGTTTGTTGCTTCTGCCTGACCATTAGCCTGCGGGTATAGAGGAGTTGATTTTCCACATCTTATCTGAAATGCATTAAGCAACAATTCTATATTTTGCCCTTCAAACTGTTTCCCATTGTCAGATACCAATTGTGCGGGAATCCCAAACCTGCATACAATATTCTCAAATATGAAAGTAAAGACATCTTTATCGCGAATGTGTTGTACCGCTTTCACCTCAGCCCATTTTGTGAAATAATCTATTGCGACAATTAGATATCTTCTCTGTCCTGTTCCTGGTAATAAGTGTCCCACAATGTCTAAGCCCCACTTTCCAAAAGTCCACACACTCGTTGAAGAATTTAATGGCGCTCCTAGTGCATGTATTTTCTTCCCATGTCTTTGGAAATCTTCGCAACTCCTTGATATATTTTTTGCGTCCTCATGCATATATGGCCAGTAATACCATTGCATTTTTGCCTTATGCGCTAAAGATCTTCCGCCACTATGATTACCAGCATCCCCACTATGCAGCATCTTCAATATGGTTTCTCCCTCTTTTCTTGTTAAACATCTAAGTGAAGGTCCATCGAAAGATCGACGGTAAAGCACGCCATTTCTTAATTCATAATTTGTTGCTCGGCTTTTTAATTTGTGTGCGTCTAACCTGTCTCTTGGTGTGTCCCCTTTCATCAAATATGCGTGAAGTTCTGCTCTCCAATCTTCTTCGCGACCTTGTGCTCCATCTTCTATTAGCATTACATCTGTTTCCTGCGATTCCTCTTTATTAATTGATGGTGCTAGAAGTGTTTGTATTTTTATGGTTCTCGCAGTCGGATCTGTCATCATACTAGATATAAAGGCAAAGGCGTCTGCGAGTCTATTATTTCTCCTTGATATATGTCTCCATTTTATTCTCGGTATCCGTATTGACAATTCTTCAACAAGTTTCTTGTACTTTTGTAAAGATGATTCATTTGTAGTGTATTCCTCTGTTATTTGGCGAATAGCCAATTGTGAATCACTTGTAATCCTCACATTTTCCAATTTCATTTCTATTGCGAATTGCAAAGCATGTATTATAGCTTCATACTCCGTTTCATTATTGGTGGATTCAAATTCCAATCTGAAAGAAAAAGCTATTTTATTGCCTTATGGCGAAATCATAACAATTCCAACTCCATTACCTTCTCCATTTGATGACCCATCTACTAATATTTCCCATCTATTTGGATCAGTTAGCAAATCTTTTCGATTTCCATGTTCTTCTTCTACATCCATCATTTCTTCCACTGCTTCATCCTCTTCCAAAGGAAATTCTGCTAAAAAGTTTGCGACAACTTGTGATTTTGTTGAAGATAATATTTCATATTTGAGCTTGCAATGGCTTATTTGAGCATTCCATCTCTCAACTCTTCCTGATCTTTTTGAATTTTTCAGTACCGATTCGATTGGTATTTTGTTACTACCTTAACAGTATGCGCTTGAAAATATATGCGAAGCTTAAATGTTGCATATACTAGTGCCAAGATCAGTTTTTCAATTTTTGAGTAATTTCTTTCTGCGGCATTAAAAGTTTTACTGATGTAATAGATTGGTTTTTCTACCCCTGCGTCCATTCGCAGTAGTACTGCACTTAACGCATGCGAAGTTGTCGCAAGATAGATTAATAATTCTTCTCCTGGCTCTGCTTTTTGCATAATGGATATATCCATTAAATGTTCCTTTATTCCTTGTAAAGCTTTCTCACATTCATCTGTCCATCTAAACTTCGATCCTTTTTTAGGATGTTGAAAAAATGCTTAAAAGAAAGAAAAAAAACAACAAAAAAAACACATGGGTATGCATATTCCATATTACTTATACATTTATTTTGTTTTTGATTTGTACTGAAAATTTTATGTTGGTCTTTTATAATGGTATTTTTGATTAGGTATTTTTAACATCATCCAAGTAATTTTGATTAGGAGATAAAAAAAACATTGAAGTATCTAATATTTCTTTACCCTATCAAGTGCACTCTACATAAATCTTCTTTTATAAAGAAGTCTCTTATGGCTAAGGCCCATGTTAGAAGCAATTCTCCAACTGAAAGGAAGGAATCCAATACAAATAGCTAGTCTCCCGAATCTTAACAAGCATCTTAGTCTATGGTATCAAAAGACAATTCTGAACTCCAAATGGTATGTTCTTTCCGCAAGTATTTAAATATGTAGTTGAAAATGCGGGGGTATAACAACCTCGTCCAATGTTTCGATTAGCAATCTGTATGGACTAACTCTAATATACTTTTAAGAGAATCAACTAGACAGTCAGACTCAATCTTAATAAAAAGTATATCAAGGAGTTAATATCTCTATCTCTCGATTTGATCTATAGTAAAACAAATAGAAATCAATTTCCAATCAACAACCAAAGGTTTGATTTCACAATTGAGATATAAACTTAGATGGTACCAAATACCAATATCCAAGGATCAATCAATTTCCAATCAACAACCAAAGGTTGGATTTCACAATTGATCGATACAACGCACAACCTGTGATATTTCAATTATATAACAAAATATAATGCGGAATAGAAATAACATGCATACATTTAAGTTTTGTTGACGAGGAAACCACAAATGCAGAAAAACCCAGGGACCTAGTCCAGATTGAACACTACACTGTATTAAGCCGTTACAGACACTAGACTACTACAAACTAACTTCGGTATGGATTGTAGTTGAACCCTAATAAATCTCACACTGATTCAAGGTACTGAGGTTGCGCTCCTTACGTCTGTGATCCCAGCAGGATACTACACACTTGATTCCCTTAGCTGATCTCACCCACAACCAAGAGCTGTTGCGACCCAAAGTTGAAGACTTCAATAAACAAATCTGTATTACATAGAAAAGTAAACCTACGAGTTTGTTCCATCTTTTGATTGAAATCAAGGTGAATAGGAAACAATCGATAACCCGGACTTATATTCCCAAAAAACAACCTAGAATTATCAATCACCTCAAAATAATCTTATCCGTATGGTAGCGAAACAATATATTGTGGAATCACAAACGATGAGACGAAGATGTTTGTGTTTTCTTTTTATCTTGCCTTAATGGAGATATAATCTCAAGTCAATCTTTCAATTGAACTCGTATGATAGAAATTGGCAAGATCAGATCGCTTAACTACAAGACAAGTAGTTTCGTCTGGTTTCACAATCCCAATGAAGTATTTAAGTCGTTAACCTACAGGGTCTCGATAAGAAACCTAAGGTTAAAGGAGAATCGACTCTGGCTAAACCAACTAGCTAGTATCACACATGAGGTGTGGGGATTAGTTTTTCCAGTTGCTAGAGTTCTCCTTTATATAGTTTTCAAATAATGGTTTGCAATCAATGATAGCTTAGTAACAAAGCATTCAATATTCACCGTTAGATGAAAAACCTGATTCAACCAAGCTAATATCTTTCAACCGTTAGATCGAAACTTAGCGTGTCACAAACAAATGAAATGTATTTTATTTAGTTTTGAGTAACCGTACCTAAACGTATACACTTAGTTGGTTCACCAATAGTTAACCAATGGTTAGCCATATGAGCACTTTCATATTAATCGTATTCATCTTTCTCATAACTAGTTCAAATGACTTCAAAAGAACTAGTCAAAGAGTTGTTCAATTGCTTAGGTCTTTATACATAGACACAATTGAAGAAAAATCGGTTTGAATCAATTCATGAATATAGCCACGATTTGCAAAGATTGCATTCCTTATAATTTATTGTTTTAAGTTCATGAACTACCAATTTGAGAAATAAGCAGTTTGGCTACGCATACGGGAATGCGTACCTTAGCTACTGGATTTGAGTTTCCATATTCAATGAATTTTTGGGTAGAAAAGTTCCGCCAATATGCGTACAGGTACGCATACCTAAGGTGTTTGGTTTATGAGTTAGTAAACTCCAAACTCAGCAGAATTTTCCGGGAGTAAAAGTTCCGCCAGTACGCCTACAGGTACGCGTACCCAACCTGTCTCCTTTACCAATACCTTATGCACACATTTGGTTTCTGGCACATGGATTTATACAATAATGTGCGAACACACTATATATGCTTATATCCATAGATGGTACTCTCAACTCTACATTTCAATCATTGAAACATTCTTCTATAATGTTATAATAGTCGTTATTCACAACTATCGTCATCAAAGATATTTTCAAGAATGAAAATGTATTAATGTTCGCATGGATAACCTAAGGTAACTGGATAATTCATCAATGTTCGCATCGAAGCTGCAACCATGTGTACAGTCTAGTCTGTTTTTTCATTGAACTTCCGATGTGAAAATGTATTAGACAAGAAGATTTTGTCGCCAATCAATAAGCTGCAGTTGAAGGATACGATAGAGTCGATAACTATGGTACACTCCCATTATGTCCATCACCTTAAAAAATGTATATGGTAATGTAACTTCGGCAAGGATTTACACAGCTTGGCCGGTTTGTGAGAATTATCCAAAATTGCTAGCGACAGTGTTGTGCTTAGTAGGAGTCGGGCACTGAAAAACTTATTGGATTACACTTGTACGGTTAGAGACCATAGGTTCTCGTTGACTAATTTTGACCTTGACTTACTATTTTACACGAAACAAAAAAAAACCTAAAACCTAACATTCATTCCTTCCCCTCTTCTCCAACTATCTCCCACAAGCCGCCATCTACACTACAGATAACCAAGATCTTCTGGTAATAGTCTCCTTCTTGTTATTTTCATTTCTACAAAATGGCATAATGTAGATTATTGGCAAGTGGTTTCGTATGGGAATGTGGTGGTGGAGGAACAATACATCCTCTCTGAATCCAAGCATTATGATATCTCCTCTCAAACAAGATTCTTATTGTTTGCATAACATCTTTTATGAGCTAGCAAGATTCCTCAGGTTTTTCGGCATCGGAGATCATAACTGAGGAACATAAAACAAAACCCTGCAGAAAACTTGTGATTTTGGGGATTTTCTTTCTATTGAAGTTTGATTTTGTTTATTTCCATCTTCTACACCTCTAATAAACAAATAATCTGAAGAAGGCCTCAGATCCAGTTGACTAATTCAGTACAACATCAGTCATCAGCTCTCATTGAAATGCATTTCACCATGGTTTGGCCAGCGTGAAGGTAATTCGAATGTGTAACCTTGTTTTCATTCCAATTTATTACATTGATTGAGTTTGTAGTTTTAATTTTCAAAATTTGAAGTTTGCTGGTAAATTGAGTCTTATAGCTTTCATATTCGTTCTCGTCATGCTGAAATTGTGCTTCTTTACTCGTTAGGTTACCGCAAGTCCGGGAGTTCAGTGGAGGAAGAATGATTATTGCTACTATGAGTTTTCCTCTCATAAAATAGTGATTCCTCTCAGAGAAACAGAATTCGGTATGTTAACATTGAGTTTCCATGGTTTTTATAATATACTTTGTTTTGATTGCATATTGATTGTGAACAATCTGACTTTCTTGTGCAGAGATGTTGCAGAAAATGCATGTTACTAAGCTGCTGAGCTTGGGTATCTACTATTTTGGATCCACATGAGTGGTCTTTCCACTATGTACATTACTCAAGTAAATCACTTTGCATCATCCAACATCCGTGGCATTGCTTATGAATGCTAGTGAAGGATAATTACTAAGTGCCTTGAAATGGCTATAACCTTTGTACCTGCAAGTTGAGCGTAGATGTGAATGACGTACAACAAAGTTTGTGCTTGCGCAGGTTTGTCTATGAACAATTGGAGGTCAATATATCTTCAGCAGAAATCCCTTAAGAGCTCTTGCATAGTAAATTAACTTAGCTAGGGAAGGTGCGCAAGCAAAAGACTGGTTAGGTTTAGTTGCAGTTTACTACAATGTGCGGCAACTTGTTAGTTATGTTTTCAGATGCTTGTTAGCGTCCATTTGCTCTGAGTAAGACTTGTCAAGCTGAGAAACCGAAAATTCAAGCGCGCCCAATTCATTCCTAAGCTCTTGAACATCATTTTCCATATTCTTCTTAGTTCTCTCAATGACATCTTTCTCTTCAAAAATTTCCTTCATTTCTTTCTTTCGGAGTGCAATTCATCTCTCAGCAGTTGTTGTTTCCCTAAAGCTTCAGTGTAGCCTTTTCTCCATTTCACATTCTCTAAAGCTACTTTCACTGACTGATCAGCCTTATTCTTCTCAATCTCGTTCTTCTCCCCAACAATTTATTCCTTCTCTTGTTCCAATTCCTCGACCATCTTCCCCAAATCAACCAACTTCTGCTGAATCAAACCTTTCTCATACAATAAACCTTGAAATGCTTCGTCCCTTTCCTTGATTTCCTGTGCGACTCTATTTCTGAGCATCTTATCATTCTTCTCCAATGAAGCAATGGTCGCAACAAGCTCCTGAACATGTTTCTCTAAACCATCGATTTTGGACACCTGAACTTCAATTTCAATTTCAACCGTTGGCAAGAAGGACAAAATCGATTTGCTGGTTATTCAATCCAAAAACTAGCTGGTAGCACTATCTAAATATTTGCTACATAACCAATTTCAATGAACATTGGTTCAATTTCAAGGGAAACATTGGTTATCTAAATTTGAATGATCTAATTTAGGGAATAACATGTCTTCATAGATAGCGCCATTATCACCAATGTTATAAATTAGTGATAATTTATAACAAATTTAGGACATAGGAAATTATAAATTTGTTATCGCCAATTTAGGCAAATAACAGATGGTAATTTGCCAATGGTAATTTGAACTAGATTATTTAGGTAATTTGAACTATCAAAATGTGATTATCTAGCTCAAATTTAGTTCAAATGTAATTTCCCTAAATGTGATAATTTGAACTAAATTAATTTAGCAAATAATCTAGTTCAAATAATCTAGTTCAAATGTTCAATTTAGCAAATAATCTAATGAAGATTATCTAAATTTATAACCATTTATAACTATCCTAATAGTTATCGCCATTTCCTAAATTTATAACAAATTTGAACTATCAACTTCCCTAATGAACTAGATTTCCTAAATTTTAAGACATCTTTCAAATTTGAACATTGGTTATCACCATCTGTTATTTGCTAGATTTCCTAAACATTGGTTATCTCTACAAAATCGATTTTGGAGTCTTATGTAGATAACCAATGTTCAATTGAACTAGTTTTGGTGATCATCTAGGTGATCTGGTTATAAGATGATCATTGAATAGCGCTATCTATTAATTTTGGTGATCTAGGCGCCAGATCATCTTATATTTGCTGGTTATTCAATCCATAAAACTAGCTGGTAGCACTATCTAAATATTTGCTGCATTTTTACATAGAGCCTAACACCTGAACATGATTCAGATCTCCCATCGAACTTCAATTTCAACCGTTGGATTTCATTTAATTTTTCTTTAATCTTCATCTTCTTCGACTGATTGGCTTCTTTCACTTCCATGAGTTTTCCTTCAAGTTCCTTGTTCTCTGTTTTGAACTTCCGAATCTTAGTAATCTCAGATTCAAGTTCTGCTTTGGATTTCAGCAATGTATTGATTTATTGTCTGTATCCAACTGTTTTTTTCACTAATATTTGATTTAGAAATTTCAGATTGCTCATTTTCTCAGCCGGATTTTCAATTTCTTGTGTTTGTGCTTCTGTGTGTTGATGGCATTCGTGTTGTTGTTGTGGTTGTTTCTTCTTAGCTATTGATTTTTGTTTAGGGTTTGGGATTACTTGATTTTCAATTTCCTTCTTCTCTGTTTCAAACTTCTCACACTCAAGTTGTTCTTTGGATTTTCTGCAGTGTAATCATCTGATCTATGTGTTGTTGTGTTTCTGTCTCTTGATGGTTTTCTTGTTGTTGCTGCTGTGATTGTTTCTTCTTCGCCACTGTTTTAGGGTTTTACGATGCAGATATGATAAGAGACAAAAAAAAAAAAAAAAAAAAATTAGAGTCACGAGTGAATTTGGTACGCCAAGTTAAATGGTCAGTGAAAGAGTAGGATACAACCGTTAGATGAAATGACAAGTTATCCCTAAATAAAGGATAGATGTCCTGCCTTATAAGTAGTAGCACTATCTTCTACTAGGGCATACAAATTGTGCCTCACTTGTATGAGTTGTGAAAGGAAAGTAAAAAACCCTAAAAACACACAACGGTTCCCTTCCTGACAGCCCTAACAAAATCATCATGGGAGAAGCAAGTGGTGGTGGTTCAATGGCAACAGCGTTAGCATCACCAACAACAATACAACATTATGATTTCTACTCTCAATATCTTTATTTTTGTTATCATTGTTTTGCTTTTGCCTGATTTTGGTTTTGTAAATCAAGATTTATTTTTTAGCTTTCCTTTTCACCTGTGGTTCAATTGAAATGGGAAAAAATACGCCTTTTGTCTTTTTGAAGATGAATATTTATTAATTTTATCGAGAATTTATGTGAAAGAATCACTAAAAAAATGAAATGATGAAGATGTAGGAGATTGATCTGTTACTTAATCTGCTTTCAGTTTTGTTGTACTTTTCTCGGTTATTAATGGAATTATGAAAATGAAATGATAATACAAAGAATAAATGCACTTAATTCATGATAATCTGGATTAGAAAATGAAGAGTCATTCAATTTGATTGATGCGGCAAATAGATGCACATATTTATCTCAATAGAGCATCACCAATGGGTGATAATATATTGTCGACAAATTTGCATCAGTAAATCAGATGGTGATAATCATATGCATTGCATCATCTAAACACTATCCATCAGGCAACCATTGGATAAAACATCTTCAATGCTAAAGCATTGCTCTATGCTTCATATTGTTAATGCTGATATACATATATACCACATTAGTTATTATATCATGTGTGTCGCATGCATTATCCATTTAACTAGAAGTGTGGAGATTATTTCGACGGATTACATCAAATTTTGTATGATTGTCCAAGTATAAGCAATTAAACTTGATTTCCAAGATAAATTGATGATTTTCTTCTAAAATCATCCATTAAACTGGTAATGTGGTGGTGAAGTATCTCCTAGATGAAATGAAAGTATAGTAAAATGCAGATCCAAATGAATAGTTAATCGCTATCTTGAGCTTAGCTCGTAAGTTTTTCATGGCCCTTTTACCGTTACCCAAGGTTTTACTTGATTTATTTTTTATAGATAAAGGCTTTCAAAAAGGCTAATGATCCCCCTCAACAGTTGGTAAAAGCCAAACTTGAGGAACAGACCAGTACATAAAGGAATTGTTCAGTTTTTCCCATTGAGCAAGCTTATGTGCAACATAATTGCAATAACGAGGTTGAAAACACAAGCTACTAAACTAGAAGAGAAAAATAGAATGTCCTTAAAGATAACATCCGTTCTTGAGTCACCATCGAACATGCCCGAAGAAAATTGATCAATAAGACTTTTAGCATCACCTTCAATGATGTTGTGTGTAAATTTTTCCTCCACAACTTTCTTCAAGACTGCCCAGATAGCTCTGGCTTCAGCTTCTTCAACAAACTTTACTTCAAAAACCTGGGAAGCACAAAGGGAAGCTTGGCTTGCAAAATCCCGCATCACATGCCCTTCACCATTAGCTCCAGAGATATCATCATAGGCTCCATCAGTATTGCATTTAATCCAACCAAAGGATGAGGGGCATCCATTTGTCACACAAACTAATAGAAGTAGTAGGAGAGATAGTTAAGCATGGTTTCTTGGTCAAGAACATAGTTGTAGCTCTTGCTAAGACTTCTATATGAGTTTCTTTAAGGTTTTGGAAAACAAGGTTATTTGTCCTACTCCAGACGGACCAAAGGACAATAAGAAAGAGACATTGATCTTCATTAGGAAGTTTAGTCACAGGATTAGCCAAAAAATCAACCAATCAAAGAAAGATTTATTTTGAAAAACTTGAGTGTTAACACAAAGGGAGCTGAGAAACCAAACTCTACTGGAAAAGGGGCAGGGGACTAAAGCATGTATCACAGATTCTTGGGGATCATTACATCCCGCACAATCAACACTATGCATGGGCATTCTAGTATGTAGAATAGTTCTAGCAGGTACAGAGCATTTCTAGCTGCTTTCCAGAGAAAGACTTGGATTCTGTAAGGAACCCTAATTTTCCAAATGCGCTTCCAAAGATAGATACATGGGGAGGGCCTAACAGGGGGTTAGTCAATTGGGATTAGTAGAGACATTCAGAGACTTTTTACGCAAGATATTTTGGGTGACTCTCAGTGAGTTTAGAGACTTTGAGAGACTCTCTGGATGATTTTCAAGGAATTATGGTGATTCATTGAGACAATAAAACATATATGAATTTCAGCTTACACACATGGGACAAGCAATATATTTATTTATATTTCAAAATGAATATATGGTATTTCAATGAAAATGTATTAGTCCATGCATGGCTAACATAAATTGTAACCATTTTGCCAATAAAATCAAAACGAGACGAATTAAAGAGATTTGAATCTCTAATAAACTTATTGGGTTTGCAAGACAACAAATTTTTTTTTTTTTTTCATTTTTTACGAATTTAATTATAGTTGATTTGGTTATTGTGTTTAATATTTTGATCCTTAAAGAAAAGAGAAAGAATCAAAGTCTCTCAAAATATCACCTACTTAGGAGAGACTTCATTTTAGCCATTTATGGTATGTTTTGTAATAAAAGTCTCTACAAGTCTCTCAAACCCATAAGTCATTGATTTCAAATTCTAAATCCAATAACAGAGAATTCTGAAGATTTTTAGAAAGTCACGATCCAATAACAGAGATTGTTTGAGATTTTGAAGAACTCCCTATTGACTAACAAGAGATTTTAGAAGTCTCTAAAATTCTTTCAATATCTCCACAAATCTCAATCGACTAACCCCCTATAAGACTTCTAATTCCCATGTTGGCAGACTTAAAAGAAAATCTACCAATCTTTGAAAGTTCTCGAGCCCTCCTGTCAGGAGGGCATAACTAGCTTAAGGGAATAGTGATAATCTTCTTAACAGAAGCATCGTCAAAGTGAGTTATAAGTCTATTAACATCCCAAGTTCTAGTCTGATTATTAATGAAGTAAGAGACTTTAACATTTGGGATCAGGTGGGACTAAGGGATTAGGTGCAGCAGAACCCAAATATGGGATCCATTTATCACACCAAGGATCAATAAATTGACCATCCCTAACAATCTAAGAAATAAAAGGTTTGATGAACTCCTTAATAGCATGCATGGACTTCTAAATCTAGGGACACTTACTAGTGCACTTGGCATTCAAGAAATCAGTTATAGGGAAGTATTTTGCTTTAAGGAAAGTCGCTAACATACAATTAGGATTTTCAATAATTCTCCAAGCATTTCTAGCAAGCATGGTCAAGTTATTTAGCTCATCTTTCCTAAATCCCAGACCACCTTCAGATTTAGGGGAGCACAAAATATCCCAACCAAAAAGATGTAATTTTCTATCTTTAGGGTCAAGGGTCTCTCCCCACCAAAATTTACAGAGATGAGAATCCATTTGTCTACAAAGATGCTTTGGGATAAGGAAATCTCCTATTTGAAACAACGGAATAGTTTGACCAATATGTTTAACTAGAGTAGTTCTAGCAGCTTGAGCCAAGAGCTTATGAAGCCAGATAGAGATTCTAGCATCAATGGCATGTAGGATACCCATGTGGGTCTGAATTCTATAAGCTTGGAACATAGTAGGTGTAACAAGATACTTTTCTCCTAAGTCCTTATTATGTATATCCAGAATATTAGCAAGTTGGGATTTCCTATGTTCAGGGATTTTCGTACTAAAAAGGATTCCATATTTATCAAAATTTATCTCTTGGCCAGAGGCTAAACAGTATTTTTGAAGATAGTATTTGATAGTCCGAAAATCTTTAATAGTAGCTTTAGAAAAAAAGAAGGGAATCATTAGAAAATAAAAGGTGTGTCCTTGTAGGGGCATCTTTACACACTTTTATGCCTTCAACCAGTCCTTGTCTTAGTCCTCTTTCTGGTTTGAAAAAGCCAGTGGGGCTACCATTAAGGAGGACAGAGGAGACACACTGCTTAGTAAGTTTTATCCAATGTTCAGAAAATCCCATTTTTTAACACATTCTCAAGGAAAGACAGTTCCATCTTATCATAAGCTTTGGACATATCAAGCTTTATGGAAGGAATGCCTTCAGTTTTGTCGTTGTGATTGACAGAATATATAGCCTCATTAGTTAGAAGAATATTATTTTAAATACTCCTCTTAGGTATGAAGGAACTTTGATTTTGGAAAATTATATTATTCATAAAAGGCTTCAATCTATTGGATAAAGTATTAGAAAGGATTTTATAAATGAAGTTACACAGACCAATAGGCCTATACTGAGAAATCAACTCTGCAAGGGGGACTTTATGTATGAGAGCAATATTAGTATGGTTAAAAACTTTTACAATATGTCCAGTTCTGAAACAAGTTTGGGTCATATCAATGAAAGCCTCCTCAAAAATATCCCAGTGCTTTTGATAAAAAAGGCCAGTGAAGTTATCAGGGACTAGAGTCTTTTTTCCTCCCATTTGGAAAGCAGCATTCTTAATCTCCTCTAGAGAGAGAGGAGAGTTTAGATGAGCATTATCATCTTCAGAGAACCTAACCGGGAGTTCTTGAAGGATTTCATCTTCGAATTGTTGAGGATGGGAAGAATAAATAGTTTTGGAATAATGTATGGAGGAATTACCAATACTATTTCTATCAGTTAGAATAGTATCAGATGGATCCTTAATCCAGCTAATAGCATTTCTGTTTCTTCTAAAGAGGGTAACTCTTTGGAAATAAGGTGAGTTTCTGTCACCTTCCATAAGCCATACCTCTCTAGATTTTTCCTCCCAATATAGTTCTTCTAGATTGTAAAGGTAATCTAATCTAGCTCTAAGTCTAGATATAAAGCCAAAATTAGTGGGATTAGAGGTTTGGATGTCAACTAATTCTCCCATGGTTGTAGATATATTGGTTTGAATATTACCAAAGGAGGATTTATTCCAATCTCTAAGATTTTTCTTGGTACTCAGAAGTTTAGCTTTATGTTTATAAGCAAGGGAGCCTATCACATTGACAGACCAAGAGTGAGCTATAATATCTCTACAAGTACGGTCTTCAATCCACATAGCCATGAAATGGAAGGGCTTAGGGATACAAATATCTTCAAATTTAAAACCTATATGCATGGGGCAATGATCAAAGGCGTCTCTAGGTAGATTATTAACACAAAGTTTAGGAAACAAAACTTCAGCAGATTGATTAATAAGACACATATCCAGTATTTCAAGAATAAGGTCAGGACCTTGTTTCATATTGGAACAAGTAAACCTAGGACCAGAAAAACCAGGATCATGCAAGTTGAACACATATAAGAAATTTCTAAGATAATCAAAGACAGAATCATCAACTTCTAGACCACCATTCTTATCATCAATTCCTAAGAGAGTATAAAACTCTCCAACAAAGAAAACTGGATCATCATGTGGTATTGGTGGTAACTGACATTGACTTTCCCAAAAGGATTGCCTATGACTACTATTAGGATCACCATATATAAAGTGTATGTGACGAAGTTTAGAGTGAATGATATCAGTGGATGTGACATAGATGCCCCTCAAGCTGGATAAAATAATATTCAGATGAATCTCTTTTTTCCAAGAAAGCATAAGACCACCACTCCTCCCAATGCTTGGGACATTAAAAGTTCAAGGAAAGCCCATGTTCCTTAATCTTTGTTCATTTTTGTTTCCGACAGAAAATGATATTAGGTTTTATGTTTCAACATAGCAAACTAAGTTCTTTATTAGCAGATTTCTTTCCAAAACCTCTAATGTTCCAGCAAACCAAGTTAACATTGTTGACAGGGAAATGATTGATAGGACTAGAAATGTTAAGTTTGTCGATAACATGGGGGAATGATTTGAATTTACCTGAGCAGAGGAGCAGAACCATCACCAAGCTGAGAATTGCTGGATCCACCCATATGAGAAATATCTTGAGTAGAATCGAGACTCAGATCAGCAGCATTGTGAAGATAATTATTGCAAACTCCATTGTTACTTGTGGATTCGTCGATAGGAACATTATAACTACCATAAGGATCAACCAAGGAATGAGTGTTAAGGGTACAATTTGATAAATTGATGGTGGGTAAATCCCCCAATTTATTCATAGGAGGACAAAGTTGAGTATAATCTGGTTCAGACAATTCATGTTGTTCAGGAATAACCACTATGCTAGCTAAAGTAAAGGAGCTAGCTCTAGTGCGTTTCCTCAGATCGGCTCTTGGGTTAATCTTTCTTTTCAGATAATATAAAGCATCATGCTCATCAGCTGAAGAAATAACTTCTCATCCGGTAATAGTAGAAGTTTGATTTGGCACGTCAGCTGTTTTGAATCTTCTTGAAGAGTTAAATGTACGAATAGGACCACGATTCACCGATTCAGGAATCAAAACAGAAGCTTAAGCATTGACATTTTGTGTCATGACTTGTTTGAAGATAACTGGTAAACCATTGTTCATTTGAGTTGAATTATTTTAAATCGAACCGACATCGAAGATTTTCAGAGTAGTGGATCGGTTGACAAAAAGGCTCATTCGAAGGTTACTCATTAATCCTTTTTGAATAGTTTTCTCATGGTAGTGAACATTCTTTGTAGCTTTACGTTTATCATTTTACGGACCAGCAGGTGATTCATCCTGGGTATCTAGAACTATATTACTTTGGAACATGATGGTATCTTTTGATGGATTGAATGAGGTAAGAGCTAGGTTTTCTGCTACTTTTGGTGGCATCATAAGCTTGGATACAACTGTAAGGGAGGACAATTTGCATGCTTATGATCCAAAACACGACAAGAAGTGCAGAAGTATCGTGGAACCTTAGCATATCTACATTCAATCAGGAATGGTTGAGTTCTTCCGCTGGTGAAGAGAGGGATGCCAGATGGGAGAGCCTTTTGAATTGGAATTCTAACACATACTTTAACATTCTTCTTTAGAGGGTGATTTCCAAATGTGTTTTGAGCTTCAATCAATTCTCACATCTTGGAAGTGAGTTTTTTGAGGTCTTCAAACTCAACTTATTCATTTGGGATGTTACATAAAATAAACCACATGAGTTCTTCAATGAAGTACACTTGAAAGTTTGTCGGCCAGCCAGTTAGAGGAATAACTTTGAGAACCATTAAGTAACCACAAACAAACCAAGGTCTTTGAGAGTTAACTGTGTTGAAGTCGTTTTCTGTCAGAAACCTTAATAGTACTCTATTCCTTATTCCACTGAAGGTGGTGACAGTAGGCTTTTGAGCAAGAGGACATTGATTGCATATGTAATATCGGATGGAAGAGGTGGGAACAAGGGTTTCACAGCAGATATTACCAACCGTACACCACGTTTAATTATTATCAGATTCAGCTAGGATGACAGTTTTATCAATGAAGATTGTCTCAAAAAGAGATGAAGGTAGAGTTAATTTTTCTTCCATTTGGGTGGTAAGGTTTTGAATATACAATTTTGGATTATAAGTATTATCAGGTGACCCAATGCTTTCCATGTGATTTATAACTTGGAAAAGGATAGAGATATAAATTAAATAGGCTGGGGTAAATAACATTATATGGAGATGGATTGAGAAGAATCTAGTATTAATATATCTCTGATGGTATTGGTAGACCATTATGATGTAGAGATGAGAGAAACAGGTATCTTTTAGAGGGTGTTGAACCTTAAAAGGGGGGGTTCTGGGATTGTTGAATAAGATTTGAAAAGTGTTCAGAAGAGGATTGATGTAACATTCTTAGTATGTTTTTGTTCTTACTTTTGAGTTGAACACCTTTATATTATGAGGTTTTCCCCTTCTCCCACGTTGATTTGAAATACTGAAAGTGATTGTAGCTTCCTGCGCACGTGGGATTGGTAACACCAATCCAAAATTACACTGTATTTGGTAATCCAAGGAAAGATTGCTGAAGAAACGTATATTTGGTGTGTAAGCATGATGAGATACAAAGTTGGTAAGCAATAAATTGGTTTGTCTTTTTTCTTGTATATACGAGAATGTATGTATAAGAACCCAAATGTGATTCAAGCACAAGTTTGAGAGTATTGTTGTTTGTGGTATGGGCTGGTAGATTTGATACTGTTACTTTGAGATATTGGCTTTTGAGAGAAAGTTTTGTTATTTCGCGGGAAGGTTTGATATGAGGGCTAGGTTTAACATGGAGGTAACCCTACGGGCAGACATACCCCAAGTGCCAATGGTGCCTCTCGACAGGTGCTGCTTACTATGTATCTGCGTAAAATCAAAGATTTTAATTAAAACACGAGAAAATTTCTCAATATTAGATGAACTACCTATACTCTTCTTAATAAAATTTCCAAAAGGAGTAATGGCTAATGAAGAGGTTAAGTTTTTCAAGTAGGTTTTTATAGGGTAATTATGGTGTTGAACTTGAAGAAGGGACTGAATAACCAAGCGAAAAGACTGTTAACCAAGAGCCATAAAAAGGCAGTTAATAGGCATATTGTGGTCTTTAAAGAGGGGTTTTGTAAAGATATTAGCATAGCCATTATCAATTTTTCTAGAAGAGGAAAATCCTAGAGAGAAAAATGGCAAACTCTAGTAATCCCATTCCAGTTGATCCCACCAACTCTGGGGAGTACAACCAGGCAAAACATCTTCAATCTTCACTAGAAGGAGATGAATTATTGAGACTAAGGGATGCGATTCAGGGGGAGATAAACAGATGAGCAGAGCAATTAGACCTTCATCAGAGAGAGAATGAGGATATGGAGAGAAAAGAGAAATAATAAAGTTATGTGTTGTTTGCTGCTTGGAAGCCCTAACATTTATGAAGGGTTGATCGAAAAGAATAAGGGAGATCTCAAAAGTCTGAGAAGTACAAAAGGTATGGTAGCAAGAGTGAGAGTGATTCTAAATAAGAGGGATTTTATGGTGGTTTTGAGTATCCATTGAAAAAATAAATACCAGTCTGCAGAGGACAAGAAGAGGATGGAGAAGTACTTTGACAAGAAGCTTCGCATGCGGTTTGATCATTGGAGAGCCAATCCAAAGATCTTTGCCAGAACCATGCATTAGGGAGAGTCCACTGATAATGATGAGGAGCTTTTGGATGCTGAAAGTGAAGATGATGATGATGAAGATGAAAACGATGTGGGTACTTCATCTGGATATGATCAAATTTCTCCTTCTTTGTCAGGCAGCAGTTATAGTGCACACTATGAAGAGGATGATGACTGGAGTTACGATGAAGAGTACTTTTAAAGTTCTCTTTTGGGGTATCGAAAGCATCCAAGTTTTCAGGCTTTGAGAAAAGTTTAAAAAGGATCAACAGGTTTTTCCCAAAATGGCTTTATCGATGCTTACTCCTAGTCTTCTGAATCTTACTGCTGATGATAGTACAATTTCTCTTAGTTATTTTCTCTTTTCAGATGGTTTTTGTTGAATGTTGTTTAGTCTCTAGCTGTTAATAGGTGGTATTGTTGATAGTACTAATGAAAGAAGTGGAAGGTGATTTTTATGTGATGAACTCAGTAGCAGTTATAGGATGAGTTTTCCGTTTATAATGTTGATAATGGATCTTGATGGTCTGATCTATAAGAAATGTAGGCAGGGTGTTATGATGTCTGAGACTTTATTTGTTACTCTGAATACTACTTTTAATGTTTTTCCTTTGAAATATTTCCTTGGTGTTGAATGATGTTGAATAGCAATACAGATTGATGAAGATTTTGGGAAAGAAAATTACAATATTGATGATTGCAATATAAGTACTTCTGAAATTATTTTGATGAATCATAGGAATTTTCTTTTCAGTTAAGGTTCTACTTGATTATGCATGAACCAATGACCAAAAATCAAATGAAATTGAATTATGGATCGGAGAAATTTTGTATAGCTTTTTTGGATGATCAACTGCTCCCAACCCTATGTAGTAATAACGCATGTAAACTCTAGACAACACACAAAAACGAGTCTAAAACACCCACACAAGCCTCTCATAGTATGCTTAGTTAACGGTGACACCACCACAATGGGTTACATATTGGGTGGGCAGCTGCATCAATATGCCCAAAATTTATACTCACATGTACAACTCACAAATTCAAACAATTTTCGATAATATCATAAATTTCCGATACGAAATCGGATGGATAGTGGAAATTTGGTTATCCATCAACATACCTATCTAGCCGATTAATCCTAATAATATTTTGGCTCCAAATTTGCATCGCATCTTTGGGAGGTGCTATTAAGGATTTAAGGTTTCTTTGACGAGTCATAAAACAAGATTGTAGATTCTCATGCATGATTGCATGGGGTGAGAAAATCTTGTCACCAAATGACATATTGTAGTCACAAAAACTCGAATAGCTACCAAGAGAATGGAACACCCAAAAAAAAAAAAAAAAAATCCAAAACGCAAACCCAGAATGTTAAGTATTAGCCGATGCTTGAAATTGTTTGGGATGCACCATTAATCCATTGTCAAAATCTAAAAAAAAATTGATTTTTGTTTTAAGAATATCGACCCAAAATCGGTTTAAGCTTGTGCAGTAGTAAACCAATTCTTGGTCGAGTTTATTTTCAATTGACGAAGAAAACCCAAAATCAGTTTTTGTCAATGCTCACATAACCCGATTGTAACAATCGGTTTTTAGTGATACCCACATAATCCAATTATTTCATACTTTCAGAAACAAAATATTCATTACATAGTTTTGGAAATTAGCGCATTACATATACAGGAGAATTCAGTATGCGAATTCTTGAATGTGGCACATCAATACATCCTCAATGAACCTCCGAGCACGATGGCACAACACCACAAATTGCTTATGGTGAATGAACTTTTTTTCTCCATTACGAATTCTCCATAGATCGCTGAACCGTTCTAGCTGCAAATAAATGAATTATTACATGTTTGTATGCAAACATTATACGATCACATATGTATATAAATATCTAATTACTCACTTATTGAAGAGGAGGAGCTTGTGGATGATGGTCGTTCACCATTTTGCTAACTTTAACATACTCTCGCTTTAAAAAATTTATGTATTGCAATCGAAAACTAAGTCTCTCCATTTTCGGTTTTTTGGATTCGTGATGCGTTCACAATAGAACTCTTTGACTCTCTTCTAAAACATTGATATAGTTCAACGGGAAGTTCGTGGAAGGCGGGGATGAATGATTTCACGAGCTGCTTATCTTCTTTCGGGTCCCATTTCATTCTATATGCTATGGTTGTAATGTTGGAGTGGTTCAAAGAGGTTGTATTTTTATAGATAAGGACTTAACTGCTATTTTTCTCGAAATCAATTCACACAATCTAATTTTGGGAATATCCACATATACCGATTCTGGCCTAGAAAAATCATATAAAATATGCCTCGCTACAATCGGTTTTTAAAACTTCACATGTTATCCGATTCTTGGCAAAAAAATGTTACAGAAAAACTGCCAATTTTCCTTGCTAGAATCGGATTACATGGAATGTCCATATAGACCGATTCTGAAGGTAGTCAAAATTTTGGATTTTTTTTTTTTTCAGAATCAGACTTTAAAAGTATATGTATAAACCGATTCTGAACACTTATAAACCAGGTGAATGTAATTTTCAGAATCGGTTTATGTCGTGCACCATCAAAACCCGATTTTGAAATTTGACCCCTGAAGAACTGTGAGAATCAGATTTTATATAGGTACATGTGAACAGATTATAGCAGAAAGAAAAACTGCCAGAATCCCATAATTTTTGCACACAAACTGTAGTTGGTTCTAAGAAAACACAAGCAATTTTTAAACCATATTCAGTCATTCATAAACTACGTACGGAACATAACCAAACGTAATTCGAAAATATTTAATACATAAGTTCTGACTCCATAATTATCCATAGTTAAAGACATAAGTTTGGAAAATAAAGAAACCATTCATTCATCAACAACATTGCCACGGGGCAGGGCCAAGCTCCGCGCACACCAAATTAAAAGAAAAAAAATGCCCGGCGCATAGCACGTGCACAAATCTAGTTTCTTATAATTTGATTTAGTGTATCACTCATGTTTATCTGTTTTTTTTTTTGGATGATTTGGATGATTAGAACACTTGTATTTATAGGTTGGTTTCAGCACGCTTACGTGTTAAAGAGTCGTAATTGTGCTTGATGATGTGTCACGTTTTATATAAGGAAATAGGCACCATGAAAACTAGAAATTGTGTTTCACAAATCACCGATTAAGCAGAATTGGAGTAATATGTAACAAGTCAAAATTAAGTCGAACAACAGAATACCTCTAAGTACTTTGTCTAATAGATAGCAGACCCAGGGGCGGAGGTAGCCCTATGCAAGGGGTTGCAGTTGCACCTCCTTGATTTTCAAAATGGGAACATTATCTATATACCCTTAGTAGGAGGCTCATTGGAATATACCCTTTTAAACTTAATTTATACCCCTAAGCTTAATACATAACTAAAATACCCTTCTTCTTAGTCGTTTCGGTTCACGATCTTCTTCTTCTTCTTTTTTGTGATTGTTGTTTTGATTTAAGTGGATTATGATGATCACAGAGATGAGAGTGGTTTTTCGGTCTCAGAAAGCTCTAACGAATTTGTTTGTTTGAGGTAGATGGTGGAAGAAAGATAGATCATGGTCTATTCACACGCTCGACACCAGGGGATGAATATGTCTTTTCCATATTTTAAACAAATATGGACCCTAAGCTAAGATTATTCTCCGGTTGGACCCTGCTATAACTAATTATTTGGTCCTAGGACCAAACAACAAATTTTCCATCTCATCAACCATGGTGTGGAAAAGCATGCTCGAAAAATCTAAGTTGCACATATACCTGTACGAGTATCCGGTTCCGGTATGGATCGAAGAATTTGATTCAGCATCTCCGAGAATGGCCGATACAGATGGATACCACACAGATAAATATTTGCAAATGCAATTTTATGGGATTCAAGATTTTATTAGAGCATACAAATCAATCTAATCCCAAAAACACTCATTTGTACACCTGTGTATCACAACATTTCAGTCCCACATGGTTAGCAAACTTCGAATTTCCTCTCTCAACCCTCATTGTGAGCGAGTAAACTTCTTCGTTTACTTTTCAAGTGTTTCTCCTCTTCACATGTATAAAGCACGTGAAAGAAGAGAGATCTTTAGAAAAACAAAAAAAAAAAAAAATGAAGAAAAAATGAAGAAAAAACTAATAAATTTTTTATAAGCCTATTGGGAAGTATCCGAGAGTATTGTATCGGATATCGGAGAATCCGATTAGCATGCGTACATTTCTCCTCAAAATGTTAAGCAGATTTACTTCAGAACTGTTAAATAATGATGCTTCATTTAAGCCTAGTGAACCAACAGTTGCGGAAGCACAGGTTCCGAGCCATGGTAGAAAGAAGTAGTTTCGCTCTAATTTCAACTCAAAATCATTAATCATGGCCGAAGCCAATTCACAACGAATCTTTGAGAAAATTAAAATGTTTTCGGCCCTTTTTAACATAAGTCATCCAAGAACTTGCATCATATGAGTTTGTAATTGAAGGCTATTATTGGGGCGTCACACTCCATTAGAGGGGCTTCACTTGGATATCTGGTGACCAAAAATCTGGTTAAGGGATACCTTTGATTCAATAGCAATTTGTCCAAATTACCCTTCAATTAAAATTAAAACAAAAACAGAATAAATACCTAATGTAATCTTCACACTTTCAACCTCTTTTGACTCCTGCTCTTCTTCTTCTTCTCTTTCTCTTCTTCTTCACACTAAATTTTCACATCAATTCATTTCATCATTTTCGATTAATCGGCGATCCGAAAATTGAACCTCATAGGATTGAAATATGTATCAAAGAAGAGGAATAAACAAACTGATTGCAGTGATGGTAATCTCAAACAACCCCCTGACCAACAACTTCATCCTCAACAACCACCGATAGAAGCAACTCATTTTTCGGAAATTGGAACTGCTCAACAACCCATAGTGTATGCAATTTATTAATCGACAAACCCATCTATTCTTACTCTTTTGTGCTTAAAACATGTTAGATTGAATCAAATCGAAGAAAATTAGGGTTTCTGTTTTTTTTGAAGCTGTTACGCCTAGGTTCGCCAAGCACAAGTCTAGTGTTCGAAGAACTTACGCCTAGGTTTAGAGGAATTGAAACCGTAAATTGGTTTTGCATGTAGGTTTACGCCCAGTTAGCGAGACAATTTTTCCAATCGTAACTACATACGCTTGGTTTTTCAGTAGACAAAACCCAGGCGTAAAAGTTTCTGGATGTTTTGAAGGAATTGCAATTTATGTTTACGCCTAGGTTCTGGCACCAAAGTTTCCAGGCGTATTTAGTGTACGCCTAGGTTGGGTTACATAATTTTCCAGACGTATAGTCTTACGCCTAGGTTGGATGATTGAACTTTCCAAGCGTATTATTTTACGTCTGTGTTCGATTCTATTTTCTCTAGGATTACCTAGACGTAATTAAGCCTGGACATTTTTTTTTATTAATAGATTGGCTTGTGTTACTAATTCATCAATACTGATTCTATAACATCTATTTCTTGTAACTTGTAGGAATCGTGATGGAGCAAAGCCTAAAAAGAATAGAGGAAATAACTTAACACCAAAAGATACTCCTACACCTCGCCATGGAGTTCATTGTGGGGTCGATTATAGAGGTTTCCGCAAGGGTGCTAACAAGAAGAAGGATATGATTCAAGGAAGTAGCTCAACATGTCCTGAAATTGAAGATAATGTTTTCCAAAATCTAGAAATTGAAGGGGAACAATTTCAACTACCGGTGATATCGGGAGGTACACTAGTGATTAGAGATACACCAAATCAATAAGAAGAAGAAGAATTTGTTGTTCAAGGAAAAGGGAAACAAGTTGTTGTTGTTTCACCTGAAGATACACCTAAACCTCAGGTAAAGGAAAAGAAGCCGAGGAAGATACCTTCACCAAAAGGCAAGAATATTCCTAAAGGCAATGATTTGTTGCCTGCGAAGAAGAATGGTAGACTTTGGGGTGAGGCGCCCGATGAATCTACGGTCTTATTTGGTTATCCATATTCATGGGCTGCTAAGGTTTGCCAAACCAAGGTAAGAAACTCAAAATTTCACTTATTTTGCATGATTTTGTTCTAGTTGATATTATTGGGTATAATTTAGAAAATTAAAAAATTTGTTGTTAATATATTCTTTGTAGGATCATAAAATTTCGATAAAGAAACTGAAACATAAAAAGGGTGGTTATTGGCCGTTAGGTGACGAATGTAAAGAGGTTCGTGATCTTGTATTGGATACAGGGCTAGGTAATGGAATTCTCAACCATCAGCATGAGTTTGATTCTATTATTGCTTGTGCCTTTAGAGAGCGATATTGGTTAGAAACCGATTCTTCGTCAAATGGTATCCTTGTCGGTGCAAATGTGAAACTCAATGCATTTGAGATATAATGGACAACGCAATTGAATGCATTGGCGAGTAGTTGGCCGTTTATTGGCATGGACATCCAATACTCACTTGTGAAACATTTATTTCCATGTAACCGCTTTTCCCATGCCAAAAACCTTTCGTTTAACACCGTCTCGGACTCGTCTTTTTCACATCTCATCATTGGTATGTAATAATCTCGGTGCCCACGTAGTTCCACTAAACATTTTTGCCTTACATAGTCAACCTATTCACAACCCCAATCTTTCGCGTCTTCAAAGGGTCCAAGTTGATCCACGAAGACGTGTTAACCACAATTCCCATCTCCATCTACCTCATCCGTGGCCTTAATATAGTCAGGAACAAAGTCGGGGAAAAAAGAGAGGTAATTTTCATAAATGATATATAAATTCCGGGAATATCGACCCTTCTCATCTCTAGGGGGTGGTCTGTAAGTTGCGTTTGGAATACGAACCGTCCCATTCCTTTCACTTGACGGAAATATTCCAACCATCGGACTTTTTCCTATACTTCTTGCTAATTGTTTAACACCGTCTCCACCGCCAAGTTTTTTTCTTGTTTTTCCTTGGGAGGGAACTTCGCATGCTTTGGAACCTTTTCTTTTATCTACCCCATCTTTTGTTCCGCATTGTTTGGAACCTTTTCCTTTAACAACTTCGCTTTTTTCTAGTTGTTTGGAACGAAAGACCGGACCTTTTCCTTTGAAATCAACTTTGCTTGTTGAACTTTCTTGAGAGGGAGGCTCAAGATCCTTTTCTTGTACATTTCGATGACTTGGTTCTCTTTCTTTTTCTTGTACATTTCGATGACTTGGTTCTCCTAAATTCATTTGACCTCTCCTTCGTTTGTTTCTACCTTGAACATCCTCCTCCATCTCATCCTCCGCTTCATAGGATTTTCGCAACAATTCAATTCCCGAAGGATCTCTTTTCTTTGATTCTTCCAACAATTCCCTTGCCGTTTTCCTTACTACACTCCTCTTTTATTTCGTAGAAGGCCTCCAATTTCTCTTCCTCTTAGGTGGTTCCTTCATATTGTTCCTAGTTTGTGGGTATACGAAGTTACTCAAGTTACTCGACCACATTTGCCTTTGCCCCCGTGTTAATGTATCATATTTCGCGGCTAGCGCTTTTCCGATGTCCGTATTGGCAAATGTTCCTCCAAAATCTTGACCGACTATTGTTTCATGGAATGATAATTGTTGCCAAAAGGGATCAACATCTTGTATTGGAATAAATTTGTCATTGCAATTGGCTATGACATGCCGACATGGGAGGCCCAAACTTGTCATGTTAGGACAAACACACTCTCTTTCGTCATAGTTACCCGACTCAAATTGTATCACTTCTTTCATGATCAAATCAATTGCACGATGCGACACTTTATGATTAATTGCATCAAGCCAAGCATTGTTTTTCCATTTAGTGTGTCTACTAGATCGGTTTTTTTCAAAATACTCCCTAACTCTATCAAGATCACGGAGGAAATAGGTGTGCATGGCTTGAAATAACGTAACAAATCCACCATCACCACTATGAAGCTTCTTCTTCAACCGGTTGTGAGACGATTCCACCGTACTTGTAGCTTGGTTTCCGAAGTGTCTATATTGGTTTGTGAATGCGGCCACAAACTTCTCTTTATGCGGATCCAACCAATTGTCCACCAAGTATTTCACCATAGTTGGATAACTTCTCAAACTAGCCAATAACATACGAGATCGTTGTTCATAGTCTTTCACAGTGAGAGAATATGCCATGGCTTCCTAATCCTTTTGGAAACTAGCCCATCTTAGTTCCGCCAACCCGTCATCCTTCTTAAATTTCTCTTTGGCTTCCTTTTTTGATCAATCGGTAGTTTCTTTATTCTTTCCATTTGACTTTTCTTTGTTGGACGAATAATGGTCTTACATTTAGTCTCAATGTTATTCCATAGGTGGAAGGTGCAAAGAAGGTGATGAGCATCCGGGAAAACCCTCTCTATTGCATTCAACAATGCTTGTTCCTTGTCGGTGACAATCACCTTTGGAGTATATCCCTCCACGTAAAATAACTTCACTTGTTGTAGTGCCCACACATAACTCTCTTCAAGCTCATTTTCTAAGAAGCATAAAGCGATACTAAACGGAGAGTTGGTGGAAGTTTGTCCAACAATGTTCAACACCGGCATCTCATACTTGTTGGTCTTGTACGTGCAATCCATTAAAAGTACTTGATTGGAGCACCGCGCTAATTATATAAACTCGGGATGAGCCAATATGAGATTCTTTATTTGTTCATCCTCATCTTCATTATGGAAAACCGAATAATTATACTTCTCCCCCAAATGCCTTAATTGTTGCATTTGATTTCTATTTTCCCATTGTTGATTTTTCAATTTTGTTTTGGCGTTGTAGATGGTTGGCAAAGTAGAAACATTCTTTGGGTTGAAGTGCTTTATATGACCAAGTAGATCTAGGGGTTTCATACGGTTTTCCGTCATGGAACTTACAATGAGTTTTTCTTCATCATTAAGCCGCGCCGCATAAGGATGGGATAACAAAGTATCCGGTATGGGATGGTTATGACGACCGCATACAACTTTCTCCAAATATCAATACCACTCCTCGCTTTTCTTGTTGTGCTTGAATTGAAGCTTGAACGGGCATTTAGTCTTCTTAGTGAAAGTAGTATTCTTCCTATTCGTCTTTGGTTCATATACGGTACCCTTTTTCACATGACTTTTACTCTCTCCACTACACTCGCAAACCATTTGAAAGTGGCGGTCATTTGTTGATCCATTACAAACTATAACACACATAATCAACTTGCCACGTTCTCTAGACCATTTCTTTGCATCTTCTTTATCTTTCCATCTCTACATGTTCCAAAAACTCAAAGTTAGTAAAAAAAATAAAAACATAGTGAATGAGCAAAATATCTTTCATTAGTTTCAAAAAAGAAAAAAAACACTTACCAAGTCATTCAAATAGTGATGGGATGAATCTTCGGTTAGAATTTCGTTTGCATTAGGTTGAGAAGGCATTGGGCTAGGTGGAAGCACAATCTATCAACCAAAATATCATAATATTAGTCAAAAAAAAAAAAAAAAACAAAAACAAAAAAACAAAAAAAAAAAAACAAAAAAATAAACTAGAATTACGTCCTGGTTATAAGGTACACGAACCCAGACGTTTTAGGCATAAGAAAGGTTATAGTTGAAAAATTCATCCTCTAACCTAGAAGTTTTTAATTACGGTTGGAAACGATGAAAATATAACCTAGACGTTTCAACTTACGTTTGGAAATAAAAAATCCTAACCAAGACGTAAAACAATTATTAAATACCCATGCAAAAACTATTTACGTTTGGGTTTTGGATGAATTTAACCTAGGCGTAATTCTCAAGTTTTGACCTATTGGAAACCAGTTACGTTTGGAATCTTCTAAAGCTAGGCGTAAATAAAACTTACGGTTGGCAACGAAGCAAAACCCTCTTCCAAAACCAAGACGTAAAACTTAATTACAGTTGGAACGAAGCCCAACCCAACCGTAATTTGCCATGAAAGTCTAAAAATAGCAAATTTATTATCGTTCTTAAGCTAGTTTTCAACGAAATTGAACCCATGGGAGATAGTTTAGAGGTGTACCTGTTGATTTTCAACCATTGGTTCTTCACTTTGTTGATTTATTTCTTCAATTGGTGGAGATTCATCATCACTTTGTGTTAAACCCTCTCTACCATCTAACAAATCATCAATCTCTTGGTATGCAACACGAGAAATGTAAAACTTGTTTTCTCCATCGTACAAAGATTCACCCACCTCGAATTTGTAACTCGTTTCATCCATTTTTGTTGAGTGAATCAAACAATCTAGGTTTTGAAAAAAAACTCCAATTTTTTCTTTTTCCTCTTCTCTCTAGTTTTTTTCCCACATAAACTTTTTCCCAGAATTTACAAATATATATCAAAATTCATCTTCTTAATTTAATTAGATAATAATTAAATTTAATTAAAATTAACTAAATAAATAAGGGTTGTTTGGTCATTACACAATTATTTGAGATAAGAGATTTTTGAAATTACTTACGGGTGACCCGTTTTTGTCCTATTAGGTGACGCCCCTCTAATGGAATGTGACGCCCCAATAATAGCCTAATTATATATTGCGACTGTTTTTAAAATAGTCAAGCTCTTTGTGTTGTAACAGGTCAAACTGGTCAGTCGGTCGAGCTCCTACTGCTGTAAGCTGTAGCCCACCACCTTCATCAGTGTCGATCGACAAACATTTAACCTTTCGAAACCCTCCATGTTTATATCAAACACCCAATCACAGCCGCCTATGATGATATCTCGATCACCAAGTACGGTCAGTGATAAAGAACAGACCATCCCCAAACCTAATGGGTAGATTTCAATGCCTTATAATAAGAATAATCGCTCCTTAATTCCGTGCCTCCCCAATAAAAAAAACAAACCCTAAGATTCAACAGCTAAATAGATCTGCACATCTATATTCTCATCATCATCCTGATCCAAAAATTGAAACAAAAACATCACAATCAATTCATGTCTGATTCAGTACCATCATCAACCACAACATCTTGTAGCATAATGATTTCTCCTCTCAAATAATGAACATTTGCAGTAATAGTGTTGTTTTCGGCCTTCATTTCCTTCGCCTGCTGATAGAAAGAGAGTACCATTTAACGCACAGATGATGCACATACATTAGCAGGTTATGTTCTGTGTGTGACTTTTGATGCAAATTATAAATTTAAGGTATTGTAGAGGATTTTCGTACTAAGAAATGCAGAAGCTCTCTTTGATTTTTGTATTATCTAGTCTTGTGCTTGTTGTAACCCTAACCCCAAACAGGAACAAAAGATCTCTCTGCTTCATCACAGCACCAAAATCATGGCGCTTATTATTTGAATGAAGCTTTGTCAGCAACCCTCCTCAATGTTCTTTTTTTAGCATAATGATATTTCCTCTCAAAAACTGTACCTACCTGATTCCCCTAGATCTGAGCTACAATTCAATCAAGGTAGTTCACTTAGAGCTACCAGATTTTGAAAACACTGTTTATCTCGACTCTGAGTTCTATCTACCTCCTCCTTGAGCTGAAATTAGTTGGTGTAAGATTTTATCAAGGAGTGGTAGATGGAATTTTTATTGGGCTTCCAGGTTTAGGGACCACGGTCTTACATGAGTGTAATTTCGCAATTTCTTCAACAAACTTGAGGCAGATTACAATCATTGCTTCTGAGTTTCAGTCTGTTATGAGAATCGACGCTGCTAATCTAATTTTATTGAACTTTGAAGGGGGCATTACGCTAGAACAAGAAGCTTCGGTGTTCGATTTTTTATTACTTCTCTTTGGAATTTCCAGCAGCGCTAATCCTTTTCGTATATTTGTGGGAGGTCGGACTCTCCAGTTGACAAGAAATTTTGGAACAGCTGAATCTTTGTAATTTATATAATCCATCACAGAAAAATCCATGGAAGATTTTGTTTCAGTTTGTATACGAAAAGCTAGTTTATGTTTAAAAATTCAGGATAATTTAAGAGTAATTTGAGCATCTATTTTTTGTTTTCTATGTCTCTGAAAGTCTGAATAGTTTGATTTATTAATTTTCCCATCAGGCAATTGCAACCAGATTTATTTTAATGATGTTGCTGTTACTTGCTTGTTTCGTTTACATATAGTGTGCGATCTAGCTTAATTTACTACTGAATATGAACTTGTTACTTTTCAATTTATATCTCTGAGAGTTGCAATGAGAATGAACAAACTGGGAGTGGCCATTGAAGTAGCCATAGTGGGAGAGAGTAACCAAGTAGTACTGCACTTCAATGTAAAATAGTAGTGAAATGAATTTTAGAAGCAAGGTTTCACAAAATACAACTGCACGTTAGCAAGCAGTGTGTAAAACAGAAGAACAAACTTCCCATAACTTTAGATGACATGTCAAGAATCGAAAATGACGAAAGGATACCATTTGAGTCATCTTATAACTAAAATGAGTTCATCACTAAGTTCAAATATATCAATTCCAATTGATTCATAGAAGAGGAATTTGGTTCAATTGATAAATGGAAAAACGATTTAGGCATTCATAACTATCAAGGGAGAATGACTTTCGGCGCTCATACAGGTACTCAATTTCTGCTAGCCAAGCCTTAGGGAATTTCTTATATTGGATGAACAAATCCAGGGTTTGTTCAACCCATTGGGACGGAGGGAAGTGGGTGCCAGTGGGGTCGCTTGCACCCACTAGAATTTGTGTTTCAGTGAGAATTTGGCTAGGTTTCTTGTAATTATGATACCTTGTGGGTGCAAATTTCTGTGACACAATTGAAATTTAGATAAAAAGGAGTAAATACTAATGGTGTTGGCTTCAATGTGCACCATTCCTTTGCTGAAATTGGTGTATTCGGAATGGGATTAATGGTGTTGTAGCAAAAGTGGCAAGCTTTTATACCTTATGAGCTTCCAGATTACTTTTAAATGTAGCTTAAATATAGATCAATTTTTAATTTTTTTTTTTTGACCCCATAGCATTTAGGTCCTGGCTTCGTCCCTAAGTGGAATGAACAAACAATAAAAACGGATGGCTAAACCATCAAACTATCGGTTTGTACATCAATATACAGCAGTGACGAAGTGAGGGAGAGCAAAAACGGATCCGGGGAGAGCGAAGAATTGTAGTTGACGCGCTGATTTAAACCTAGTCATATATTTTTCAAGATCGGTCAAAATTACCGTTACTAAGTACACCAAACCTGTTTCCAGACAACTCCACCATCGGTCCACCATCATCACTCTACCACTGGTCGTGGGTATGGTGTATTTAATACTCTACCAATGATATGTTAATCAAGAAGGGGGTTGATATCAAAAATAGATGTGTCATGTGCTCAGAAGAAGAATCCGTCGATCACTTATTACTTCATTGTTCTTTTGCCTACAAGGTATGGTTTAATATTCTCCCTAGAAAGAATTAGTCATGGGTATTTCCGAAGACAATGTCATATTTATCAAAGTGTTGGTCTTCAAAAGGTTTATCATCTACCGGAAAGAAAGTGTGGCAATTCATCTCTGCCGCTGTCACATGGTCTATTTGGAACAAAAGAAATAACCGAAAATTCAGTGAAAATCACAGATTCAAGACAGAAGAAGACCTAAGTATAGACATCAAATCTCTTATACTGAGTTGGGCTACAGCTTCAAACATACAATTGCATATCATTTTTGATGCTACTGTTTTGGATTGGGGCTCTCTTTTTTTGTAACTTTTGCATTTCTACATTTTTTTGTTTTTCTTTTTCGTTTCTACCCCTGGTAGATTTTTTTTCTCCCACTGCTTCTCTTATTAAATTCTTTCTTCCTTTTCAATTTTTTTTTTTTCAATTCTATTTCCATCAAAATCAAAATCAAGATCTATAAGAAAACTAGAAAGATATTTTAATAAATCAAATAAGAGTGCGAATTAAGGTGCACACTCCTCTAACGAGTGTATATTTCACATTTTAATCTCTACCATTGATTTAATTTAGGAAATTATGTAACGAGGATCGTGATTCTAAACATGGAGGGTAATGGAGCCATCAGTTAAATAATCAACCAATCAGAAGAATATGTGAAATATACACTCGTTAGAGGAGTGTGAACAGATTTGCACTCATCAAATAAGCCTAATAAGATTCAAGATAATTATGACATACCAGGTAAGATTATTTCGATGAAACCAGGTGTGGGTTTGTTAGTTGGTCTTCTTATTTCAGTTATTGATCTTCTTTGTTGTGTGTTTCTTTTATTGTCTTTGAACGATTAAGTGGGTTTTGCTATTTGTTTTTCTATGTTTTATTTTTCAAGAGGGCAGTAGTCTTATTGTTCTTCTTTTCATGTTCGTGGGATTTGGCAATGCTTCGAATGTATGATGATGACTTAGATAGGATTATCTTCATCATTGAATGACATTAGCATAAGTTTTTTTTTTCCTTTTTTTTTTTTGGTCTTCCAGGGAAGTTGACCAAATTATCTTCATCATTCAATCACATTCGCATTGGAGTAGTTTTAGGAATGGGTGTAATTTTTCGGAGTTTAGCGGTGTATTTAGTAAGGATAATTTGGTCCAAGTCAAAAATATATATTGGATAGGTTTAAATAAGCAAGTTAATTACAATTTTCGCTTTCCTCGAATCCATTTTTGCTCTCCCTTTAACAAAAATCTTCTTTAGGTGGGGGAAAATTCATATGATAAAAGTCGGCACATATAGGAGGCTAGCGGCCGTAGGCCACCCGAATTTATTTTTCTCCCATTTTAATTTTTTTTTTTAGTATAATATGGAGAAATTTTTTGATGGGGGCGAAATCCAAAAGGGGAATGAGGGAAAAATGATATATTGACACATGTCTTTGATACTAATTGATTTTCATGAATTCTGTTTCCAAAAATACCAAGAGCAATTAAGAAAACAATTTTTCTCTCCAAAAATACATTGTTGTTGGTATTTTTGGAACAGAGTTCACAGAAATCAATTAACATTAAAGATATATGTCAACATATCATTTGTCCTCCATGCCCCCGTCGGATTTCCCCCTATCAAAAAATTTCTCTATAATCCAAGTGAATATGAAATTATGAAACACGTTGATTAAGTTAAACATAATGATTTATATCATGTTTTTCGTATTTAGGACATACATTGATGTCTTTTTATTTATTTTGTACTAGTAGTTTTTATAATTTAAACACGATTAGGAGTATGATTTCAATTTTATCATGCATATGTAGCCCTACAAGAAATGTAAATTTCTAAAATGCTAAGCCTAAATTAGTCAAAATGGTTGGCAGAAAAAGTTAGGTGCGGTGATCTTTATTTAGGACTAAATACTCTCACATGTCACGCATCCTATTGATATAATTGAATAGAGGTTGTTGTACCTGAAAACCCTCACCAATAATTTTTTGACCCAAGTTGCATATCATGAAGACTTGACGCTAAAAGCCTTGATCATAATGCACGCATCCATGAACATCATAGTCATGCGTCAGCTTTTCGTGGTAAAATTGTCGGTCTCGCCACATCCATCTCATGTGAAAATTTCATCAAGCTCTGAAGCTATTGGTTTTGTACCTGAATATAATTGCAACATAGTGCTTTAGAGCAGGGCCGGCTCCGACGCCCATCAACTTGTGCTCCCGCACAAGGTAAATTTATAAAATGAATCATTTTTTGGGGAACCATGGTTTCTTTGGGGGGACCATGGTTTTATTTTGGGTAAGACATTATAAGTAAATCTAGGTCACCCTTTATATATATATTTATATTAATATCTAAATACATTGAAGGCAAGCGAGCAACAAGTTGCGCCTCAAGCCATTTTTGGATAGCAAAACCTATCATTTTAAAAACAAACTCCATCGAACGGGTTAATTATTAGTTACTGTTAATAATAGTTGGTGTAATGATTAGTGAAATGATTAAGTTAAAGATAATTAGTGAGATTAAAAAATCAGATGGGTTTTTTTTTAAAAAGAAGTAGAATTATTGAGAGAGTAAAGTTAGACAAGATGAAGAAGAAAAACATAGATTTTACCAACCACAACCGGAGGAAGAGTATTTGGGTACCCATGTATTGGTTGAATTGATCCAAAATTTCAAAAAAATGTAAATTTTTTTAATTAGATTTGGGCTTGTTCGGTTACCTTATGTGAAGAACAGGTAACCGAACACATCTGAAATTGTAGTTCGGTTACTTTTTCCAAACACGCAAGTTACCGAACTCGCTTTAATGGAGGTTTTTAGTTATTCAGTTAACAGACATGTAACCGAACTTTGTTTATAGGATTTACAGAGTTATGTTCGGTTTTCCTGCAATGTTGTCGAACTTTAGGGTCTAGAAGTTCGGTTGGTTCGCAACCCATATCTAACCGAACTTCGCGTTGATTAAGATTTTACCAAGTGTACAAAGTTTGGTTGTTTCGTAAACTTCATACAACCCAATATCTAACCGAACTTCACGCAATTAGTGAAGAGTTCGGTTTGTCAAGGTTTTTTGCGAACAAACCGAACATGGTGGGACAAGTTCGGTTAAATTGAAACTCAGTGGGGAAAATAGAACAGTTCAGTTACATTGGATTTTTTTGTAATATGTAGTGTATCTAGTACAACTACGAGAAGAAAAATGGATTAAATTGGTAGCAAGCTACCTTCTCTCTGATAAACAGAGTCTGGACTTCAATGGAAGTTTTAATTAGGTTTTTCATTACCCTCTCAGGAGAAGAATGATTGGTCTTTAATACACCAATATCTCACTAACAATCTCAACGGCTAGTAACTCATCTACTCATTACATAACTCGAGGAAAAGACTTAAGGATGAGTACACCCAACAATTGGTTGACTGCACCCCCAAACAGCTAATTCAGATATAGAGTACGCATATTAAACCGTGTGGTACATGACACTGCCCCTTCCATTTAGAGATCCTTGTCCTCAAGGATGAAGTCTGGGAACTGAGCTTGAATATGTGCAACATCCTCCCATGTTGAGTCAGCCGGGTCTGAGTTGCACCATTGTACCAAAACTTGTGGAATTTGAGTTGTTCCCCTGACAGTAACTCTAGTGTCCAAAACAACAATGGGCTCAATGACAAACTGACCTGCATGGTTCACTAGGGGAAGTTGATGTGATGACACGGCTTGCAATCCTATCTTCTTCTTAAGTTATGAGACATGAAAGACTTGATGAATTCTGGACCCCATAGGAAGCTTGAGTTTATAGGCAACAGCTTCAATTCTTTGTAAGACTTCAAAAGGCCCAAAGTACTTGGCTGAGAGCTTGAAGTTCTTTCTCACAACAACTGATGTTTGTCTATAAGGATGTAGTTTCAAGAAAACTAAGTCACCCAGTTCAAAGCTTATGTCAGACCTCTTTTTATCTGCAAAATTTTTCATCATACTTTGTGCCTTGGATAGTTCTTCCTTCAACAGTTGTAATATAATGTCTCTTTCCTGCAAATTATTCTCCACAGTAGCAACAGAAGTAGAAGAGGGAATTGCAAAAACCAGATGTGGAGGAGTATATCCATATAATGCCGAAAGGGTGACATCTTGAGGCTAGAGTTGTAATTGGTGTTAAACCACCACTCAGCTAAAGCCAACCAGTGCAGCCATTGTTTGGGGTGAGAACTTGTCATGCACCTCAAGTACTGCTCCACACATGCATTAGTTCTTTCAGTTTGCCCATCAGTTTGAGGATGGTAGGCAGAACTGAGCTTCAGGGTGGTTCCCAATGATTTGAACAGAGCTTTCCTGAATTGGCTAATGAAAATCTTATCTCTGTCACTCACAAATGAACTAGGAATGCCATGAAGTTTAAACACATGAGAAAAAAATTCCTTAGCAACTGTCATGGCAGTGAATGGATGGCCTAGAGGAATGAAGTGACTATACTTTGTCAATCTGTCTACAACCACTAAGATGACATTCTTTTTAAATGACATTGGAAGGCCTTCTATAAAATCTAAGGATACGTGTTGCCAAGAAGTATCAGGTATGGGAAGTGGTTGGAGTAGGCCCCCTGGAAGAGAGTGATCTCCTTTGTTGCATTGGCACACATCACAGGAGGTTACAAGCTTGATAATATCAGTATTCATGTTGGGCCATAAAAATGAAGTTCTAGCTCTGTGGTAGGTGCCATGGATGCCAGAATGGACCCCAACTGCTAATGCATGTAAGGAGTGTAATATAAAAGATCTTAGGTCAGTACCTGAGCCAATGTAGAGTCTCCCTTTGAACCTCAAGATGCCCTGTGCATAAGAATAGTTGACTTGTGTTGGAGAGACAGTCAGTTGAGTAATAAGTTGAAGTGCAGTGTAATCTGATTCATAGCTGGAGAGAATGTCTTGTACCCACTGAGGTTGAGATACTGACAATGATGAACAAGAAGCAGAGGGAAACCTGTACAAGGCATCAACAACCTGATTCTATGACCCTTTTTTGTATTTAATAACATAGTCAAGACCCATTAATTTGACTAACCATTTCTGCTGCAAGAAAGTTGATAACTTCTGATCCATGAGGTACTTCAAACTCTGATTATCAGTGTTTATGATAAATTGTTGACTGCATAGGTAATGCTTCCACTTCTGAACATCCATGACTATGGCTAAAAATTCTTTTTCATAAGTAGACAAGGCTAATGCCTTAGGACCCAATGGTTTGCTTCGAAAGGAAATTGGTTTACTATTCTGCATTAGTACAACACAAATCCCTATGGAACATGCATCAGTCTCCAAGGTGAATGGCTGAGAAAAATGCAAAGCCAAAACTAGTGCCGAGGTCATAGCAGCTTTTGATGATACAGAGAAAGCTTGAGTCATAAGATCGAGACCATGTAAAGGAATCCTTTTGAGTAGGTCCGTGAGAGGTTTACAGATATTGCCATAGTTTTTGATGAACTAGTGATAGTAACCTATAAGCCCTAAAAACCCTCGGAGTTGCTTCAGTGTTTACGGTTGTGTCTAATGAACCATGGATGCGACTTTGTCAGGGTCAGCGGCAACACCCTTGGCATTGATAATGTGGCCAAGGTACTCAAGCTGTGGCTGAGCAAAAGCACATTTGGATAACTAGGCAAACAGAGAGTGCTTCCTAAGCAGAGCTAATGTAAGCTGTAAATGCTCTATATGAGCCTCCATGGATGGACTGTAAACTAAGATATCGTCAAAGAATAGCAGAACGAATTTACGCAGATATGGTTAAAATACCTCATTCATTAGAGCCTGAAAAGTTGCAGGAGCGTTAGTAGGCCCAAAAGGCATTACTCTTAATTCATAATGGCCATGATGGGTGCGAAAAGCGGTCTTGTAAATGTCAGGTGCATAAACTTGAATTTGGTAGTATCCAGAACGAAGATCAATCTTTGAAAATACCATAGAACCATTCAAATCATCAAGTAATTCCTCTATAAGTGGAATTGGAAATTTGTCTTTAACAGTTATGTCATTGAGTTTACGATAAACAATACAAAAACGCCAAGTTCCATCCTTTTTCTTAACAAGGAGAATAGGAGCATCAAATGGGATATGACTGGGTTGTATCACACCAGAGGAGAGCATTACAGAGACTAAGGATTCGACCAAAGACTTATGAACATAAGGGAGTTTGTATGGTCTTTGAGAAGTTGGGTCAGAACCAGTTTTGAGTGGAATTTTATGGTCAAGTGACCGAGAAGGAGGAATTCCTTTAGGTTCTACGAAAACCTCTGAAAAACTGTCGAGAAGGGTGGATACTGCAGGTGGTGGTGGTAGTATAGGTGTAGTAGAAATGGAGAAAAACTGGCCAATGAGTGTATGGGTGTTACTCTTTAAAAATTTCTTAAGAGAAGAAGCACTAAGAAGGCTCAAGGAAGGTTTAGAAGAAGTACCTTGAATGGTAATTGGTGTGCCTTGATGTACAAAAGAAATACTCAGTAGACTGAAGTTAAAAGTAACATCACCAAGTTTGCGCAACCAGTCAGCTCCCAAAACAATATCACAACCACCTAGAGGAAGGGCTCGTAAACTTTCAAAGAATTGATGTCCTTGCATTTCCCAGTTAAGGTGATGGCAAATACCCTTGATGATAGTGCTATCTCCATTAGCAACAAAGTGACAAGCATCTGACCAGTTCGTGACACATGAAGGCCTAGTTTAGAGGTGAGAGCAGCATCAATGAAACTATGGGTACTGCCTGTGTTAATAAGCACAACCACAGGATGCTTGTTAAGATAACCATGAATTCTAATAGTGTCATGAGAAATATTCCCTGTCAAGGAATGTAACGAAATCTCAATAGTAGAATCTTAAGTGGAAGGAGATGCATCAGAGAGTTCTTCAGTAGATAAGGACCCAGGGTCCTCCACATCATCATCAGCAATCAACAAGAACAACTGTTGAGTTTTACATTTATGGCCTTGTCTGTAAAACTCATCACAGCTATAACAAAGTCCTTTGTCCTTCCTAACCTGCATTTGTGCATGGGTGAGTTGTTTAACAGGTGGGAGAGAATTTTCTGGTGAGGTTCTTGTGGGAGTAGGAGGGTGAGTTACAATTGGGTATGTTGAAGAGGCATTGTTCTTAGTAAGGGTAGAGGATGTAGAGAAAAAAGGCTTGATGGAAGATGGTGGGTGGGACACCGAGAATGGTGAAGGTGTAAATGGTCTCGAGAATGATTTAGTTTGTTTTGGCTGTTGCTGAAGAGAAGCTTGCTGCAGCCTAGACAAATAAAAAGTTGTGGCAGTATTCTCAGGCTTGAACATCTGCACCATTGTACGAATCTCTTCTTTTAACCCAGTAATAAAGCTTAATATATAATAACTCTCAGGCAAATAAGGATTGTTGGTTACCATATAACTTTTATAACGTTCCCAGAGATCGTAGTAATCCTCTACAGTGGTAGTTTGGTTGAGCTTATTGAAACTACCTACATAGTTGTCCTGAGCAATATCTTCAAATCTAGCACAAATATCATGTTTAAAAGATTCCCAAGAAATAAACTCTTTACCCTGCTGGTAATTTAAGAACCATGAATCTACTGAATAATCAAAATGTATGGAAGCCATATCAACACGCTTATCATCAGGAAATCGATGCAAATTAAAATACCTTTAACATTTAAGGATCCAACCACGAGGATTAGTACCATTAAAACATGGAAAATTGACCTCAGGAGTACGAGTAAACTTACGAGAGTCAGAGTTGGTGAATTTGTGAATTAGCTCATGGAAGTCGGTATTATGTTCATCCGGATTTTGTTGAGGAATCGCCGATCCAGAAGGGTCTGGAGGTGTAGAATGAGATGATTGAATCAAATTAATAAGAAGATTCATCTTGTCACCTAAAGATAGAGTCTCAGTCTTCATCTCCGATATTGAATCTGTGTGTTGAGTAACAATTGTGGAAATCTCTTGAAGTTTTTCTTTGGTGGCCATGGCTACAGGTTCCAGGATGGATTCTGATACCAATTGTAGTGTATCTAGTAAAGCTACAAGAAGAAAAATGGATTAAATTGGTAGCAAGCTACCTTCTCTCTGATAAACAGAGCCTGGACTTCAATGGAAGTTTTAATTAGGTTTTTCATTACCCTCTCAGGAGAAGAATGATTGGTCTTTAATACACCAATATCTCACTAACAATCTCAACGGCTAGTAACTCATCTACTCATTACAGAACTCGAGGAAATGACTTAAGGATGAGTACACCCAACAATTGGTTAACTGCACCCCCTAACAGCTAATTCAGATATAGCTTACGCATACTAAACCGTGTGGTACATGACATAATATTGGTAAAGTTCGGTTATAAAATAGTTTTAGCCTTCTTTGCGAACCAACCGAACATGGTGGGACAAGTTCGGTTAAATCAAAACTCAACATAGTGGGCAAAATAGGACAGTTCGGTTACATTGGATATTTTTCTTTTTTTTGTAATATTGGTAAAGTTCGGTTAGGAAATAGTTTTAGCCTTCTTTGCGAACCAACCGAACTGGCCATTTGGTAACGTAATTTTAAATCCTAAGGAACCGAACTGTTCTTCGTGTTCTTCCTTTCAGGAAGTTCGGTTAAGAAATCCGATTTTTTTTAAACTCTTCCTAACCGAACAAGGCACTGTAACTTCCATTTGAACCCTATTTTGATGATTTCTATTCAATTAAACGAATCAAAATCAAATCGACTAAACCAAAACCTTATGTAAACAATCCGGGATGTCTTATATATAGGTTAAACTTCTATTTGAACCCTATTTTGATGATTTCTATTCAACTAAACGAATCAATATCAAACCAACAATTTTTTTTTTTTTTTTTGTTAATAGATTAGGATTAGGTTAAACTTTGGTAGTTATTAGTTTAGTTTTAATTAGGATTAAGGGCAAATTGGTAATGTCAATACTTTAGGACATCCCTTATAATTATAGGGTAGATGGCCTTATAAAACTATGGTCCCAAAAAAAAAGGCTGGTCCCCAAAAAATGGTTCTATAAAATCTAACATGGGCATGTAATTGGATGGCTCAATCATTTATTTTTGTAGTTCTAGATTGATGTAATCAGTCCAAGTAGAGTTCACACGGTTAGTTGGGTTGTCCAGTCCAGCGTGCTTGTGTAAATCGAATGGACCGTATTAGTCTGACCTAATTAAGCATCTAATTACTGGGATATGACGAATGATTTGGGAACTTGTATGGTTATAAGTGTGTTTCATAAATGGTTATGCATAATTGATATTTGATAGTTGTTTCGTTTGTCCCATACAAACACGCACACCGATAGAGTGTAGTTTCCTATTGATATTATTCAATCGATTGGAGAGTTTTTCTTTTATTTGAGTTTTGTTGTCTTAGCTATTTCTTGTTTTAATGTGGGTACGTACACAACTAGTCAACTACCTAGAGCGGCATAATTTCTAAAGTGAAGAGTAGCTGGCTGGTGACTATGTACGTCAATATGTTTCGAGATGAAATTTTGTTCTCGAATTTTTCTCCTCAGGCAGTAGTTAAAATATTTATATCTAAGAGGCATTTTATTCCAAATGTTTTAACTACTCTACCATTTGACCATGTAATGAAATTCTGGGTGATAAATTCATTTATTGATTGTGATATAAAGTAGCTTTTATTAATAAATCATTTAATGTACATGTATGAAAAATGTTTTTCTTTTCATTGATCAAAGGGCGTCCAATCTTATTCGCACAAGGTCATCAGAATGTTAGAGCCCGCCCTGTTGAGTGCATATTCTCACAGTGAAAACTCGGTTTGCCCATCCACCTAGCTGACAGTAGCCATGGCTTCTTTCAGCTCGTTAACTTCTTAAAACCACCCACCACGTGTATTAGCCTCATTGGTTAATACGATCAGTCATAGATTACAGACAATTCAACGAACAAAAGCTTAACCCTAAATCTTCACGCTATATAACAAGCAGACACAGTATTCCCTCCTTCATTTCCGCCGCCTCCTTCCTTTCCTTTCTTATGTCTTTCTAAAACAGTATCGTATGATCTTATACAACGACATACATAAACATCAAATCATGGTCGATTGGTTACTCATCACCCACAATGTAAAGTATTTGCACAATGATTTTACCTCTCAAAAATTATACTAGCATGAAAGTCGACTTCCTTCTAGTAATTAAGATGGAGTTTTTCAGAAGAATTGAAATCTAGCTTCTTGGATACTGACGAATCGATATCCACCTTACTGAGACCATTTGCAATGGCATAAACGGATGATGAAGAAAGATATGAGCCCTTTCCTCCAATTATTATTACCTAGTTCGATCCAGATGCCGTTTCCATCGATGATAGACCCTCTCAATCCTTGTTGTATTTGTTTGTTTTTGAGTATTAACAATGTAAATTAACTGCATCAGAATGAAACTAGCATATAAACAGACGATTAGGATCGATCAGTGGGCAATTTGCGTTTAAAGGTTTTCTTTTTTGTTCACAAAATAGTACAATTTTGTGGAGACCGTATGATTTGCAAGTCCAATAACCATGTAGGAAGAAGTAGTTTCCGCTTAATTTCAGTTGAAAATCATGGCCGAACCCCATAATGATTTTTCCTCTTAAAAATTTAAAATGTGTTCGGCGGCCCTATTCCGTTTTCTTAAGTTACGAGTCATCCAAGAGTCTTGCATTATATGAATTGGGAACACAAAATTGGTTAAAAAGACCAAAATCAAAATTTCCTGGGTGAAAAGGACAGTCAGATTTAGATACTGTTTAAATGGACAAAAATTTAAAAATAGGCAGGATGTAACCAGTTTCATCCTGTCCATTTTCAAATATTTTTTCTTATTTTTATTTTACACAGGATGCATCCAGTTTCATCCTTGCTATTTTTTAAGTTTAAACAGGATGAATCCACTTTCATCCTTGCTATTTTTTTTTTGTCCATTTCACCCATAAAATTTTTTACTCGTCCATTTGAAGCGTGTTTTAATTTTTTTTGGACAAATGACCCATTTTCCGGATTGGAAAATACAGTGCAACTCAAACTAAATGATTTTTCCTCTAAATTAAACTCAAACTAGATAAGCTCTAAATACAGAGCAACATATGAATTAGAAAATAAAGCTCTAAATTAGTCTTGCATCATATGAATTGGAAAATACAGCGCAACTCAAACTAGATGAGCTCTAAATTAAACCTTTCTAAGCCCTCCACGTATATCAAACACTCAATCACAGACGTCTATGCCGTCATAATTAAACCCTAATCTGAATGGCCAGATTTCTATGCAATACAAGAAGAATAGTTGTCTTTCCCTCCCAAATCTGTGTTGAGAAAGATAGAAACTAAAACCTAAGATTCAGCCGCTAACTACTGATCTATAGATCTGTATTCATCCTCATCTAATGGCATATCTACTATGACATCAGAAGACTCTACACAAGAATGTGCACAGCCTGACAATTCAAATGATGGTGGTAATTGAGTAACTCACTCGTGGTGCTTCAAACCAAATTCAGCTTGTGTGAAACACTTGTGGTGGCATCTTTAAATAGCTGTCTTTGTTAGTTGTACTATGTAACTTTAATTTGAATTTTAGTTTGTCTGTTTTATCTTTTCTCTCTCTCTTCTCTGAAAACTCAGAGAATGAAAGAAACTCAGATTTACTTTGATTAATGAAGAGATGTTGTTCAATGTTACTATCATCATGATCCATAGAAACGTAGTCCCTATCTTTGCATACTGAAAAGCCATATATATGTCAATGTGTGATTGCAAACGTAGTTCCTATCTTTCCACATGATTCCTCCATTTTTTTTCACTTCTTCTTTGCTCTGATTATTTGCACCATGGAGGAATCAAACTGAAAAAATGGAGGATTCTGGCATGTTTATTCTTTGCTCTGAAAAAAATCAGTTATGATTATAGCCAAAATCATGTTTATTCTTTTCAAAGAATTTGTTGCTGTCTATTCTTTGGCTATACTCAAACTGAAAAAATTGAACATGCACTTTCATTGGCAAGCCTAACCGATTCTTTGTAACCACATAACCCGCCGGCCAAAAAACATGTCCTAATCTACAAAACATGTACCAGTAGGTAACTGAAAGGACACTCTTTCGAATTAATAATCTGTCCCAAATTTGTATTCTATACGATTCTTGCTAACTGAGTGTAGAAATGGGGTAATTTATTGAACCCGTTGTCCAGGTTTTTTAACGTACAGTCCAACGTCTCAAATGATTTTCAATTTTTAAGGTTAAAGAGATGAAACAAAACGAGTTATCTAGTCTTATTTTCATTTTCTTTGTGAAATTATTGTTGGAGAAAATGAGTTTTAATTAAAAGAATTTTTGTTCTTGGTGTGGTTTGATCTAATGACCTAAGGGTCTAAGGATACTTACTCATTTTATGAGTGAATGAAATGATCCTTTAGTCCCACATTGTGGAAAACTAAAGAGGAGTTCCACTATATAACCATTGTCTTATGGATATATTGACAAATGAGGGTGGAACGGGTGAGGCAAAAAATACTTGTTCCAACCCATGCGAGATGCGCGTATACCATGCACCAAGTCCTGTGTCTACTTGAATTTATTTTTGGCGATTTTTTCTTTAGGAAATTAATTCCAAAAAATATTATGTACAAGTGTTTTATTTAAGGGAGAATTCCTTTTTGGTTTTGATTTGTTTTACAAGAAATAAAACGTGTTTTAAGGAAACCAAAACCTAGCTTAATTTTGTAGCAACTTTGTCTTATAAATATAAAATCGAATTTCTCTTTTTAGGGTGGGCTAGACGCGGCTACGTTTTCTTCTTCTTTTCTCCATCTTTTCAATTTGGTTTTCCGCAAAAGTGGTTGCATATCTTCCTTCCAAATCCTTGCTGCTGAGTTCGTAATTGGGTAGATTGTATTGTGCTTATACAGTCTATATCGAGCAGTTCTATCCTGGACACATCTCCGCTGATGGGGTATAACATCTCTTATTCTTGAGGAGTACCCGCGGACTAATGTGTTAAGGACAATTTGCTGAGCAGGTGGCTCTGCCCTCGTGGTGGTACTGAGTAACTCACTCAGGGTGATTCAAACCAAATTCAGCTTGTGTGAAACACTTGTGGTGGCATCTTTAAATAGTTGTCTTTGTTAGTTGTACTATGTAACTTAAATTTAAATTTTAGTTTGTCTGTTTTATATTTTCTCTCTCTCTTCTCTAAAAACTCAGAGAATGAAAGAAACTCAGATTTACTTTGATTAATGAAGAGATGTTGTTCAATGTTACTATCATCATGATCCATAGAAACGTAGTCCCTATCTTTGCATACTGAAAAGCCATATATATGTCAATGTGTGATTGCAAACGTAGTTCCTATCTTTCCACATGATTCCTCCATTTTTTTTTCACTTCCTCTTTGCTCTGATTATTTGCACCATGGAGGAATCAAACTGAAAAAATTGAGGATTCTGGCATGTTTATTCTTTGCTCTGAAAAAAATCAGTTATGATTATAACCAAAATCCTGTTTATTCTTTTCAAAGAATTTGTTGCTGTCTATTCTTTGGCTATACTCAAACTGAAAAAATTGAACATGCACTTTCATTGGCAAGCCTAACCGATTCTTTGTAACCACATAACCCGCCAGCCAAAAAACATGTCCTAATCTACAAAACATGTACCAGTAGGTAACTGAAAGGACACTCTTTCGAATTAATAATCGGTCCCAAATTTGTATTCTATACGATTCTTGCTAACTGAGTGTAGAAATAGGGTAATTTATTAAACCCGTTGTCCAGGTTTTTTAACGCATGCACCCAACGCCTCAAATGATTTTCAATTTTTAAGGTTAAAGAGATGAAACAAAACGAGTTATCTAGTCTTATTTTCATTTTCTTTGTGAAATTATTGTTGGAGAAAATGAGTTTTAATTAAAAGAATTTTTGTTCTTGGTGTGGTTTGATCTAATGACCTAAGGGTCTAAGGATACTTACTCATTTTATGAGTGAATGAAATGATCCTTTAGTCCCACATTGTGGAAAACTAAAAAGGAGTTCCACTATATAACCATTGTCTTATGGATATATTGACAAATCAGGGTGGAACAGGTGAGGCAAAAAATACATGTTCCAACCCATGCGAGATGCGCGTATACCATGCACCAAGTCCTGTGTCTACTTGAATTTATTTTTGGCGAGTTTTTCTTTAGGAAATTAATTCCAAAAAATATTATGTACAAGTGTTTTATTTAAGGGAGAATTCCTTTTTGGTTTTGATTTGTTTTACAAGAAATAAAACGTGTTTTAAGGAAACCAAAACCTAGCTTAATTTTGTAGCAACTTTGTCTTATAAATATAAAATCGAATTTCTCTTTTTAGGGTGGGCTAGACGCGGCTACGTTTTCTTCTTCTTTTATCCATCTTTTCACTTTGGTTTTCCGCAAAAGTGGTTGCATATCTTCCTTCCAAATCCTTGCTGATGAGTTCGTAATTGGGTAGATTGTATTGTGCTTATACAGTCTATATCGAGCAGTTCTATCCTGGACACATCTCCGTTGATGGGGTATAATATCTCTTATTCTTGAGGAGTACCCGCGGACTAATGTGTTAAGGACAATTTCTTTGAGCAGGTGGCTCGCCCTCGTGTGGTGGTCTTGAGTAACTCACTGGGGTGATTCAAACCAAATTCAGCTTGTGTGAAACACTTGTGGTGGCATCTTTAAATAGTTGTCTTTGTTAGTTGTACTATGTAACTTAAATTTAAATTTTAGTTTGTCTGTTTTATATTTTCTCTCTCTCTTCTCTGAAAACTCAGAGAATGAAAGAAACTCAGATTTACTTTGATTAATGAAGAGATGTTGTTCAATGTTACTATCATCATGATCCATAGAAACGTAGTCCCTATCTTTGCATCTTTGAAAAGCCATATATATGTCAATGTGTGATTGCAAACGTAGTTCCTATCTTTCCACATGATTCCTCCATTTTTTTTCACTTCTTCTTTGCTCTGATTATTTGCACCATGGAGGAATCAAACTGAAAAAATGGAGGATTCTGGCATGTTTATTCTTTGCTCTGAAAAAAATCAGTTATGATTATAGCCAAAATCATGTTTATTCTTTTCAAAGAATTTGTTGCTGTCTATTCTTTGGCTATACTCAAACTGAAAAAATTGAACATGCACTTTCATTGGCAAGCCTAACCGATTCTTTGTAACCACATAACCCGCCGGCCAAAAAACATGTCCTAATCTACAAAACATGTACCAGTAGGTAACTGAAAGGATACTCTTTCGAATTAATAATCGGTCCCAAATTTGTATTCTATACGATTCTTGCTAACTGAGTGTAGAAATGGGGTAATTTATTAAACCCGTTGTCCAGGTTTTTTAACGTACAGTCCAACGTCTCAAATGATTTTCAATTTTTAAGGTTAAAGAGATGAAACAAAACGAGTTATCTAGTCTTATTTTCATTTTCTTTGTGAAATTATTGTTGGAGAAAATGAGTTTTAATTAAAAGAATTTTTGTTCTTGGTGTGGTTTGATCTAATGACCTAAGGGTCTAAGGATACTTACTCATTTTATGAGTGAATGAAATGATCCTTTAGTCCCACATTGTGGAAAACTAAAAAGGAGTTCCACTATATAACCATTGTCTTATGGATATATTGACAAATCAGGGTGGAACAGGTGAGGCAAAAAATACATGTTCCAACCCATGCGAGATGCGCGTATACCATGCACCAAGTCCTGTGTCTACTTGAATTTATTTTTGGCGAGTTTTTCTTTAGGAAATTAATTCCAAAAAATATTATGTACAAGTGTTTTATTTAAGGGAGAATTCCTTTTTGGTTTTGATTTGTTTTACAAGAAATAAAACGTGTTTTAAGGAAACCAAAACCTAGCTTAATTTTGTAGCAACTTTGTCTTATAAATATGAAATCGAATTTCTCTTTTTAGGGTGGGCTAGACGCGGCTACGTTTTCTTCTTCTTTTCTCCATCTTTTCACTTTGGTTTTCCGCAACAGTGGTTGCATATCTTCCTTCCAAATCCTTGCTGCTGAGTTCGTAATTGGGTAGATTATATTGTGCTTATACAGTCTATATCGAGCAGTTCTATCCTGGACACATCTCCGCTGATGGGGTATAACATCTCTTATTCTTGAGGAGTACCCGCAGACTAATTTGTTAAGGACAATTTGCTGAGAAGGTGGCTCTGCCCTCGTGTGTCAAGTTGATGTTTTTCAATTAGTTGATTATTTTTCAATACAACCAGATTCATCTAATGATTGTAGTTTCATTGTTACGGTTCTAACAATCTTAACACATTATTACCTTTTCTGTAACGATGAAAGAGATGTAGAAATACCAGAAAAATTTAAGGGGAAGGATTTTAAGTTATTTATTTTTCTGGGTAAACATAAGCTAGATGATCTTTTACTGAAACAATTTGACGAGGTTTTGTATAACGATGGACGCGAAATTGTTTTTGGATAATTACGGTTAGGCAGAATCTAACTGAATTATTTGGTGGATAACTTTGAGGTTATTATTGTGGTTTGCTTAGAAAAAAAGTACTAAACTACATGCATGGTGTTTGAAGAGGAGTTCTTTCAAGTGTTTCGGTATTTGAGAAATTACCGATTTCTGAGTCAGAGTACAAACGAAGTCTATGACTTGAAACTGGAGAGGTCAGTGTGGTTGAATTCGGTAATAAGATTCATGTGGAAGAGTTGTTATGCAGCATGGACAAAGATGTATCATCTGTAAGGGACATGGCTAATAGGAGCATGTGGATGAAAACAAATCTTCCAAAGCTGACAAAGGTGAGAACATCAAACACAACTGTAGGCGTAGTCTTCACAAGAAAGGTATGTTTCGTAAACCTGAATCTGGCATTACTTTAATCAAGGGTGATTGTTATGATTGTGAAATTCCTGGCCATCTGGCAGTAAATTATAGACAACATAGAAACCTTAATAAGTAGAAAGTTAATGCTAATTTAGTTGAAACAAACTTGGACGAGTTAGTGACATGATGTCGGAAGTTATTTTAATAACCAATGTGAGAGACTGGTAGGTGGACTCTGGAGCCACTGAGCTTGTTTGTTGAAACAGAGACCTGTTTACCTCCTATCATAGGATAGGGGATGTCGAGTGACTTTATATGAGTAACTCATCTGCAACAAAGGTTGAATAAAGGGAAAGGTCGAGCAGAAGCTCATATCTGTTTAGACTCTCACATTGAATGAAATTTCATGTTCCGGGCATTTGTAAGAATTTTGTTTCTTGTTTTGTTATAGATAGTTAAAGATTTAAGATAATAATTAAATCTAAAGAAATTGTTGAAACCAAGGGCGCTGATTTTTTTTTTAGGCAAGGGTTTTTAGACTTAGGGTTTATATAAGCTTAATGAAAAAATTTGTTGAAGTAAACATAGTTGATTCTGGTGCTTTCTTTTGTGTGTCTTTGGATGTTTTGCATGGTAGACTTAGAACCGTTAATTTATAAGTCAATGCATAAACTGGCAAGCGTAGGCTGTGTACCCAAATTTAGTTTGGTTCTGAACACAAAAGTGAAATCTATATGGAATCAAAATTTGATATTAATTTTTAAGAAAATTATTCAGAGTAATTCTAAGCCCTTAGAATTAATATTATTAGACCTAATTGAGTTGATTTCAATCCATTTATAAGGTAGTAAAAATTGGTTTGTAACTTACGTAGATGACTATACGTGGTATTTTTATATATACTTGCTTAGATAAGGATGGTGCCTTAGAAGCCATAAGTTATGTAAAATTGAAGTTGAAAACCAATTAGATGTTACCATTAAAGGAGTTAGGTCTTTACATGGTGATGAGTATGAAATTCTATAGGAGATTTTTAGATGGCATTATTAATTAGATCACACTCCTTTCACCATAGTGTAATGGTAAAGTTGAACGTAAGGAATGAACCTTAAGGAGATTAAAATATGCCATGTTGATTAGTTCAAGATTAAACCTCCAACCTGTGGGGGAGACCGTCCTCTAAACTTACTATATCCTGAATCGAGTACCCTTTAAAGAATCAGACAAGATACCATATGAGTATGGAAAGAAAGACAACATTATTTTTTATGCATACATCAAAGTGTGGGGGCGTTTGGATTAGGCATCCATTCCTTTTTCTAAGAGAACTACTTTATGACCCAAAAATTGTTGATTGATTCCTCATAGGGTATCCTGAGTATTTGACTGCATATAATTTTTTTGGGTGTGATGTCTGATTTTTCTGACTCTGGTGTGAAAATTATTATGGAGTCTAGGGATGTTGAGTTTTTAAACCTATCCTCTTTAGAGATGTGTTGTTGATCCCCTAGATGTCTTTTCAACTAGTCAGAATTTAACTTTAAAGGAAGGTGAAGTAGTAGTTGAGCATAAGAGAAGTAAATCGCTAAATGAGATTTATTATGGACCTGAATTAACAACATGCCTAGCTTAGTCGATCCACAAACTTGTAAAGAAGCCATAACATCTACTGAAACCCCAATCTGGTAAGGAGATTCATTTAGTGAATTGGACTCAGTCCGTCTTTAAACAGACTTGGAAGTGTGTTAGTTCACTTCCAGAGAGTAAGACCATAGGATATAAATGAGTCTTTAAAAGGACATGTAAAGTAGGTGGAATTGTGGAAAACAAAAGACTAGGTTGATAGATAAAGGCTATAACCTAAATGAAGATATAGGTTCCGTTGATTCTTATTCACTTGTGACGATAATTACTTCCGTTGGCATGCTAATTGTTCTTGATGCCACAAACAACTTAGAGATTCATCAGATGGATGTTAATACAACTTTTCTAAAACCGTGAATTAGATGAAGAAATCTACTTAGACCAACCTAAGGACTTTGTGGTGAGAGGTTGTGAATACAAAATTTGTAACATGGACAAGTTTTGTGTATTGTTTGAAATAAGCACATTAACAAGGACATGAAAATTTTGATCATGTGATAAAAATAGTGGATTTGAGTCATGAATCTAATAAGTGTACTTATGGTGAACCGGTGAACTTGTTAAGGATGCATGTGTGATTGTTTGCGTGTATGTTGCTGAAATGCTTATACTTGATACAAACATAGATGTGTTATAATCCACTAAAAGCATGCGCTGAATGAGAACGTAGACGTAAAAGAGTTAGGCCATGTTGATGTGATCATAGGGATGAGGATTAGAAGATATTCTAATGAATATAGTCTTAGTCATTCTTATTTGTTGAATTTGTGCTTAAGAGATACAATCGGTTTGATTGTAAACCTGCTTGTACTGCATACAATTCTTCTTGTAAACTCAAGAAGAATAAGGGTGATGGATTATCTTAACTTGAATACTCAAGATTTATAAGATGTATGATGAATTTAATGAACTATAAGGGTCCAGACATTGCCTATAGTGTGAGTAAGTTAAGTAGGTGTACTTGTAATCCAGAGCAGGAGCATTGGGATGCATTTAATAGAGTATTATGGTACCTAAAATACTCTATGACCTTATGTTTTAATATACAAAAGGTATCCAGCTATCCTTAAAGGATTTTGTGTTGCAAACTGGATAGCTGACTCATAGGAGTTTAAGTCTACGAGTGGATGTGTTTTCACTCTAGCATGAGGGTTTGTTTAAGAATGTTCCCAAATAGACATATATCTCTCAATTTATTATGGAATCTGAGAGTATTGCATTAGATAAAGTATGATAGGGGGCCGAGCGCCTAAGATACTTTTTAGAAGATATTCCTCTCTGGCCTAGGCCTGTTCCAGCTATATCTATACACTATGTTAGCGTAGCTGTAATAGCTAGAGCTAAAAAACTAACTAATCTCAGTCGGCATTATTTCCATTGATTGGAGAGTCCAAGGAGAATATCGCGTAACCTTTGACGAAAGGTTTGTTCAAGGAGATAGTTAGAATTGCATCAAAGGGGATGGGGCTTAAGCTCAATAATTAAACTTGCCATGAAGGATACTCAACCTTGCCGACTGGAGATCCCAAGATCAAGGTTTCGAATGAGACAACTAATTTATGGTGGGTAAAGGTAAACACTATCAGAGAATTTCATTCTCCATCCCTTACCTATGGTGTAGACGTGATAGTGTGACTGCATGTGAAGGATGACTTTTAAGAAGTCTTAATGAGTTCTATAGTTTCAATTTAAGATTGAAGTGGGGTGTAGAAGTAACATTCTTTATGGAAACTCACCTATCTGAATGTGGAAGTGGGGCCACTTCCTATGAGATTATGAGCTTTGATTCTCTATAACATTCTGAGAAACAGGATATGTCCAGGGCCAAATTGGACAAAATGGCACGAACTTAGGAGCACCTAGAGATATATCATGCGTGGTTGTTATCGCAAATTACACCAAACGATGGCAGTTCAAGACATCGCGTTCACTGTCCATCTAGTAGTTTCGGTAATTTCTCACTAAGCAAAGGTTCAAGACCATGCAAGAATAGCCGAGCGTTATGCTACAACAAATGGCGCCAAGACGAAAATATTGATGCATGATTTGGAGAAAGCTCTTCACCCTCATTTAAGGGAGGTTGATGAACCTATTAAGCAAAAGGGGGAGGGTAGGCCAAACACCGAAGTGTCGAGGACCATTGAAAGAAAATAATTAAAGGAGCATTTGTCTAACAAAAGAATATTGTGTCGGCATGAGCGTTCGGAAGCCGAATATAAAGATGAGCCTCAACCCAAGAAAAGAGGTCTTCCAAGAAAAGATCAAAATGGACCAACCGCCCGACAAGTGAGTCCAAAGGTCTCTACGAAGCCTTATCAAGTAAGTCAAGTCGATACGGTGGAATAAGTTGTGTTAGTGGAGACCCAAAGTAGCTTCGTAGTTGTTGATCAAATGAGCGACTCGCAACAAACACAATCAACGGAAATGGTGACTATAAGACAGAAGTATGGTACTCTTCGTTGTCCTATGGATTTTCATGGAAGACCAACACGATCAAGGTATACAATTATAGAAGAGTATATGAAACAACTCCCTCCACTCATTGTTCCATTTGTTTTGTCCACCGACGATGTTGATGGGGATGGCAATTGTGGGTTTCACGTCGCCTCTGAACAAATTGGTTTCTTTGGAGAGGCGGTGAACCAAGATGTCACCCAATGGAAAAATTAAGAACTAAGATGGCGGTACAAATAATAAAGGACAAGGATTTCTATATGGAGATGATGAAGGAAGGAGATAGGCACGAAAAAGAACTAGAGTTCAAAGACTTTGTTGCGCTTGTAAAGTTCCGAAAGGGATTGAAGACAATCGGATCCAAGTATTGGATGACAATGCCTAAATGTGGATATCTCTTAGCGGACACTTTGAATTGCGTGGTACATTTCTTTGTTCCTCCTAGGTATGGACATTCTTTTACATTTACACCTACAAGTACGGTTTGCGATGAATCGGTTAAAGATAGAAGAATTGTTATGGCATTTGTGAATGAGATGCATTTTATCGGTTTAAGAGTAAAAAGGGATTTCCCATTACCTCCGTTGGGTTTTTGGAGTGATTGCTTCCCAACAAATCATTGTAACGATTGGTTGAAACAATATGAGACCAACATGTTGGATTGGGATCGCGTCATGAAGGAGGATTTTAAGGCCTCACTGGAATTGGTTCCCTCGGATGATGAAGATCAATGATCGTTATGTTTGAAAGATGTATTTTGGAAAGCCCTATTTGTACATGTTTTTTTTTTGGAATTTTGTGGAAAATACTGTGAAGTATAAAGCTATAATCGGTAGTTATATTTTTTTTAATATATCTACCGATTATACAAGCTTTGTAAATAGACTCAATCAATATTATAATCGGTTATTAACTTTTTGAATTTATCTTCCGATTGAAAGGCTGACAAAACAACTGAATTTTTTTTCCCAGAATCGGTAGATTACATATTACATAAACATCCGATTGTCACCAAACTCTGACAAAAGATAAACTGTAAAATTTTTCCTGCATCGGTAGACTATATTGCATAAACTTCCGATTGTCACCAAACTCTGACAAAAAAGCTGAAAATTTTCCCAGAATCGGTAGACAACATATTGCATAAACTTACGATTGTCACCAAAGTCTGACAAAAAACTGAAAATCTTGCCAGAATCGGTAGATAATATAAAATAATAACTTCCGATTGTAACCATCAATCAACATTTATAATGTTACGACTGACTTCAGGAATTCATAACTTCCATCATGAGTGAATTCTTCAGCCTTTTCCACTAAGTACTGTCTTTTTGCGAGTGTCTCCTACATAAACAAACATAAAATAATGTCAACTTCATTTTAGTAAGAAAGATTAATCACCCGGTGTTATTTAAAAAGAATAACCTAGCGTTATACTTACAAAATGTTGGATCTACTTAGTATAAGAGATGTTGAAATACATTCACTTTTCAAATGCCCAATTTCACCTCAGACGAATCAATTCAAGTGTTTCCAAATACCAAAGGCAACTGAAAATGAATCAAAGGAAAAAATAAAGATGAAGATACCGTAAGTGTTTTAGCTGCCATCCACAAATGAATCAAAGTGTATTTCTAGAAATTCTCAACCATAACTCCTCTAGATTGTCTCTAAATCAGATAAGCCATTAAATCCAGACCCAGATTTGAGGTGTTTTTTGCCTGAATTTGAGTTATTAATAAACCCTCTTCTTCTCTTCTTCTTCTTCTTCTTCTTCTTCTTCTTCTTCTTCTTCTTCCTCTTTACTGCTATTACTAACAACCACATGCTTACTCTCTGAGATTTTTCAACTTCAATTTCAACCATTCTTAAATCAGTAGATGATGCCTGAAAACCAAAATGGATTTTACTTACACTCGATTGAAAATGATAAATGAAACTTCTAAAAATTTTCCACATTCAAATCATCTGAAATCAAGGTACCTTAAATGTCTTTGTTCGGCACAACTTGCTAAATGTTGACAACAACCCTACCGGAGCATATGAAGCAATAACTCGATTAAACAACGATGGCGTAATCGACTTGCACCACTTGCGATGTTGGCGTTCAAGTCATCTCAAATCAAGGTACCTTAAATGTCTAGTTCGGCATTTCCTTGCTAAAGCTCCGATATGCTTGTTCTTAGCCCACGACGGTTAATTCTTGCGCCATTATCAACTGATGTCGCCATCCACAATCGAATCAAATGTCCCTTCTCAACTTCTAATCATTTCCAGAGTTACCTCTATAGTTGTTGATCAGAATTCCACGACATGAAGTGTTCCGAAATAGCAACTCCAAATCTAGTCCTATGGCGTCTTTTTCCGAGTCCGCATATATCAACTTTCAATCACACTTAAACCCTCTCTTTTTCCTCTTCTTCTTCATCTTAACCATTGCCTGACCTGGTAACAACACCATGTTTACCGAACATTCAAAAACTAAGAGTTATCTTTGTGGCCGGTTTTGTATGAACAAGTAAGTGCATACCTTGTGTTGTTTTTATAGATGGATATTTGAACCCTGAATGCACACACGTGATCTTCTTCAACAACTCTTCAAACAGAACAGAGCCTCTGAGTTCAACCAAGTGGGGGGATGTAGATAGAGATACTTTAATGCTTTTGGTTTTTGAAATTCAAACTTTTCACACTGTCTTAATAATTTATCACAGGTGCAGGGCTGCAGACCTCAAAATACGTAATGGGGAATAGCACTGGATTCTTTCTTTGTATCAACGAGACAGTTTACGCTGGTGGAAAATGTCTCATCAACCACAACAGAGGGAATTGTTGTTTATTACTCGAGGGGAGACCACTAACACAGACAAAGAATCTCGATTCCACTTATATGCTTGAATTTTAAGCCAATTTGATTATATCAGTACTAAAGATACCAAATGTCGCAGAAATGGGGTTCACAGAATTAAGACCAGTATACAAGGCAGGCAGTACTTTGTAAGATTTTTACAAACAAAAGATTTGCACAAAGTATATGGCCTAGTTAGAAGTGGTGAAATGAAATAAAATTTTTGACTCATTTCACGAGAGATATGACTATGATTTAACAGCGGAAGTAATCTTGGACTTGTGCGGTGCACAGGGGAAGTTGCAATGAATATGCCTGCAGAAAGAAGTCTCGAAATACATCTGAAAGAAAGTTTAGAACATGATATGGAACATAAGTTAAGGGGCTGGTAGTATATGTCTTAGCAAATTCAATTGATTCAGATCATGCTTTTCATTACAAATTCTGTACAGTTCATAAGAACCAGATCAAACCGCAGATTCCTAGGGAGTACTATTTTCCAGTATGCCTCAGGTGTGACACACAATTAAGCTCAGTAAGATCATATTATGGTGAATATATATCAACCCTTGTTTCTGCAACAATGCAGATGCTGGATGCAATGTCATTCTTTTATTTCAGGTGGTAAAACAACAAGAGACCTGAAACGTTGCGCAACTAGCTCCAGCATCTCTACAGGCTTACCAGAATTATACTTTTCACTTGAACAAAATATCAGAAATTTGCAAATCAAGTTAAAGAGAAGAACTATTGAGTTTATGCATATCATCAAATTGAAGTGAGTTTATACAAGGGCGGTGACTTCAGTAAATATTGCAATATGAGTAAGTTTTATGACATTACAAACACTGAATTACATTGTTACAATGCATACAAATTACATCAATGAATGAATTTTGTGATATTACAATTACTGAACTAAGTCTTCCATTTCACATCTGTGAATGAATTTTGAGAACACCTGTGCTCTTTACAATTTCCTACTTTTGCATGACATCTAAGTCTTCCATTTCACATCCAAGGATTTGCACTGTAAAGACTGTGCGCTACATAAGCCATCCAAAGACTAATTGCATCTTTACCGTAATTTCTTCCGTATTCTTGCAATCCACAACTGGACCAATTTGTGATTTCTTCTCATTTCAAATTCACATGCAATCCACATCAGAAGTCTGATTTTCCATTTCCCGTCCTATTTCCACTGCTAAGATTAGCCATCCAAAGACTAATTGTATCTTTACTGTAATCTTTAACTCTTATCATCCCTCTCTGGAAAATCTTGATAAATTTCCATCAAATGTGCTTCTGGTCTGGTGTGATAATTTTCCGAAGCCGCACATACCGGAAAACAAATTGCCGAAAACTTTCTTTTTTTCTTCTTCTTCTTACTCGGATTCACTCCACTAATTAACAGCATGATTACAATCTTAAACCTAGTCAAATCATACACAACAATAATTTCTTCCGCTTGATCTACTTACAACACTAGTTCAATCTTCAAATCAAAATAAAATTGAAGTTGTATACCCTTTTTCTGGTTTTGGATCTGGATCTTCACCACTTACTAATCAATCTCCTTGAGAGTGAATCAAAAATTAGTTTACTTGAGTTTGCTTTAACTGTTGATGTGTAGTTGTTCCGCCGTTTTGGGTTAGAAACAAGTAAGAGACTAAGATGCAAGAGCTCAGACTTGAAATGGAGGTTTATCTATAGCTATGGAGTCTATGCCAAATTTATCCTGTCCCCATATTGCTCGATTTGTTACATTGTGAAAATTGGGATCTGATCTTGAAAATTATGGTTTTGATGCTTGAAGATTTGTACGTCGGTAGTAAAAGAATTGGGATCTGATCTTGAAGTATTCAGTGTTTCATTGCTCTTGTGATTTGCATCTATAAACATGTAAAATATGGCACCTTATACAATTTGAGATGCGAAATCATTGTTGTTGTTGTTGATCACCAACATCAGATGCCATGATTTCGTGGTGGCGGCTTATAACAAAGGAATAGACTAAAAAGAGAAGAATGAAATTAGGGTTACAAGCCCTACGTAGGCTTATATAGTTAGGGTTGGTAAATAAGTGATGAAAATAGTTACACTTTGTTTACATCACTGGCTGGTATTTAGAAACATGGGAGCAATCTTTTCTAGATTTTGGATGGTTCCATGCCATGACACATTTCGGGTTACACTTGCAATTTTATTCGTCACCCAGTAGATTTTTTTGAACTGCGAGACAAAATTTGTAGGTAAATTTTATTCACTACGTAGTTGATTTTTGGATTACCGAGAATTTTTTGATACATGGAGTATATTTTAGAAGGCTATTATTGGGGCGTCACATTCCATTAGAGGGGCGTCACCTAAAAGGACAAAAACGAGTCACCCGTAAGTAATTTCAAAAATCCCTTATCTCAAATAATTGTGTAATGACTAAACAACCCTTGTTTGGATTTAGTTTAATTAATTAAACCTAGCTACGTCCCAAATTACGCCTGGAAAATCAACTAAACCTAGGCGTAAAATTGGAATTACGCCTGGAAAACAACTAACTAAACCTAGGCGTAAAATTGGAATTACGCCTGGAAATCAACTAAACCTAGGCGTAAAATTGGAATTACGCCTGGAAATCAACTAAACCTAGGCGTAAATTGGAATTACACCTAGAAATCAACTAAACCTAGACGTAAACGACATGCAAATCAAATTTTACACTTGAATTGAACTAAACCTAGGCGTAAGTTCTTCAAAAACTAAATTACGATTGAAAAATCTAATACCGTACCCAGGCGTAACACTAGCAGAAAGTAGATAAATTCCTAATTTTACTTCGATTTCATTCGATTAAAGCACAAAAACGGGTACAAAAAGATGGGTTTGCTGATTATTACCTTACATACACCATGGGTTGTTGTTGAGGAGTTTGAAAACATAATTCTTCAATTTATTGAATCGGTGGAATGAGTTGAGGATGAAGTTGAGGTTGATTGATTTGTTGATTACCATCACTAGGATCAGTTTGCTTCTTCCTCATCTATTTTTAGTAGTTTTAATTGAAGGGTAATTTTGACAAATTGCTATGGAATCAAAATATCCCTTAACCAGATTTTTGGTCACCAAATATCCAAGTGAAGCCCCTCTAATGGAGTGTGACGCCCCAATAATAGCCTTCATATTTTAAGGTACACCGGGAGATTTCAACTCATACAAGATATTGTAGGTATTCCAGCTAGATTTTGAGTTACAATGATTTATTTTAAAAGCACAAAATTGGTTAAAAAGACCAAAATCAATAATTCCCGGGTGAAAAAGACATTTAGATTTTGATACTGTTTAAATGGACAAAAGTATAAAAATAGCCAGGATGTAACCAATTTCATCCTACCCATTTTCAAATTCTTTTTCTTATTTTTAATTTACATCAGGATGCATCTAGTTTCATCCTTGCTATTTTTTAAGTTTAAGCCAGGATAAATCCAGTTTCATCCTTGCTATTTTTTTGTGTCCATTTCACCCATAATAATTTTTACTCGTCCATTTGAACCATATTTTAAAAAAAATTGGATAAATGACCCATTTTCCGTTTTAAAAGGGTGCAGGTATTTCTAGGATCGGAAAATGGGTCATTTGTCCAATATTTTTAAAACACGGTTCAAATGGATGAGTACAAAATAGTTTGGGCGAAATGGACACAAAAAAATAGCAAGGATGAAACTCGATTCATCCTGACTTAAACTTAAAAAATAGCAAGGAACTTAAAAAATAGCAAGGATGAAACTGGATGCATCCTGATGTAAATTCAAAATAAGAAAAAATATTTGAAAATGGGTAGGATGAAACTGTTTACATCCGGCTATTTTTACATTTTTGTCCATTGAAATTGTATCAAAATCTAAATGTCTCTTTCACCCAGAAATTATTAATTCACAAAATTGGTTAAAAAGACCAAAATCAACATTTCCTGGGTGAAAAGGCCAGTTAGATTTTGATACTATTTAAATGGACAAAAATGTAAAAATAACCAGGATGTAAACAGTTTCATCCTGTCCATTTTCAAATATTTTTTCTTATTTTAATTTACATAGGATGCATCCAGTTTCATCCTTGCTATTTTTTAAGTTTAAGTCAGGATGAATCCAGTTTCATCCTTGCTATTTTTTTGTGTCCATTTCACCCATACTAATTTTTTACTCGTCCATTTTAACCGTGTTTTAAAAATATTTGGACAAATGACCCATTTTCCGTTATTAATTTTGGCCTTTTTAACCAATTTTGTGTTCTCGGATTTAGTCTCGGAATTCGAAAGACTAGACTAAATTCTTAGTTAGGAGTCAAATCCAGGGCCACAATGATAACTTTTACCGTAATTGTGCAATTTTTTAATTGCTAAAACAATCTCGGCTTATTCTGTTCGATTTTGGGTTACAAGTCATTGCATAAAGCTTCACCACATGCACACCAATCAAAATGAAACTGAGACTAGGACAGTACTCATCCCATTGTTAAAACAAGTGTACAATATCGAGATAAAATTTCTTGCATCTAAACTTTCCCTGGTGTTGCAAGTAAAACGAAGTCCATGCTAATGTTAACCAATTTAGTTATCTCAAATTATTTAGTGAACGAACAAATCGGATAATACATAAATTAAGCTAGCTAGAGCTTCATCCTTCGTATTGTTCTTACTTATGCTCGATTGGGGTTCCTAATGCGTTTAATTTATTTCAAGAAGACACCAATGGAAAAGCAACACCAGTACTCTATATGTTGCTTAAAACAAAATTTACAGACCATGGCCGGCCCTGAGTTACAGAGAAAAGCTGAACCAGAAAACGAGGATTTGAAATCCTTACATGACTAGCAGCGAAGGAGATGAGCAACAACATCAGTATCTTTCTGAATGTCAAAAAGAAAAAAATTAATAAGAATTTGTTGAGTTGAACATCAGATAAAAGAAATGCTCATTCTGTGATCATTTAGCTATAACTTTATTTCTATCACATTAAAGGAGAAAAAGAAAAAAAATCAAAATCAAACCGATTTTTCTTAATTCCAAAGGATATAAAAAAGTGAAAGGAAGATGATAACCATCAATTTGAGAAGAGAAATCATTGTGCTAAGTTAATTGTTGTTGTTGATCATCAACATCAAATGCCATGATTTTGTGGTGGCGGCTTATAACAAAGGAAGGGAGGAGATGAAATTGGGGTTAGAAGCCCTGACATGTAGGCTTATATAGTTAGGGTTGGTAAATAAGTGATGAAAATAATTACACTTTGTTTACATCAGTGGTGGCTGGTATTTACAAACATGGGAGCAATATTTTGTAGATTTTGGATGGTTCCATGCCACGACACATTTCGGGTTACACCGGCAATTTTATTTATTATCCAGTAGATTTTGAACTGCGAGACATATTTTGTAGGCTATTTTTATTCACTACTCCGTTGATTTTTAATACATGGGTATATTTTAAAGTACACCTGGAGATTCCAACTCATACAACAGATTCTAGGTATTCCAGCTAGATTTCGAGTTATAGTGATTTATTTTAAAATGGTGCAGGTATTTCTAGGATTTAGTCGCGGAATTCGAAAGACACAAAATTCTGGGTTATGAGCCAAATCCAGGGCCACAATGACAACTTTTACAGTAATTATGCAATTTTGAATCGCTACAATAATCCCGGCTTATTCTCTGTTGGATTTTGGGTACAAGTCATTGCATAAAGCTTCACCAAATGTGAGACTAAGTCTTATGGGGTGCTAGTCTAGCACCTAGATTAGCAATCAGAAATACCTCCTAAGTCTTATGGGAGTGCTAGTCTAGCAGCTAGATTAGCAAATTATCGCCACTAGCGTTGAACCATTCGCTTCAAATCTCAACCGTCGATCAAAAATAAACCCTCGGCCGCTGAACCATTCCGCGAAAAGGTATTTTTTCAAGCGCCGAACCATTCAACGTAACTATCTAGCATGCTACTTCACATGCTAGAATCGCTAGAGAGAGAACTAGTGTTAACTTTTTTGCTTTTTTTTTTTTTTTTAATTGCAACACTTAAGTGCTAATCTAGCACCTCCAATCTAGCCCATAAGACTTAGTCAACACGAATCTCAAATTTCATATGCAGAAGGAAAATAGTTGAAACAATAAACTATAGTGTAGAATAAACTTCGATATTTCGTTGTGGCCACTACACCAAAAGTACCAGAAAAGATAACAGTTGTCACCTTCTTCCTATGCAGCTTGTACAACAAGTATTCTTATGAAATTGAATTTCCAGTTACCTTCAACACTAACCATCTCGGCAACTTTTATATGCTTGTCTCTAGAGATTTTGTATAAACATGCAAGCAAGATCAACGTCCCCAGTTCAAAATGAAATTTGTTTTCCCGAATGTAAATTAAGCTTTCATTTGGTTGAAAATGAACCTCTAAGACTAAGATGGCTGCAACACTACTCAAAATGGATAGCTAACTCTTTAAAACCTCCACATCAAACATACGATCACAGCCGTCTATGAAACATTAAATACAAATCATCCGTTGGATCATTTACAAGAAATAAACCAACGATCGTTATTTAACCCTAAAGTAAACTTGTAGATTTTTAAGCCTTATAAAAGGAATAGTTGTCCCCAAAGTCTCTCTTCTATCAGTGCAGAGAAAAATTCAGCAGACGATACAGATCTGTAAATCTTGGTTATTGCCTTCAGATCAAATGATAGAACTGAAATAAACGGTGATAAATGAACCCTACACTCAACAATATCTCAAACCCTCTAGAATAGTTATCTGCAAGTGCATCTATCATCCAAAGAGCGCCTCCCTCATCTGAAGTAAACAAAAAAAGCCTGAAAAGCAAACAAGAGCAGTTTCTATCTCTTTTTCATTTTCAATCAAATCATGGCAGAAGCAAGCAGTGGTTCAATAGCAGGACTAACAACAAAAGCCACTCACACTATGATTTCTCCTCTCATAATTTTAATTTCATTTTGTATTAATTGGGGAATTATGATCTAAAAGTTGCTTTTCCGATTCATCTTTTCAGCTTTTTATCTCATACTCGCCGATGGAGTAGACATAGAATTGGATCTGATTCATGACCATCACCAACAAAGTCATCTGCACATGAGATGAACAGAATCACCACATTTCCAAATATTGGATCCTTGTCATTATTCTGATTAAATCTTTGTAGGTAGTAGTGGTAATCCAGATCTGATTTAAAGGGTAATCCTCGTTGTACTTTGGTCTCTATTTTTAAGAACTTGAAAGGGAATTCGATTATCTTGAGAGCCAGGCCCAGGAATAGGATCGCGAAGAGAAATGAAAGGGGAAGAGTTAGTCTTCATAGGATAGGGCACATGCCCTTCTATTTTTTTCAATTTACCGATCAAAAAAAAAAAAAAAAGAGCTTTGTATGAACTTAAAGGGTTTTATAAATTTCTTTATTCTTCACAACTTGTTGAATTGCTTTTACTTAAGATGATTTTTGGGGTAGAGATCAGATTAGAGGTGTAAAACGGTCGGCCCGGCACAGCCCGACACACGAAATCGCGTGCTTCACTTGCCATGTGTCGTGCTGTGCTGTGCCAACGATTTAAACGTGCAGTGTCGTGTCGTGCTTTACTAGTCAAAAGCTAGGCACAACACAGCCCACAAACACAACACACGAATAAAGGTGTCGTGCTGTGCTGGCACACGTGCTATAAACAATTTGAAATCATTTTCACAAGAATTTAATTAGCAAGTTTATCCAATAAAAAGAAATATCCCATCAAATATAAAATTGTACTATTGTCATGTCAATTAATGTTCTAGTTAAATATATGTGACCACATTATAACAACGATATTGAAATATATTTTCCAAATATTAAGGTATTATATGTGTTGTTATAAATAAGCAACATAAAATGATAAAAACTAGCTAGAATAATGACTCTTTTGTGAAATATATAAAAAAATGTGATGTATTATGCCTTGTTATATGGTGTATTTGTACATGTTATGATGAGCTTTCTTAACGTCTTTGTCGGGCCTGGGCCACACGTGCTTATCTGTAGCGTCTTTGTGTTGTGCTACGGTGCTAATTAGTCAAACCCAACACGTCCCATTTAACTAACGTGCTGTGCTCGTGCTGGCACAGCCCAATTTACACCTCTAGTTCAGATTGTTAGGAGTTCCATTTTGCTTTCTAGTAGAATAAGCAGATAAAGCCATAGATTTGAAGGTAGAGACAGAAAGCAAGACCTAGTAACCCGATAAATACATGAAACAAACAGCAATTCCTTCCTATGTTACAACAACAACAAAGTAATGACTTTATCTCTCAAAAATGTAATCTTATCACATGCTTACTGTGATGATCTCTAGAATCCCAGATGGAAAGAATGTATAAGTCACAAGTGAGAAGATATGGTGAGCTTAACCTTCTCCATCCCAAACAAAAACACCATATTTTTACCTTATTCCGGTATGTGTTGCAGCATTAAAAAAAGTTGTTATAAATTGCTGATATTAATAACATCATGTAACAAATTTGGCTCACTCTTGTTGTTCATGATTTTAGTTACATCTCTAATTTTCCATGAAATGGAGGTTTATCTATAGCTATGGAGTCCATGCTAAATTTATCCTGTCCCCATATTGGTCGATTTGTTACATAGTTCATGTCAACCTCACAATATTGAAAATTATGGTTTTGATGTTTGAAGATTGGTATGTCGGTAGTAAAAGAATTGGGATCTGATGTTGAAGTATTCAGTCTTTCATTCCTCTTGTGATTTGCATCTATAAACATGTAAAATATGGCACCTTATACAAATTGAGATGAGAAATCATTGTGCTAAGTGAATTGTTGTTGTTGATCACCAACATCAGATGCCCTGATTTCGTGGTGGCGGATTATAACAAAGGAAGAGACTAAAAAGAGAAGAATGAAATTAGGGTTAAAAGCCCTACGTAGGCTTATATAGTTAGGGTTGGTAAATAAGTGATGAAAATAATTACACTTTATTTACATCACTGGCTGGTATTTACAAACATGGGAGCAATCTTTTGTAGAATTTGGATGGCTCCATGCCATGACACATTTCGGATTACACTTGCAATTTTATTCATTACCCAGTAGATTTTGAACTGCGGGACAAAATTTGTAGGCAAATTTTATTCACTACTCCGTTGATTTTTGGATTACCGAGAATTTTTTAATACATGGAGTATATTTTAAGGTACACCGGGAGATTCCAACTCATACAAGATATTGTAGGTACTCCAGCTAGATTTTGAGTTACAATGATTTAATTTAAAAGGGTGTACGTATTTCTAGGATCGGAAAATGGGTCATTTGTCCAAATATTTTTAAAACACGGTTCAAATGGACGATTACAAAATAGTTTGGGTGAAATGGACAAAAAAAATAGCAAGGATGAAACTCGATTCATCCTGATTTAAACTTAAAAAATAGCAAGGAACTTAAAAAATAGCAAGGATGAAACTGGATGCATCCTGATGTAAATTCAAAATAAGAAAAAATATTTGAAAATGGGTAGGATGAAACTGTTTACATCCGGCTATTTTTACATTTTTGTCCATTGAAATTGTATCAAAATCTAAATGTCCCTTTCACTCAGAAATTATTGATTTTGGCCTTTTTAACCATTTTTGTGTTGTCGGATTTAGTCGCGAAATTCGAAAGACTAGACTAAATTCTTAGTTAGGAGTCAAATCCAGGGCCACAATGATAACTTTTACCGTAATTGTGCAATTTTTTAATTGCTAAAACAATCTCGGCTTATTCCGTTCGATTTTGGGTTACAAGTCATTGCATAAAGCTTCACCACATGCACACCAATCAAAATGAAACTGAGACTAGGACAGTACTCATCCCATTGTTAAAACAAGTGTACAATATCGAGATAAAATTTCTTGCATCTAAACTTTCCCTGGTGTTGCAAGTAAAACGAAGTCCATGCTAATGTTAACCAATTTAGTCATCTCAAGTTATTTAGTGAACGAAAAAATCGGATAATACATAAAGCTAGCTAGAGCTTCATCCTTCGTATTGTTCTTACTTATGCTCGATTGGGGTTCCTAATGCGTTTAAAACAATGGAAAAGCAACACCAGTCCTCTATATGTTGCTTAAAACAAAATTTACAGACCACGGTCGGCCCTGAGTTACAAAGAAAAGCTGAACCAGAAAACGAGGATTTGAAATCCTTACATGACTAGCAGCGAAGGAGATGGAATATAAAAGGTACTTCACGCTCCCAAAGTTGAGACGATGTTTTATGCTAGTGAGAAATTTGAATAGGGAATTGAGTATATTCCAAGTGCGTCATTTATGTTGATTCTATCAGGTTAACATTGTGGATGTCGCGTACTGGGATCACGACGAACAGTTGTTCTGCAATCACAACTACCATTTGGTGATTGTCACTCATTGGTGGGTGCTATATGTGCAACTAGTTTCCCAGAAATCAAACCACGATTAGATGAAACCACCAGGCACATCCAACTAAATTTCCCACACGTACCCGGTGGCAATAGATGCTGCTCGGATGAATTTATGGACAAGTAACACATAACTTTTCAAATAGTCATTTGCATTTTAATAAATTGTACATACACCACGCGCACATCTCATTATTAGAGAAAACAGCAATTCACAACAAGAGTCTATGTTAGCTTAGGCCAAGCGTAACACTATCCTAGAGACCCAAGGAATCGCATTCCCGACGCAAGGGAGTCTACGAAAACCTCTAGAGACCCTGTGAACAGGCCCAGGCCTGAGATTCTGGTCGCCTGATGCAATCCAAAATTTGTGGCCCCATAGATAGAACAATAAGTATTTAGATTTTCCTCAATTTTGATTTTAATCATTTCATATTTTTTGATGAAGCTATGAGTTTTAGGTGCATCATTGATCAATCAACAAATTAGGGTTAAACTACCAAGCACGTGTAAATCTCTGGCACAACCCAGCATAACACAAAGCATGCTAAGCACGTGACTTTATGGGCTGGGCTGTGCCGGAACGATACGTTTTACACCTCTAAATACTACTACCAACAAATTAGGGTTAAACTATGAACAATTATTTCAATTTCACCATCTAATCAAACGGCTGTAAGGTTTTTATATCTGACGGCTGTGATATGTTATGTTATACACATGGAGGATATCAAAGCGTTTCTAGCCTTGGGGTATTACTATTTGTCAGAGTGGCAAATATGTAACTTGGACTATTAAAATAAAGCCCTAATCGTCAAAATTCTCCTATAAAATCAATCATATCCCACATGCAAGCCCTCTCTATGTTCTTCTTTATTCAGCAGCGGCGCAGATTTGCTTTCCGATCTCCTTCTGTTCGGAGTATTATTTGTTTTAGATCTGATTATATATTAATTGTAGATTGACGATGCAATGATGATGTTTAATATACAATATCCAACTACGAGACCTTACTTTGTGGAATGTCAGGGAAAACAAATTATAATACATCTGAGCATCCTCCGATTCAATCCAATCTCTTTGCTTTCGAATTTATTTTTTAGGCTTTTGCTACTCTGAGATTCAATTCTTAGGACATTTTTCTTCTTCAATGAATTCAAATTTTTTGTTTAAATCTTAGGGATCTGGTTCTGTTAGATTCACTGCCCTTGTCTGATTAATTGTTTATTTTGTATTGATTATTCTGGATCCACAAATTGGGGTTGCCGCTGCCTGCAAATATAATCTGTGTGTTCGCAATATCAGAATCAAATTCATGATTTCACATATGTAACTCAGTGAAACATAACTCATGTATTTGTGTGGAAATTCGTTTCTATTTATTTTTTTCTATACTTTTACTGTAATAAACTGTGGGTTTACTACAACCAGATTACTACCATTACATCTCATGAGTCATGAATAGAAGAATAAGAGAAAAAACTGAACAATAATATCTCAAATATCTCAATCTTCAATTTGCCGCAATGTTAATGAGAATTACATAGCAGAAAGCCAAGAAAATTAACATTTCCAGAGGAGATGGAGAAATCATAATGCTTTTGTTATTGGTGATGATGCTGATATTGAACTGCCAGTAGCTTCTTCCATTATTTTGTTTGTTTTCGCTGTTAATGATAATCACTAGCGTTTGTCTGATGCTTTCTTTCCTGGTGGGCACTAGTAGAAAGCAATACTACATATGTGCATTGGACAGACCGGACTCCGGAGGCTAATGTTTAGATTTGGAGCTTTCCATTTGTAGGAAACAAAATTGGAATGGGCAAGGGCATTATGTGTACCCCCTAATTGCTAGGCAAATCATGCAACTGCGTGGCCAGGCGTTTGAAATGTACCTACAAAGGCACATCTCGTTCCAAACCAAGTCGTTTGCAATGTCAGATTGGCAATAGCCTGCTGAAGATGGATGGGTTAGGTAAACTAGTTCTTCTTGTGCAAAAGCCAACTAGGCCAAATTAGGTAGGTGGGTGTTTCCTCATATTTCCTTAAGCTTCAAAATCCCAAAATCAAAATTTTCCTTCAGCTACGGAAATAATCTCACTGTTAAGTATAATGCAGCGAAGGACCATTCGTCTTAAGGAAAACAATAACCTGCAATTATGAAAATTCTAATCCATGAGTTGAAACCTAGCTTTCTTTAAGAACACGACCAAATTTTAAAGACTAGCTTATCTACCGTTTGTATTCTCTTTGGTTCTCTAATTTGGGTATCACCTAACCCATGTTAACTTGAGTTAGGGGTTGACCTTGCTTTGTCATGAATGTAGCAAAGCTGCAACACCTAGTAGTCTAGTTTCAATTTTCAGTTTAAATGCCTCAACACCTAGTAGTCTAGTTTCAATTTTCAGTTTAAATGCCTCTAATCAGTACACACTCAGCCTACTACAAATTGCTTTGTGACAGTAACTTAGCTATCTTAACCACTTTTCGCTCCTCATCATTCTGTTAATGCTTAAGCCTTGCCCCCTTTACCAAAAAGCAGCTAGTTATATTTTTTTTTTTCCTTCAAAGATAACATTGTATCAAAGCTAAAATAAAAGTTCACATCATAACTACTTCACTCAAAAGACATACACCAACATGAACTAACCACATAAGCAAAACATAAGACATCCACAAACATGCGTCATAACTATTGCACAAAACATAGTAGACAAGATCAGCAATTTACTGTCCTCTTGCAATGTAAGTCGCAGCTGCTGCAGCAAGGATAGTGGAGGCAGTAGATACCAATGCCCAAATTTTAGAGTTTTTCTTAGCAGTCTTGTTCAGTTTCTCAATCTGTTGAGTCATTTCTTCCATTTTCTTATCCTTGTTCTTCAATGCATTTCCAATACTTTCCAACTCAGATGCAACTGTTAGGATATCTTCCTCGATTTTCTTCATATCAACAACCGATTCCACAGTTGCATCCTTCTCTTCGTCTTCAGCCCCGCCCATTATTCCTGCAGCATTCTTCAACATCAACAAAGCCTTCTCAGCATTCATTTGAGCAGACATCATCTTTGATGTCAAACTTTGGTTTCCCATTTCAACTTCAACCAATTTCTGCTCTAGCAATGACCTCTCTTGAATCAACATTTCAATCTGAGTTTCCAACTTCTTCATTTCAACAGAAAGCAAACCTGTTCCTTTCTTTTGCTCCTCGATCTCCTTCATTGTGTCATCCACAATCTTTTGCAGTTCCTTGACTTTCAAACTCAAACTCAACTCTTCCATTTTCCTCAACTCAAGTTCCTATTGTATTTCACTCTTCTCAGCAGCAACACTATTGAGATTACCATTCAAAGACCCAACCTCTGATTCCAGTTGCTTGTTAGCGTCCATTTGATCTTTGTAAGACTTCTCAAGCTGAGAAACCGACATTTCAAGCGCAGACAATTCATTCCGAAGCTCTTTAATCTCATTTTCCATCTTCATCTTAGTTCTCTCAATAACATCTTTCTCTTCAACAATTTCCTTCACTTTCTTTCTTTCGGAATGCAATTCATCTCTTAACAGTTGCTGCTTCTCTAAAGCTTGAGTGTAGCCTTTTCTCCAATTTACGTTCTTCCCAATCCTGTATTTCTCAATATTGTTCTTCTCAATCTTGTTCTTCTCCGCAACAAATTTCTTCCTTCTCTCGTTTCAATTCTTCAAACATCTTCTCCAAATCAACCAATTTCTGCGCAATCAAATTTTTCTCGCCCAATAAACCTTGAAATGCTTCATCCCTTTCGTTGTTTTCTGCGACTTTGTTTCTGAGCATCTTATTATTCTTCTCCAATGAAGAAATTTTTGCAACAAGCCCCTGAATATGTTTCTCCAAATCTTCGATTTTCCAAAACTGAGAAACCCTGTTCTTGTCCAATGAAGCAATCTTTGCAACAAGCTCCTGAACCTGGTTCTCCAAATCATCGATTTTGGCCAGCTGATAGTTTCTGTTCTTCTCGGCCGCCTTCTTCTCAGTTTTCACAAATTCATGGTTTTTCTTTCCTTTGACAAGCTTTTCATTCTCCATTTCTACCTCACTGAGTTTCTTCTGAATCAACGCTTCAATCTTCTCTAATTTTTTGATTTTCATTTTCAGATCCCTGGATTCCTCAACCTGAAGATCCAATTTCTCCTGAATCATCTCCATCTCAGAAACAAGGTCTCTTTCACGCACAAGATCTCCCTTAAGAAGATCAACAGAGTTCTTCAGCTTTTTAATTTCATCTTGCAATTTAGATTTCTCCTGCAATACACCATCGTACTTCAATTTCAACCTTTCAGTTTCATCAAAATTTGCTTTAATCTTCATCTTCAACTGATCGCCTTCTTTCACATCAACTGTAACCTTGTCTATTTCTTTCATGATTTCATCTTTCACTTCTTCCATCACTTGACCTTCAATTTCTTTGTTCTCTATTTCGTTTCTCAGTAATCTCAGATTCAAGTTCTTCTTTAGATTTCTGCAGTGTATTGATCTGATCACTGTGTTGTGTTTCTGTCTCTTGATTGTTTTTTTGGTGTCTCTTGATTCTTCTGTGATTGTTTCTTCTTCGCCATTGATTTTTCTTTTAGGGTTTAAGATGTAGAGATTGGAGATAAGAGGTTAGGGTTTTATCTTTTGGTCAAAGAAGCTAGAAGTTTCCACTTAAAAAAAAATAAAAATGGTTTCACTTTAGTGAAGTACTCAGACTGAATACTGGTTTGAGTCACGAGGACGCCAAGTTCCTCAGAAAATACTGTCAATCGAAGAATACGATACAGCCGTTAGATGAAGTCAAAGTTAGCGTAAATTAAACGGGTTAGATCTCCTGTCTTATAGCAGTAGTGTCTTCTACTAGGGCATCCGTATTGTGCCTCACTTGTCTGAGTTGTGAAAGGAAAGAATAAAAACCCTAAAAACACAAAACAACACAATGAACATCCAATTTGTGCCTCCCTCACTCGTCTAGTCTGTGAGTTAAAATCCATTAGTCCAAGAGCCGATCCGGAAACCATTAACCACAGGATCTGAACACTCTCATGAGATGACTCGCCAACAAAACATTGACGGCGCCGAGGATGCGATTGATCTCGCAGCCAGGAATACCATGGCGGAGATGGAGAAAAAAAAGGAGGAAATCAAGATATTAAAGCTAGAATTAGAAAAAGAGAAGGCTGTTCTGGAAACTCTATATCAGAAGAGGGATAATATCTGCAAGGAAATGTTAAGGCGATTATTCCGTTAAATTCTTCATGTTTACTGTATTTTGATTAAGGATTTCTTGTTTTTAGAGATTTGTTGTTTTAGGAAGAACGTTTGGATTTTCTTTGAGCATCTAGGATTTTCTTGTTCCTTTATATTTTGTTGGAATTTATTGAACTGATTATATTGAAATTAATAGCGTTCATGTTTATGCTTCTTAATGCATCTTGGGTTTTCTTCCTTCTGGTCAGAGGATCATCCTATGCGCCATTTTTGTTTTTTGATCTCCTCACCCGTCTCTCTTCACAAATGCAAATGGGTGAGATCAATTGTGCGACAAGTGCAAGTGCCGATTTTGACGGTTTCAAATGAATGCATCACCAATAGGCATAATAACTCAAATTCAATCAACATGGCCTCAATTTTCCCCTACTCAAGAAGATAAAGGTAGCTTATGAGGTCCATTGACGATCAGATATTCGAGTTTCCGTTTTGTAAACTTGAATGTCCGTTGCACCATATACTAGGAATTGAAGATTAGTTCATGCATCCCAGCATATACTGAGATTGGACAACAAACAATGGATGCGTTGTCATATATACCTATGATAAACGATGTTCCCTTAATCTTATGGTTCTGTTGAGGCCAGTTTTATGCTACTTGACAAACTGAGGCTATATGAATACATAGAGCAGATATACAAGTACACTTAATTCATCTGCCACCAGTCATTCAGTTTTAATGCGCCCATATGTTTCAAGCACCACCAACAAGTTGCTTACAGTAATTAGAAAATGTTGTCATCAAATTCAAAATCAATGCCTCAACATTATCAAATAATTATCCCATCGCGCCACCACATACACGAGTAAGTATTATTAGTGCATCTGCTGTTGATGAAATCGATTTAACGCATTAAACTGATGAAGGGAAATTGCGGGTCCTTCTAGGTAGGACTAAACAAAAATTTATTCTAATTGATTGGGCCGACCGACCGGAGGGCCCGAAGGGCCCGTAGGGAGGGAGTCCCTTCTATGGCCACTTTTTTGTCAAATGAAACCTAACACAATTTTTACAATTTGATAAAAAGATTGATTTTGGTGGTAGTCTTTGGGACCTGAAAAATCCAAAATATCCTTACACTTAAAAATTACTTCCTTCATTGTCCTCGTCTCTGTTTCTTTTTCTGTCCCAAAATTTCAGCTCTCACTATTTATCGTTCGGACTTCCTCCTTCGCCGACACCATCGCCAACCAGTACCACCGTCATAACCTGCACCACCAGCCCCCGCCACCTCCTCCGCCGCCACTAATCACTCAATTCAGTTCTATCAGGAACAGCTCCTCCACTAAATAAGGACAAGTGTATGAGCTGGACACAAACTAAATACCATTACCAGCAACTACCACCGTCACTATAACAACTCCACAACCACCACCAGCTCCACCACCTACTCCAACGACAACACCTTTACAACCACCAGTACCACCGTTGCTACGCCACCCCGTCCGTGTTCTTAAAGCTCAATTTTGCTTTTTCAACTCAATTTTTTCGGGCGGAAACTGGAACTCATCACCGCCTTGAACAATACTACTAACCATCGCTCACCACTAATTTGTAACCTTCCATGGTTTGAACCGAAAATTTGAATCAACCATTAATAAATGCTCTCTTTCGTTTTTTCACCACCAACATCATAAATTCCTTCTGTACCACCACCATAACCAGCACACCCACCACCAAATTATATACCCCATCACCACCACCAAATTTTCCCCCCTAATCGATCATAACCAAAATCTCTATCCTAATTATAATCAAAATTTCTACCACCAACCATCAGCAGATTCAGCACCACCACCATAACCCCCACCACAACCGATTACCGTAACCAGGAACAACATCAGCACTACCTTAATTCCGGAAATTGAATATTTTGTGACACTTCCTTCAACTAATTCTACTTCAATCAATCATACCCAAACTAATAAGAAACAATTACAATCAAACTAATAACATCATTGATGACAAAGGTGATGGTGGTTGTGAGAAGAAGGGAGGAAGATGGCGGCAACCGGCAACAAAAGCGCAGCAGCCTCGCAGGGATAGAAAGAAGGGAACGTGGAAAACTAGATTTTGGAATTGTTTAATTACAAAATACCCTTCCGTAATTCGGAAACACGTGGTTCGCATGCGTACAGTACAACAACTGCACCAAATTTTGGAATTTGATCTGGCAGTGATGTTTTTAGAGTAGAAAGAGACTCAACACAATACACATTCCGCCAGGTAATTACGCGATTTTAACCGTTGGTTAAAAGCCGTTCATTTAACAGTTCAAATGTATGATATTGATAACATTACACGTCGTGAATATTTAAAACCGTTGTGCTATGGTTAGGTTCCTCATACCCCATGAATACTAATTGTGTAAATACAACAGGATCAAACTAACAGTTCAAATGAACATATACATATTTTACATGCGTGCATTTGATTCCTATGAGTGCAAATAAATTAGAAACCACCAATGTCGCCGCGGCCACTAAGCCACTATTACAACCGCGGTTGCCGCCACCACAACAATGTCGTGCCATTACAGCACGGTTACCCACTAGAACACTATGTATAGCCCAATATTATGTTAGGCCCTCCCGATTGTGGTTTACTTGTTGGGAATTTTTATTTTACAATCCCATTACAGCGATGTTTCGTTTTTTTTCGGTCGGCCCTCCCCACCGTGGTAGCGGTATTGTAGTATCTATCCTCCTTAGATGCACCATGAAAATACACTTACAATACCCCTTGCAGTTTATCTGCCACCAAAGCCTTGTCTAAATTACCATGAAACACATACCAAGGCGGTAATGAAAACAATTCTTCACAGGGTTTTTTGGTTCTTGTTAATCTTAAAATCATCCGTAAGTTTCAAAAGAATCAGTATTTCCTTCTTGCCGTGACTTGTAAGAATGAGAATAGAGTGTCCAAATCAATCATTTCCTAACCAAGCTGGCCTTTCATCAGGTTAATGCAATTTATGATTTTTCAAGGAAATCACTTTATTTGGACTATGTTGAGCTTAGGAATTCAGGGAACCATGTCCGATCACTAGGTGTGCTTTGGTACATTGAATTCTCATAACAGAACTTCTCCTCTTGATACTTTTACTTTTGGTAATTGGTTCACATACATCTAGATAAGTACATTGATTTTTCTTTTCTTTCATGATTTCGTTAGTAATATGTAAACTAAGTCACAACAAGAGTAATTAAAGATCTCTTACAATTCATAATTTTCATTTTGACACAGGTAGAGTACCATAAAGCCTCACTAACTCATCACCTTCTCCTTCTTTGACTTGAATTATCTGCACCTTCCGTTAATCATATCTTTCAGTCGGATAACTTCTGTTATTGCTAGCTTTTGTTTTTCTATTTTAACTCAAGAGCTTGGGTTACAAAACCAAAGAGCAATGCGCAGGCTATGAAGTTGAATGGTTATTGGAATTTCACATTTTTGAGCGGAAAAGTCATAGTGCGGAGATATATTGTCGTTGTTGGTAATGTTATTCAACCATCTTCTGCCATGATTTTTCTGCTGCTGAGATGATTGTGACTGAACTTACTTTTTGACCGGCATATCTAATGCAAACGGTCATGATTAAGTTTTGTACACACAGGGTACTTGAGTTAGTCCGGAGGTTCTAGTCATAGTTGTCCAATTTATCACCATTCAATATGATAAGCAACTTCATTAACGTGTACCTCCACGAGTCTTCCGTTTCTTTTCATTCTCGTTGCATCCATCTTATGAAAAGTGCAGATTTTTAGCCATACTTCCATACTGCTAGCTGACCCTTCATCGGTTCAGTGCATTACATGATTTTAGATTGAATGTTTCCTATCAGTTCGAGGCGTTGTGTATGTAAGCTAATCTTTTCTTTGATGTTTGGTGTTCAAAGGCAACCATTTCTAATACGTCTCATGAGGCAATTTCATTTTTTTTCTTTGACGTTCATTGATAGAGAATTTTCATAAAAACTGGAAACGGCATCAACGATTAATTGCATTAGTAAACTGAGAAGAAACTCCACAACAATAGATATAATCATCTTAGACATAACTAATTCAAGAAGGTATGTATTATTCGTTATCTGCAAATCCAAGGAAATCGCAACCAATTCCATAAACACGAATGAAAAATAAATTCAGAAAACACATTTTACAATTTCTCTGTAAATAAATTTAATTTTATTAATTTTGTTTATACGGTGCTCTTACAAATTCCTTACCTATGTTCCTCCTATAAATAGCAACTCTTTGAATTTCCATTCCTTCTTCCGCTCGTAAAGATGTTGAATTGAATGACAAAGGAGTGTTATCCGGCGGCTTCAAAAGAAAATGGGTAAATGTGAGATCCATATGATCCCATCCCATCCAAGAAAGAAGAGAAATATTGTTATCCCCAAAGCAAACGAGCCCAAGAAATGACAGGTAATCTCATCAAAAGTAACCTGCCAGCTTTGTAGACTAGCAAATCTAGTATATCTTGAGAATGCTAAATCAAAACTAAAAGGAATTTCTCGAGAGAAAAACAAGGTAGAGTGATAGTAAGTTAAGACTTTGAGAGGAGAAATCATTATGCTACGGATATTTATTGAAATAGCACCACTTACTTCTTCCATGATTGTGTTGCGTTCTATGTTGTAAAAGGTGAGTGCCTTAAGCGCCAAAGGCGCACTAAGCGTAGGGCTGGCGCCTGGGAAAAAAAGGCGCCCAGGCGCGAAATTATACCTAAATCTGGTTTTTTCTAAAAGAAAAAGGCGCTCACCTAGGGCGCCTCGCCTTGCCTAGCGCCTTTTACAACATAGGTTGCGTTTCTGTTGATGTTAACTAAAGATTGGTATTGTGTGATTGTTTGATTTAAGGGTTAGGTTTCCTACTCTCCTTCCTTCCTGTAGATAAACCGAGGCACAGTTTGTTCCCAGAAACCGAAAATATCTATCTGAAGAGGTAAGGTAAGTACAAAAAGAAAAATACAACTACATCCAAGTCCAACAACACGAAAAAAGTGCTTTCATGTATGAATAAGACGCAAATCGCATAACCAATAACAATCGAATTATCCAAAATATAATATGACGGTCAAATTTGGTAACAAAAACAAATTTTCATAAATCATCCGGTGGTTGTTGAATAGGGATGAGCATGCTAATGAGCTAAGAGATGAAAAAAAGTTGGCTTCATTTGAAAGAAGGGTAACTGATAGTACTAGTGAGGAACCTGGAACAGGGGATGTTAATTTGATTACTGATGACTCTGCTTATCATGGTAATAGCATTGTTAGGTTGTTTTATACTAGGAAGGCTCGTACATGCAGCTCAAGTCAAAAAACGGTCTGACGTTTTCACGTTTATGGAGAAGCAACTGGATTATGTCAAGGAAAACCTGGATCAGCAGATGTGATTGAAAATTCTGGTTGTCGTAGTAATAGCACACTGTAAAGCTGTTTTTTTCTAGAAGGCTCGTGCACATGGCGTAATCATTGATGATGGTCGATCCAAATCAACAAAGTGAGCCTTGTATGGCTTTGACCTTGTTCAAAAACTGTAAGTAGTTTCTGGTTTTAAATATATCTTTATAGATATAGCAGCAGGACTGAAGTCTTTAGTTCAGCATTATTGGATTTGCTGATTTCCTGGCATGGAACAGATACTTCCAACTGTTCATTGAATTACATGATTTTAGTCTGAGATGATCCACTATCTGCATCAAACTTGAGAACAAGATTTTATTTTGAGCCGACTTAAACATACTTCCAGTGTTTTCTATTCTTTGGTATTTGTGATGTTTTTTACGAAGTCAGGTTCCTATTCTTTGATAAAATTAGAAATGTATGCTCAACCAATTATTTTGATTAATTGCACTCCCTTGGAGGAGTAAACTGAGAGGAATATATCATCTACATGATTCTATTCCCTAGCAACCATTTTAGGCAGAATAAAATCAAGAAGTTGTGAAGGGTATTTTTTTGTTATCTGAATACCCAAAGAAATCAAACAATTACATATAACACAAATGAAAAAGAAATTCAGAAAACACCTTTCTCGCAATGTCTTCCAAACTTCAAATTTATCAATTGGTGCTCTTACAAATTCCTTTCCAATATATACTAATTCCATCCTCTGCTTGTGAAGATATTGGTAAAATTGAATGATAAAAGAATGTATCCGTCTCTTATTATCATCATGTTCATACCGATGAGTTTAGGGGAGGCATTCTCAAACAGCATTCCAATGAATTCTGGAATTCTTGTCGAAGTAGATGCTAATGTAAAAAGAAAAAAGCTATACAGACTGACCTCATAGACGGTTGTGCTATGTGAAAAATTTAAAAAGTGGGATCTTCGTCTTGTAAGATGCCATCTGAGAATAAAAGGTGGGATCTTAGTCTTGCGGTTTTATTATCTGTCATCAAGACTTTGTCATCTTCTCTAACATATTTCCAGTCTATCCACTAGTCCTAGCAACTGAGCGTTGGCTTCACTCGAGTGACATCCACCGCCATGAATGAATCCACGCAGAAGAAGATCCGGTTGCTGTATGGTAACCATCTTCCCCATCGTCAATAAACTTAGTTGTACTGTCATGGATTTATACCCTAGTTTTTCTGTATAAAACTTAATTGCAGCATGATTACTTACACGAACTTGAAGAGAAACATATTTAGAACCATATTGTTTCACCATAGCGTTCTCAACAACATTCATGAGTTTCCTTGCAATGCCTAATTTCTTGTGAGACGGATGAACACCTAAACTCGAAATATAACCCTCACATTCTTCTACGTCTTCTTCTGCTTCCTTGTCGTCGCCTTTTTCTTCTTCCTCGTTGTCTTCTTTCACTCTTTCTTGTTCTTTTACTAGGTCTTCATATTGTTCTTCAACTAACATCTTAGCAACAAGGTATCCAACAATACGACCACCATATATAGCGACATAAAAAAGCTGAGGCCATGAGAGTATAGAATCAGTGAAAAAAGAAGAATACGTGGCTGCATCTTCATTCGGAAAACAAAGCAAGTCACAAGATTTAATCTTTGGTATATCACCAACCCTTGCGTTTCTGATGTAAACCATGATTGTCGGTACAGATTAATTGATTCCTGGGGGAAGAAGGAAACAATGAGCCCAAGATAATAAAAGAGATATATATGGTTAAATATACAAAACACCTAGAATTCTAACCATAGTGATATTTCCTAAATAGAAACCAACCTAAACACAGTTTTGGGAATAAGGCTGTTTTGGGAAACGGTCTGAGGAAATCGCTCAGAAACAAAGAGGCCCTTTATTCCTTTTACTCTATCTAGTGGGAAATATAGAAATCGTTACAACGCATTTTATTTGTATATCTGTAGTTTTTTCCCAATCGGACATATGCAAACTTCATTGCCCATCGTTAGATATAATGTTGGGGTGTGTGTTTTGCTTTCGAATATTTTTAGGTGACTCATTTAAAACCCTGAGTAAAAAATAATCTATATATATGGTCCTTATAATTGTAATTGCATAAACTAAGCAAAGAATTTTAGTATACTTTTGTGCCTAGCTAAGTTATCTAACGTCTGAAGTAAAGAATAGTCCGCAAACTAGAATTTTCCAATGTCGGTTCATAGCAGTGCGAACTGATTCTAGGTAACCTACTAAGTTTGTGTATACTTGCAAGTCAAGTACACTTGTATTCCAAGTATTTGTAGTCTGTAAATAGACATGTCTAATATCATTTGTAATTGAGAAGAAAATCATTATAAAGTCTATGTTCTCTGAGACTTACTCTTGCTCTCCATTTCTCTACTAGTTTGAGAGCTTTAGAGGTGCTCTGTACGAGCAACACTACTATGCTACATCACTTGAGGTTTCTACTCTGCAGAAGGCCATCTAAAGCTTCCAAGCCTTTTCCTACTCAAGTCGACCATTTCTAAGAAAGTTGTATGACAATGGAAATATTGAGGCATTGATTTTCAATTTACTGTCGCACTATTTGGTGAGAACATTTTCTCACCCATTGGTGGAGCTGTATCATGTGCATCTATATGTTTCTGTAGGTTAAATATTGTGCAACAATTTTGGGCATGCTAAGGTCAATGAAGGTTGACTTCGGGGCAGCACAGAAGAAGGGGCAGCAAAATTTGTTTGTGGTCTAGGGTGGTTCTGTATTAAAAACCAAAATGAAGGATCAAATCGTGATAAAAATAAAAGAAAGGACAAAAGCTTAAGAGATCCAGGGGCATGCTGTAAATAATGAGTGACTTTAATGGTTCAGTATTAAATATATAAAAAGTGACTTTAACTCCCTATTTTTCAGAGATCCATCTTTTTCTCTCCAACCCTTTGAAAAATTCGTTCCCTTCTTCCTTTTTTTTTTTTTTGTGGAACGACAGATGGCAACTTACCTAGTATGATCGTTGTTGTTATCTTTTGCGAGTATAGTACTGGTCGTAGTCATGTAATTTCTCCAAAGGTTGGAGGTATCTATGCTAATATCAAGGTCGCTTTCTTCTGCTAAAGGAATTTGGATATTATTATTGGGGACGACAGATATACATATCTATAGGATATCTGATAATAATAAGGACAGCTGCTGCAAATTATATTTCACTGAGATAGAGGGCATCAAGCCACTTATTCGGCTCCAGATAAACTGGACTTACACCATCCACCCCCATGGACTGTTAGAAGTGTGTAGGCTTCTAACTCAAACCAATTGGCAATGAGTAAAGTGGCTCCACACCTTATGCTAAGAAGTTAGTAATGTTGGATTATCTTATAGTTTCTCCAACATGCCCCCTCCACATGTAGGGCGGAGAGATTAAACCACTACAACATGGACCTTTGTACGGGCCAAATCGACACCAGGGTTTTCACATTGGCGTTGAAGCGGGCCCAATCGACATGAGCCAGTAGCCTTGGCTCTGACCATTGGGGTTGATTTTGACCGATGAGCTTTCACTTTCTTTTGTTGACTAGTAAATTGATTACCATCATGACAACAACATTGGCTACGAGCATATAACGATCGGACCTGGAAAATCGAGTCTACTGACTGAGCCGGTTGAACTGGGACGCAATCGGACTAGTGAAATATGCCTGGCAAAAAAACCGGCAGACCGGGTCGGGCGAACTTGATCTTGACTAATTGATGCTGCCTTTAATGGTCGACCAATATTTGACTTTGACCAACAATTGACTGGGTGGACAGCTAAAATGGACAATATTTAACTTTGACCAAACGACAAATTTTTAGACCAAATTTAAAATAATTTTTAACAAAGGACCTTAGAACAATTGGACCAAGTCAACATGACCAAAATAGGTTAACACGCTATATTTCATAGATGAACAACACCAAAACATTCCCGTGCCAGAAAGAAATCATGCATCAAGCGAATCGCTTGAGACACATAACAAGTACCTCGCTCCCAATAAAAGCACCATTAGAAATCCACAAGCCATAATCCGTCTTGTATTATCTAGAACTACTATTGCGCACCAACTAGACTAGTATAACCGTTGCCACGGTGGGAGGGCCGACCGAAAAAGAATCTGAACATGAGGTTCGTATGTGACTACTTTCGTCCCGTTTAAGAAATGGTGATACTTTCACCTGTTTCTGAAAAAGTGATACTTTCACCCCGTTTCCAAAAAAGTGATACTTTCGCCCGATTTCGGAAAAAGTGCGAAAGTATCACTTTTCCCGAAACATAGCGAAAGTTTCACTTTTCCTGAAACGGGTTGCGAAAGTATCACTTTTTCAGAAACGGAAAATTAGTCGATCCATAAACCAAAATATGGTTGCATGATGTGTTATGCATCTTTTGTGCTGGTTTGCATAATGACTATGCATTCAATTTTCGAGAATTGTGACTAAAATTAAAGTATCATTTTTCTTGAAACGGAGGGAGTACATCGTTTTATTAGTTGCAACGGAAAATTAGTTGAGGCATAAACCAAAATTTTGATACATAAAGTATTATGTATCTTTTGTGGTGGTTTGCATAATGGATATACATTTAATTTTCTAAAATTGTGCCTAAAATGATAAATACCTCCGAATTTTTCGTGTTTGTATTGCGTAGAGTTTTTTTATAATCTTTCCAACGAGATAAATTTTATAAAATTCTAAGGCACAAATTTTTAGATATATTATATTAAAGTTTCCTCACCTTCAAAAAAAAAAAAAAAAAGTTTGTTATCCAATTATATCCCCGAAAAGATAAGATACACAAAGAGTTATAGTAATCGGACTAAAAGTGAGGGATAATTTAGGTTTTTCGGCCCTAACCATTTCCAATCTTTTTGTGTAAATTGATCACTTAGATTTTACAAAAAATGGTCATATAAAGGTCCTCCCTCCTTCTTTCCGTCGGCCCAATTACGATGGGAAAGAATTTTTCCTTAATACCGATCAAAGATGTTCTAGTATAGGTTATTGGCCTCCTATCATAGCGGAAATACCTTAAATTAGTCGGCCATCATTCTTTAATTTCAAAAAGTATGTCACCAATGTACCGGAAGCTACGTTTTGTGTCGTTATTACGTTTTGTTTAGTCTGGGACGCGTGGCAAGGTGATAGTTCATTTTAGAAAACCTTTGGACGGCTTTGTAGTTTCAGCAGTAAATGAAAACCTAGCTTCTTCGTTTTTCCTCTTTCACATTTGCAGCCGCCACGCTACCAGTATCTATTTCTTTGCACTCTGTTTTTCTCAAAATCCTACACAGACCACCACCACACGACAGAGCAACCTCATTCTCTCTCTCTCTCGTCAATTTAGTCGATGTGATTGAATTGGATTAAGCAATTAACTAAGATTCGTTTTACTTTTGTGCTGGATTTGATGTTACTTTAAGTAATACGAAGAAATAATTAACACACTTTGGAAGAAGATTTGGTATGATTTCGAGAGAGGAAATAAATACTGTGTTAACTTGATTCTAGGTTGGAATGGTGGTGGCGCCGGTGGAGGTACTGGTGGTGGTGGCGGCGGCGGCGCTGATAGTGTTGATGGAGGTGGTGGTGTGGAATTGGTGATGTTGTGACAGTGGCTGAGCTGCTGCTGTAGCAACCAGTTCGTGACGAAGCAACCGGTGGGCCGGGAACTAATAGAAAGATGAGGACAATGGAGGAACTCTTTCTTAAGTAAAAGGATATTTTAGTATTTTCAGCTCCCAAAGACTATCACCAAAATCAATCTTTTTATCAAATTGGTGTTAGGTTTCAATTGACAAAAAAGTGGCCATAAAAGGGACTCCCTCCCTTCGGCCCTTCGGGCCTACGGTCGGTCGGCCCAATAACTACAAAAGATGTAATGAAACACCAGCAGGAACACAAACAACAAATTTGAACACCAGAAAGAGATCAACAACTGAAAAGATGTACCAACATCAGCTCACAAATGCTTCAAAAAAAGAAAAAAAAAACTCATAAATTGTACGAACTTCCAAAAGATGAGTTCTGAGTAGCAAGATTCGGCAAACAACTATCCATAAGAATCCTTTGCACAGAGTTTAATAAGTGGATTGTCCACTAACTGCACAAACACTGTCACACGACACATCCGGGATCAAGAGAGATCAATTCACACCGTGTAGCATCAGCATATCCAGCACTCACAGCCAAATACAACAAACAGAACAACATTAACCCCATTCCTGTTCACTTGCAAACTCACAATATCAACCAAAATGCATCGCATATAAGTTGGAACCATACTAGCACTAAAACAAAATATGTCAGCACTAACAATCACCTACTGAATAGTTTTAAAACAGTCATGATGACATACTTTATCTTTAATACTACAAGCACCTCCATGCACGTCCAATAAGACCAACAATTCTTTGTCTAAAATCATTAAAAGAAATAACATTCACTTAAATTAAAGCAAGAGTAACATTCAAGTGTAGTAGTAAAACAAAAAATGGGAATAACATTCAAGTCTAGTCGAAAATGCTAATGATGTTTAGTAATAGAAGACAGAATCATCTACCGACAAAAAATACTTCTTGTAAGAATAAGAAATTGACCAACTGCACATCTTCACTACTATGAAATTGCATTATAGTTAATACTGCATGCACATTCAAAAACGACACTACACTTTCTTGTCTAAAATCAAACCTTTCTCCTGCTTTACTACCATTTCTTCGCCATCTGACCCATTGCTTCCATCACCCACCCAGTTAATCCTCGGCGAATTTGCAGTAATTGGCCAAGGTCTTAGAATCCTCGAGTTCAAAGTAATCCCATCCACCCTTCTCTATGAACTTCTGCGGGAAATCTGCAATGTCTTTTAGTATGGCCTTCCACTGTAGTTTTTTAGTGTTCACATAGTACTTCACATCGTTAAGGCGATCTTGTATGCTAGCAAGAGCCTGTAAGGGAACTGAATTGATTTCAAGCACACTGTCCTCCTTACCGTAGTCCTGAAATATGACTGTCATATCAATTTCCCCAGGTCTAAGCAGCGCCAGATTAACAAAATCAACATCCGTTAGTTGGAACACAGTGAAAGGTTTTTTTAAAAGCACAATTAGGTCATATGAAGTCAGGACAAAGGTTGAGGCCTCGGAGCAGAAAACCCCATAAAATTCATACTTCTTCTCTAGCTCATAAAACAGACAAGGTGAATGGTGCAGAGAACTCCATCGAGCATAAACTTTGTCGACAAAGTTCTTTAAACGTTCGTTATGGCCCCCATCCCAGCTGATTTTCTTTTATTCATCAATCTTACCTGCATGATAAGACCTCATCTTTCTTTTCCGTTTCAGAGGGCATTGCACCAAATGGAATTCGATGTCCTTTGTATTTTCTATCCCCTTCATGAATGGAACATGCAACTGAAAGTGCAAGAGAGGCAGCAACTTCTTGTCCCCAAGACGGAAGAAGGATTTTTTAATATCATGAAAATAAAAATGCTTACGGAATTTGGAGGCCGTGTATACAAACCCGTTAACATGGGTTTCAAGAGTACCAGCAGCAATGGTTTCTCCACCTTGGCCTTCTTTTACCTTGGGAAGGATGATCACAACATCAGTTAGACGTATTACCCTGTCTTTTGTTTCCATCCGCAGCTTCAACGGACTAGTAAGAGGCCGTCTTTTTCCAAATTCAAACGGGGTAACATTTTTAAGCCGTGGTTTCGGAGGTTTAGTTTCCTCCTCGTCAGTGTCGCTGTACTCAACACCCAACAATCTTTCTTCAACTTTCATCTTCAACCAGACACCGAGTTGTGCCTGCTTTGCAATACGCCTCTCCTCCATTTCATCCTCGGATTCATCAGTTTTTCTATAAAATTTCAATCTGGTCCGCATGTTTAGTTCTGAGGTTCGAACAACTTCCATTGTAATATTAGATCTGCATATGATAGAAAGAAGGCAGAAAACAACTTATTCCTTTCGAAAAGAAATGAATTTCCAAAAACATCACATCTTCTTCTATCACGTATGGTTGTAATTGGAAATGACTACATAATGTGGACAGTAGTCAATATGTAGGAGCATGAGAGGTATCTAATGTAACAGGATAAAGAAACTGTGTCTGATCTGCCAGTCTTGTGTTTTAAGTTTAAGTTGTGAGATGAAAAAAGAGTGAGAGGACCATAGCGCTACATGTAATCACCAGGTACAACAACCAGTATATATAGATTTAAAAACCACAAATCTGTACCAACTAACAAATAAAAATCAATCTACTAAATCATGTGAACACACAAAATCAACTCAAATTAGAGGATATATACAAGCACAATGTCAAACGAAAATACTACCAATTTGAACAGAAATTCGAAAACCTAGAACTTAAATTGGGGAAAAAACCTTAGATCTAAACAAATATCATTGACAGGTTTCATATAATACATACCTAAATTGTTAATCGGAAGAAAAATCTGATTTCCCCTTTTTGTGTCTCACTCTCAACAGAGGCTTAAAACTCTTCTTTCTTCTTCTTTTACTTTTTTTATGAAAATAACACGGAAAACCAAAAAAAGCCTTGGCTATCACTAAGGTTAGGCACGGTAGGGGCAATCGTCTACTTCGTGCTTTTATGGTTTTTTTTTTTCTCAGATGAGATGAGGGAGGCACACTTTGCTTTGCCCGTCTAGTTTATGAATAAGTTTATTTCAGTTTTATAATTTGATCCAACGGATGTAAGTTCATTTCAGTTTTATAATCACCAGATGTATATGCCCTATAAAAAGAAAAAACCCTAGCCTCTTATCTCCAATCTTTTCATCTTAAACCCTAAAACAAAATTCAATCATAGCAGCAACAACAAGAAAGCCATCTTGAAACAGACACAAGAAATTGAAAAACCTAAAAAAAAATTCCAACGAGAGAAATTGAAAATCCGGCTGATGAGAAACTAAGGAATCGGAAGTCGTTAAATCGGAAATCGTTGAAAACAGAGAAGAATCCAAAGAAGAATTTGAATCTGAGATTACTAAAGAATGAAATTGAAAAGGTTAAAGTTGAAGTGGAAGAGAAAGTGAAAAAAGCGGATCAGTTGAAGATGAAGATTAAAGAGTTGGAGAAACAATATTCTGATGAAATCGGAACGTTGAAATTGAAGATGAAATCTGTATTGGAAGATGAAATCAACAAGTTGAAGAAATCTGTGGATCTTCTTATTGGAGATCTGGTTCATGAAAGAGAGGCTGTTTTTGAATTGGAAACGATTCAGAAGAAATTCTATCTTCAGGTTAAGATCAACCCTGAATTAGGGAAATCAACAAAAATTAGAGCTGGAGTGTTGATTCAGAAGCAACTCAGTGAGGTTGTAATGGAGAATGAAAAGCTTGTCAAAAAATCTGGAATCTATGAAAAGTGAGAAGAAAGAGATCGAGAAGAGAATAGCCGAGTCTTTGAAAGCGTTTGATGATTCGAAGCAAGACAAGGAAACGATTGTGTTGCATAAGGTGAATATTGAGAGTTTATCAGTTGGCCAAAATTGATGATTTGGAGAAACATGTTCAGGAGCTTATTGAAACAATTCCTTCATTGGAGAAGAATGATAAAATGATGAATTGGAGAAAGGCTATTGTGACGCTTTAGAGAAACAACAACTATTGAGATGCTGAGAGACAGTCGCAGAAGAAGTTGGTTGATTTGGGGAAGAGACACAACAATTGAAAGTGGAATTGGATTCCGAAAGAAAGAAAGTGGAGGAAATTGTTCAAGAGAAAGATGTGATTGAGAGAACCAAGGTGAAGATGGAAAATGAGATTGAAGAGCTTTGGAATGACTGGGTTCGCTTGAAATGTCGGTTTCTCAGCTTGAGATCAAATGGATGCTAACAAGCATCTGAAAATCAGAGGTTGGGTCTTTGAATGATAATCTCAAAAGGGTTGCTGCAGAGAAGAGTGAAATCTGAGAAAGAACTTGAGTTGAAGAATAAGGAAGAGTTGAGTTTGTGTTACAAAGTGAAGGAATTGGAAGAGAGCATGGATGACTCAACAAAGGAGATTGAGACGCAAAAGAAAGGTTCGGGTTCGCTTCTTTGTTGACATGTTTATTACAGAGAAGTCATTGCTAGAGAAGTGTTTGACATAAAAAAATGAATGCTGCTCAAGTGAATGCTGTGATGGCTTTGTGGATGTTGAAGGATGCTGCAAAGTGTTGCGCAGGGCTGAGGACGAAGAGAAAGAAGCAACTGTTGAATCAGATATTGGTATGATGAAAATCGAGGAAGATATCCAACCAATTGCATCTGAGTTGGAAAGTATTAAAAAGGCTCGACAGATTGAGAAGCTGAACAAGTCTGCTAAGAAGAATTCTAATATTTGGGCATTGGTATCTTCTGCAACCACTATCCTTGTAACAGCAGTGCAACTTACATTGCAAGAGGACGCTAAATTGCTAATCTTTTTTACTATGTTTTGTGCAACAGTTGTGACGTGTATGTCTTATGTCTGTCTTATGTTGTTAGTTGATGTCTGTCTTTTGACTGAAATCCTTATGATGTTAAATGTAAATTATCCTTCAAAAGGAAAATAAACTAGCTGCTTTTTGGGTAATGCACTTGTTCCTCAGACATCATTTGCTGAAGGGCAGGGATTAGGCCTTCACAGAATGATGAGGAGAGAAAACTGGTTAAAAATTAGGTCCCAGAAAGAGGGTCTGGACTCCGAACAGGACCTTTTTGGACCCACTCTAGTCTTATTATAGAAATAGAAATATTAAAATAAGATAATTTTTGTTAATATTTTATTGTCAAGGTCCAGGACCTTTTACGGGACCCTATACTGGACACTTGGGTTAGTAATAAAATAATTATGTTAATGGAATTAAATATGATTTTAAGGGTCTGGACCTTTTCTAAATAAGGGTATAAATGTCTATAAAACCCAAAAGGGTGTTATCTTTATATATCATTTAAGGGTGGCAATTTTGGAAGCTTGTTTCTAAGGGGCTGTTTTTACACATTAAAGTTAATGTAAATGAGGTACATATCATGGTCCAAACTTCTTACTGACACTGAGTTAGCTATCTTTAACCAGTTTTCTCTCCTCATCATTCTGTGAAGGCTTAATCCCTTATTTAGAATGATGAAGTCTGAGCAACAAGTGCAATACCCACAATGCAGCTAGTTTCTTTTACTTTTTTCCTAGAAAAGATAACATTGTATCCAAGATAAAATAAAAGTTCACATCATAACGATTTCAGTCAAAAGACAGACATCAAACTGAACTAACAACATAAGCAACACATAAGACATACACAAGTTGTTATCCGTAGAAACATTCGTCACGACCGTTGCACAACATTAGTAAACAAGAATAGTGATCGCAGAAGATAACAATGCCCAAATGTAGAATTCTTGTTAGCAGACTTGTTCAGGTTCTCAATCTGGTGACACATTTCATCCATTTCCTTATCCTTATTCTTGAAAGCCTTCTTAATACCTTCCAACTCAGATGCAAATGGTTGGATATCTTCCTCTATTTTAATCATATCAATATCAGATTCGACACTTGCTTCCCTGCACATCACGTGTGCAGCATCCTTCAACATCAACAAAGCCTTCTCAGCATTCATTTGAACAGACTTCATCTCTGATTTCAAACTTGGGTTTTCCTTTTCAACATCAACCAATTTCTTCTCTAGTGCAGACGTTGATAGCTAAGTCTTTTTAGTACATCAATTTAACAAGAACAACTAGTAGAATTCTAAATACAAAGCACATACCCAGGCTTTGGGTAACATACAAAGCACCAAAATAAACCATAGCATAAGCCATGAAAATCAACAGTTTGAGAGGGCAAATAGAAATCATAATACTTAGGGCTAGCGTCTGTCTGATTTCTTTTTTTGTGGAGGCACCGATTGAAGGCAATTCCTATAACTTACCGAGTTGCTGACCATCATGTGTTATGGGATGGTTGTCAAATTTTGAACCCCACCGAATCAACACTTCACTCTTCTCGAACTTTTTGATTTTCACTTTCAGATCCCTGGATTCCTCAACCTGAAGATCCAATTTCTCCTGAATCGTTTCCATTTCAGAAACAATCTCACTTTCACGAACAAGATCTCTATTAAGATCCAGAGAGTTCTTCAACTCGCTAATTTCATCTTGCAATTTCAACCTTTTAATTTCATCTTAATTTTCTTTCTCCAACTATGTAATCTTCATCTTCAAATGATAGCCTTCTTTCACATCAACAGTAACCTCATGTATTTCTTTCTTCATTTCAGCTTTCACTTCTTCCATTACTTTACCTTCAAGTTCTTCCTTGTTCTCTGAATCGATCTCTTTGTTGTGTTTCTGTCTCTTGATGGTTTTCTTGTTGCTGCTACAGTGATTATTTCTTCTTCGCCATTGATTCTTGGTTTAGGGTTTAAGATGATGAGATTGAGTCTAAAAATGGATCGAATTTCATAAAGTAGATTTGAGTTTAAAAATGGATCGAATACATATGGTACACCACACCCAGTTCAACATAGATCCGACCTTATGGATTCGGTAATGGTCAGCAAATACGGTCATTCCAAAGAATAAATTACAGCCATTAGATCAAATGAAAGTTAGCCCTAAATTTAACGGGTCAGATCCCAGCATTGTAAGTAGTAGTATTGTTTTCTACCATTAGGGCATCCAAACTATGCCGCACGAGTTGTGAAAGGAAAGAAGCCCTAAAAACACACAACAAGTCAACAACAGTTCCTCCGCAACGGTTATGGCAGAATCAAGTTTAACAATTGCTAGTACTTATATATCCAGATATTGAATTATGTAAACTAGTAATTGATTAGCAAGGTTATATTCCATACAAAGGGTTACTTCACATAGGGTGATTAATCATGCCTGTTTTTAACAAAAATCTAACCCCTTTACAGATCTCCACGTGTCTCAAACCCATAATCAGTACCGTCCACAATAGATATGCCGGTCCGTGTGACCGTCAGTCAAATATATAGGCTAGCCGTTGGATGAATAACTAAAATGAAACAATCGACAATAAGCTAACCCTAATTTGATGGGACAGATGTGTAAAACCCCTTATAAGTAGTTGCGCTTATTCACTCTTTGGACATTCATCAAATGATCAGTACTCTCCACCACTCAATTTCTCCCTAAAATACTTTTTTTTTTTCCAGCTTTGCTTTGATTTAAAGATGGATAGTTTCTTCAAAATCTTCAGAGATAAATACGGTTCGATCATTATTGGGATCATTCTGAAGAAAATAAACAGGATTCTATTGGCGTCTGATTCACGTCTTCTTGAAAATGGTTTTGTAGTCCTAGATGCGAATAACAGTAAGTTAATGTTTTATTTTTATGAAATTGAGTAGATTTTGAGTTGATTATTATGAATTGATTTAGTTTTCATAACTTAATTTTATACAGACGAATTTAGAGATGAGAGAATCGAGAATTTTGAATACTTCGCTATGGCTATGTGTGGGAATGCACAATTCAACAACGAGCTGGCCATAGATCTCCTGAAATCTACAGAGGTACACAATACTTATCATGGACTTGCTAAATCTATAAAGGATCAAATGGAGGCTAAAGCTCGTAATTTGCCAAAAAGAAGGAGGCAGAAAGAAGCATGCTCTGGTGTATTGATAGGAATGTTCGATTATCATGAGAGTGATAAACCAGTGCCGAAACTGTTTGGTATCCAACTTGGGGTTCAAAATTCTGTTCCATTGTTTCAGGAATCCACCTACGCGAGGTTTGGTTTCGATGGAGACCATTATGATGAGCTATCGAAGTATTTGAACCGTCATTGCAAACCATGGTTGTCTTTAAAGCAAGGAATTGCTCTTCTAAGAAAGTGTTTGAATATAACAAAAGGAACAAGCGTAAGATCAGAGACAGGAAATTCGGTTGGGGGTTATATGTCAGGTAATTTATGTTTATCTTTACTTATCATTGGCTAATGCAACGAATAGAAATATTAGCAACAAAAAATTGTTCTGGTTGCAAGAAAGATTGAGGAGTGATAGTAGTAGACGATGAACTAGTAGGAGTAGCATATGATGGAATTTTGACAAGTGAAACTGACTTCTTTAACTTAGGCTTGTCCATTTTCTTTGGCTTAAACTTAAATTGATATGTCATAGTCCATGGGGGTGACTCGGTACTCTAGTGATTTGCTAACTTTGTGACTCGGTACTCTAGTGATTTGCCAACTTTTTTTCTATGATAATAACACCAGATTGTAACACAAACTTTCTTTATTTTTGTTTTTTCGTTTTTTTAAGCTTGTGATTTTCTTTGTAATAGAAAAGTAAAATGTTGTTGTTTGCTTTAATGTGTTTACAGTGTGGGACATTGCTCCAGCATCACCACAAGAAAGAAAGAATGGCATATTTGCTCATATCCACGAAAGAACATTTGATGAAGCATTGGTTCCCGATGATCCCCCCACTTATCGTCCTCGACGTTCTCGTTGTGGCAAGCGCAAGAGGTGAAGAGCTATGTGTTGTTTGGATTAGTCTGCCCTGATTCTATTTTGTTAACTTGAAGCCTTGTTTTTTTTTTTCTTTTACCGTAATATGTGTCAACCTGTTTCTAGTTTAGTTTCTGAAACCTTTGTCATTGAGAACTTGTTTATGTTGGTACTTGTATTTTGTAAAATTTGTCCAAGTTGGGAATTAGTACCTGGAGAATGACATTGCCACTCTGTTAAGTCTAATTTTGATCAAATTAATCATTTACATGTTTGTGTATTCATTATTTTACCCATGACTTTTTAATGGGATACTAAGAAATGTTTAAAACCCTTCTTCCCAAACTTAGGTGGATTCTATTTCCGTATTTGCCTGATCATGTAACACAAGCTCCTAGTTCTCACTCATATTTACAACAATACCATGGTTTCCACTTTCCACTTCCTAATGACAAGGAAAGTAATCGTTTGGGTACTTTTGTAGCACCAACAATCAGCGGGAACTTGGTTCACGTTTTAATTCTCCATATCGATACCACATTTCAATCATCAAGATTGGGTAAACATTATTACCACAAGGTGCGGCTACTTATTCAGCCAACCATTCTTGTCAAGAACAATCATACATACCCCCAATTAGTAATTTCCAACAACTGTTGTTGTTAAATTAGGCTTGTCCTTCAGAACATCATAAAATGTAATTTAGACAAGTGAAACCAACTATAACTTCTTTAACTTAAGCTTGTCCTTGAGAGTTATGAAATTCGATAATTTGATGTCACAACATTTGATCATGAATGAGATGGTAGATGATGTACCAGAAGGTGTGAGTTTTGTGAGTACAAGTTTTTTGTGTTAGGAACATATGGCCAAGATGAGGGATGAGAATGCTGATGCTGCTTGGTATCTCTTGAAAGAAGAAAAACCAGAAACCTGGTTCAGGTCCCATTTCCCTAATGACAGCAAGTGTGAGCACATTAATAATAATTTTTCTGAGTCCGTCAACAATATGATAAAGAATATTAGGGATAATCCCATTTGATGTTAGGCTTGATGTACGGAGAGCTAGGGATGAATATCTGGTATAAGAGAATAAATGAATCTGCAAACTGGACAGGTGGTTGATATAGTTCCTAAAGAAATGAAGTTGATAGAGAAGATGATATCTTTGAATCTCAATTTTAGGTAGGTTCCAGCTGTGAAGTATAAAGTCAATGAAGTGTTAGTGTGCACGAAGCAGTTTTTATTGTGGATCTTCAGAAGAAAACATGCAGTTTTTTGCAATAAATCAGGGTAATAAAGTAGATTCTTTTAAAGTTTCATTGTACTAGTATAACAACCTCCAAAAGTTTTCTAACTCTTATCTTGTTCTTCTTCTTTCTTTGCAGCCAGAAAAACCACAAATGATGAACTCATCAGTCAACATTAGACAGCAAGAGAGGCAAGTTGCAAGCAAAAAGAGGATGAAGTCATATGATTAACTAAGAGGTGATAAGAAAGCTAGAAGTATAAAGTCAATGAAGTTGGAGGAAATATCAAGGGATTCAAGACTAGAACCTGTGTCGATGGCAAGAAGAAGACAATAGTTGAAGCTACACCAAAGAGAAAGTACGAAGCTAAAGCTGCTGCAACTTCTGAAGGTTCATCTGCTGTAAATTTTCAACCTTTTGCTAGGGTGGAAACAATAGTAGCCAACTGCAACATATTCTTCAAAAGCCAAAGGTGGAAAGAGAAAGGCAGGTAATGAATCTTGTTCCAAGCCCACTTTCAGTTGGCACAACACTACTGTTGGATCTGTTAGCAACAAAATTACCTTTACAGATCCAGACACAAAAGGAAAGAAGAAACCAAAGAATTATATGAAGCTTTAGATGTGCCTATTTTATGTTTGTGTTTATGATGAAGCTTTGGATTGTTATGTTATCTTAAGACAATACAATTTTTGGAATGTTATGTTTAGATAAGACAATAGAGTTTTTGAAATAGAAGTCTTTATTGCAGTTACATTTGCGGATTTTCTTGAATTCCTTACATATTTCTCGTACTTTTCCCTTGAGTGTTTATTTTGTTTCTATAACTATTGCATATGAAGCCCATCCGAATGCTTCACAATGTTTCTTCTTGAACACCACGTAAGCAATATTGAGATTATGCCGATTCTTACACAAATTCAATTGGAGTTTGGTATTACAGTTGTCTTTGAAGCACTGTTGATTTTTTAGTGAAAAATTCTGAAAATAATGATTGTCTTCTCCACAGGGAGAGCAACTATGAGGTGATGGAAGCTTAATTGGCAGTGCAGTGTTTGGATTTGATTCAAGATCAAACCACTCAAAGTAGGTGCAAGTGGGATTCAAACACTTGAAGAATTTTCCTTCACTACTGTTGATGGTGGTTTTTAGACAAGGGGTAAAATCGTAAAACCCCATGACCTAGTGTTACCCGCAACACATTGAATAAGAGCATTTAACTCAGGTGTAAATAATTAATAGGGGTATTTTTTCAAAATACTAGATTAGGGTTTTCAACACGGAACCCTAATTTCAAAACCAAGCCGCATACTGCGCACCATGGCAACAATGCCAAACCAAGCCGCATACTGCGCACCATGGCAACAATGCCAAACCAAGCGCATCTCTGCGCACCATGGCAACCAACCATGCCAAACCAAGCCGCATATCTGCGCACCATGGCAAGCAATGCCAAACCAAGCCGCATCTTTCGCGCACCATGGAAACAATGCCAAACCAAGCCGCATCTTTGCGCACCATGGCAACCATGCAAAACCAAGCCGCATCTTCGCGCACCATGGCAACACGATGCCAAGCCAAGCCGCATCTCGCACCATGGCAACAATGCCAAACCATGCCGCATATTGCGCACCATGGCAACAATGCCAAACCAAGCCGCATCTTTGCGCACCATGGCAACCATGCCAAACCAAGCCGCATACTGCGCACCATGGCAACAATGCCAAACCAAGCCGCACGCTGCGCACCATGGCAACAACGCCAAATTCCAAGCCGCTATGCCTTGGGCCCACGCCCAACATAGCGCCCTAGGCTTGCAAGACTTGCAACTAGGTCAACATGGCCGCACGTGCCATTGGCACATGCCAACACGTGCCGCAAGCCATATTTCCAAGCCGCTATGCCTTTGGCCCACGCCCAACATAGCGCCCTAGGCTTGCAAGACTTGCAACTAGGTCAACATGGCCGCACGTGCCATTGGCCAACACGTGTCGCAAGCCATACTTCCAAGCCGCTATGTCTTTGGCCCACGCCAAACATAGCGCCCTAGGCTTACAAAACATGCAACTAGGTCAACATGGCCGTACGCGCCAATGGCACATGCCAACATGCTCGCTAGCTAGTTTCCCTATCAAGGTCACGGCCCTAACGGCCATGCATGCCATTGGCACATGCCAACATGCTCGCTAGCTAGTTTCCCTATCAAGGTCACGGCCCTAACGGCCATGCATGCCATTGGCACATGCCAACATGCTCGCTAGCTAGTTTCCCTAGCAAAATCACGGCCCTAACGGCCATGCATGCCATTGGCACATGCCAACATGCTCGCTAGCTAGTTTCCCTATCAAGGTCATGGCCCTAACGGCCATGCATGCCATTGGCACATGACAACATGCTCGCTAGCTAGTTTCCCTAGCAAAATCACGGCCCTAACGGCCAGGCATGCCATTGGCACATGCCAACATGCTCGCTAGCTAGTTTCCCTAGCAAAATCACGGCCCTAACGGCCACGCATGCCATTGGCACATGCCAACATGCTCGCTAGCTAGTTTCCCTATCAAGGTCACGGCCCTAACGGCCATGCATGCCATTGGCACATGCCAACATGCTCGCTAGCTAGTTTCCCTAGCAAAATCACGGCCCTAACGGCCACGCATGCCATTGGCACATGCCAACATGCTCGTTAGCTGGTTTCCCTATCAAGGTCACGGCCCTAATGGCCACGCATGCCATTGGCACATGCCAAACACACACTTTTGGTAGCCTAACTTGCAAACCAGTAAAACCTACCACCAAGGCATTCCGCACATGCCATTGGCACATGCCAAACACACACGCTGGTAGCCTAACTTGCAAACCGTGCAACCTACCACCAAGGCATTCCGAACATGCCATTGGCACATGCCAAACACACACGCTGGTAGCCCAACTTGTAAACCGTGCAAACTACCACCAAGGCATTCCGCACATGCCATTGGCACATGCCACACGCGCCACTAGCAGCGCCACTTGCACTCAAGATGCAACCAACACTCGAGACATCAACACAAAATGGGGGATGCTTCTTTAGGGTTTTGGTTTGGCGGTCCAAAGATGCGGCGTACACTACGCTCACATTAAGAAAGCGTGAAAAGGAATAAAGCGGTCAAATAAAAGAGGAAACAATGGTGAAAAACGTTTTCGCCCATTAAACCATGCGGTTACCACCTCCTCCCATTATTTCACCCTTTACTCTCTTCCTTCATGAGGCCAGGGTACGTTTCAATCTCGACTTGTATAAATAGGTCTTACCTATTTCCACCAGACAACAAGTCTCGGTCAGGAGAAATATACTACACTTACACTCTCAGAAAGGCAACTTTACAAGCTCTCTCAAAAAGCTTTCATCTCTTGCAAGCTTCCTAAGCTTTCACTTTCTGATACAAGTCGAGATACTACTCTCCTCAACACCTTTCTTTGCTTCCCTCCCCAAATCAACCCTTCTCCTCCACTTTGTGACCGAAGCAAGTCTGGAACGGCCATTTCTTGGTTTAGGCCGGACTTGTACAGATTGATCTCTCGAATCTATAAAGTGCTCACGTGCAGCACATTTGTTTAGGGTTTGAACCAGTTTCTCACTCACCTACCGAATTTACCGAAATCGGCAGAAACGATTTTTACCCATAAACAACTACTTTCAGCTGTTTTAGATCACAATAAGGCCTCACACCATTAAAAGGTATATGTTTGCACCTTGAATAAACACAAGGACAACCTTTGGTTTCATGATCATCTTCAATGTCACACATGAAACACATAATTTTGCTGCTACTTGTGCTTGAAGTTGAGGATTTTGAAACATGCATCCACTCCACCACCACTAGTGGAAAATGGGGTTTTAAATACCCACACCCTCGACCCTCAAATGGCGTTCAACTGACCGTGGACCGGTCAAGATAGCCTCTTATTCGAAAAAAAAAAAAAAAAAAAAACTCGGGAAAATTCCCTGATCCCTAAAAACGGTCGTTGTATAACAAATTTATATTACCATACCAATCCTCTTAAACTAGATGCCGCGACTGTTCATCCTCGATGTTTCCGTGGTTAGATTTCCTAGGGAGTAAGGCTGCTAATTCACCTACGGGTGTGATTAAATATCTCATCTCCACGTTAAAACCAAGAACCTTATCTGTTTAATTAATTTCATCTTTCTCCTCTTTCACCACAAGCCGAGTTACTCATCCCTCTCTCTCTCTTGTTTTTTTCCTCTGTAAAGTTTAATGGAGATTGGGTCTGCTCATTGACTTCCTCTCTCACATGTTTCATTATTTTCTCTCAGTCGATTTCCATCGTTTTCTTTACAATGTCTCCAGATCCGGGAGGTGGAGTAGAAGTCAGTTATGCTCTAACAAATAATTGATTTCAATGGTGGTTTGTTCTTTGAATATAAAATCTTACTCACAATTAATTGGGTAATTATCTATGACTCATTCTTCATCATCATCTTCAATTACATGAATTTAATTTTTAATATTAGGGTTAGGGTAAATTTTCAAATCTCTTGATTTTCCTGGTAATAGTTTCGATTAAGTGTTCTTTTCCTTGATTAGGGTTGTGGTTTACATCAACCGGTTCCTATTGTGATTCCTAGTGATGATGGTGTGGTCGTGGTTATGAAGTAGAAGATGTATCTGTTTGCTAATAAGATTGCTCGTTTAATTTATTGTCTATTTTGTGAGGTGAGTTAATTTGTTTTTTGTTTCTTGAATTTGGGTTTTGAGAGTATTCTGATATCATGAGTTGATGATGTTTCAGTTTTGCTTTTGGTTGATTCCACTTAAGTTGAAGAGTTAATGGCAAGCTCCTTTTTTTGATTTTTGCTTTTAAAATATCATAATCATATGATGGAATTGTACATGGTTGTGTTTTGTATGTGGCCACTGAATTGGAGAAAAAGAAGTTAACATACGTGGGTATAGATTTTGTCTTTTGCTTAGTGATTTTGCATTAGATTTGGTTTCATATTTGAGTGTTCTATTCTACAAGCATATAAATTTATCATTTATTTTCATCATTTATTGCTCTTTGGATTATCTGTTTAGTTCATTTAAGACTTGATAATGAAGAATTGTCCTGGTACTGCTACTATAACCTAGTCTTCGGTGTTAAGATCTCAGAGATCCCTTTATTTATCTACTTGGTTGTTCATTCATAAGGCTTTCTTATTTATCCATCATAGGTTAGAACTATGTTTTGTTCTGCAATAATTCTATTTATATTATCAGATAGTAATCGTAAATGAGATTGTATTACTTTAATGTTTTAGATATTTAACATTGGTATCATCATCAAGTCTAATGGGTTGGGGATTTTGATTAGTTCTAAAATTTGTAGGACGTTTGTTTAGTTGAGTTTCTGATATATGGCAACAGCGTCCTGAAACATGACCTGTGACCAAGACAAAACAGATAACCATGGCAAATAATGATCAATGCATCCTCTGTTTTGAAGGTTAGATTCTTAATGAGGTTTTTTGAAAGAGGTTCAGAAGATGAACTAGAGACTTTCAGGTAATAATTGCTTATTTTAGTCATGAATTGGTAATTGATGTGGGGGTTTTGGTTTGTAGCTACAACTTTCTTTGTAGTATGAATTTTGCTTTGATTTGTGTTTTAGATCCTGATTAGGTTGTTTTTTATTTGTCAAACTGTTATTTTTGTGTAGCAATGAGATGGCAGTATGGCTTACTATCTAATGTTCATGCTCCACATCCTTGTACTGTTTTTGACGATTGATAAATGAACTCTTTTGAGAAAGTAGCTGCAGAAAAAAGGATACAATTAGTCTTTTTGTGTCACGAATATCAACAATTGTAGCTACCGCTCTAGTGGCTTCTTTTTTTTATCATGGGAGGCTAAATGTAATTTGTTCATTCAACTCGCGGCAGTGCACCTGAGGGGGTGGAATCAACTGGTGGTAAAATGAATTGCAAGGGTGTGGAGGGGTACAAATACTGACATTACGATGCTGAATATGGCAATTTCATATTTGCAAACCCTTTACCTAGCAAAGCCTATCTTATTGAATTGCCTCCTTGTAGAATGTTATGAAATTGTGTTCGGGGTTTGGGATGGTATTGAAGGGGGGTTCTCTTCCATAATTTTTGACACTTGCTTATCCATGTGCATATTCTTTTAAACTTTTGGCCAGATAATAGTGTTATGCAAAACTGGTTTTTATGGCTATTGAGAGTTAAGGTAGGGAAAAAACGTGTTAGAAGAACATAAAAGTTAAAATGTTCTCACTGTTTTATGGAGTCTGCAAGTACGTGTTCAGTAAGACGGAATTTCATGTTCTTATTCTTGGTATCGACAAAGCTGGAAAAACTGTAAGATTTTCTTTGTAACTAAATCTATATTTTTCTATACTGGTATTATTCGTTTCCATTTTCATCAATCATGTATATTTTTCTTGAGAATTTTGGATTAATGATATGTATTAAGGTGTGGGTTTTAGTACTATTAATCTTAAACCTTAATATAACAATGAATGGGTGGATACTTCTATTGCCGGAAGAATGATTTATACCAATGACACTTGTGGCTTGACATGTAGTGACTCTAGTCTCTCATAAGCTGATCGAATTGTTCCTACAGTTGGTCTCAACATTGGCCGGATTGAAGCATCAAATACAAAGATTATTTTTTGGGACCTGGGAGGTCAGGTATGTCAGAGGCCCATGTACCTATATTACCTTGCTCTCTATTTTCCAAGCATTTTCACTAAATACATGGTAATATCTGTCACCTAACATGAATGATGGATAACATTGTCTCCTGTTTATCCACTTGCATTTACGTTTTTAGAGTTTGGGCATAGAAACTTGTTTACTTGGACAATGAATTATAGTGTAAGATTGGAGAAGGGAAGAGTTAGAGTGGGTTAGTTCTGTCTCAAATCTCAACTGCTTCTATAATGAATTCTACTAGAGTTCTTGTATTTTCTTAGGCGGTAGAATGAGCATCTGTATCTTTCTTTAGTTATCTTTCGTCAAGGGTAGGATTTCTTAGTAGATCCAGCTACATCATATCAGGTGTAAGTTGGAAGTTGGGACTGCTTTTGAAACTCCATGATTTCTAATAGAGTGTGTTAAACATAGATAAAGACTAGAGTTCTCTCATTTATTTCATTCTTAGATATATGCGGTTATCAAGTTCTGAGGTTTGAAGTCTCTATTGCTAGACTCAAACTGCAATTGTTTATTATTTAGTAGAATCTGCCCATTGTTTTTTTTTTTTTGTTAGCAGAATTTCTGAATCTGCTAAAAAATAATTTCCTTTTAAGGGTTTCACAAATCTCATGATGGTGAATTACCTTTCTTTTGACAGAGTGGCCTACGACCAATTTGGGAAAAGTATTTTGAAGAGGCACATGCTATAATATATGTAATTGATGTTGCTTCCCATCGCACTTTGAAGATTCAATATCTGCTTTGGGTTAGTGATCGTCCATATAATGTTATTTTATCTGTATTAGACTAAATTACCAGCATTCTAATCTATCAATTTCTTGATTTCACTTGCCAGAAAAATTACTTCGGCATGAGGATTTACAAGGGGGGCCCTCTTCTGACCGCTTTATTCCTATGGCATGGTGTTTATGGGTGAAAACGTTTTCACCATTATTTCCTCATTTATTTGACCGCTTTATTCCTATTCACGCTTTCTTAATGTGAGCGTAGTGTACGTTGCATCTTTGTGACCGCCAAACCAAGACCACGGAAAGCATCCCCGGTTTGTGTTGATGTCTCGAGTGTTTGTTGCACCTTGAGTGCAAGTGGAGCTGCTAGTGGCGCGTGTGGCATGTGCAGAGTGCCTTTGTTGCGTGTTGTACCTTGATTACAAGTGGCAATGCCAGAGCTGCTAGTGGCGTGTGTGGCATGTACCAATGGCATGTGCGGAATGCCTTGGTGGTAGGTTGCACGTTGAGTGTAAGTGGCAATGCCAGAGCTGCTAGTGGCATGTGTGGCATGTGCAGAATGCCTTGGTGGTAGGTTGCACGGTTTGCAAGTTAGGCTACCATCGTGGGTTTTGGCATGTGCCAATGGCACGTACGGCCAAGTTGGCCAGGGTTGCACGGCTTGAAGTTAGGCTGCCAGCGTGCGTGTTTGGCATGTGTCAATGGCACAGACGGCCATTAGGGCCATAGCTAGGTAATGAAAGCTACCAGCGAGTGTCTTGGCATGTGCCGATGGCACGCTCGGCCATTAGGGCCACGGCCTGGTAAGAAAAGCTACCAGCGAGCGTGTTGGCATGTGTCAATGGCATGCTCGGACATTATGGCCACTACTTGGTAAAAAAAGCTACCAGCGATGCGTGTTGGCATGTGCCAATGGCATGCTCGGCCATTAGGGCCACATCTTGGTAAAAAAAGCTACCAGCGATGCGTGTTGGCATGTGCCACTGGCATGCTCGGCCATTAGGGCCACTACTTGGTAATAAAAACTACCAGCGATGCGTGTTGGCATGTGCCAATGGCATGCTCGGCCATTAGAGCCACGACTTGGTAAGAAAATCTACCAGCGATGCGTGTTGGCATGTGCCAATGGCATGCTCGGCCATTAGGGCCACGTCTTGGTAAGAAAAGCTACCAGCGATGCGTGTTGGCATGTGTCACTGGCATGCTCGGCCATTAGGGCCACGACTTGGTGAGAAAAGCTACCAGCGACGCGTGTTGGCATGTGCCAATGGCATGATCGGCCATTAGGGCCACGACTTGGTAAGAAAAGCTATCAGCGATTCGTGTTGGCATGTGCCAATGGCATACTCGGCCATTAGGGCCACGGCTTGGTAAGAAAAGCTACCAGCAACGCGTGTTGGCATGTGCAATTGGCATGCTCGGCCATTAGGGCCACGGCTTGGTAAGAAAAGCTACCAGCGATGCGTGTTGGCATGTGCCAATGGCATGCTCGGCCATTAGGGCCACGGCTTGGTAAGAAAGCTACCAGCGATGCGTGTTGGCATGTGCCAATGGCATGCTCGGCCATTAGGGCCACGGCTTGGTAAGAAAAGCTACCAGCGATGCGTGTTGGCATGTGCCAATGGCATGCTCGGCCAATTTAGCCTAGGTTTCACGGTTTGCAAGCCTAGGCGCGGGCGCTACTTTGGCATGGCGCGGCTAGGGCCAAGGTAAGGGTGTTTGGCTTGGCGTGGTGTGACTAGCGTAGCTAGGGCCAAGGCAGAGTGCGTTTGGCATGGCGCGGCTAGCTTAGGCTAGGTGTGTGATAGGTGTAGAATACACCGTATTTAATATCTAGTATTTATGCTTTCTTTGCGAGTTTTCTTGTAAATTATGTATTTTATGTGTGCTTTTGAGTTTATTAGGTGCAATGGAGTCATTTGGGCCAAAGACCCAGTGGAACTCGCTCAAATCCAAGATTTCTTCTCATCATCTCGGAGAGCACGAAAAGACGAAGACAATGGCGAAAGAATGGAGTCATTCGGAGCTCGTATGAAGAAGTTATGGGCAAAACAAGAACTCATAAGCAAAGGGCAAGAGTGTCATTTCACTGGCATGTGCTATCTGGAGCCTAGTCAAGCTTAAGGGGAAACCCTATTGGAGGAGTACTAAACACAGTAGAGCTAAGGTTAAGGGGCGCTTCTATGTGAAAGAAAACTAAATGCGAGCCGCCTAATGGTTAAGGGGGTTAGAATTAAGTTGGCCCTTATCTACTCTCTAGGGTGGCAATATCGGCTGTCCTATTCCCTACAACCCTAAATCGAGAAACTCTCAATCATTTCATTCTCAACTTCAGGAGTTTGTGAGAATTGAACCACACAGAAAAGAGATTGACGGTGGTTTCGGTGAAAATTTAGATCGAGAATATCTTCTGGAATTGATGCTGTTGAGGAGAAGAATTACGAAGAAAGAAGATGGTATCGATGCCATGGATAGATGGGTGATGTTTGAGGTTCAAGAAATTAGAGAATCATGGATGTTATTGATGACGTGATTGGGGTTTTGATGGTGGATTGAGATTGAGAGTGGATTTGGTTCTTGCCATTGATCGGTGGTGATAAATATGGGGATCTGAGGCTAATATGGGTCTCAGATGGTTGAAGGTGAACTCAACAAGAAAGGGATAGCACCAGGGAACTTGAGCAGCAGCTGGAGTGAAGCTTAGTTAGTTGTGGAATGAACTAGTGCGGGGGTCGGGTATGATCAAGGCTGATATGGCACAGTAATGAATGAGGTGGTGCCACGAGATGGATGATTGCGGAGAAGATGGGTTTGTGTGAATTAATGGGAGAAGACACGAGTTGATGGTGGAAGAATGTTACGGGGAGTGATTACGGTTATGAATTGGGTTATTAGATGTATGTCTTAGGGTTGTATATTAGGCCGAGCATGTGGTGAATGTAGTTCAATTGCAGGTCATGGGTTCAAATGGAACTGATGGAGTTTGTATTCTGGTGGTCATGTGTGATGCTGCCAGGGATTAATTGCTCATGGCAGTGAAGAGTTGGTGGTTTCTTTTGCCCTTGAGCTGGTGTTGATTGGTCAGGTGTTGGAGTTGAACTATTGGAGCTTAATTTGAAGCAATGCTGCCATGGTCTGAGCTGAGTCTTAGGCAATGGGTGCAGCTATGCTTAATTGGTTTGCAGGTTAGGCAGCAAGATATTGTGCTGGTCGGGGATGGCAGTAGTGGTTGAAACTCAGTATTGCAGAGCTGTCTTGGTGGTCTTGGGATTGGAAGGCTGTTTTGCAGTAAGGTGTGTATGTGCATTGGCTAGGCATAACTGGTTGTTTGAACTGTAATTTGGCTCTGCTGATATGACCTGAGTTGGTCCTGTTGAGATGGTGGAGGCAATTGATTGAGATGGTAGTTCATGGCTGAGCTGCTGTTATGTGAATGCAAATGGAGAATGAGGAGTTGCAGCTGCAATGTAGGAGTGTCACAGCAGGGGATGGCTTCAAGGGTTTGAGGTGTTATGGCTTATTCACTGTTGGAGTTAAAGGAGCAGTAGTGCTTGCAGGTGCAAGGTGGTGTTAGCTCAAGGTCTTTGTTGTTAAGGGTGCATTGCTCGGGTTATCTTTGTGGAATTGAATGAGGGTTTGATGATGCAAAAGTGATTCAAGGAGAATGACTCGGGGAATGCAGTGATGTGCTATTGTGGGAATTTGTGTGACTTGCTTTTTGTGTTCGGGGGTGCAGCATTGGTTTGAAATTAATCTCACCCGAGTTAGTTTGCAATCTGAGAAGTGGCGGTTTTGTGGCAGGCTGCAATTGTTCTTTGCAAAGGGATTTATGGCGTGAATGGGATATTGAGGTTGAGAAGTGGTGGAGAACCCGATGTTGAAATGCCAAAGAATGTGCGGTGGTGATGCTAAGATTGGAAGTTATGCACCGAGGTTGCGGGGGCCATCATGGTTGTACATCTTGAGGTAGTGAAGCACCGAGGATTGTGCTACAACAAGGTTGGCACAGTGCAACATGGCCTAGGCCTAGACCGGTCGGACCACGACTCAATGCCTCCGACTCGGACCCGATCCCATCTAACTCGGCTCTAACCCATACTCCTTCGACCCGATCCAACTCGGTTTGACTCGATCCGACCCAGTTGACCCGACCGGTCCCGACACCGACCGGTGACCGGTTTGACTCTGCGGTCACCCGAACACTTTCCGGCGGGATTAGGCCATAATCCCGATTTTCCGCGAGCGTTTTGGGACATAATTTTTACACGGGTTTCTCTCCATGGTGGGCCGGGTGAATTTCCAACTAATGGACTTTGAAGACAAAACCTAGTTTTGGAAGGAGAAAAAGACTACAAAAGGGAAGACTTCTACAATTTATCATATCCTATAACGTTTTATTATTATCTCTTTTACTTTGTTCTAGGGTTTTTGAAACATGAGACTTCTTTTTCTTCTTGTGATGAACTCCTTGAATATGAGTACTTAATTCTATTATTGGTTATGGAATAGTTGGATTTCACAAAGCATGATTCTTTGATTCAATATATTAGTTTTGTCTCATAAATATCGTTTGCAATTCTCTGAAAATATTGTTTTATGATTGATTGATTGTTTTGTCAAGTTGCAAATTGGTAGAACTTCTAATCACATCTATTGCTAGTTTAGGGTTTATTATACGCAAAAGTGATATTCCTTGAATACAAGTAGCATAATATGATTATAGTTTGTAGTGATATATTCTTATGATCATATGTGAATCGTAACCTTTGTTAAATTGAATTAGTGCGCTTTCCACGTTCAATTGCTTTGATTGGCCTGATTTCATAGAACTTAACGCATCTAGGGAATTAAACTTGATTAGTGCTTTTACACGTTAGGTTGTTCCTTTAGGTAGAATTCATATTCGCATCTTTTAATGTGTTTGTTGATGACATGAGGAGATTTGCGGGATATTCTTGCGATCAAGGTATTCTAGGGTCTTTGATAAAAGTTGAGATTAAAATATCAATTCTAGTTATTGTGTTGAAAGCATGTTAGTGAATGAAAACGAAATCCTTAACCAATATCTCTTCTATCTTATTTGTTTACTTTTCTTTATTTGCTTTTATTTTATTTTATTATATAAAAATCAGAAAATCCTCGGTGCTTTATATAAGAAACCATAACAATTTGACAACCTAGACCTCTCTGTGGGATCGATCCTTTCTTGCCCTTGCTATATTTATATTTTGAGTAGTAAGAAAGTGTAATTATATTTGTGTCGCTTACGACAGCGGTCAAATTTTGGCGGCGTTGCCGGGGAGGCAGCGGTTGTTAATTGTTTTTGGTTTCTTATTTTTGTATTTAGTTTTTGTTTTATTTTTATTTTTATTTTCTCTTATTTTCTGGGTTCTAACTTGGTTTGAGAATCTAATTTCAGGTGCTATTTTCGATGGTAGGAGCATATTGGAGCAATGGATATGATTTTCAACCTCCTCAACACTATGAAAATTACCCACCATCTATGGGATGCAATCAAAACCAATTTATTGGCTATGATGCATATCCTAGAGAACCTTATGGTGATTTTCATACATACCAACAACAACCTTGTAGTGGGTATGTAAGTCAAGCACCTAGGTGGGATAATTCTACATCTAATTGGCTTTATTCGAGTTGTATGCAGATTATGAATGGGTTACAACACATGCAACATAGGCTAGACCAACTTGACCGTGATAGAGAGAACGTCGCACAAACCAATTTTTGGAATATTCCTTCTTACCCGACTCCAGATCGTAGTTATGATCATTCACCCATTCAAAGGGAAGAGTCATGGGGAAGAGAACATATTGTAGTCAATGGTGGTAAGCGTGTGAACGTCAAGAAACTTCTGCGAGAAATTATACAAGTTGGAAGATGATGGAGCCTCGGAAGAGCTAGTCGATGAAATTAGTAGGACCATTCATATGGAACTTAAACGACGTCGTGATAAGGGTTGGGAAACCGACGACGATTCTTATTACTGGTGAGTCTGAAGATAAAGACGAAGATGAATGTGTTAAAAAGGACCAACCTTTGGAGATATTTGATGACATTAGTGTAGTTAACTCAACTATTGATCTTTATAATGATCAACTACCTATTCAAAAGGTAATTGAGTATGATGAAACTAGTGTGTTACACAACTTCCTTGAAACAAGGTGTGAGTCCAACAAAGAGGAGTATGTTGAGAATGAGACCGGTTTGACCAATATTATGGAAGACCCAATTGAACTTGTGAATGTTTATAATGATGATGTTTATGTCGAGACTTTGGTTACGGCAGAAACGGACGAAGAATGGTTGCAAGGTTTAATAGAGGACCATGATATACAAGAGGTGAATAATTCACTTGAGTTTTTCAAGGATGAAGAGGATTCCGTGATACAAGAGATTGTGAAAGGTTTATCTAACCCTTTGCCTATTATTTCTTCTCCTTTACCTCTTATTGGTTTGAATGTATGTGCTTCGAGAACATTGTTGAATGACTTTGTTTCTCGTTTTCCGCCATTAGAGACACTTGATTCTCATACTATGCAGGTTATGGAACAAGAAACCGTGGAGGTACCCGACTTCTATATTCTTTATACACTTCCAAGTGTGGACAAGAATAAGTGTGGGGGAAGCTTTTATCGGTTCATAGCTTCACTTTTGCTTTATATTAATAATATTTGTGTGAAGCTAGTGTTTGAAAAACAGGTTCTATGGAAGGATCCTCAACTTTTCCGATTATTGGTGTATGGGGAATGAATCTTACAAGAAGCTAGGTCGGGCCGTCGACTTTAAAACAAGCGCTTAGTGGGAGGCAACCCACCGGTTTTGTATTTCTTATCCTTTTGCTTTTTATTTTTGTTTCGTTTATTTATTTTTTACTGTTTTTATATCATATTTGCGTCCCTATGTTTAATTTCATTGAGTCCGTAATCTATCTTCGAAGAGAATTATGACGAATACCTTTTCGTCAGAAAATTTCAGACTGCGCGTAGTTCAGTCCAGAGACCATAACTGTCAGACCGTTTATCAAAACACTGTGAAATTTTGACACTGTGTAGAAAACACGTAGGTGAACAACTTTTGTGAAATGGAGTTTTTCCAAATTCCTTACCAATTTGCACAGTTTTTGCGTTTTATCTGCTGTTACGTCAGAATTCAGAACTTTCGGTTTTACACATTGAGGACAATGTGAAGTTTAAGTGTGGGGGAGCATTTATATGTTTGTTTTTGACACCATTAGTGGATGGAACCATTTTGAATGCAGGAGTTGAGGAACCAATTAACTAAAAGGGACGAATATAGCTCAGAAATCACAAATTAACATGATAGTTGTTACCATATCTCGGAATATCACCATATCACATTCTATTTTTATTTTTCCATATTTATCTATTGTTCTCTAAGTGCTTTGGTGGGTCACTAAAAATCGACGTGTTATTACTGCTAGGATGAAATAGAGTGGTTGAGTTACTAGAAAAAAAAAAAAAAAATTGAAAAAAAAAAAAAAATGAAAAATATTTGAAAAAAGAAAAAAAAAAAAGACCGACCAATTAGACCAAAACGGAATAAAAGACACTTGGGAATAGCAGTATGTGTGAAACGTAGTCCCCTGTCTCTCGTCGCCTAAACAAGCGTGGAATGCAGGATCCAAGGCAACTATCATGTACTTGCTGACAAGAAGCATGCGCTTGGATCCAAAAGATCTAATCATGCCGTCTAAAAAAAGAGAAATTGGATCCAGTTTGATCCAATTATAAAAAAAATGAAAAAAAAAAAATTATTGTGTTGAATAAAGTCACTCTTGGTTCCCTTGTATATGCCAATTGATTTGATGTAGCATTCAGCACGAAGTAGCTCAATCCAATAGGATTAGGTTCATCTTAGCAGTGACCTTGACATGATATATGGGAAACATCGAACACTTGTGAATATTCGCCAACATCTACATTCTTATCCATCTTCTTAATCTTTTCATTGTGATTGTGGTTTGTTAGTTTCCGAGTATTGTGGCTTGTTCAACTATCTAATTAGAGTTTATTTACTAATATATGAATTGAATTTGCAAGGTACCTCCTCCTGTAGTCATTTTGGATTCGTTCATTGATTTGTCACAAATAGACGGAGTTGAAATATAGGTTTTGTAGGTATATCTCTAGTAAACCTTCACGAGACTATAACTCGTCCACTAGGGACACCTAGGGGTTTAAAGGCTTGTTATTTATGCTAAAAGTGACCGTAGCCTCGACGACACGGAGTTGTTGTATTTTATTGTCTTGTTTGATTTGATCGAGGACTAGCAAAGTCTAAGTGTGGGGGAATTTGATAGGTGTAGAATACACCGTATTTAATATCTAGTATTTATGCTTTCTTTGCGAGTTTTCTTGTAAATTATGTATTTTATGTGTGCTTTTGAGTTTATTAGGTGCAATGGAGTCATTTGGGCCAAAGACCCAGTGGAACTCGCTCAAATCCAAGATTTCTTCTCATCATCTCGGAGAGCACGAAAAGACGAAGACAATGGCGAAAGAATGGAGTCATTCGGAGCTCGTATGAAGAAGTTATGGGCAAAACAAGAACTCATAAGCAAAGGGCAAGAGTGTCATTTCACTGGCATGTGCTATCTGGAGCCTAGTCAAGCTTAAGGGGAAACCCTATTGGAGGAGTACTAAACACAGTAGAGCTAAGGTTAAGGGGCGCTTCTATGTGAAAGAAAACTAAATGCAGGCCAGCTAATGGTTAAGGGGGTTAGAATTAAGTTGGCCCTTATCTACTCTCTAGGGTGGCAATATCAGCCTGTCCTATTCCCTACAACCCTAAATCGAGAAACTCTCAATCATTTCATTCTCAACTTCAGGGAGCTGTGAGAATTGAACCACACAGAAAGAGATTGACGGTGGTTTCTGGTGAAAATTTAGATCGAGAATATCTTCTGGAATTGATGCTGTTGAGGAGAAGAATTACGAAGAAAGAAGATGGTATCGATGCCATGGATAGATGGGTGATGTTTGAGGTTCAAGAAATTATAGAATCATGGATGTTATTGATGACGTGATTGGGGTTCGCTGATGGTGGATTGAGATTGAGAGTGGATTTGGTTCTTGCCATTGATCGGTGGTGATAAATATGGGGATCTGAGGCTAATATGGGTCTCAGATGGTTGAAGGTGAACTCAACAAGAAAGGGATAGCACCAGGGAACTTGAGTAGCAGCTGGAGTGAAGCTTAGTTAGCTGTGGAATGAACTGGTGCAGGACTGGCTGGGTATGATCAAGGCTGATATGGCCTGGTAATGAATGAGGTGGTGCCACAGATGGATGATTGCGGAGAAGATGGGTTTGTGTGAATTAATGGGAGAAGACCTGAGTTGATGGTGGAAGAATGTTACAGGGAGTGATTCTGGTTATGAATTGGGTTATTAGATGTATGTCTTAGGGTTGTATGAACTGAACTGAGTATGTGGTGAATGTAGTTCAATTGCAGGTCATGGGTTCAAATGGAACTGATGGAGTTTGTATTCTGGTGGTCATGTGTGATGCTGCCAGGGATTAATTGCTCATGGCAGTGAAGAGTTGGTGGTTTCTTTTGCCCTTGAGCTGGTGTTGATTGGTCAGGTGTTGGAGTTGAACTATTGGAGCTTAATTTGAAGCAATGCTGCCATGGTCTGAGCAGAGTCTCAGGCAATGGGTGCAGCTATGCTTAATTGGTTTGCAGGTTAGGCAGCAAGATGTTGTGCTGGTCAGGGGATGGCAGTGGTGGTTGAAACTCAGTATTGCAGAGCTGTCTTGGTGGTCTTGGGATTGGAAGGCTGTTTTGCAGTGAGGTGTGTATGTGCATTGGCTAGGCATAACTGGTTGTTTGAACTGTAATTTGGCTCTGCTGATATGACCTGAGTTGGTCCTGTTGAGATGGCTGGAGGCAATTGATTGAGATGGTAGTTCATGGCTGAGCTGCTGTTATGTGAATGCAAATGGAGAATGAGGAGTTGCAGCTGCAATGTAGGAGTGTCACAGCAGGGGATGGCTTCAAGGGTTTGAGGTGTTATGGCTTATTCACTGTTGGAGTTAAAGGAGCGATAGTGCTTGCAAGTGCAAGGTGGTGTTAGCTCAAGGTCTTTGTTGTTAAGGGTCATTGCTCGGGTTATCTTTGTGGAATTGAATGAGGGTTTGATGATGCAAAAGTGATTCAAGGAGAATGACTCAGGGAATGCAGTGATGTGCTATTGTGGGAATTTGTGTGACTGCTTTTGACAGTTCAGGGGTGCAGCATTGGTTTGAAATTAATCTCACCTGAGTTAGTTTGCAATACAGAAGTGGCGGTTTCTGTGGCCAGGGCTGCCAATTGTTGCTGCAAGGGATTTATGGCAGTGAATGGGATATTGAGGTTGAGAAGTGGTGGAGAACCTGATGTTGAAATGCCAAAGAATGTGCAGTGGTGATGCTAAGATTGGAAGTTATGCACTGAGGTTGCAGGGCCATCATGGCTGTGCTGAGGTAGTGAAGCACCAGGATTGTGCTACAACAAGGTTGGCCTGTGCAACATGGCCTAGGCCTAGACCAGTCAGACCCTGACTCAATGCCCTGACTCAGACCTGATCCCATCTAACTCAGCTCTGACCCATACTCCTTCTGACCCGATCCAACTCGGTTTGACCCGATCCGACCCAGTTGACCCGACCGGTCCTGACCCGCTGACCGGTGACCGGTTTGACTCTGCCGGTCACCTGAACACTTTCCGGCGGGATTCCGGCCATAATCCCAGTTTTCCGGCGAGCGTTTTTGGGACATAATTTTTACACGGGTTTCTCTCCATGGTGGGTCGGGTGAATTTCCAACTAATGGACTTTGAAGACAAAACCTAGTTTTGGAAGGAGAAAAAGACTACAAAAGGGAAGACTTCTACAATTTATCATATCCTATAACGTTTTATTATTATCTCTTCTACTTTATTCTAGGGTTTAGAACTATGAGACTTCTTTTTCTTCTTGTGATGAACTCCTTGAATATGAGTACTTAATTCTATTATTGGTTATGGAATAGTTGGATTTCACAAAGCATGATTCTTTGATTCAATATATTAGTTTTGTCTCATAAATATCGTTTGCAATTCTCTGAAAATATTGTTTTATGATTGATTGATTGTTTTGTCAAGTTGCAAATTGGTAGAACTTCTAATCACATCTATTGCTAGTTTAGGGTTTATTATACGCAAAAGTGATATTCCTTGAATACAAGTAGCATAATATGATTATAGTTTGTAGTGATATATTCTTATGATCATATGTGAATCGTAACCTTTGTTAAATTGAATTAGTGCGCTTTCCACGTTCAATTGCTTTGATTGGCCTGATTTCATAGAACTTAACGCATCTAGGGAATTAAACTTGATTAGTGCTTTTACACGTTAGGTTGTTCCTTTAGGTAGAATTCATATTCGCATCTTTTAATGTGTTTGTTGATGACATGAGGAGGTTTGCGGGATATTCTTGCGATCAAGGTATTCTAGGGTCTTTGATAAAAGTTGAGATTAAAATATCAATTCTAGTTATTGTGTTGAAAGCATGTTAGTGAATGAAAACGAAATCCTTAACCAATATCTCTTCTATCTTATTTGTTTACTTTTCTTTATTTGCTTTTATTTTATTTTATTATATAAAAATCAGAAAATCCTCGGTGCTTTATATAAGAAACCATAACAATTTGACAACCTAGACCTCTCTGTGGGATCGATCCTTTCTTGCCCTTGCTATATTTATATTTTGAGTAGTAAGAAAGTGTAATTATATTTGTGTCGCCACTTACGGTCAAATTTTGGCGGCGTTGCCGGGGAGGCAGCGGTTGTTAATTGTTTTTGGTTTCTTATTTTTGTATTTAGTTTTTGTTTTATTTTTATTTTTATTTTCTCTTATTTTCTGGGTTCTAACTTGGTTTGAGAATCTAATTTCAGGTGCTATTTTCGATGGTAGGAGCATATTGGAGCAATGGATATGATTTTCAACCTCCTCAACACTATGAAAATTACCCACCATCTATGGGATGCAATCAAAACCAATTTATTGGCTATGATGCATATCCTAGAGAACCTTATGGTGATTTTCATACATACCAACAACAACCTTGTAGTGGGTATGTAAGTCAAGCACCTAGGTGGGATAATTCTACATCTAATTGGCTTTATTCGAGTTGTATGCAGATTATGAATGGGTTACAACACATGCAACAAAGGCTAGACCAACTTGACCGTGATAGAGAGAACGTCGCACAAACCAATTTTTGGAATATTCCTTCTTACCCGACTCCAGATCGTAGTTATGATCATTCACCCATTCAAAGGGAAGAGTCATGGGGAAGAGAACATATTGTAGTCAATGGTGGTAAGCGTGTGAACGTCAAGAAACTTGCGCAGAAATTATACAAGTTGGAAGATGATGGAGCCTCGGAAGAGCTAGTCGATGAAATTAGTAGGACCATTCATATGGAACTTAAACGACGTCGTGATAAGGGTTGGGAAACCGACGACGATTCTTATTACGGTGAGTCTGAAGATAAAGACGAAGATGAATGTGTTAAAAAGGACCAACCTTTGGAGATATTTGATGACATTAGTGTAGTTAACTCAACTATTGATCTTTATAATGATCAACTACCTATTCAAAAGGTAATTGAGTATGATGAAACTAGTGTGTTACACAACTTCCTTGAAACAAGGTGTGAGTCCAACAAAAAGGAGTATGTTGAGAATGAGACCGGTTTGACCAATATTATGGAAGACCCAATTGAACTTGTGAATGTTTATAATGATGATGTTTATGTCGAGACTTTGGTTACGGCGAAACGGACGAAGAATGGTTGCAAGGTTTAATAGAGGACCATGATATACAAGAGGTGAATAATTCACTTGAGTTTTTCAAGGATGAAGAGGATTCCGTGATACAAGAGATTGTGAAAGGTTTATCTAACCCTTTGCCTATTATTTCTTCTCCTTTACCTCTTATTGGTTTGAATGTATGTGCTTCGAGAACATTGTTGAATGACTTTGTTTCTCGTTTTCCGCCATTAGAGACACTTGATTCTCATACTATGCAGGTTATGGAACAAGAAACCGTGGAGGTACCCGACTTCTATATTCTTTATACACTTCCAAGTGTGGACAAGAATAAGTGTGGGGGAAGCTTTTATCGGTTCATAGCTTCACTTTTGCTTTATATTAATAATATTTGTGTGAAGCTAGTGTTTGAAAAACAGGTTCTATGGAAGGATCCTCAACTTTTCCGATTATTGGTGTATGGGGAATGAATCTTACAAGAAGCTAGGTGGACGTCGACTTTAAAACAAGCGCTTAGTGGGAGGCAACCCACCGGTTTTGTATTTCTTATCCTTTTGCTTTTTATTTTTGTTTCGTTTATTTATTTTTTACTGTTTTTATATCATATTTGCGTCCCTATGTTTAATTTCATTGAGTCCGTAATCTATCTTCGAAGAGAATTATGACGAATACCTTTTCGTCAGAAAATTTCAGACTGCGCGTAGTTCAGTCCAGAGACCATAACTGTCAGACCGTTTATCAAAACACTGTGAAATTTTGACACTGTGTAGAAAACACGTAGGTGAACAACTTTTGTGAAATGAAGTTTTTCCAAATTCCTTACCAATTTGCACAGTTTTTGCATTTTATCTGCTGTTACGTCAGAATTCAGAACTTTCGGTTTTACACATTGAGGACAATGTGAAGTTTAAGTGTGGGGGAGCATTTATATGTTTGTTTTTGACACCATTAGTGGATGGAACCATTTTGAATGCAGGAGTTGAGGAACCAATTAACTAAAAGGGACGAATATAGCTCGAAATCACAAATTAACATGATAGTTGTTACCATATCTCTCGAATATCACCATATCACATTCTATTTTTATTTTTCCATATTTATCTATTGTTCTCTAAGTGCTTTGGTGGGTCACTAAAAATCGACGTGTTATTACTGCTAGGATGAAATAGAGTGGTTGAGTTACTAGAAAAAGAAAAAAAAAAAATATGAAAAATATTTGAAAAAAGAAAAAAAAAAAAGACCGACCAATTAGACCAAAACGGAATAAAAAGACACTTGGGAATAGCAGTATGTGTGAAACGTAGTCCCTGTCTCCGTCGCCTAAACAAGCGTGGAATGCAGGATCCAAGGCAACTATCATGTACTTGTTGACAAGAAGCATGCGCTTGGATCCAAAAGATCTAATCATGCCGTCTAAAAAAAAAAGAAATTGGATCCAGTTTGATCCAATCATAAAAAAAAAAAAAAAAAATTATTGTGTTGAATAAAGTCACTCTTGGTTCCCTTGTATATGCCAATTGATTTGATGTAGCATTCAGCACGAAGTAGCTCAATCCAATAGGATTAGGTTCATCTTAGCAGTGACCTTCAGACAGATATGGGAAACATCGAACACTTGTGAATATTCGCCAACATCTACATTCGTATCCATCTTCTTAATCTTTTCATTGTGATTGTGGTTTGTTAGTTTCCGAGTATTGTGGCTTGTTCAACTATCTAATTAGAGTTTATTTACTAATATATGAATTGAATTTGCAAGGTACCTCCTCCTGTAGTCATTTTGGATTCGTTCATTGATTTGTCACAAATAGACGGAGTTGAAATATAGGTTTTGTAGGTATATCTCTAGTAAACCTTCACGAGACTATAACTCGTCCACTAGGGACACCTAGGGGTTTAAAGGCTTGTTATTTATGCTAAAAGTGACCGTAGCCTCGACGACACGGAGTTGTTGTATTTTATTGTCTTGTTTGATTTGCTCGAGGACTAGCAAAGTCTAAGTGTGGGGGAATTTGATAGGTGTAGAATACACCGTATTTAATATCTAGTATTTATGCTTTCTTTGCGAGTTTTCTTGTAAATTATGTATTTTATGTGTGCTTTTGAGTTTATTAGGTGCAATGGAGTCATTTGGGCCAAAGACCCAGTGGAACTCGCTCAAATCCAAGATTTCTTCTCATCATCTCGGAGAGCACGAAAAGACGAAGACAATGGCGAAAGAATGGAGTCATTCGGAGCTCGTATGAAGAAGTTATGGGCAAAACAAGAACTCATAAGCAAAGGGCAAGAGTGTCATTTCACTGGCATGTGCTATCTGGAGCCTAGTCAAGCTTAAGGGGAAACCCTATTGGAGGAGTACTAAACACGGAGGAGCTAAGGTTAAGGGGCGCTTCTATGTGAAAGAAAACTAAATGCAGGCCAGCTAATGGTTAAGGGGGTTAGAATTAAGTTGGCCCTTATCTACTCTCTAGGGTGGCAATATCAGCCTGTCCTATTCCCTACAACCCTAAATCGAGAAACTCTCAATCATTTCATTCTCAACTTCAGGGAGCTGTGAGAATTGAACCACACAGAAAGAGATTGACGGTGGTTTCTGGTGAAAATTTAGATCGAGAATATCTTCTGGAATTGATGCTGTTGAGGAGAAGAATTACGAAGAAAGAAGATGGTATCGATGCCATGGATAGATGGGTGATGTTTGAGGTTCAAGAAATTAGAGAATCATGGATGTTATTGATGACGTGATTGGGGTTCGCTGATGGTGGATTGAGATTGAGAGTGGATTTGGTTCTTGCCATTGATCGGTGGTGATAAATATGGGGATCTGAGGCTAATATGGGTCTCAGATGGTTGAAGGTGAACTCAACAAGAAAGGGATAGCACCAGGGAACTTGAGTAGCAGCTGGAGTGAAGCTTAGTTAGCTGTGGAATGAACTGGTGCAGGACTGGCTGGGTATGATCAAGGCTGATATGGCCTGGTAATGAATGAGGTGGTGCCACAGATGGATGATTGCGGAGAAGATGGGTTTGTGTGAATTAATGGGAGAAGACCTGAGTTGATGGTGGAAGAATGTTACAGGGAGTGATTCTGGTTATGAATTGGGTTATTAGATGTATGTCTTAGGGTTGTATGAACTGAATCGAGCATGTGGTGAATGTAGTTCAATTGCAGGTCATGGGTTCAAATGGAACCCGATGGAGTTTGTATTCTCGGGTGGTCATGTGTGATGCTGCCAGGGATTAATTGCTCATGGCAGTGAAGAGTTGGTGGTTTCTTTTGCCCTTGAGCTGGTGTTGATTGGTCAGGTGTTGGAGTTGAACTATTGGAGCTTAATTTGAAGCAATGCTGCCATGGTCTGAGCAGAGTCTCAGGCAATGGGTGCAGCTATGCTTAATTGGTTTGCAGGTTAGGCAGCAAGATGTTGTGCTGGTCAGGGGATGGCAGTAGTGGTTGAAACTCAGTATTGCAGTGCTGTCTTGGTGGTCTTGGGATTGGAAGGCTGTTTTGCAGTAAGGTGTGTATGTGCATTGGCTAGGCATAACTGGTTGTTTGAGCTGTAATTTGGCTCTGCTGATATGATCTGAGTTGGTCCTGTTGAGATGGCTGGAGGCAATTGATTGAGATGGTAGTTCATGGCTGAGCTGCTGTTATGTGAATGCAAATGGAGAATGAGGAGTTGCAGCTGCAATGTAGGAGTGTCACAGCAGGGGATGGCTTCAAGGGTTTGAGGTGTTATGGCTTATTCACTGTTGGAGTTAAAGGAGCAGTAGTGCTTGCAAGTGCAAGGTGGTGTTAGCTCAAGGTGCTGTTGTTAAGGGTCTGTTGCTCAGGTTATGCTGTGGAATTGAATGAGGGTTTGATGATGCAAAAGTGATTCAAGGAGAATGACTCAGGGAATGCAGTGATGTGCTATTGTGGGAATTTGTGTGACTGCTTTTGACAGTTCAGGGGTGCAGCATTGGTTTGAAATTAATCTCACCTGAGTTAGTTTGCAATACAGAAGTGGGCAGTTTTCTGTGGCCAGGGCTGCCAATTGTTGCTGCAAGGGATTTATGGCAGTGAATGGGATATTGAGGTTGAGAAGTGGTGGAGAACCTGATGTTGAAATGGCAAAGAATGTGCAGTGGTGATGCTAAGATTGGAAGTTATGCACTGAGGTTGCAGGGCCATCATGGCTGTGCTGAGGTAGTGAAGCACCAGGATTGTGCTACAACAAGGTTGGCCTGTGCAACATGGCCTAGGCCTAGACCAGTCAGACTCGACTCAATGCCCCGACTCAGACCTCGATCCCATCTAACTCGGCTCGACCCATACTCCTTCTGACCCGATCCAACTCGGTTTGACCCGATCCGACCCAGTTGACCCGACCGGTCCTGACCCGCTGACCGGTGACCGGTTTGACTCTGCCGGTCACCTGAACACTTTCCGGCGGGATTCCGGCCATAATCCCAGTTTTCCGGCGAGCGTTTTTGGGACATAATTTTTACACGGGTTTCTCTCCATGGTGGGCCGGGTGAATTTCCAACTAATGGACTTTGAAGACAAAACCTAGTTTTGGAAGGAGAAAAAGACTACAAAAGGGAAGACTTCTACAATTTATCATATCCTATAACGTTTTATTATTATCTCTTCTACTTTGTTCTAGGGTTTTTGAAACATGAGACTTCTTTTTCTTCTTGTGATGAACTCCTTGAATATGAGTACTTAATTCTATTATTGGTTATGGAATAGTTGGATTTCACAAAGCATGATTCTTTGATTCAATATATTAGTTTTGTCTCATAAATATCGTTTGCAATTCTCTGAAAATATTGTTTTATGATTGATTGATTGTTTTGTCAAGTTGCAAATTGGTAGAACTTCTAATCACATCTATTGCTAGTTTAGGGTTTATTATACATTTAAAAGTGATATTCCTTGAATACAAGTAGCATAATATATGATTATAGTTTGTAGTGATATATTCTTATGATCATATGTGAATCGTAACCTTTGTTAAATTGAATTAGTGCGCTTTCCACGTTCAATTGCTTTGATTGGCCTGATTTCATAGAACTTAACGCATCTAGGGAATTAAACTTGATTAGTGCTTTTACACGTTAGGTTGTTCCTTTAGGTAGAATTCATATTCGCATCTTTTAATGTGTTTGTTGATGACATGAGGAGGTTTGCGGGATATTCTTGCGATCAAGGTATTCTAGGGTCTTTGATAAAAGTTGAGATTAAAATATCAATTCTAGTTATTGTGTTGAAAGCATGTTAGTGAATGAAAACGAAATCCTTAACCAATATCTCTTCTATCTTATTTGTTTACTTTTCTTTATTTGCTTTTATTTTATTTTATTATATAAAAATCGAAAATCCTCGGTGCTTTATATAAGAAACCATAACAATTTGACAACCTAGACCTCTCTGTGGGATCGATCCTTTCTTGCCCTTGCTATATTTATATTTTGAGTAGTAAGAAAGTGTAATTATATTTGTGTCGCTTACGACAGCGGTCAGTGTGGCTGGCATGATTTGTCATTGGCACAGAGGTGCGGCTAGCATGGTTGGCATGCTTTGGCGCGTTTGGTGTGACTAGCATAGCTAGGGCCAAGGCAGAGTGCGTTTGGCATGGCGCGGCTGGCTTGGGCTAGGTGTGGCTGGCATGATTTGCCATTGGCACGGAGGTGCGGCTAGCATGGTTGGCATGCTTTGGCGCGTTTGGTGTGACTAGCATAGCTAGGGCCAAGGTAGAGTGCGTTTGGCATGGCGCGACTAGCTTGGGCTAGGTGTGGCTGGCATGATTTTCCATTGACACGGAGGTGAATTAGGGTTTTGCTCGTTGTAACCCTAAGTTGAAAAAATACCCCCTATTAATTACTGACTACATGTATTAAATGTTCTAATAAATGTGTCACCGGTGACATTAGGTTATTCGGGGTTTTATGATTTTACCCTTTGTCTAAAAACCACCATCGACACAAGGATAGGTAAATTACTTAGTTACGCTGAATGGATTTATTAATTTACTTATTTATTATTTAATTTGTCATTTATTTATTTATTTTTTCTTTTTTTAGTTTTTTTTTGTCAGTTTTTTTAGTTTTTTTTAAAGAAAATTTTAAAGAAAAGATTTAAAATTTAAAATTTTTTAAAAAAGTAAAATTAATAAATTAAAACTTAAAAAAAAATTTGAAAAAATAAAATAAAGTTTATTTTAAGATTTTAAAATTTTTTATTTTAAAAAAATTAAAAAAAATTAAAATATTTTTTTTAATAAAAAATATAAATAAGGGCAGATTTGGTATTAAGTAAAATATGTGGATAAGGGCTTTTAAGATTACTATCTAATAACCCGTTTTTGTCTTTATGTGGTATGCCTTAAAATTTTTATGTATGCCCTAAAACATGGTTCCAAATAAACCCAATTCTGGCGTAGTAATCTAGGTTTGGTAGAGTTTAGGAAAGAGTTTAGTTTCCTAGTTGGACACTAATACTTGGTGGTCAAGTTTGTGTTCTCTATATACATAGGACTAGAATTATATGTTTGTAGACATCTTTTTAGGATTTTGGTCTCTTCGTTGGGAGGATCGACTTTTACCGTGAAGGTCAATATCGTTGTGAGAGAAAAATTTGTAGAGAGAGGATTTTGGTGGACTATTGTGTCGAGTTTAGTGCTTTGCCCTAAAATAAGTTTCTAGTGTTTCCATGTTTCTCCTCTGTTACTAGCAACTGTGAAGATGGTGTAGAAGAGAAGAAACGAAGATGGTTTGGCGAATGTTAGAGAGTTGGTTTCTATAGTTTCTTCAGGTGCTCTAGGGTATGTCTTGTTAACTCTTTGGTCTTGTCTTGTGTTGCGTAAAGAGCATGTAATGGTTTTTGATTAATGGAAGTTTTTCTGGTGGTGTTGGTCGTGGATGCAGCATGTAAAGGTGAACCACGTATATCTTGTGTTGTGGTTATGTATGTGTTTCTTTATCTTTAGCTCTCTTATCATTTCTCCATGTTTGGTTCAAATCACCGATTGCCCTTTGTGATCCTATGTTCTGCTGCGTTTGGGGTGCCAATTTCCCCAACAAAAACTGGTGGGAGACATAGAATTGGCGGAATTCATATTTTTGAGCACCATCTTGTGGGAATGCAAAGAGGTGGTGGTGTATATGAGACGCCTGGTGGATCCATCTTATTCTCTGCTGCTAGAGAGCTAGAGTCTGTAACACTTGAGCCTGACACTATTCCGGTGAAAGACCAACTTGTCTAGCATATGGATAGCTAGTTTATGTAAGAAGGTGGTTTAATACACTCTGCTAATTAGCGGATGAATTTGCGAAGAAAAATTACAGAGACCACAACAGAATCGGTGACGCTAGAACTATATAAAGGATCAACATATCCAGCACTGACACCCAAATACACTATAAAACAAAATATGCCAACACTAACAGAAAAATAGTCACCATGACATACCTTGAAAAGACATATACTTCTTTGCCGAAAATCATTAAAAGAAATAACAGTCACTGAAACAAAAACAAGAGTAACATTCATGAAGTAGATCCACTCAACATGAGTTCACTTAAAAGAAACAAAATATAGGAATAACATTCAAGTTTACTAGAATATGCTAATGAAGTTTAGTAGTATAAGACGGATGCCATCTGCTAACACAAAATATCTCTTGTAAGATTAAGAAATTGACCAAGTTGATACCTGCATGCACATACAAAATCGACGCTGCACTTTCTTGGTTAAAATCAAACCTACGCTGCACTTTATTTTCTAAAATCAAATCTTTCCCCTGCTGTACTAGCGTTTCTTCGCCATTTGACCCATTATTCTCTTCACCCCCTAGTTAATCATCGGCGAATAAGCGGTACTTGGACAAGGTATTAGAATCCTCGAGTTGAAAGTAATCCCATCCACCCTTCTCTACGAACTTCTGCGGGAAATCTGTAATATTTTTCAGTATGGCCTTCCACTCTAGTTTTTTAGTGTTCACATAGTTAAAGCGATCTTTTATGCTAGCAAGTGCCTTTAAGGGAATTGAATTGATTTCAAGCACACTGTCCTCCTTACTGTAGTCCTGAAATATGACTTGTCATATCAATTTCCCCAGGTGTCTAAGCAGCGCTAGATTAACAAAATTAACGTCCCTTAGTGGGAACACGGTGAAAGATGTTTTCAAAAGAACAATTAGGTCATACGAAGTCAGGACAAATGTTGATGCCTTGGAGGAGAATAACCCAAAAAATTCATAGTTCTTTTCTAGCTCATAAAACAGACAAGGTGAATGATGCAGGGAACTCAATCGAACATGAAATTTGTCGACAAAGTTCTTTAAATGTTCGTTACTGCGCCTATCCCAGCTGATTTGCTTCTCTACCTCAATCATACCTTTAACCTTCTTCCGTCGTTTCAAATAGAATTCGATGTCTTTTGTATCTTCTATCCCCTTCATGAAAGGAAGATGCAACTGAAAGTGTAAGAGAGGTGGCAACTTCCTGTCCCCAAGACGGAAGAAGGATTTTTTAATATCGTGAAAATAAAAATGCTTACGAAAATTGGAGGCCGTGTATATGTACCGTTTGCATGGGTTTCAAGAGTACCCGAAGCAATGGTTTCTTCACCTTGGCCTCTTTCTACCTTGGGAAGGATGATCACAACATCGTTAAGCTTATTACCCTGTCTTTTTTTCCATCCGCAGACTTCAATCGACCACCGACAGTCTTTTTCCAATTTCAAACGACGTGACATTTTTAAGCCATGGTTTAGGTGGTTTAATTTCCTCCTTTTCAGAGTCGCTGTACTCAAGACCCAACAATCTTTCTTCAATTTTCATGTTCAACCAGACACCAAGTTGTGCCTGCTTCGCAATGCGTCTCTCCTCCCTTTTATCCTATGGTTCATTAACAATTGATCGACGTTTTCTCAATTGGGTAAACATGTTTAGTTCTGAGGTTTCAACGACCTCCAAATCTGCATATGATAAAGAAAGCAGAAAACAACTTGTTCCATTAAAACATCGCATCCTATATCGGATTTGAGATGAACAAAAATACATAAGATTAGTACTTATCAAAATCAATATGTACGAGCATGAGAGTTAACCAAGATACTGATAGGTGTAGAATACACCTAATTTACTATCTAGTAGTTTATACTTTCTTTGCTATTTTTCTTATAAATTATGTATTTTACGCTTGTTTTGAGTTTTATAGCTACTATGGAGTCACACGGAGGAAAAGAAGAAGAAATCACCCAATTTAAGTCAAAAGGGCAAAAAGGTCATTTTACGGGCGAACACTATCCGGAGCCCAGTAGTGGTTAAGGGGCTCTCATCCAGGGTACCCCTTATCAATCAGCAGTGGGTGTTACTATCACTGGGTAGCCCTTATCCAGAGGATGGTTATGCTGGATAGCATCCAACTGGGTTGGTCCTATCCATGGCTCAGATCCGGATCCGACCCGAAACCGGATCCAAACCCTACTTTACCTTCCCCTAAATCGAGTTCTCCCAATCATTTTATTCATCTCATCGACAGAGATTGAGAAAGAAAAGGGAGATGTAGCCATGAAATCACGAGATACAGATCGAGATGACGAGCTCAAATTTAGGGTTCCAGCTGAAGAATCAGAGGAGGGTTCGATCTGAAAATGATTCTGGAAAGGAAAGATGGGCTTTGCTCAATTGAGATAGTAGAGCTGTGTAGATGGTTCTGTTGGTGATGGAGATTGAACCGAAAATCGATGATTCCAGGAAAGAAGACGGGGAAAATGGATTCGGTTCGATCTCGTGAAGGTTTGAGAATGGTTCTCGCTATTCGATTGGAAGGAGGATGAAGTCGACTCGTGGAGTTGTGAAGCTCAGGGAGATGCTGTGAATCGAGAACAGATTGGGGGAATATGAGTTGAGGAGATGGAGATGCAGATTAGATAGAATTTGGGTTCGATAATCGAAGATGGAAGTCAGGGACTGAAGAAGAGATGAATCAGACGGGAAGAACACGAGAGATGAAGTCATTTTCGATGGTGGTATCGATTGGCTCAAATGGAGAGACGTGATCTTTGAGACCGGGTATTGCGAATGATGCCGCAATTAGCTCGGGTAGATGCAGACGAGAAATTGTATGGCTATAATCGAATGGGTATTGATGAATTGAATATCCGTGGTTGAATTTGAGTGATGGATTGAATTGTTGCCGAGAAGGATTGAGATGAAGCTCGAGCATCGAAACTGAGAGATGGTCGAGTTCTTTGTGGTTGAGAAGCAGATGAAGAATGAAGCTGCTAAACTAGATGTATGTTAGGATGATTTTGAAACAGGGAATGGAGCTGAAAAGAATGGCCTGAAACAATGGCCGGAAAGTCCTGTAATTGAACAGAACTCGGCCAAATTTCCTCTCTGGCGAGTTGACTCACGATCCCGATGGACCGATCCGTAACGAGTTCGAAGAGCGAGTTGACTTTCGAATCAGCCCGATTAGACCGAAGCGGTGACTAGAAGCCGACTTTCCTCCCCTTGACCAGATTGACTAATGATGATGACGGATTGACTATTTGACCGTTAGTCCTAACGGAGGACCGGACGGAATATTCCGTCGAATATTCTCTCGACGGAGATATTTCCAGGTGGCCGGCGGCGACATTTTCCTACCAAATTCGGCCATAATCCCGATTTTCCGGGCGAGCCAAAAATTCCAGAATTTTCTATGGACTTCTCTCATGGGTGTGAAGACTTGGGCTAGGAATTGGATGGAGAATTGGACTCAAATTTGGAAAGAGAAGGTGGAAGAGTTGAGAAAAGCTTGGATTTGGAAATTGAATTGCAAAAGGAAAAGGATTCTATTCCTTGGAAGAATTGGAGAATATTGAAGCCTATAAATAGAGAAGTTTTCTACAACTTCTACATACCTCTCCACACACATCTTTTTACACACAATTCTTTTCTTTTCTTATTCTTTGTGTGAACTCTTTTAACATGAGTAGCTAATTTTATTGATTGAGGATGAATTCCTAGTTCTTAACATGATTTGAGTTTTTGTTTTCAATTCTATCTTGAAGTTTTTCACATGATTATCGATTGTTTTTACTAATAGGAGTGATCTTAAAGACACTCATGATTGATTGATAGATTGTTTGGAGTGCACGCTAAATTGATTTGTTAATTGATCTATATCTAGTATAAGTTAGGGAATACGTAATCGTTCTCGACACTTTACACAAGTAGAAAACACGAGACCTTGCGGAGGGATTCCGTGGAGCAATTGTGTGTAGAAACAACGCTAGAAAGTGAACCAAGCGAACCGAGTTTAACTACTAGTACTAAACCTAAATTCATAAATCTTAATGCATTCTGGGAATTACATCTTGTAAGCGGACCTCAAGGTGGTTCTTTTGAATAGAATCTGATAACTAAGCGGACCTGTTACTCAGTGAAATTAGGGATTTTGGGGCTAGCTAAGCGGACCTGCTATCCTACGGTTGGTGATAATCTGTGACTAATAACAAGTAGAAAAGAACATAACTTTAATCATTGTTTCGTAACGAAGAAGGATTCCTTGATCTTCTCTCTCTTATTGCTTTCATCTTTCAACTTTCGATTTTAATTGCTTTGTTTATTTTTACTTTGCTTTTTACACCCCCCTTTCGTGACAACTTTTACAACTAAGATCACTTGCTCCTCGTGGGAACGAACTTGACTTCCATTATATTATTTTTAATTGAGTGGAAATTTTGAATTAATTTGATTGCACCTACGACACGCATCAAATTTTGGCTAGGATTCTATTCCTTGGAAGAATTGGAGAATATTGAAGCCTATAAATAGAGAAGTTTTCTACAACTTCTACATACCTCTCCACACACATCTTTTTACACACAATTCTTTTCTTTTCTTATTCTTTGTGTGAACTCTTTTAACATGAGTAGCTAATTTTATTGATTGAGGATGAATTCCTAGTTCTTAACATGATTTGAGTTTTTGTTTTCAATTCTATCTTGAAGTTTTTCACATGATTATCGATTGTTTTTACTAATAGGAGTGATCTTAAAGACACTCATGATTGATTGATAGATTGTTTGGAGTGCACGCTAAATTGATTTGTTAATTGATCTATATCTAGTATAAGTTAGGGAATACGTAATCGTTCTCGACACTTTACACAAGTAGAAAACACGAGACCTTGCGGAGGGATTCCGTGAAGCAATTGTGTGTAGAAACAACGCTAGAAAGTGAACCAAGCGAACCGAGTTTAACTACTAGTACTAAACTTAAATTCATAAATCTTAATGCATTCTGGGAATTACATCTTGTAAGCGGACCTCAAGGTGGTTCTTTTGAATAGAATCTGAGAACTAAGCGGACCTGTTACTCAGTGAAATTAGGGATTTTGGGGCTAGCTAAGCGGACCTGCTATCCTACGGTTGGTGATAATCTGTGACTAATAACAAGTAGAAAAGAACATAACTTTAATCATTGTTTCGTAACGAAGAAGGATTCCTTGATCTTCTCTCTCTTATTGCTTTCATCTTTCAACTTTCGATTTTAATTGCTTTGTTTATTTTTACTTTGCTTTTTACACCCCCCTTTCGTGACAACTTTTACAACTAAGATCACTTGCTCCTCGTGGGAACGAACTTGACTTCCATTATATTATTTTTAATTGAGTGGAAATTTTGAATTAATTTGATTGCACCTACGACACGCATCAAATTTTGGCGCCGCTGCCGGGGAGTAGCGGATGATTTTAGTTGTTTTTATTTTTCTTTTTGCTTTATTCTTGCTTTGTTGGATTCTATTCCGTATCTAACTTAGTTTTTGAATCGTATTTCAGGTATCGGTTTTCCATGTACGGTGGACAAGAGCAAGCATATTACAACAATCAATACGGTTTTCAACCTCAACATTATGTCAACTTCCAACCATCCTTAGGATACAGACTTTATGGATATTCTCATACATATCAACAACCTTATGACGGGTATGTAAGTGAACAATCATTAGGAAGGGAGGATAGTTATGCTTCTAAATCTATGTATGAACTCCTTGGTGCGAGGCAACCTAGTTTGAGGGAACTTGAGAGAAGGTTCTATCAATTGATCGATGAGGGCATAGCATCGGATGAAGAAATTTTTGAAGCTAAAAGATCTTTAAGAATAGAGCGTGAAAAACGTTATTATATGGGTTACGATGATGATTTTGAACCTTATGAAAATTATTGTAACATGGATAAAGTTATTCCAACTCCGGATCATAATAACGATCCTTCACCTATTCAAAAGGAGGAGATTGGATGTGACTTGTCTATTGTTATAAACGAAGTAACACCCGCACAAGAAGATCTTACAATCTATACCGATGAGAATCACTTTAGTGAATGGCCCGATTCCGATGATGAGAATGTTGAAGAGATGATTCTAGAGGATGAAACCACATTCATTGATTTTGTGGAAGACCCAATTGAACTTGCGAATGATTTTAATGATGCCGAGACTATGGTTAAGGTAGAAAACGACGAAGAATGGTTGCAAGGTTTAATAGAGGACCACGATATACAAGAGGTAAGTAATTCACTTGAATTTTTTAAGGATGACGAGGATTCTATAATACAAGAAATTGTGAAAGGTTTGTCTAACCCTTTGCATATTGATTCTTCTCCTTTACCTCTTATTGGTTTGAATGTATGTGCTTCGAAAGTATTTTTGGATGATTTTGTTTCTAAATATCCACCATTGGAAACACTTGATTCTAACACTATGCAGGTTTGCCAAGAGGAATACATGGAAGTTCCCGATTTCTATGTTCTTTATACACTTCCAAGTGTGGACGAGAATAAGTGTGGGGGAAAATTCTATCGAGCGATAATTTCACTATTGTTTTCTTGTGCTAATATTTTTATGGAGTTATTGTTTGCAAAACAGGTATTATGGGTGGATCCTCAAATTTTCAGATTGTTAGTATATGGGGAATGAATCTTACAAGAGCCAAGTCGGGCCGTCGACTTTAAAACAAGCGCTTAATGGGAGGCAACCCATCGGTTTTGTATTTCTTATCCTTTTGTTTTTTGTTTTTTTCTTTTTCTTGTTTCTTATCATGTTAAAATTTCCCACCTTGACTTTACTAGGAGGATTCAATTACATTGAGGACAATGTAAGGTTTAAGTGTGGGGGAGTGGTTAAGCATGTTTTTAAAACAAAAATTACAAAAAAATGAAAAATTTTAAAAAAAAAAAAAAAAGTTTTACTTAAAAATTCCAACTTTTAAAGATTTTAGAGTCCCTAGCATATTTCTAGGTATGTTTACATAGAGATTTTGACCGACATAATTGAACTTGGAAATGTTAGAGAATTACATTCGGATTTCTTGCTTGTTTGAGTGTTAAATAATGGATTTAATCATGCCGGTGATGCGAATTTGTGCGCGGGAGAAATGCGTTATTAGAGTTCTTTGATCAATCATTAGTGGAGACTACCCGTATTCATATCATGAGAGGCACCGACCAGAAATTTTTCCATCTACTAAAGAGCTTCTTTTGAGTGTGTGTCACCGTAAGTTAATTCCGGGTAGAATGGTGAGCTATCCAACCTCCCACCAATAGAAGCACTACTCTTTGATCTCTTGAGTGCTAATTTTGTCAATCATGAGGGTGACGTCTATAGATGAAAGCTTCCTTCTTGTAGTTCGATTTGCAGTTAGCACCATTCTCTCTCTCGACAACAACGGATCCATAGAAACACATTCATCATCAACAAGGAGCGACATCAAAATCTACAGGGAAAGTTGGAAAAGTTTAAGGTTTATAAGCAACAAAACGAGAAAAAGAGCAAATTTCAAATTCAAGTAAAGCAACATACAAATGAGCGGAATTCACATAATATGTTGAGGACTTACAATACAACGAGGTAATTTTATATTCAAGTATGAAGACTTATTCATGAAAGCGAAGAAAGGTAAAAGGTGAAAATTTTTGAAGTTTATGATTTCAAGACGATACAAGTTGTGAAGAATCAAGTGGTAAAATACTTCTTCCACGGCCATGGTTTATTTTGTATTTAATTTCTTTTTTTAAAAAAAAAAAAAAAAAAAAAAAAAAGATTTGAAAGAAAAAAAAAAAAAAATTGAAAAAGAAAAGAAAAAAAAACAAGAGAAATATTTGTATAAGCCGTGGGGAAGGAAAATATATAAGGAAGTTTCAAGCGACAAGGATTTTTAGGTAAAAAGAGTTAGAAATTGTTAAGGATTTATGAAATTCAAGGGTTTATCATCAATAGTTGAAACCGAAGACGAAGACCATGAAGATCAAGACGAGGAGCGGAAGACGTTTCTATTGGATGCCGTGAGAGTGGTGTTATCATAATTGGCGATCGGATGTGAAGGTAAGTAAGTAATCCCATCCTCAATATAAATGGTTGATTTCCTTTCTTAGAGATCGTCAGAAAATGGTTTTTCAAAATATTAAAAGATGTGGGTTTTTAAAAATATTTCGGAAGTTATCCTTCCCACCATTCAACGTGTCGCAGGAATTCTCTCTTCATTCCTACCTGCACACATGTGAGAACCATAAAAAAGCCGTCTTTTTGAGTGCAATTATCATAAAATCCTATTTGGTGAGGCAGAAGTCGAGGCGAAATGCTTATTGATCGTTTCTCAAACACGCATTCTCTCATTATGGTGTGGTTATTTCTCACTCAACATTTAAGAATGAGAATATGTTCTTTGGTATTTCTAACTTCTTATTACTAGCATGCAGTAAACTCTATGTCCTCATAGCTTTTTGGATGCTTGTGACGCTTGAACGCTTTGAAGTTGTGAGTTTTTAGTTTGATTTGCTCGGGGACTAGCAAAGTCTAAGTGTGGGGGAATTTGATAGGTGTAGAATACACCTAATTTACTATCTAGTAGTTTATACTTTCTTTGCTATTTTTCTTATAAATTATGTATTTTACGCTTGTTTTGAGTTTTATAGCTACTATGGAGTCACACGGAGGAAAAGAAGAAGAAATCACCCAATTTAAGTCAAAAGGGCAAAAAGGTCATTTTACGGGCGAACACTATCCGGAGCCCAGTAGTGGTTAAGGGGCTCTCATCCAGGGTACCCCTTATCAATCAGCAGTGGGTGTTACTATCACTGTGTAGCCCTTATCCAGAGGATGGTTATGCTGGATAGCATCCAACTGGGTTGGTCCTATCCATGGCTCGGATCCGGATCCGACCCGAAACCGGATCCAAACCCTACTTTACCTTCCCCTAAATCGAGTTCTCCCAATCATTTTATTCATCTCATCGACAGAGATTGAGAAAGAAAAGGAGATGTAGCCATGAAATCACGAGATACAGATCGAGATGACGAGCTCAAATTTAGGGTTCCAGTGAAGAATCGAGGAGGAGGTTCGATCGAAAATGATGGTCGGAAAGGAAAGATGGGCTTTGCTCAATTGAGATAGTAGAGAGAGTGTAGATGGTTCTGTTGGTGATGGAGATTGAACTGAAAATCGATGATTCCAGGAAAGAAGACGGGGAAAATGGATTCGGTTCGATCTGTGAAGCTGAGAATGGTTCTGCTATTCGATTGGAAGGAGGATGAAGTCGACTCGGTGGATTTGTGAAGCTCGGGGAGATGCTGTGAATCGAGAACAGATTGGGGGAATATGAGTTGAGGAGATGGAGATGCAGATTAGATAGAATTTGGGTTCGATAATCGAAGATGGAAGTCAGGGAGTGAAGAAGAGATGAATCAGACGGGAAGAACACAGAGATGAAGCTGTTTCTGATGGTGGTATCGATTGGCTCAAATGGAGAGACGTGATCTTTGAGACCCAGGTATTGGCGAATGATGCCGCAATTAGCTCGGGTAGATGCGAGACGAGAAATTGTATGGCTATAATCGAATGGGTATTGATGAATTGAATATCTGTGGTTGAATTTCGAGTGATGGATTGAATTGTTGCCGAGAAGGATTGAGATGAAGCTCGACATCAAACCGAGAGATGGTCAAAGTTCTTTGTGGTTGAGAAGCTGAGATGAAGAATGAAGTCGCTAAACTAGATGTATGTTAGGATGATTTTGAAACAGGGAATGGAGCTGAAAAGAATGGCCTGAAACAATGGCCGGAAAGTCCTGTAATTGAACAGAACTCGGCCAAATTTCCTCTCTGGCGAGTTGACTCACGATCCCGATGACCGATCCAGAACGAGTTCGAAGAGCGAGTTGACTCAGCGAATCAGCCCAGTTAGACCAGTAAGCAGCTGACTAGAAGCTGACTTTCCTCCCCTTGACCAGATTGACTAACAGTGACTGACGGATTGACTATTTGACCGTTAGTCCTAACGGAGGACCGGACGGAATATTCCGTCGAATATTCTCTCGACGGAGAAATTTCCGTGTGGCCCGCGTGACGGCGTTTCGCCAAATTCGGCCATAATCCCGCTTTTCCGTGAGCCAAAAATTCCAGAATTTTCTATGGACTTCTCTCATGGGTGTGAAGACTTGGGCTAGGAATTGGATGGAGAATTGGACTCAAATTTGGAAAGAGAAGGTGGAAGAGTTGAGAAAAGCTTGGATTTGGAAATTGAATTGCAAAAGGAAAAGGATTCTATTCCTTGGAAGAATTGGAGAATATTGAAGCCTATAAATAGAGAAGTTTTCTACAACTTCTACATACCTCTCCACACACATCTTTTTACACACAATTCTTTTCTTTTCTTATTCTTTGTGTGAACTCTTTTAACATGAGTAGCTAATTTTATTGATTGAGGATGAATTCCTAGTTCTTAACATGATTTGAGTTTTTGTTTTCAATTCTATCTTGAAGTTTTTCACATGATTATCGATTGTTTTTACTAATAGGAGTGATCTTAAAGACACTCATGATTGATTGATAGATTGTTTGGAGTGCACGCTAAATTGATTTGTTAATTGATCTATATCTAGTATAAGTTAGGGAATACGTAATCGTTCTCGACACTTTACACAAGTAGAAAACACGAGACCTTGGAGGGATTCCGTGGAGCAATTGTGTGTAGAAACAACGCTAGAAAGTGAACCAAGCGAACCGAGTTTAACTACTAGTACTAAACCTAAATTCATAAATCTTAATGCATTCTGGGAATTACATCTTGTAGCGGACCTCAAGGTGGTTCTTTTGAATAGAATCGATAACTAAGCGGACCCGTTACTCGGTGAAATTAGGGATTTTGGGGCTAGCTAAGCGGACCTGCTATCCTACGGTTGGTGATAATCTGTGACTAATAACAAGTAGAAAAGAACATAACTTTAATCATTGTTTCAGAACGAAGAAGGATTCCTTGATCTTCTCTCTTATTGCTTTCATCTTTCAACTTTCGATTTTAATTGCTTTGTTTATTTTTACTTTGCTTTTTACACCCCCCTTTCGTGACAACTTTTACAACTAAGATCACTTGCTCCTCGTGGGAACGAACTTGACTTCCATTATATTATTTTTTTAATTGAGTGGAAATTTTGAATTAATTTGATTGCACCTACGACACGCATCAGATACTCCGTGTTTGTTAGTATTAAATTGCAGGAAGGAGTTCATTGTCTGATCTACGAGTGTTGTGGTTTAAGTTTAAGTAGGTGTTTGATTAAGAAAAGAGTGAGAGGATCACGATCTCCCCGATAAATGTAATTACAGTACTACAACCAGTATATATATATATATATATATATGATCTAAACCACAAAATCGAACTAAGAAGAAGATAAAGATCAATCTATTAAATCATACAAGGAAAACAAAATTAACTCAAATTATCAACTCAATCAAAGATTTATAACAAATGATGAGTGAAATCAAGCAATCATATGATATATTCAAGATCATACTATCAATTTGAACCGGAATTCAGAACCCTAGAACTAAAATTAGGGGAAAAAAACTTAGATCTAAACAAATATCATTTGCAGGACTCATATCATACATACCTTAACCGTTAATTTGAAGAAAAATCTGACTTCCCCTTTGTTTATGGGTAAAAATCGTTTCTGCCGATTTCGGTAATTTCGGTGGGTGAGTGAGAAATTGATTCAAACCCTAAACAAATGTGCTGCACGTGAGCACTTTGTAGATTCGAGAGATCGATCTGTACAAGTCCTTCCTAAACCAAGAAATGGCCGTTCTAGACTTGCTTCGGTCACAAAGTGGAGGAGAAGGGTTGATTTGGGGAGGGAAGCAAAGAAAGGTGTTGAGGAGAGTAGTATCTCGACTTGTATCAGAAAGTGAAAGCTTAGGAAGCTTGCAAGACATATAAGCTTTTGGGAGAGCTTGCAAAGTTGCCTTTCTGAGAGTGTAAGTGTAGTATATTTCTCCTGATCGAGACTTGTTGTCCGGTGGAAATAGGTAAGACCTATTTATACAAGTCGAGATTGAAACGTACCCTGGCCTCATGAAGGAAGAGAGTAAAGGGTGAAATAATGGGAGGAGGTGGTAACCGCATGGTTTAATGGGCAAAAACGTTTTTCACCATTATTTCCTCTTTTATTTGACCGCTTTATTCCTTTTCACGCTTTCTTAATGTGAGCGTAGTGTACGCTGCATGCTGTGACCGCCAAACCAAAACCCTAAAGAAGCATCCCCCAGTTTGTGTCGATGTCTCGAGTGTTGGTTGCATCTTGAGTGCAAGTGGCGCGTGCGGAATGCCTTGGTGGTAGGTTGCACGGTTTTGCAAGTTAGGCTACCAGCGTGTGTGTTTGGCATGTGCGGAATGCCTTGGTGAAAGGTTGCACGGTTTGCAAGTCAGGCTACCAGCGTGTGTGTTTGGCATGTGCCAATGGCGCTTGCGGCTATGTTGACCTAGTTGCAAGTCTTGCAAACCTAGGGCGCTATGTTTGGTGTGGGCCCAAGGCATAGCGGTTTAGAAATATGGCTTGCGGCACATGTTGGCATGTGCCAATGGCACGTGCAGCCATGTTGACCTAGTTGCAAGTCTTGCAAACCTAGGGCGCTATGTTTGGCGTGGGCCCAAGGCATAGCGGCTTAGAAATATGGCTTGCGGCACGTGTTGGCATGTGCCAATGGCACGTGCGTCCATGTTGACCTAGTTGCAAGTCTTGCAAACCTAGGGCGCTATGTTTGGCGTGGGCCCAAGGCATAGCGGCTTAGAAATATGGCTTGCGGCACGTGTTGGCATGTGCCAATGGCACGTGCGGCCATGTTGACCTAGTTGCAAGTCTTGCAAACCTAGGGCGCTATGTTGGGCGTGGGCCAAAGGCATAGCGGCTTAGAAATATGGCTTGCGGCACGTGTTGGCATGTGCCAATGGCACGTGCGGCCATGTTGACCTAGTTGCAAGTCTTGCAAACCTATGGCGCTATGTTTGGCGTGGGCCAAAGGCATAGCGGCTTAGAAATATGGCTTGCGGCACGTGTTGGCATGTGCCAATGGCACGTGCGGCCATGTTGACCTAGTTGCAAGTCTTGCAAACCTAGGGAGCTACGTTGGGCGTGGGCCAAAGGCATAGCGACTTAGAAATATGGCTTGCGGCACGTGTTGGCATGTGCCAATGGCACGTGCGGCCATGTTGACCTAGTTGCAAGTCTTGCAAACCTAGGGCGCTATGTTTGGCGTGGGAAATATGGCTTGCGGCACGTGTTGGCATGTGCCAATGGCACGTGCGGCCATGTTGACCTAGTTGCAAGTCTTGCAAACCTAGGGCGCTATGTTGGGCGTGGGCCAAAGGCATATCGGCTTAGAAATATGGCTTGCGGCACGTGTTGGCATGTGCCAATGGCACGTGCGGCCATGTTGACCTAGTTTCAAGTCTTGCAAACCTAGGGCGCTATGTTTGGCGTGGGCCAAAGGCATAGCGGCTTAGAAATATGGCTTGCGGCACGTGTTGCATGTGCCAATGGCACGTGTGGCCATGTTGACCTAGTTGCAAGTCTTGCAAACCTAGGGTGCTATGTTGGGCATGGGCCAAAGGCATAGCGGCTTAGAAATATGGCTTGCAGCACGTGTTGGCATGTGCCAATGGAACGTGCGGCCATGTTGACCTAGTTGCAAGTCTTGCAAACCTAGGGCACTATGTTTGGCGTGGGCCAAAGGCATAGCGGCTTAGAAATATGGCTTGCGGCACGTGTTGGCATGTGCCAATGGCACGTGCGGCCATGTTGACCTAGGTGCAAGTCTTGCAAACCTAGGGCGCTATGTTGGGCGTGGGCCAAAGGCATAGCGGCTTGGAAATATGGTGTTGTTGCCATGGTGCGCAGGGTACGGCTTGGTTTGGCATGGTTGCCATGGTGCGCAGAGTGCGGCTTGGTTTGGCATGGTTGCCATGGTGCGCAGAGTGCGGCTTGGTTTGGCATGGTTGCCATGGTGCGCAGTATGCGGCTTGGTTTGGCATGGTTGCCATGGTGCGCAGAGTGCGGCTTGGTTTGGCATGGTTGCCATGGTGTGCAGTATGCGGCTTGGTTTGGCATTGCTGCCATGGTGCGCAGAGTGCGGCTTGGTTTGGCATGGTTGCCATGGTGCAGAGCGCGGCTTGGTTTGGCATGGTTGCCATGGTGCGCAAAGATGCGGCTTGGTTTGGCATGGTTGCCATGGTGCGCAGGATGCGGCTTGGTTTTGGAATTAGGGTTCTGTGTTGAAAACCCTAATCTGGTATTTTGAAAAAATACCCCTATTAATTATTTACACCTGAGTTAAATGCTCTTAGTTAATGTGTTGCGGGTAACACTAGGTCATGGGGTTTTACGATTTTATCCCTTATCTAAAATCCACCATCAACATTAAGTCCCCTGCTTAGCTCGGAACAGGAGCTTTGTTGCGAGGTAAGCATAAGATGGTGACAAACTATTAACAACGAACTAGTAAAAAAATTGAAGGAGGCTTGTCCGACCTTTTATAAATAGGATTTCGAATCTTTGCCTCTCGGTAGTTTTGCACAAATCGGGAGGCCGGCACATTGGTGGGCCGGTGCGGCTTGGGTGGCGTTGGGAAGTTGGCGTGAGTTGGGAAACCGAGTGGGCTAGCCGGTGGACCCAAGGCGCAAAGTGTAGAAGCCGTGCGTGCCCGCAGTTGGCGCAATTGGTGGGGCGGTGCACCTTGGAAACCATGCTTCAGGTGTGACAGGCGGCATTGAGAAGTCGCAATTGGTGGGGCTGTCTAACTTGGAAACCGTGCTTGCTGGGCGTGACTTGGGCGGCACTGGGAAGTCGGCGTAATTGGTGGGGCCGGTCCTAACTTATAAACCGTGCTTGCAGGCGTGACTTGGGCGGCACTGGGAAGTCGGCGTAATTGGTGGGGCCGGTCCTAACTTGGAAACCATGCTTGCAGGCGTGACTTGGGCGACACTGGGAAGTCGGCGTAATTGGTGGGGCCGGTCCTAACTTGGAAACCGTGCTTGCAGGCGCGACTTGGGCACGGGAAGTCGGGCGTAATTGGTGGGCCGGTCCCTAACTTGGAAACCATGCTCACGGGCGTGACTTGGGCGGAATTGGGAAGTCGCACCCTTTGTGGGCCCGTTTCGTACACGCGTGATTTTGGTAAAAGGGAAATCCTTCCCTATTTCAAAGTCTTTCACGCCTATAAATAAATATATATATATATATACATAAAGCCCCTTTTCCCCATTCTGCGCTTTATTCTTTCCTCTTTTCATACTAGCAGCAAAGAGAGACCGACTTCCAGGTATGTCTTCGAGTACTCTTCTCTCTCTCTTTTTTTTTTTATAGGTATAAACCTTAAGAGTAGGCGCTTCCACAATCCTTCCTTGGCGTGCCTCTTGTAGAAAATATTGTACTTATGCAACCAAAGGAATACTGCATATATTGTTTGAACCCGTGGGAAATATTGCATATATGAGTTTTCGGCCCTGAAAGAAATATTTGACCCTGAAGAAAATACTGCGTGTGTATTTCGAACCCGTAGAGAACCCTGTATGAATCCCGAAGAAGAATACTGTGTATATGCTCCATATGACTTCGAACCCAGAAATATTGTATATATGATTTTTCTTCTTGAAAGAAATATCACACTTGTGATTTTGAACCAAAGAAAAATGCTCCATATATATTTTTGAACTGAAGAAGAAGGATACTGTAGACACACTTGTACCCGTATAGAATGCTGCTCGTACAAAAATACCGCGTATATAGTCTTGAACCCGAATAAAATACGTCCTCCTTCCCCCCTTTTTTTTTTTTTTGGTCACGATTATGTGTCAGGGAGATAACTTCGTCTTTCTCTGTTTGTTTTGTGCAGATATCTTATTACCAAATTGTTATGAAGGAATTCGATAAGATGTTACCTGAACCACATTTCACTTCGTCGAAGGATGCTCATAATTCCAAACCGAACAGATGATGAATTCTTCATCGGAGCCCTCGCCCCGCTCGGAAGAATCACCCGTGTTTCGTGCCAATTTTGCTAACCGCAGTCTTTGAGGATGACAGGAAGACACGTTCGGTTTGCCCAGAGAGCATCATTCGATTCTGTCTTCATAAAGGGGTATATTCCTCTTCCAACATTGACTTCAGGATGTGTCAAAGTCCATTGCGTTCTTTTGACAGATGGGTTGAGTTCATGGTGAGCGAGGAGCGTATAAATACCAACTTGACTCGAGCGCAGGTCATTGATGCTATCAAGACTTCAGTAAATCTCCAGATTAGGAAGGACATCCCAGGCTTGGTTGCTTTCATCTCTAGATGGTGTTCGGACACCCATACAATCATATGTAGATGGGGTGAGATAACTTTCTCCTTGGCGAGTGTGGATCTCTTGTTGAATCTTCCGGTAACCAGGAATCTTAGAATCCAATTATCTGAAAGTGAGGTGAAGATGCGGGATGACCTGGCCGCTAAGTTAGGGGATTTTGCTCGGAAAGACTCCATTGCGAAGTCGAAGGATTCTCCGCCCAGGAAAAGAGGATGAAAGGTGCCCTTACGGTTGGTGGATATCTCAATGGTTTCCGGATGAGTTGGAGCCTCAAAGAAAGCGGTGATCTTCATGTCGCAAAGCATTTTTGGCTCTCTCGGTTATCCAGGGACATTTTTGATGACGGTTCCTAAGAAAGGAATAAGACCAGAGTCGTTAGAGATTCTTTGTGAAGTTGGCAAAGGGTGAAGTTCTTCCCATTGGCAAGTTTGTTCCTTGGTTCCCCGTATGTGCATCCGGATCACCTAGTTGCGAACATGCAAGTTTCGAATGGTTTCATGAAATTGGATTCATATGTGCACGTTGCTTTTCCGCAAGTCTGGCTATGGGAGCACTTCGAGAAGTATGCTCCAAACCGCTGCCTTCGCTTCCGTGAGTTGGGGGCTCTCGAATTCTTCGATGGGTGAACAAAGCGCCCAAGAGTTGGCGTGAGCTTGGTTAGTTTTCTTGATAAGTTGCATGATATCAATTTTCGTCCATAGGGGCCGATCCATAAGTCGGTGACTCAAATGGACACCTTTGCTCTCGCTCCGCTCACGTCTTTGTCTTCGATGACGATTTGATTGTTGGTGAAAACTGTTTCATTCATAGCTGCTCTGGGTTATATACCGTCTTTCTTCGTGGGATCTTTCCAGATAGCTGCTTATAATATTGACCGTGCTGCTCGTCATATGGGTTTCGATCAAGGGGTGCCTCTTGTTTACCGGCCGGTGATCCCTAAGGATTCGTTGCGTGTCGTCCTTGACGCCAGTGCTCTTGAGCCGGGTATCCGTCTTCCCTTCTTTCAAATGGGAAGAGTAACTTCGACGACCTTCGGCTATAATGAGTTTTGGTGCGACGAGTTTACTATGATCCGAGATTTTCTGAATAACGTGGTGGAAAACGTTCGTTGCAAACCTTCCCCAGCAGTTTTGAAGAAGTATCCAATGTTGAGAGATCCCAAGCGAAAGTTTCCTAGCAATTCTGGAAAGTCCCGTGCCAAAGAACGGAGAACGAAGAATCGTCTTTGGCGGGTTCGGACGGTTTCACAAGATCCTCCCACGGCTCTTGTGTCTTCGATTCTTCCAATAAACCAGGTATGTGTCGCCTCTTCATTGGTTTGTCTCAAAACACATGAATTTCGGCCGAGAACATGTGTCTTGTTTCCTCCATGGCTTCGGTAGCGTTAATGCTTTCGCCGCCTCTTGCACGTTGCCGTGAGACGGCAGGTTTCTTCAAGGAATTCCAGGCACTGAGCCTACTCATAGCGGTGATGAGTCAGAGAAAGAAGAAATTTCAACAAGCGAGAGTGATTCCTCTGGCAGCACTGGTTCTTCTTCGGGAAGTGGTTCGGTGAGTTTCGCGCTTCTTTTATTTCTTCTTCTTCTGTTTCTTCTTTTGAAAATGTCTAACTCAAGTTTGCAGGAGAAATCCGGTTCGGAGGACGATTCTGGGGTGGAGTCACACAAAAACTTTCCTTTGGTGACCACCGCCGGTGACTTGGAGATGGGAGTTAGCCAATTCACGGGCACGTACGTGGTTCAAACGGTGGATGATTCTCTCGATGGTTGTTGCCGTAGACATGGAAGAAGACCCTTTGCGAGTCGTGAGGCCACTTGCAGGCGCCATTTTTGATCCCCCAAACTTGGTTCCTTATCCAGGTCATATGCTGGTTGGAGGCTTTAGCGTGCCGGCTAAGTATGAGGCGTTGTACGCCAGAATCTGGGAGAAGCACGGACATATGGCTACAACCAAGAAAGTCACTAGTCGGTTTGCGCTGGTTAAGCGTGTGGAAGAGGTTTTATCTTCCATCGAGGATATGCGTGAGGTGATTTGGTCACACCGTTCGAAGACGTTATTGCCGACTGGGAGCACCAACGCGACGTGTGCGTAGAAAAGGAGTTCAACACTTCGTGGTTTGTCGAAGGCCTTGCTAAGATCAAAAAGTTGAAAGATGTAGCAATCGAAAGCCTTTCCGCCGAGGAGATTGCCCGACAAGAGATGGAACTCGAAAAGCTTTCCAAGATGTTGACTATGAAGAGAGCGGCTCTCGAAGACGCAAAGTTGACTTTCTCCAAGAAGAGCAGATCGTTGGACGATTTTCCTTGAACGTTTCTCTGTTAAACTTTCATTTAGGTTTTTTTTTTTTGAAAGACATATTGGATGTCTGGGTTCAAAACTTGATCTTTGATAGACATTTGGTAGCTTTTAGGGTATTGGATCATTTCCCGGGATGAATGGTTTTGATAATATGACTCGATTATGTTTTGGGAAAAGAATATTGCTTTATGAAAGTGTGTGCTAGCAATAGGCACAAGACTCGGCAGAGTATGACGGTTGTACTAAGAACCTAAAAATAGATTGTATATCTTGCCCGCCTGAATTTACTCACTTCATAGGTTTTTTGCGAACACGCCCCTCTTCATGTAAAAGGCGGTTTTGATGGCGGTTTTGCTGGTAGCATCGCCAGCAAGTCCCCAATCGTTGGTAGCATCTTCGATTGAGTAATATCATCTTCAGCAAGTCCCCAGTTTTCTTGTTTAGTTTTTACAACTAGTAACCGGGTCGTCTGGTAGTTGAGTCGGATTGAGTCGCCTTCCTTACCATCTTGACATCCGGGTCAAGAACGAGATCGACAATGCGATATTGTAGCCGATAGACCAATCCTCCCGCTTTGGTCGCCAATTGTTTATGGGTAAAAATCGTTTCCTCGCCGATTTCGGTAATTTCGGTGGTGAGTGAGAAATTGATTCAAACCCTAAACAAATGTGTCGCACGTGAGCACTTTGTAGATTCGAGAGATCGATCCGTACAAGTCCGGCCTAAACCAAGAAATGGCCGTTCCAGACTTGCTTCGGTCACAAAGTGGAGGAGAAGGGTTGATTTGGGGAGGGAAGCAAAGAAAGGTGTTGAGGAGAGTAGTATCTCGACTTGTATTAGAAAGTGAAAGCTTAGGTAGCTTGCAAGAGATGAAAGCTTTGGGAGAGCTTGCAAAGTTGCCTTTCCGAGAGTGTAGTATTTTCTCCCGACCGAGACTTGTCGTTCGGGTGGAAATAGGTAAGACCTATTTATACAAGTCGAGATTGAAACGTACTCCCCGCCTCATGAAGGAAGAGAGTAAAGGGTGAAATAATGGGAGGAGGGTGGTAATGGCATGGTTTAATGGGCAAAAACGTTTTTCACCATTATTTCCTCTTTTTATTTGACCGCTTTATTCCTTTTCACGCTTTCTTAATGTGAGCGTAGTGTACTACATCTTGTGACACGCCAAAACCAAAACCCTAAAGAAGCATCCCCAGTTTGTGTCGATGTCTCGAGTGTTGGTTGCATCTTGAGTGCAAGTGGCGCTACTAGTGGCGCGTGTGGCATGTGCCAATGGCATGTGCGGAATGCCTTGGTGGTAGGTTGCACGGTTTTGCAAGTTAGGCTACCAGCGTGTGTGTTTGGCATGTGCGGAATTCTTTGGTGGTAGGTTGCACGGTTTGCAAGTCAGGCTACCAGTGTGTGTGTTTGGCATGTGCCAATGGCGCGTGCGGCTATGTTGACCTAGTTGCAAGTCTTGCAAACTTAGGGCGCTATGTTTGGCGTGGGCCCAAAGGCATAGCGGTTTTAGAAATATGGCTTATGACGTGTTGGCATGTGCCAATGGCACGTGCAGCCATGTTGACCTAGTTGCAAGTCTTGCAAACCTAGGGCGCTATGTTTGGCATGGGCCAAAGGCATAGCGGCTTAGAAATATGGCTTGCGGCACGTGTTGGCATGTGCCAATGGCACGCGCGGCCATGTTGACCTAGTTGCAAGTCTTGCAAACCTAGGGCGCTTTGTTTGGCGTGGGCCCAAGGCATAGCGGCTTGCGGCACGTGTTGGCATGTGCCAATGGCACGTGCGGCCATGTTGACCTAGTTGCAAGTCTTGCAAACCTAGGTCGCTATGTTGGGCGTGGGCCAAAGGCATAGCGACTTAGAAATATGGCTTGCGGCACGTGTTGGCATGTGCCAATGGCACGTGCGGACATGTTGACCTAGTTGCAAGTCTTGCAAACCTAGGGCGCTATGTTTGGCGTGGGCCAAAGGCATAGCGGCTTAGAAATATGGCTTGCGGCACGTGTTGGCATGTGCCAATGGCATCGCGTGCGGCCATGTTGACCTAGTTGCAAGTCTTGCAAACCTAGGCGCTATGTTTAGCGTGGGCCCAAAGGCATAGCGGTTTAGAAATATGGCTTGCGGCACGTGTTGGCATGCCAATGGCACGTCTTGAGCCATGTTGACCCTGGTTGCAAGTCTTGCAAACCTAGGCGCTATCTTTGTCGTGGGCCAAAGGCATAGCGGCTTTGAAATATGGCTTGCGGCACGTGTTGGCATGTGCCAATGGCACGTGCGGCCATGTTTACCTAGTTGCAAGTCTTGCAAACCTAGGGCGCTATGTTTGGCGTGGGCAAAGGCATAGCGGCTTAGAAATATGGCTTGCGGCACGTGTTGGCATGTGCCAATGGCACGTGCGGCCATGTTGACCTAGTTGCAAGTCTTGCAAACCTAGGGCGCTACGTTGGGCGTGGGCCAAAGGCATAGCGGCTTAGAAATATGGCTTACGGCACGTGTTGGCATGTGCCAATGGCACGTGCGGCCATGTTGATCTAGTTGCAAGTCTTGCAAACCTAGGGCGCTACGTTTGGCGTGGGAAATATGTCTTGCGGCACGTGTTGGCATGTGCCAATGGCACGTGCGGCCATGTTGACCTAGTTGCAAGTCTTGCAAACCTAGGGCGCTATGTTGGGCGTGGGCCAAAGGAATAGCGGCTTAGAAATATGGCTTGCGGCAAGTGTTGGCATGTGCCAATGGCACGTGCGGCCATGTTGACCTAGTTGCAAGTCTTGCAAACCTAGGGCGCTATGTTTAGCGTGGGCCAAAGGCATAGCGGCTTAGAAATATGGCTTGCGGCACGTGTTGGCATGTGCCAATGACACGTGCGGCCATGTTGACCTAATTGCAAGTCTTGCAAACCTAGGGCGCTATGTTGGGCGTGGGCCAAAGGCATAGCGGCTTAGAAATATGGCTTGCGGCACGTGTTGGCATGTGCCAATGGCACGTGCGGCCATGTTGACCTAGTTGCAAGTCTTGCAAACCTAGGGCGCTATGTTTGGCGTGGGCCAAAGGCATAGCTGCATAGAAATATGGCTTTGCGGCACGTGTTGGCATGTGCCAATGGCACGTGCGGCCATGTTGACCTAGTTGCAAGTCTTGCAAACCTAGGGCGCTATGTTGGCGTGGGCCAAAGTCATAGCGGCTTGGAAATATGGCGTTGTTGCCATGGTGCTGTGGTACGGCTTGGTTTGGCATGGTTGCCATGGTGCGCAGAGTGCGGCTTGGTTTGGCATGGTTGCCATGGTCGCAGTGATGCGGCTTGGTTTGGCATGGTTGCCATGGTGCGCAGAGTGCTGCTTGGTTTGGCATGGTTGCCATGGTGCGCAGATATGCGGCTTGGTTTGGCATGGTTGCCATGGGCGCAGAGTGCGGCTTGGTTTGGCATGGTTGCCATGGTGCGCAGAGTGCTTGCTTGGTTTGGCATGGTTGCCATGGTGCCAGTGGTGCGGCTTGGTTTGGCATGGTTGCCATGGTGCTTGAGTGCGGCTTGGTTTGGCATGGTTGCCATGGTGCGCAGAGTACGGCTTGGTTTGGCATGGTTGCCATGGTGCGCGAAGATGCGGCTTGGTTTTAGCATGGTTGCCATGGTGCGTGAGATGCGGCTCGGTTTTGGAATTAGGGTTACGTGTTGAAAAACCCTAATCGGGTATTTTGAAAAAATACCCCTATTAATTATTTACACCTGAGTTAAATGCTCTTAGTTAATGTGTTGCGGGTAACACTAGGTCATGGGGTTTTACGATTTTACCCCTTGTCTAAAATCCACCATCAACACCCTTTTATGTCTCGCTCTCAACAGAAGCTTAAACTCTTGTTTTTTCTTTCTTTCTTTCTTTCTTTTTTTTGTAAAAATAATAACTCGAAAATCCATCTATATGTACGAAGGTTAGGCACGAGCTATGGTAACCAAAGGTTAGGCACGGTAGGAGCAAGGCCATCCCTGTTTGTTGCTACGAATTTGAGTCTTCGTAGATTTAGCTAGTTTACAGGAGGAATTTAAATATGTTTATTTTTTACTGGCCACCCTCAAATTCCAAAATACCCTTACTTATTTGCCGAATAAAATCTATGAAAGAAACGATGGAAATATCGAATCGTAACTTAAATTTCAATTGTAAACATGTTTTATAGGGTTTTTAACACTTTTTATCAGAACCGGATAAATATCGGATATCCGATAACTTAGCCTATCGGAATCCATATGTGATTTCGATATTCTATAAGAGATTATCGGATATCGAATACCCGATAGCGCTTAACCTATCGAATCTGATTTTCAAATATCCATGGATGTTGACCATTGATACCCCTACTTCAAGACTCAAGGATCAGCAAGATCTTCATTTGCTTCTCCTATGATTTTGTTATCGTTCTTTGTGTAATTCTTTAAGGCCTGGGTTTATGAGATTTATTTTTTTCCTCAATCGGGCCGTCAAATATAGGTTAAATTACCACCTTTCATCTCAATTTTACAATTAATCTAACGGCTGACTGTATTTGCATATATACCTGTTTATGGGTAAAAATCGTTTCTGCCGATTTCAGTAAATTCGGTAGGTGAGTGAGAAACTGGTTCAAACCCAAAACAAATGTGTTGCACGTGAGCACTTTATAGATTCGAGAGATCAATCTGTACAAGTCCGGCCTAAACCAAGAAATGGTTGTTCCAGACTTGCTTTGGTCACAAAGTGGAGGAGAAGGGTTGATTTGGGGAGGGAAGCAAAGAAAGGTGTTGAGACCAGAATAATTCTGGGAGAGTAGCGTCTCGACTTGTATCAGAAAGTGAAAGCTTAGGAAGCTTGCAAGAGATGAAAGCTTTTTGGGAGAGCTTGCAAAGTTGCCTTTCCGAGAGTGTAGTATTTTTCTCCCGACCGAGACTGTGTCTGCGGTAGAAATAGGTAAGACCTATTTATACAAGTCGAGATTGAAACGCACCGGCCTCATGAAGGAAGAGAGTAAAGGGTGAAATAATGGGAGGAGGTGGTAACCGCATGGTTTAATGGGTGAAAACGTTTTTCACCATTATTTCCTCTTTTATTTGACCGCTCTATTCCTTTTCAAAGCTTTCTTAATGTGAGCGTAGTGTACGCTCTTTTGTTTATGGGTAAAAATCGTTTTCGCCGATTTAGGTAAATTCGGTAGGTGAGTGAGAAACCGGTTCAAACCCTAAACAAGTGTGATGACGTGAGCACTTTATAGATTCGAGAGATCAATATGTACAAGTCCGTCCTAAACCAAGAAATGGCCGTTCCAGACTTGCCGGTCACAAAGTGGAGGAGAAGGGTTGATTTGGGAGGGAAGCAAAGAAATGTGTTGAGGAGAGTAGTATCTCGACTTGTATCGTAAAGTGAAAGCTTAGGAAGCTTGCAAGAGATGAAAGCTTTTTGAGAGAGCTTGCAAAGTTGCCTTTCGAGAGTGTAAGTGTAGTATATTTCTCCGACCGAGACACTGTTGTCCGGTGGAAATAGGTAAGACCTATTTATACAAGTCGAGATTGAAACGCACCTGGCCTCATGAAGGAAGAGAGTAAAGGGTGAAATAATGGGAGGAGGTGGTAACCGCATGGTTTAATGGGCGAAAACGTTTTTCACCATTATTTCCTCTTTTATTTGACCTCTTTATTCCTTTTCACGCTTTCTTAATGTGAGCGTAGTGTACGCTGCATGGTGTGACCGCCAAACCAAAACCCTAAAGAAGCATCCCCCAGTTTGTGTTGATGTCTCGAGTGTTGGTTGCATCTTGAGTGCAAGTGGCGCTGCTAGTGGCGCGTGTGGCATGTGCGGAATGCCTTGGTGGTAGTGTGCACGGTTTGCAAGTTGGGCTACCAGCGTGTGTGTTTGGCATGTGCCAATGGCATGTGCGGAATGCCTTGGTGGTAGGTTGCACGGTTTGCAAGTTAGGCTAATGGCGTGTGTATTTGGCATGTGCCAATGGCATGTGCGGAATGCCTTGGTGGTAGGTTGCACGGTTTGCAAGTTAGGCTACCAGCGTGTGTGTTTGGCATGTGCTGACCTTGATAGGGAAACTAGCTAGCGAGCATGTTGGCATGTGCCAATGATATGCGTGGCCGTTAGGGCCGTGATTTTGCTAGGGAAACTAGCTAGCGAGCATGTTGGCATGTGTGGCCGTTAGGGCCGTGATTTTGCTAGGGAAACTAGCTAGCGAGCATGTTGGCATGTGCCAATGGCATGCGTGGCCATTAGGGCCGTGACCTTGATAGGGAAACTAGCTAGCGAGCGTGTTGGCATGTGCCAATGGCATGCGTGGCCGTTAGGGCCGTGATTTTGCTAGAAAAACTAGCTAGCGAGCATGTTGGCATGTGCCAATGGCATGCGTGGCCGTTAGGGCCGTGATTTTGCTAGGGAAACTAGCTAGCGAGCATGTTGGCATGTGCCAATGGCGCGTACGGCCATGTTGACCTAGTTGCATGTTTTGTAAGCCTAGGGCGCTATGTTTGGCGTGGGCCAAAGGCATAGAGGCTTGGAAGTATGGCTTGCGACACGTGTTGGCATGTGCCAATGGCACGTGCGGCTATGTTGACCTAGTTGCAAGTCTTGCAAGCCTAGGGCGCTATGTTGGGCCTGGGCCAAAGGCATAGCGGCTTGGAAATATGGCTTGCGGCACGTGTTGGCATGTGCCAATGGCACGTGCGGCCATGTTGACCTAGTTGCAAGTCTTGCAAGCCTAGGGCGCTATGTTGGGCATGGGCCAAAGGCATAGCGGCTTGGAAATATGGCTTGCGGCACGTGTTGGCATGTGCCAATGGCACGTGCGGCCATGTTGACCTATGCAAACAGCCAACACATCAGGTCAATCAGCGGAAGTCTTTGCAGCCTTCTTTCACTTCTCAAAACTCATCAAATGCACCCCATAATACATTCAATCTTTGCCATACTTTACCAACAACAAATCAGCCAACCAAGAACACTTAGAACATGACACAATCAACTCTTTTATTGCATCAAAGGGAAGAAATACAAAACTTGCCCACTTGGGGACTTACACAGACTTGTTTGCCTTCAAACCAAGTCTTAGTCTTACAAAAACTCTCCTATTCACTCACATATGCAAACCTCACTCTCACATATGTTCTCTATGCAAGCCTCGCCGAATTTTCCCAGCCTTAGGACTATTTATACAGCAGAGCTTTACTTGGCCAAACCGTGCATAACCGTTACACACGCATGGAACAGCCATCTGTCCCAAAAAGCAGTTCTGCCAACCGCCAATAACTGTGCTAACTGGCCAGTTCTTCTCCAACTCGCGCCAATCATCCCACACCTGTTCTTTAGCAGTTAGAACTCTTCTAACACGTTTATAAACTCATTTATAACCGTTACTCTTCATCACGCATCATTGGCATGCTTGTGAAACTCGTAACTGACTTGCAACCGTCACTTGAGCCATATTGCGCCATCTGATTTGGCACACTCGGATTCTCGCCTTGCGCCAATGTTCAGCCCTCTTGGCCCCCGCATGCTTATCATTCTAAACTCATGCACGGACATTCTTTAATCTTCAAACATCGATGCCAGCTCCTTAAGCTCACTCTAGTTGTTCATGCGTCATATTTGCTTCACTTCGACAATTAGCTTGACAATAGCAATGCAACTCTTGCATTACCAACTTGTTTGCATTATTCAAGCTTTGGCCAACCTTGAATATATGCCATAGACCAACTCTTAGTCTATCCTTTACTTTTGCATCCTCCTTGAGCTTGGGCCAACTCAATTCCATGGATATGCATCGATGCCAACATCGCATGTTGCATCTGTCACTTTGGCCATGTCTTGCCTTTCCTCAATGAAGCTTCATTGTGTCGGTCAATAAGCTTCATCACTTAGCCAAATGTGTTTACAATGTAGTGCTGCACTTGCACTACATTGGCCCTGTGGGTTTGTGCCATTCTTGACATTTGCCAGTCTATACAGTAATACCGCTATTATGGCTTGCGTTGCACTATTATAGCTTCCATTCTCGCTATTATGGCTTCGCATTGCACTATTACGGCGGACTCCTTACTTGACCTCGCAACTCGTAACGCATGATCATTGTGCGTCACTTGCAAAGACCGTCACTGCACCTCCCCACCTAATCCGCTCAACGCCTCGTTGAACGCGACTCAAGATAGACACCATACTTGTCTTAACTTTGCTTCACTTGCTTTCGTAACCCTCTCCGAAAATCCAGAACTACTTTTGGCTAACCTTGCCAATGGTCCCTCCGATTGCATCCGCATCACTTAGCTTTGTTGCTTTGCCACTGATCTCATATCTTTGAGCCACATCTCGGCGTTGTGCACTACGCTTATGCTACTACTCAAATTATGCATCAATACCCAAATGCAAATTTGAAATTCTGCTTAGCCAAATTCCCTTTAGCTTGAACTTCACCTTGAATCACTTGCGCCTAAGTGTTCGCACTGAATGATTCTTCTTCTACTGATCACCATGATCATTGCCATAGTCTCATGCTTCCGACTTTGCCTTATTATCATACTCAACATGATAAGGACTTGTAAACGACTTGTCCTCAGGTTCAATCAATCTTGATGGCGACCCACCTTTGAACTGTTGTTCTCCGCGATCCTCATCAAGCGCGTCACAAAGTAGACTGGGTTCTCTCTGCATTAGACACCCGCATTCCCTACTTCATGCCTCGCCAAACTCTGATTATGCAAATATCATTCAAGAACTCATTTCTATGAATGTAGCCATCAAGTATAAGCTCTATACTTATGCCATCTTGCATACCCGTATTTTAAAATGGTGAGTTTTCCTTGCTCAACTTCCATGCAAAAAACTATTGAGTTGCACAGCCCGTTTAAAATCGTGTGACTAACTATCTCTTAGACATAACATTAGCTAACCTTTTAGCCGTCCATATGCTATGCTTTCAAAGCCAATATGTCTCCAAATACTTCTTTGAACCGCATTGCTAATTGCCTCGGAAAGTGTGTCTTTTCTAAGGCCATGAGTTCTACCCAACTCATGCTTGTTGATAAAATGATTTCTAACTTGTCGTATTGCTTGCACCGTCGCCGCCCATCCGCCATCGTGCCATTTTGCAATCTCCCAAACAGCAAAATCACTTCTACATCAACTAGGACCCCTGTCCTATTCTTTGCTTATTAGCTTTCAACTCGTCTTGTCATTGCATACGTTAGGCTAAGTATGCTACTTGCAGCATCTCCCCATGAACTAGCTTTACATCGTAAATAAAGAGGCAAAACTTTATAAACGAAAACACCCTCGTTCATTACTCGCTCTTACATGACAATACCATGTACCATTACATGATTGATCCACTTGATCACTTTTGGAAAGCTAAAACTTCATTAACAAAGCAACTTGCTTATACCAAAGCAAAGTATATACAAACTTGAAGACTCAAATAAAATTCTGTACAACCAAACTCTACACACAGAGTTTGCAAACATAAAACAACTCAAGCTACATAAAACAAGGCCACAAACACTCCTGTTTTGGCATTTAAAGTGTTGTCAATGGAGACAGCAACACTTGCTTGTTTTAGCTTAGTTTCTCTTGTCGAAGTTAGCGACCACTTCGCTACGAGGTCTCTTCCTTGATCCCTCACTTCGGCCTTCGCGAGTCTTGCTAGAATGATTCCCATAATCATCCCCAACTGATACATTGAGTTGAGCCTTGAGTGGACAGCTTCTAGCGAAGTGTAAACCTTTGCAAATGAAACATCCCCTATACTTCCGGATGAAGGGAGTAGTTCCTCTTCCTTAGGTTCATGCTTGCGCATCGCCAACCGATCTTTTCTTTCCTTTGGCTTTTCCTTCAGCCTTGCACATCTTCGCCGTTGTGTCGTTGGCAAGCTCTTTTACCGTCTCGCATAGCTATCCTGGATACTCTGCACTTTGCGCTTCTTAAGTTCAAGAATCACACTTGAACTTGCGCCGCCAACCCAGAAATTGGAACATCCGATCTTCTTCACCATGCCACACGTCTCTTGCACCAATGCAAAGAAGTTTTCAACATAGGCCTGTGGTGTACCCGTCATTTTTAGCCTACGCAAACTTTCTCTTGCATACCAAGCACCATTGCTTGGCCGTAACCGACATCTCATTCCATCTTTCATGTCATTCCATGACATAGGATTGGCATAACCAGCAGCCTTCATCTTCTTGAAAGATAGTTCTCCACCAAACCTTGCATCACCACCAAGGTAATTGCCTCATGAGAGTTACTTTTTGTCCTTCCCCGCCCATTCTTTCAAAGTATGCCTCAACATCATACAAGAAATTCTCAATTTCTCTAGCATATCCGGGAACCCGCGTAAATTCTGGCTCCTGAGACTCGATTAGAGCTTTCTCCATGCACGTTCGCCCCTACAAACATGCCGTTACTGATTAACCCGCGAATGCTTGCCACTTCCTCTGACATTTGCTTCGCATGGTTTGTTAGTATGGTCTTTATGTCACTGAATTGCGCCTTCAATTCAGTCACTTCAGTATTGGTTTCGCAATTCAAAAGGGTTGCATCAGACACCTTGTCTTCTACAGCACTTACCCTGTCATCGAATTCTTTGAACCAATATGATGTTCTTCCTTCAAGTAGGTCTAGCCTGCCTTTATCTTCAGAACCAATATGATGTTCTTTGAACCAATATGATGTTCTTCCTTCAACAATGCCATCTGCACCGAAGTCTATGGTTAAATCGCCAAGATCACCATACTCCTCAAGTTGATCAAACGAACCCGGTAGTTCTTCGTCGATCATCATGCCATTAGAACTCATTTCTAATGCAAAACTCTGAAAATAACTCGCCACTTACTTGCTCACAGGAAAATAGTTTAGAGAGAAAGAAGTACTAGTGTATTATCCAACAAATACACTCGAACTGTGTACCAAACACAGCTCTGATACCCGAATTGTCACACCTCCAAATGCCTCAGCAATTTTCTGCGAAAGTGTAACCCGGCAAAGACAAGTGGTTCTCGTGAATAGCTTCACCCAATTGCACTTGAATCCTTATAAGTTTGCACCTATGCAAACAACCAACACATCAAAGTCAATCAATCAAAGTCTTTAACCTTCTTTCACTTCTCAAAACTCATCAAATGCACCCCATAATACATTCAATCTTTGCCATACTTTACCAACAACAAATCAGCCAACCAAGAACACTTAGAACATGACACAATCAACTATTTTATTGCATCAAAGGGAAGAAATACAAAACTTGCCCACTTGGGGACTTACACAAACTTGTTTGCCTTCAAACCAAGTCTTAGTCTTACAAAAACTCTCCTATTCACTCACATATGCAAACCTCACTCTCACATATGTTCTCTATGCAAGCTCGCTGAATTTTCCTAGCCTTAGGACTATTTATACAACAAGCTTTACTTGGCCAAACCGTGCATAACCGTTACACACGCATGGAACAGCCATCTCGTCCCAAAAAGCAGCTTCCGCAACCGCCAATAATCGTGCTAACCGGCGCTTCTTCTCCAACTCGCGCCAATCATCCCACACCTTTTCTTTAGCAGTTAGAACTCTTCTACCACGTTTATAAACTCATTTATAACCGTTCCTCTTCATCACGCATCATTGGCATGCTTGTGAAACTCAGAATCGACTTGTAAACCGTCACTTGAGCCATATTGCGCCATCTGATTTGGCACACTGGATTCTGCCTTGCGCCAATGTTCATCCCTCTTGGCCCTGCATGCTTATCATTATAAATTCATGCACGGATATTCCTTAAGCTTCAAACATCGATGCCAGCTCCTTAAGCTCACTCTAGTTTCTCATGCGTCATATTTGCTTCACTTCGCCAATTAGCTTGACAATAGCAATGCAACTCTTGCATTACCAACTTGTTTGCATTATTCAAGCTTTGGCCAACCTTGAATATATGCCATAGACCAACTCTTAGTCTATTCTTTACTTTTGCATCCTCCTTGAGCTTGGGCCAACTCAATTCCATGGATATGCATCGATGCCAACATCGCATGTTGCATCTGTCACTTTGGCCATGTCTTGCCTTTCCTCAATGAAGCTTCCTTGTGTCGGTCAATAAGCTTCATCACTTAGCCAAATGTGTTTACAATGTAGTGCTGCACTTGCACTACATTGGCCCTATGGGTTTGTGCCATTCTTGACACTTGCCAGTCTATACAGTAATACCGCTATTATGGCTTGCGTTGCACTATTATAGCTTCAATGCTGCTATTACGGCTTCGCATTGCACTATTACGGCGGACTCCTTACTTGACCTGCAACTCTGTAACGCATGATCATCGTGCGTCACTTGCAGCACCGTCACAGTTGCCATGGTGCGCAGAGTGCGGCTTGGCTTGGCATGGTTGCCATGGTGCGCAGAGTGCGGCTTGGTTTGGCATGGTTGCCATGGTGCTAAAGATGCGGCTTAGTTTGGCATTGTTGCCATGGTGCGCAAGATGCGGCTTGGTTTGGCATTATTGCCATGGTGCAGAAAGATGCGCCTTAGTTTGGCATGGTCGCCATGGTGCGCAAAAGATGCGGCTTGATTTGGCATGGTTGCCATGGTGCGCAAAGAGATGCGGCTTGGTTTGGCATGGTTGCCATGGTGCGCAGAGATGCGGCTCGGTTTGGCATGGTTGCCATGGCGCATGAGATGCGTCTTGGTTTGGCATGGTTGCCATGGTGCATGATATGCGGCTCCGGTTTGGCATGGTTGCCATGGTGCGCAGTGATATGCGGCTCGGTTTGGCATGGTTGCCATGGTGCGATGTGATATGCGTTTGGTTTGGCATGGTTGCCATGGTGCGCAGATGCTGGCTCGGGTTGGCATGGTTGCCATGGTCGCAGAGTATGCGGCTTGATTTGGCATTGTTGCCATGGTGCTTGTGGTGCGGCTTGGTTTTGGCATTGTTGCCATGGTGCGCGAGATGCGGCTTGATTTGGCATTGTTGCCATGGTGCGCAGGGTGCGGCTTGGTTTGGCATTGTTGCCATGGTGCGCAGTATGCGGCTTGATTTGGCATTGTTGCCGTGGTGCGCAGTATGCGGCTTTGTTTTGGAATTAGGGTTTTGTGTCGAAAACCCTAATCTGGTATTTTGAAAAAATACCCCTATTAATGATTTACACCTGAGTTAAATGCTCTTAGTTAATGTGTTGCGGGTAACACTAGGTCATGGGGTTTTACGATTTTACCCCTTGTTTAAAAACCACCATCAACATTAAGTCCCCTGCTTAGCTCGGAACAGGGCTTTGTTGAGGTAAGCATAAGATGGTGACAACTTATCAACAACAAACCGTAAAAAGAATTGAGGAGGCTTGTCGACCTTTTATAAATAGGATTTGGAATCCTTGCCTCCAGTAGTTTTACACAAATCGGGAGGTGGCACAATTAGTGGGGTAGGTGCGGCTTGGGCGACATTGGGAAGTCGGCGTGAGTTGGGAATCGAGTGTGCTGTTTGGTGGGACCGGCGCAAGGTGTGGAAGCTATGAGCGCTGCGGGCGTAATTTGGGTAATCGAGCGCACTGCTTGGTGGGACCGGCGCAAGGTGTGGAAGCCGTGAGTGCTTGCGGGCGTGACTTGGGAAACCGAGCTGAGCAAGCGGGACCAAGGCGCAAGGTGTGGAAGTCAGTGCATGCTTACGGCGTGACTTGGGCGGTCATTAGGAAGTCGTGCAATTAGCGGCCGGTGCAACTTGGGCGACATTGGGAAGTTGGGCGCCTTGTGGGCCCGTTTTTACACGCACGATTTTGGTAAAGGGAAATCATTCCCTATTTGAGTAATCTTCACGCCTATATATATAAAGTCCCTTTCTCCCATCTTGCACTTTCATCTTTTCATACCACGGCAGAGTCACAAAGAGGAAAGGCTTCCAAGTATGCCTCACAAGACTTTTGTTGTTTCCCTTTCGCGTAGGTGTAAACCCTAAGAGTAGGCGCTTGCAATGATACTGCGCATGTGATTTCTTGGCGTACTTCTTGTAGAAAATATTGTATATATGCACCCAAGGGAAATACTGCATATATGATTTGAACCAGCAGGAAAGTGCTCCATAAATAATTTTGAACCCGAAGAAGGATACTGCAGACGCACTTGAGCCCTCATAAAATACTGCGTATATAATTTTGAACCCTGAAGAAAATACTGCGTGTGCAGTTTCGAACCCGTAGAGAATACTGTATATGAACTCCGAAGAATGATACTGCGTGTATATTTTTGAACCCGTAGAAAAATGCTCCACATATAATTTTGAACCCGAAGAATGATACTGCTGACGCACTTGAGCCCGTATAAAATATTGCGTATATGATTTTGAACCTCAAGAAAATATCTGTGTATGCAGTTTGAGCCGATAAAAGAATACGCCCTCCTTTTTTTTTTTTGTTGTTGGGTGCGATTATGTGTCGGGAGATAATTTCATCTTTCTTCGTATGCGAATATCTCGTTACTAAACCGTTATGAAGAAATCAGACAAGATGTTACCCGAACAAAATTTACCTCATCGAAGGATGTTCATAGTTCCAAACCAAACACGGATGATGAATTCTTTGCCCAAAAACTTGTCTCTCGCTTCGGAAAAATCACCTGTGTTTCGTGCCAATTTTGTTAATCGGTGGTGAAGATGAAAACAAGACACGTTCTGTTCGCACAGAGAATACCATACGGTTTTGTTTTCATAAAGGGGTATATTCCTCTTCCAACATTGATTTCAGGAGGTGTCAAAGCCCATTGCGTTCTTTTGATAGATGGGTTGAGTTCATGGTGAGTAAGGAGCACATAAACACCAACCTGACTCGAGCGCAGATTATTGATGCTGTGGTGAGGCTCTGACTGGTACCAACGGGTGAGGAGGAACAGTTCTTGGTTGGAGATGTAATCAGGAGAGACTACATTATCGTGGTAACAACTTAGGTTGGATGATATAGCGAGCAAACTTTGCAGGAAGGAGCGGCGTTGAAGCGAACGTTGAAGCGGGTTTTGAGAACACCGACGCGTAGCTACTTCGGAGAGAACGTTGATGCGAGCTATCAGTAGAGAATGTTAGAACGACGTATTGCAACTTTTAGAGCCTTGACGGTTACCATTTTGAAGTCGGAGGTCCGCGTCACGTTCATCAAACTCGACATCCCTCAAGAGAACAGAGGTTAGAGTCCCCGGTTTCATCTATCGATCGTGCTTTCTAGAGAGGTTGGGGTTTGGGAACGACTTCCTGGCCGGGAAGCGCCCGCTTCCCGATGCGGGCGGTTGAGGGGTGCAAATATGTCTTGACGCTACGCCTTGGAGAAACATAGAATCTCACATAACCTGTCTCATCATAGATCGTACGACTTTGTGGGCGAAGTTCCCATTGTGCGGGTCCTGACGGGAGAAGGGTCTCCGTGAATTCAGGAGAGTTGTTGAATTCCCTTGTTTTCGATTTTTGAGAAGTCTATCCTGATCTTCATGTGTGATGAAATTGGATTGCTTATCCACTGCTATCTTGGCGCCCAAGAGCAACGCGAGCCTCTTCATCTATAAACGCATGTCCCGTGAAGTATCTTTTGTCTTTTCATCAAATCAACGGTGCTAAAAGAAGGTCTGCTTCTTCCGGATCTTCCAGTATCTTGCTTTCTCGATGGTGGAGTAGCGTCTCCTCGGTGACGGTTGAAGCTGTCATGCTTGAAGAACCATTGGGTGGCGGAAGCGGCTCTGGGTTCGTGATCGTAAGTGTATCGTGCGGAGATGACACGGTTTTGATCACGGGCGCCGGAACCATGGCGCCGTTTGAAGGGCAAGGATGGTAGGCCGGGAAGGGCGCAAGATGTTAGCGTTGGAAGGATGCAAACCGTTAGCATGAGTGTGGTATCGCGGGTCGGCATGCGCGTGCGTATGTGTGCTGGCATGCATCCGTAAGCGTGTCCGATGTCACGGTAAGCGCGTCGGCAAGCGTGTCCGCAAGCACGTGTCCTCGTAAGCGCGTCGGCAAAGCGCGTCCCGGTAAGCGCGTCGCAAGCGTTCTTTTCTTTTCTTTCTTCTTATGTTTCCTCTTTTGAAAAATGTCTAACTCAAGTTCGCAGGAGGAATCCGGTTCGGAGGATGATTCTGGGTAGAGCCACACGAAAACTTGCCTTTGTGACCACCGGTGACTTGGAGATGGGCGTTAGCCAATTGCCCGGCACAGATGTGGTTCAAACGGTGGATGATTCTCTGATGGTTGCTGCCGTAGACATGGAAGAAGACCCTCTGCGAGTCATGAGGCCAGGTGCAGGCGCCATTTTTGATCCACCGTACTTGGTTCCTTATCCAGGCCATGTGCTGGTTGGCGGCTTCAAATGGCTTGGCTAAGCATGAGGCGTTGTACATCGTAACTGGGAGAAGTACGGACATATGGCCACAACTAAGAAAACCACTAGTCGATTTGCGCCGGTTAAGCGTGTGGAAGAGGCTTTATCTTCCATCGAGGATATGCGTGGAGGTGACCGGTCACACCGTTTTCAAGACGTTATTGCCGAATGGGAGCACCATCACGACGTGTGTGTAGAAAAGGAGTTCAACACTTCGTGGTTTGTCGAAGGCCTTGCTGAGATCCAAAAGTTGAAAGATGCAGCAATCGAAAGCCTTTCCGCCGAGGAGATTGCACGATAGGAGGTGGAACTCGAAAAGCTTTCCAAGATGTTGACTATGAAGAGAGCGGCTCTTGAAGATGCAAAGTTGACTTTCTCCAAGAAAAGAAGACTTTTGTTGGATGATTTTCCTTGAACGTTTCTCTGTTAAACTTTCATTTAGGTTCCTTTTTTTTTTGAAAGACATATTGGATGTCTGGTTCAAAGTTTGACTTTTGATAAACAGCTGGTAGCTTTTTAGGGTATTGGATTATTTCTGGGATGAATGGTTTTGATAATATGACTCTGATTATGTTTTGGGAAAGAAATATTGCTTTTATGAAAGTGTGTGCTAGCAATAGGCACAAGACTCGTAGTATGACGGTTTTACTAAGAACCTAAAAATAGATCGTATATCTTACGCAGCCTAAATTTACTCACTTCATAGGTTTTGTGAACACGCCCTCTCTCGTGTAAAAGGCGGCTTTCTTGGTAGCATCGCTGATTAGTCCCCAATTGCTGGTAGCATCTTCTGCCGAGTCTCCGTTTTCGGTGTAGTTTCAACAACTGATAACCGGGTTGTCTGGCAGTTGAGTCGGACTGAGTCGCAAGTCCCCAATCGCTGGTAGCATCTTCAACGAGTCCCCAGTTTTCAGGTGTAGTTTTAACAACTGATAACCGGGATGTCTGGCAGTTGAGTCGGACTGAGTCGCAAGTCCCCAATCGCTGGTAGCATATTCAACGAGTAACCATTTCTCAGGTGTTGTTTTAACAACTGATAACCGGGTTGTCTGGCAGTTGAGTCGGACTGAGTGGCAAGTCCCCAATCGCTGGTAGCATCTTCAACGAGTCCCTGTTTTCGGTGTAGTTTTACAACCGTAATCCAGGCGTCCGGCATTGAGTCGGATTGAGTCGCCTTCCCCTACCATCTTGACATCTCGGGTCGAAGAACGAGATAGACACCCGACATTGTAGCCGATAGATCAATCCTCCCACCGTGGTCGCCAATTGTTTATGGGTAAAATCGTTTCGCCGATTTCGGTAAATTTGAGGTGAGTGAGAAACTGGTTTAAACCCTAAACAAGTGTGCTGCACGTGAGCACTTTATATATTCGATAGATCAATCTGTACAAGTCCGGCCTAAACCAAGAAATGGCCGTTTCAGACTTGCTTCGGTCACAAAGTGGAGGAGAAGGGTTGATTTGGGGAGGGAAGCAAAGAAAGGTGTTGAGGAGAGTAGTATCTCGACTTGTATCAGAAAGTGAAAGATTAGGAAGCTTGCAAGAGATGAAAGCTTTTTGAGAGAGCTTGCAAAGTTGCCTTTCTAAGAGTGTAAGTGTAGTATATTTCTCCTGACCGAGACCTGTTGTCTGGTGGAAATAGGTAAGACCTATTTATACAAGTCGAGATTGAAACGTACCCGCCTCATGAAGGAAGAGAGTAAAGGGTGAAATAATGGGAGGAGGTGGTAACCGCATGGTTTAATGGGCGAAAACGTTTTTTCACCATTATTTCTTATTTTATTTGACCGCTTTATTCCTTTTCACGCTTTCTTAATGTGAGCGTAGTGTACTGCCGCATGTCGTGACCGCCAAACCAAAACCCTAAAGAAGGATCCCCAGTTTGTGTTGATGTCTCGAGTGTTGGTTGCATCTTGAGTGCAAGTGGCGCTGCTAGTGGTGCGTGTGGCATGTGCAGAATGCCTTGGTGGTAGTCTGCACGGTTTGCAAGTTGGGCTACCAGCGTGTGTGTTTGGCATGTGCTAATGGCATGTGCGGAATGCCTTGGTGGTAGGTTGCACGGTTTGCAAGTTAGGCTACCAGCGTGTGTGTTTGGCATGTGCCAATGGCATGTGCGAATGCCTTGGTGGTAGGTTGCGTTTGCAAGTTAGCTACCAAATGTGTGTGTTTGGCATGTGTCAATGGCATGCGTGGCCATTAGGGCCGTGACCTTGATAGGGAAACTAGCTAGCGAGCATGTTGGCATGTGCCAGTGGCATGCGTGGCCGTTAGGGCCATGATTTTGCTAGGGAAACTAGCTAGCGAGCATGTTGGCATATGCCAATGGCATGCGTGGCCATTAGGGCCGTGACCTTGATAGGGAAACTAGCTAGCGAGCATGTTGGCATGTGCCAATGGCATGCGTGGCCGTTAGGGCCGTGATTTTGCTAGGGAAACTAGCTAGCGAGCATGTTGGCATGTGCCAATGGCATGCGTGGCCGTTAGGGCCGTGATTTTACTAGGGAAACTAGCTAGCGAGCATGTTGGCATGTGCCAATGGCATGCGTGGCCATTAGGGCCGTGACCTTGATATGGAAACTAGCTATGGCTTGAGCATGTTGGCATGTGCCAATGGCATGCGTGGCCGTTAGGGCCGTGATTTTGCTAGGGAAACTAGCTAGCGAGCATGTTGGCATGTGCCAATGGCATGCGTGGCCGTTAGGGCCGTGATTTTGCTAGGGAAACTAGCTAGCGAGCATGTTGGCATGTGCCAATGGCGCGCACGACCATGTTGACCTAGTTGCATGTTTTGAAAAGTCTAGGGCGCTATGTTTGGCGTGGGCCAAAGGCATAGCGGCTTGGAAGTATGGCTTGCGACACGTGTTGGCATGTGCCAATGGCACGTGCGGCTATGTTGACCTAGTTGCAAGTCTTGCAAAGCCTAGGGCGCTATGTTGGGCGTGGGCCAAAGATATAGCAGCTTGGAAATATTCCTTGCGCAGCACGTGTTGGCATGTGCCAATGGCACGTGCGGCCATGTTGACCTAGTTGCAAGTCTTGCAAGCCTAGGGCGCTATGTTGGGCGTGGGCCAAAGGCATAGCGGCTTGGAAATATGGCTTGAGGCACGTGTTGGCATGTGCCAATGGCACGTGCGGCCATGTTGACCTAGTTGCAAGTCTTGCAAGCCTAGGGCGCTATGTTGGGCATGGGCCAAAGGCATAGCGGCTTGGAATTTGGCGTTGTTTCCATGGTGCGCATGGTGCGGCTTGGTTTGGCATGGTTGCCATGGTGCGCAGAGTGCGACTTGGCTTGGCATGGTTGCCATGGTGCGCAGAATGCGGCTTGGTTTGGCATGGTTGCCATGGTGCGCAGTATGCGGCTTGGTTTGGCATTGTTGCCATGGTGCGCAGTATGCGGCTTGGTTTGGCATGGTTGCATATGGTGCGCAGATGCTGGCTTTGGTTTGGCATGGTTGCCATGGTGCGCAGATGCGGCTTGTTTGGCATGGTTGCCATGGTGCTAGAGATGCGGCTTGGTTTGGCATGGTTGCCATGGTGCGCAATGATATGCCTGGCTTTGGCATGGTTGCCATGGTGCGCAGTGATGCGGCTTGGTTTGGCATGGTTGCCATGGTGCGCAAAGATGCGGCTCGGTTTGGCATGGTTGCCATGGTGCGCAGATGCGCTTGATTTGGCATTGTTGCCATGGTGCGCAGGGTGCGGCTTGGTTTGGCATTGTTGCCATGGTGAGCAGATATGCGGCTTGATTTGGCATTGTTGCCATGGTGCGCAGTATGCGGCTTGGTTTGGCATTGTTGCCATGGTGCGCAGTATGCGGCTTGATTTGGCATTGTTGCCATGGTGCGCTGGGTGCCGCTTGGTTTGGCATTGTTTCCATGGTGCGCAGTATGCGGCTTGATTTGGCATTGTTGCCGTGGTGCGCAGTATGCGGCTTAGTTTTGGAATTAGGGTTTTGTGTCGAAAACCTAACTGGTATTTTGAAAAAATACCCTATTAATGATTTACACCTGAGTTAAATGCTCTTAGTTAATGTGTTGCGGGTAACACTGGGTCATGGGGTTTTACGATTTTACCCCTTGTTTAAAAACCACCATCAACAGCTGCATGCTGTGACCGCCAAACCAAAACCCTAAAGAAGCATCCCCCAGTTTGTGTTGATGTCTCGAGTGTTGGTTGCATCTTGAGTGCAAGTGGCGCTGCAAGTGGCGCGTGTGGCATGTGCCAATGGCATGTGTCAATGCCTTGGTGGTAGGTTGCACGGTTTGCAAGTTAGGCTACCAGCGTGTGTGTTTGGCATGTGCCAATGACATGTGCGTAATGCCTTGGTGGTAGGTTGCACGATTTGCAAGTTAGGTTACCAGCGTGTGTGTTTGGAATGTGCCAATGGCATGTGCGGAATGCCTTGGTGGTAGGTTGCACGGTTTGCAATTTAGGTTACCAGCGTGTGTGTTTGGCATGTGCGGAATGCCTTGGTGGTAGGTTACACGGTTTGCAAGTTAGGCTACCAGCGAGCATGTTGGCATGTGCCAATGGCACGTACGGCCATGTTGACCTAGTTGCAAGTCTTGCGAGCCTAGGGCGCTATATTTGGCGTGGGCCAATGGCAAAGCGGCTTGGAAATATGGCTTGCGATACGTGTTGGCATGTTCCAATGGCACGTACGGCCGTGGTGACCTAGTTTCAAGTCTTGCAAGCCTAGGGCGCTATATTTGGCGTGGGCCAAAGGCATAGCGGCTTGGAAATATGGCTTGCGACACGTATTGGCATGTGCCAATGGCACGTGCGGCCATGTTAACGTAGTTGCAAGTCTTGCAAGCCTAGGGCGCTATATTTGTCGTGGGCCAAAGGCATAGCGGCTTGGAAATATGGCTTGCGACACGTATTGGCATGTGCCAATGGCACGTGCGGCCATGTTGACCTAGTTGCAAGTCTTGCAAGCCTAGGGCGCTATATTTGGCGTGGGCCAAAGGCATAGCGGCTTGGAAATATGGCTTGCGACACTTATTAGCATGTGCCAATGGCACGTGCGGCCATGTTGACCTAGTTGCAAGTCTTGCAAGCCTAGGGCGCTATATTTGGCGTGGGCCAAAGGCATACGGCTTGGAGATATGGCTTGCGACACGTATTGGCATGTGCCAATGGCACGTGCGGCCATGTTGACCTAGTTGCAAGTCTTGCAAGCCTAGGGCGCTATATTTGGCGTGGGCCAAAGGCATAGCGGCTTGGAGATATGGCTTGCGACACGTATTGGCATGTGCCATTGGCACATGCCAATGGCACGTGCGGCCATGTTGACCTAGTTGCAAGTCTTGCAAGCCTAGGGCGCTATATTTGGCGTGGGCCAAAGGCATAGCGGCTTGGAAATATGGCTTGTGACACGTATTAGCATGTGCCAATGGCACGTGCGGCCATGTTGACCTAGTTGCAAGTCTTGCAAGCCTAGTGCGCTATATTTGGCGTAGGCCAAAGGCATAGCGGCTTGGAAATATGGCTTGCGACACGTGTTGGCATGTGCCAATGGCACGTGCGGCCATTTTGACCTAGTTGCAAGTCTTGCAAGCCTAGGGCGCTATATTTGGCGTGGGCCAAAGGCATAGCGGCTTGGTATTACTGCCATGGTGCGCAGGGTGCGACTTGGTTTGGCATTGTTGCCATGGCGCGCAAAAGATGCGGCTTGGTTTGGCATTGTTGCCATGGTGCGCAGGGTGCGGCTTGGTTTGGCATTGTTGCCATGGTGCGCAGTATGCGGCTTGGTTTGGCATTGTTGCCATGGTGCGCAGGGTGCGGCTTGGTTTGGCATTGTTGCCATGGTGCGCACTATGCGGCATGGTTTGGCATTGCTGCCATGATGCGCAATATGCGGCTTGGTTTGGCATTGCTGCCATGATGCGCAGTATGCGGCTTGGTTTGGCATTGTTGCCATGGTGCGTAGGGTGCGGCTTGGTTTGGCATTGCTGCCATGGTGCGCAAAGATGCGGCTTGGTTTGGCATTCTTTGCCATGATGCGCGTGATATGCGGCTTGGTTTGGCATTCTTTGCCATGATGCGCGAGGAGTGCGGCTTGGTTTTGGAATTAGGGTTATGTGTTGTAAACCTAACGGTATTTTGAAAAAATACCCCTATTAATTATTTACACCGAGTTAAATGCTCTTAGTTAATGTGTTGCGGGTAACACTAGGTCATGGGGTTTTACGATTTTACCCCTTGTCTAAAAACCACCATCAACATTAAGTCCCCGCTTAGCTCGGAACAGGGGCTTTGTCATGAGGTAAGCATAAGATGGTGACAAACTATCAACAAAGAAACCGTAAAGAGAATTGAGGAGGCTTGTCATCGACCTTTTATAAATAGGATTTGGAATCCTTGCCTCCGGTAGTTTTACACAAATCGGGAGGTCGGCATAATCAGTGGGGCCGGTGCAACTCAGGCGGCGTTGGGAAGTTGCGTGAGTTGGGAAACCGAGCGTGCTAGCTGGTAGGACCGGCGCAAGGCATGGTAGTTGTGCGTGCTTGCAGGCGTGACTTGGGCGGCCATTGGGAGGTCGGCGCAATTGGTGGGGCCGGTGCAACTTGGAAGCCGTGCTTGCAGGTGTGACTTGGGCGGCCATTGGGAGGTCGGCTCAATTGGTGGGGCCGGTGCAGCTTGGGCGACATAGGGAGGTTGGCGTGAATGGGGAAACTGGGTGTGCTAGCTGGTGGGGCCGGCGCAAAGTGTAGAAACCGTGCGTGCTTGCAGGCGTGATTTGGGCGACATTGGGCAGTCGCACCCTTTGTGGGCCCGTTTCTTACACGCGTGATTTTGGTAAAAAGGAAAATCCTTCCCTATTTCAAAGTCTTTACGCCTATATATATATATAAAGCCCCTTTCTCCCCATCCTGCGCTTTATTCTTTCCTCTCTTCATACTAGCGGCAAAGAGAAACCGGCTTCCAGGTATGTCTTCGAGTACTTTTCTCTCTTTTTTTTTTTCTTTTCACGTAGGTGTAAACCTTAAGAGTAGGCGTTTCCACAATCCTTGCGTATGATTTTGGCGTGCCTCTTGTAGAAAATATTGTATGTATGCAACCAAGGGAAGTACTGCATATATTGTTTGAACCCGTAGGAAATATTGCATATATGAATTTTCGGTCCTGAAAGAAATATTTGAACCCTGAAGAAAATACTGCGTGTGTATTTTGAACCCGTAGAGGATGCTCCGTATATAATTCTGAACCCGAAGAACGATACTGTAGGCGTATTTGAGCCCGTACGAAACGCTGCATGTATATTTCGAACCCGTAGAGAACCCTGTATGAATCCCCAAGAAGGATACTGTGTATACGCTTCATATGACTTCGAACCCGCAGGAAATATTGTATATATGATTTTTGCTTCTTGAAAAAGAAGTACCATTGTGCAGTTTTGAACCAATAGAAAAATGCTCCATATATATTTTTGAACCCGAAGAAGGATACTGTAGACACACATGTACCCGTATAGAATGCCGCGTATATAGTCTCAAACCCGAAGAAAATACTGCGTATATAGTCTTGAACTCAAATAAAATACGTCCTCCTTCCCCTTCCCCTTTCTCTTTTTTTTTTTTTTTTGTTGGGTACGATTATGTGTTAGGGAGATAACTTCGCCTTTCTCCGTTTGTTTTGTGCAGATATCTTATGACCAAATTGTTATGAAGGAATTCGATAAGATGTTACCTGAAACAAATTTCACTTCGTCGAAGGATGCTCATAATTCCAAGCCGAACATAGATGATGAATTCTTCACTAGAGCCCTCGCCCCTGGCTCGGAAGAATCACCCAGGTTTCGTGCCGATTTTGCTAACCGGTGGTGAGGATGACAGGAAGACACGTTCGGTTCGCCCAGAGAGCACCATTCGGTTCTGTCTTCATAAAGGGGTATATTCCTCTTCCAACATTGACTTCAGGATGTGTTAAAGTCCATTGCGTTCTTTTGACATATGGGTTGAATTCATGGTGAGCAAGGAGCGTATAAATACCAACTTGACTCGAGCGCAGGTCATTGATCTGTCAAGACTTGAAGAAATCTCCAGTTAGGAAGGACATCCCGGGCTTGGTTGCTTTCATCTCCGAGATGGTGTTCGGACACCCATACAATCATATGTAGATGGGGTGAGATAACTTTCTCCTTGGAGAGTGTGGCTCTCTTGCTGAATCTTCCGGTAACTGGGAATCTTAGAATCCAATTATCTGCAAGTGAGGTGAAGATGCGGGATGACCTGGCCGCTAAGTTGGGGGATTTTGCTCGGAAAGACTCCATTGCGAAGTCGAAGGATTCTGCCCGGAAAGAGGATGAAAGGTGCCCTTACGGTTGGTGGATATCTCAATGGTTTCCGGACGAGTTGGAGCCACGAACAGAAAAGCGGTGATCTTCATGTCGCAGCATTTTTGGCTCTCTGGTTGTCCGGAGACATTTTTGATGATGATTCCGGCAAGAAAGGAATAAGACCGGAGTTGCTAGAGATTCTTTGTGAAGTTGGCAAAGGGTGAAGTTCTTCCCATTGGCAAGCTGTTCCTTGGTTCCCTGTATGTGCATCTGGATCACCTAGTTGTGAACATGAAAGTTTCGAATGGTTTCATGAAAGTGGATTCATATGTGCACGTTGCTTTTCTGCAAGTCTGGCTATGGGAGCACTTCTGTTCGGAGTATTATTTGTTTTAGATCTGATTATATATTAATTATAGATTGACGATGCAATGATGATGTTAAATATACAATATCCAACTACGAGACCTTACTTTGTGGAAGGTCAGGGAAAACAAATTATAATACATCTGAGCATCCTCCGATACAATCCAATCTCTTTGTTTTCGATTATCTTAGGGATTTTCCTAATTGAATTCAATTATTTGTTATCGATATTCTGATTGTTTATTCTTCTTATTGAATTTCTGAAGAATAATCGAATTTCTTTGCCGCTGCACACACATATAATGTTTTTTCTGTTCAAAACTAGGCTTCGGATCCCAAAGGTTGGCTGAGCGGCCGACTGCTTTCTTGCTGGCTTGCACTTCCCATAGCGGAACTTGGGCCTTTCCGTGGCTGGGCAAATAGCTTATTTTCTCCTTTGCTCTTTAGAGCTAGTGTACTGTTTTGGGTGGAACATAGCACCAAAATTACTTTTTACAGGTAGTGTTTCCAGCAGGCTAATAATGTATTTCCTCGACCAAGCGTCTCGAGTGACAATTATTAACTCTTTACAGTAAGGGTTAACAATTCAAAACACCCCTAGTTTTGAATTTGAAGGGGAAGCAAAAACTCAAGTGAGGGCCTCATCAATGAGATAAAAGCTACACTATAGATTGATTTTTATCACAATTTAGCCGCAACATAAACTTTTTAAAAAGATTTGAAAAGCCAAAGTTTCCCCAATTATAGTGTTTGTATATTATCTGATTCTACTGCGTACAGAAAGGAGTGAGTCTGCAGATAATATTATGACTTAATAGCCAGTTTCTATGCAGGAACTAGTCACCGTTGTGACTTGTAATCAAGTGCCCACATCTCAGTTTGAGGCAAGGCCATTCTCCTTTTAAATATTGTATTATGATGTATTGTGATGCTTCCTACATTGCTATCTCTAATAAGATCGGTATTGGCATCTACTTGGTTGATGAAACAGGGAACTATGGAAGATGCAAAATTATTACAGGGATAGCTAGAGATTTGGAAGAAGCCCAGAGTCTTGCAATTCTTGCTGCTGCCGATTGGGCAAGGAATTTGAATTTTGAAGCAATGTGCATCAACAGTGATACCAAAAATCCAGTATCTTACTTTAAAAATAAGAACAGCCAGACTAGCTGGTTCAGTGACTCTATCCTAGAGGATAGCATTTTTATTTTAAATAGTTTCAGCTTTTATGATGTCAGACTTCATCTTTTGCTGATGTTGCTGCCAAACATTGTAGGAAGCACAATAGTTCTATTGAAGCACAATAGTTCAGGTGAATGGCTGGGTACAGTTCCCCATTCCTATGTCGTCTGTAAAACTCTCTTTTGGGTATATTATTTTTCCTAGCAAAAAAAAAAATAATCCATTTCTTCTTTTATATACTCGTTCCCATTGTGCCTCTTATCCATCAATTTGAGATCCAGACAAGAATTTCACTCTCTTTACATGAAACTCTGTTGATCTCCTACCACAAGCAACTTCCAGTAACTTGCACAATTACTTTGTGTTCCAATTACAGGTAGTGTTTCCAGTGACAATTATTAACTCTTTACAATAGTCGTGCTGATCATTCAGGAAAACTTGGTTAAGGGTTAACAATTGTCGCTCAAGACGTGTGATCGAGCTAATTTATTTACTCTTTGGTTGGGCACTTGTGCTTATTGAAGGAGTGAAACTCCCGTAGTTTTGAAGGGAAGCAAAAAATCAAGTGAGGGCCTCATAATATTATGCAGACCTTGTACATTGCAGGATGAAGACCTGAAAATCACCGACAGGGAACGAGACAAGGAATCAATTTTTTGAGACCCAATACACAAGAATTTCACTCTCTTTACATGCAACTCAGTTGGTCTCCTACCACAAGCAACTTCTAGTAACAATGCACCAAACTTAGCAGTAAATGTCAGACAATTTCACTCTCTTTACATGCAACTCTCTTGGTCTCCTACCACAAGCAACTTCCGGTAACAATTCGCCAAACTTAGCAGTAAATGTCAGACAACAAGTAACATTGCACCAAACTTTGCAGTAAATGTCAGACAACAAATACAACAGGGATAAACAAACCTAGATAAATTCATGCTAACCAGCACGCACCCATTCTGAAAAAAAAAAAAAGAATTCTTGATCTAGAGGCATCACGATCAACTATTGGAATTGGAATACAAAAACATCGCAGCATTTAATCAAATTCAATTGACTTGGACAATTTTTTTATTTATCGTGTGTTTTTAGTTCTTGCAAGTATCATCAGAACGTGTATTGGAATAAAAAATGAGTAAGATTAAAAGCTAGTAAACAACAAGATTAAGTGACTGCCTTGGCAGAATGAGCATATAAGTTCTACACCAAAATCTCTTATAACATTTTCATCTACTTAATCAAAACCTCCTCTTTCGATTAACCAAGCTAATTTCTTTATTTAATCATTTCAAAACCCATTACATTTCCATATTCGCGCAAACATTCTTCGTCATCTGACCCATTGGTCCCTTCATCCCACCCAATTCATCCATGGCTCATCCTCAGCGATTTTGCAGTAATTTTCCAAGGTTTTTAGAATCTTCTAGTTCAAAGTAATCCCATCCACCCTTCTCTATGAACTTCTGCGGGAAATCTGTAATGTCTTTCAGTATGGCCTTCCACTCTAGTTCTTTAGTGTTCACATAGTACTTCACATAGTTAAGGCGATCTTTTACGCTAGAAAGCGCCTTTAAGGGAATTGATTTGATTTCAAGCACACTATCCTCCTTACTATAATCCTGAAATATGACTGTCATATCAATTTATGTCTCGCTCTCGACAGAGGCTTAAAACAAATATTCCAAAAATAAATCTATCCATATATACCAAGGCTAGGCACGGCCAATTGTAACCAAACCAAAAGGCTATCACTAAGGTGAGGCACGGTAGGGTCAATCATCTACTTCGTGCTTTTAGGGTTTTCTTTTTTCGTTTCCTTTTGAAGGAGGCACACTTTGCTTTGGATGCCCTAGTAGAATACAATATGAGTTAGAGAACTGCCCGTCTAGTTTTATAATTTGATCTAACGGTTGTTAGAAGTTCTATGACTGACCGTTGTTGCTGCCCTACAGATAAACTAGCTGCTTTTTCAAAAGGTAAAACCCTAGCCTCTTATATTTCTCCAATCTTATCATCTTAAACCCTAAAACAAAAACCAACAACAAAAAACCATCAGGAGGCAGAAACACACACACAAGAAATTGAAAAACCTAGAAAAAATCCCAATGGAAGAAATTGAAAATCCTGTTGATTCAAATGAAATCTTAGTGAAAGAAACAGTTGATGAAAACAGAGAAGACATCAATACTTTGCAGGAATCCAAAGAAGAACTTGAAACTGAGATTAAAAAAGAAATTCAATCTGAGATTAATCAGAAGTTTGAAACAGACAAGGAGGAAATTGAAGTTATGGAAGTGAAAGAAACAGTTGATAACATAGAAGACATCAATATGTTGAAGGATTCTAAAGAAGAACTTGAATCTGAGATTGAATCAGAGAAGAAGGAACTTGAAAGTGAAGTGATGGAAGAAGTGAAAGCTGAAATGAAGAAAGAAATAGATAAGGTTAAAGTTGAAGAGAAAGTGAAAGAAGTGGATCAGTTGAAGATGAATATTAAAGAGTTAGAGAAACAAAATTCTGATGAGATTGAAAGTTTGAAAATCAAGTATGATGGTGTTTTGCAAGACAAATCAGAATTGCAAGATGAGATTAAAAAGTTAAAGATGAAGATTAAAGAGTTGGAGAATTTTTTTTTTTTTGATGAGATTGAAAGCTTGAAATTGAAGTATAATGCTGTTTTGCAAGAGAAATCTGAGTTGCAATATGATATTAAAAAATTGAAGAAATCTGTGGATCTTCTTAATGGAGATCTTTTTCGTGAAAGAGAGCTTGTTTCTGAAATGGGAACGATTCAGAAGAAATTGGATCTTCAGGTCGAGGAATCCAGGGATCTGAAAGTTAAAATCAAAAAGTTAGAGAAGAATGAAGCGTTGATTCAAGAGAAACTCAGTGAGTTAGAAATGGAGAATGAAAAGCTTGTCAAAGGAAAGAAAAATGCGGAATGTGGAAAACGAGAAGAAAGAAGTCGAGAAGAGATTGGCCGAGTCTTTGAAAGCATTTGATGATTTGAAGCAAGACAAGGAAAGGATTGTGTTGCAGAAGGAGAATATTGAGAAGAATAGAGTTTATCAGTTGGCCAAAATTGATGATTTGGAGAAATATGTTAACGAGCTTACTGCAACCATTGCTTCATTGGAGAAGAATAATAAGATGCTGGGAAGCAAAATCGATGATTTAGAGAAAGGCTATAGTGACACTTTAGAGAAACAACATCTGTTGAAATTGGAATTGGCTTCATTGGAGAAGAATGATAAGATGCTGAGAGATAAAATCGCAGAAGAAAACAAGGAAAGGAATGAAGCATTTCAAGGTTTATTGGCTGAGAAAGATTTTATTGAGCACGAGTTGGTTGATTCCGAGAAGATGAGAAGATGGTCGAGGAATTGAAACGCGAGAAGGAAGAAATAGTTGCAGAGAAGAACAAGATTGAGAAGACCAGGGCCGATCAGTCGGTGAAATCAGCTTTAGAGAATGTGAAATGGAGAAAAGGCTATACTGAAGCTTCGGAGAAACAACAAATGTTGGAAGTGGAATTGCACTCCGAAAGAAAGAAAGTGAAGGAAATTGTTGAAGAGAAAGATGTTATTTAGAGAACTAAGATGAAGATGGAAGATGACGTTCAAGAGCTTAGGAATGAATTGGGTGCGCTTGAATTGTTGGTTTCTCAGCTTGAGAAGTGTTACAATGATCAAATGGATGCTAACAAGCATCTGAAATTAGAGGTTGGGTCTTTGAATGATGATCTCACAAGAGTTGCTGCCGAGAAGAGTGAAATACTCAAAGAACTTGAGTTGAAGGAGATTGAAAACCAAAACAAAGGAACGGGTTCGCTTTCTGCTGAAATGAAAGAGTTGGAAACTCAATATGAAATGTTGATTCAAGAAAAGTCATTGCTAGAGCAGAAATTGGTTGAAGTAGAAAACGGAAACCAATGTTTGACTTCAAAGATGAATTCTGCTCAAGTGAATGCTGAGAAGGCTTTGTTGATGTTGAAGGATGCTGCAGAAGTGATGTGCAGGGCTGAAGACGAAGAGAAGGATGCAATTGTGGAATCAGATTTTGATATGATGAAAATTGAGGAAGATATCCAACCATTTGCATCTGAGTTGGAAAGTATTAAGAAGGCTTTGAAGAATAAGGATAAGAAAATGGAAGAAATGACTCAACAGATTGAGAAGTTGAACAAGTCTGCTAAGAAGAATTCTAACATTTGGGCATTGGTATCTTCTGCAACCACTATCCTTGCTGCAGCAGGTGCAACTTACATTGCAAGAGGACGCTAAATTGCTCATCTTTTTTACCAATAGCATCAACTATCTTTTGTCTGTGGTATGAATAGCATTAACTATCTTTTGTATGTGTTATGTCTTGCTGATGTTGTTAGTTCACGTTGATGTCTATCTTTTGACTGAAATCCTTATGATGTTACTGTTATTTAATAATATTATCTTTAAAAATAAAAATCAGAAACTAGCTGCTTTGTGGGTTTTGCACTTGTTGCTAAGACTTCATTTGCTGAAGGGCAAGGCTTAAGCCTTAACAGATTGATGAGGAGACCGTGATATGCACCCCATTAGAGACATAAATTTAAACTAGACTGATTGAACTAGCTACCTACCTTGGCCTAGCTTAATGAATACTTGGCTTCCACACAAGAACTAGTTGGAAATAAGAAAACTCCATGTCGGGGTGATAATCATAAAGTGATTGATAAAGATTGGAATTGATAGAGATTGAAAAGATTGAAACTTTATCACAAAATCTATAAGGTGATACGAAATCTAAGCCCAATAAAAATACTTGGCTCTCACCATCATTTGATCTGAGGACTATTTTCTGTAACAACAAATTGAGAGTAGTCAAGATGGGATGGGTTAGATGATGTAAAAAAATTGTGTTTCAGAGAACAAAAGTGGAACAAATGGTAATATGCACTCAAACAGCTTACATGTCTAGGAAAATAAAATAAAATAAAATGGAAGCAGTGATTTGCCCGATGCAAATTACCTGACTACATTTTTCTTTTTCAGATATTTTCAATTTTCCATGATTATAAGTGAAAACAAAAAACAGAAATTAAAACTTCTTCCTTGTTGTTAATTGATTTCCATACATAAAATTAAAATACAACAAAGTAATAGTGGGGGTAAAAGTATCAGTTCACAAATTACATTCAATCTTGTGAGTGGTAATTAATTGTTGGATCAAAAACTAAAAGAAATGAGGAAAAAGTTTCGCCAGGGAAAATTATAAATCCTGAATCAGATGATATAAATTGAACTACTCTGAAAAGCAAAACAAACAGCAGATTACAATTCCGGAAATGAATGGATCCAAGATTTAGATTTTGAGAGGAAAACCACCATCACTTGTTTTGATATATGATCAAGGAACTTTTATTTAGTGTTAAAGATTTGGTTTCTTTGTTTCCTTTCTAGAGATATGAGGGAGGCGCAGTCAGGAATCACATCTAGTACGCGTGGATTGTTTAAAAGGGTTGGTTAAGCTTTGTTCGAGTGTTATTCAAATTTGGTTAGGAAAATAACATGAAGAACCTAAGCTTGTCCAGAGGTGTGCCAGTTCCATTGAACAATATAAGAATTTGGATGTAAATTTAATCAAATTATCCCTACGGTTCTAAGCTAATGCCAATTGATTTACTTCACCCGTGAGTTGATTACTTCGCAGGCTAATGCTTATATTGGTGCAATTAATGGAAGTATGTTTGAATGGCGAATGAGTATGGGTCGGTTTCCTAGTCAAGTGGACCATTTCTAAACATCTGGTAGTTTCAATAGGGAAAAATTGAGGCCATGTTGATTGAATTTGAAACAGTTCAAATATTTTATTGTTGAGACTATATTTGCACCGAATTTGCACTTGCATAACGTCAAACTTGTGTTTCTAAGATAAAACATCATTTGTAGGAGAATGCAGATAGCTGAAGAAACTAGACTGATAATTGAAGCTCCAAGCAAGGGGATATTCCATCCGTCCAGATTCAAGAGTAGGAATTATTTGCATCTAACTGGGATGCAATTTGTATGTAGCTTGTATTTTTACTTTTCTGTTTGGCTTTTTACCCCTTGTAAATTGCCCCATGTACATTCTTTCTCTCTAATAAACTTCTTCTTTATCAAAAACAAAAATGAATTGTTTGCATCTAGGTGCGAGCATTGAACTAGTATTAAAAAAAAAAAAATCATACATTTAAGACGGATATATTATGATTTCCATTGTTAAAGATTTTTTTTGATGGAGTGGAAAGGCAAAATCAACCAAGATCCAGGTAGATTAAGCAATTCAGGAAGTTATGAAGGTATTACCTCCACATAAATCAGTAATGACGCAGCAAGAAACGAATCAAGGAAACCCTTGTCAGCAAATTTTATTTGGTTAATCCTTGGCAGGATAAACACTTCGTTTCTTCCCTATTCATTTCTCTTCGCATTTCTTTTCCCGATTCATTGGTCTCCGCATTCCTCCTCCGGCTTGTACGATAATCAAAATTTCCTTTCAAATTCTTGAAAAGGCTGAGTACAGTGAGGATGGTACAGTTTATCACCGGAAAAATTGAATTGAAATCGAAATCGAATGATGAAAGTATGGTGAATTAGAAATGTGGTGTATTCAAGGTGCAGGCTGAACAAAAAGACCAGTATGGAGGAACATCACTAGCAGCTGCATTTTATCACTTTCAACCAGCGTATCCAGTTGAAAAGGGAAGCAGGCAGAGATCAAGCTCAAAAGGAGTTTTAAATGAGAATTCATGTGAGAAAGATATCTGAAAATTACATATTGAGAGGAGATATCATAATGCTTGTTTTTGATGGCGCAGCTACTGAATCACTACCACTTGCTTCTTCCATGATTTTTCTGTTGCCGTCCATGAGGGTGATCAGTATATTTTAGGGTTTCTTTGTATCCTCTGTATACACAGACGATACTACTACTTATAAGGAGGGTTTAAGATCTTCCCATTAACTTACTACCGTTCATTTCAATTTTTTCACCATTTGATCTAACAGTTGAAATGCATCCTCTTATTACTGGCGTCAGTGACCTTACTTTTTGACCAGCGTATGAATATGGTTTAGATGCGGCTTTGAAGTATTCTATGACTGACTTAACACAAGCAGACAATTTTAAAGGGAAGAAATTTTGCATCAAACGGCTGTGACTAGTGTTTGGATGCGTTATTACAGTATAGGATTCCAGCTTCTGTTTTGAGCTTTTGCATCAAACTGGATACAACTGTTAGAAGTGTGTGGGCTTCCAACTCAAAACCAATTGGCAATGAGTGGAGTGGCTCACCCCCTTATATATTAAGATCTAGGCTAAGGAGTTAGCAATGTGGGACTATCTTATAGTTTCTCCAACATGCTCCCCCTCCACGTGTAGGGCGGAGATTGAGCCACTACAACGTGGACCTCTGTACGGGTGGACGGGCGCCCATTGGGTCTACTTCTCATTCCACTCTCATACGGGCCTAGCTCTGATACCATGTTAGAAGTGTGTGGGCTTCCAACTCAAAACCAATTGGCAATGAGTGGAGTGGCTCACCACCTTATATATTAAGATCTAGGATAAGGAGTTAGCAATGTGGGACTATCTTATAGTTTCTCCAACATGCTCCCCCTCCACGTGTAGGGCGGAGATTGAGCCACTACAACGTGGACCTCTGTACGGGTGGACGGGCGCCCATTGGGTCTACTTCTCATTCCACTCTCATACGGGCCTAGCTCTGATACCATGTTAGAAGTGTGTGGGCTTCCAACTCCAAACCAATTGGCAATGAGTGGAGTGGCTCACCACCTTATATATTAAGATCTAGGATAAGGAGTTAGCAATGTGGGACTATCTTATAGTTTCTCCAACATGCTCCCCCTCCACGTGTAGGGCGGAGGAGATTAAGCCACTACAACGTGGACCTCTGTACGGGTGAACGGGCAGCCCTTTGGGCATACTTCTCATTCCACTCTCATACGGGCCTAGCTCTGATACCATGTTATAAGTGTGTGGGCTTCCAACTCAAAACCAATTGGCTTTGAGTTGGAAGCCCACACACTTCTAACATGGTATCAGAGCTAGGCCCGTATGAGAGTGGAATGAGAAGTAGACCCAATGGGCGCCAATTTCTTCAATCAATCATCAACCAAATCAATGGCAAGTAGTAGTAACTCAAGTTTCTACATTCAACAACCTTCAATACCACTTTTTCATGGAGAAAATTATGATTTTTGGGCCATCAAAATGAAGACCTTGTTCATGTCACAAGATGTGTGGGAGATTGTACAAAATGGGTATGATGAAGTTGAAGATACATCAAATCTAGAACAACCCCAAAAGGATTTACTTAAGGAGAGTAGAAAGAAGAATGCAAAAGCATCCATGTACATTCAACAAGGAGTTGGAGACACTATTCTACCAAGAGTAATCCACTTTCCTATAGCTAAGGAAGCTTGGAATATCCTTCAACAAGAGTATGGAGGTAATAAGAAGGTAAGAGAATTGAAATTACATTCATATAGAAGAGATTTTGAGAATCTAAAAATGAATGAGAATGAATGTTTGAATGAATTTTCTTCAAGAGTTGTTGAAATTGTTAATAATATGTTGATGTGTGGTGAGAAGATGGAAGAAAGAAGAATTTGTGAGAAGATATTGATTTGTTTGCCGGAGAAATTTGAACCCATTGTGGCGGTTTTAGAAGAGACTAAAGATTTCTCTACATTAAAGTCACAAGAATTATGGGCTTCTTTGAAGGTGTATGAACAAAGGGTGTCGAGGCACTCGGAAAAATCAATTGAAAGTGCTTTTCAATCAAAATTGAACTTGAACTCAAAAAATTCAGCAATGAAGCAAAATGGGTACAAGGGCGATTCTTCATCTAGCTCCAATGGAAAGGGAAAATGGAAGAAAGGAGGAGCTAACTCCAACAACTACACAAAAAGTGATACTTCTCAAGTACCAAGGTGCAATTTTTGCAAGAAGAATGGTCATTTGGAGAAGAATTGTTGGAACAAAGGAAAGCCCCAATGTCGCAATTGCAAGAAGTATGGACATTTGGAGAAAGATTGTAGATACAAAGAAGATGAAGAACAAGCCGGTAGAGCGGAAGAAAAAGAAGAAAAACAAAATTTGTTTTATGCTTGTCAAAGTGCCATGGTGACTTCCAAGAGTGAAGTTTGGTTTGTAGATAGTGGTTGTACAACTCATATGTCCGGTGTGAAGAGCTTGTTTGTTGACATGGATACATCCATAAACTCTCTAGTGAAGATGGGGGATGGAAACATGGTTCAAGCTAACGGAAGAGGTACAATTTGCGTGCAAACTATCAATGGAGCGAAATACATTAGAGATGTGTTATATGTTCCGGATTTGGCACAAAATTTGCTTAGTGTTGGGCAACTTGTGGAGCTTGGGTATGCGGTTCATTTTGAAGATGGATATTGCACCATTTATGACAAGAAGCACAACAACAAGAGACAAGTCATGAAGAGTATCAAGATGGAGAAAAATAGAAGCTTTCCAATTATTTTTGAAAAGGAGAAGAATGTTGCATTGAGGATGGAAACCATTGATGAAACATGGTTATGGCATAAAAGACTTGGGCATTTGAATTTCAATAGTCTCAAGTTACTTTCCAACAAGAGCATGGTGCAAGGACTTCCACAACATATCAACCACAAAGATGGAGTATGTGAAGGTTGTGCACTTGGGAAGCAACATCGCCAACCATTCCCAAAAGGTGTAGCATGGAGATCAAATGAACTTCTTGGTTTGGTACATACCGATGTGTGTGGACCAATGAAAACACCAACTCATGGAGGTAATAGATACTTTATCTTATTCATTGATGATTTAAGTCGTATGACTTGGGTGTACTTCATGAGACAAAAGTCCGAAGTTTTTAGCATCTTCAAGAAGTTCAAGAGCCTTGTTGAAAAGCAAAGTGGTCACTACATCAAAGTTTTAAGAAGTGATAGAGGCAAAGAATACAACAACAAAGAGTTTGATAAATTTTGTGAAGATGAAGGCTTGGAAAGGCAACTAACCGTGGGTTATACTCCTCAACAAAATGGTGTTTCCGAGAGAAAGAACCAAACCGTGATGGAGATGGCGAAGTCCATGCTTCATGACAAGGGTATGCCTAAAGTGTTTTGGGCCGAAGCCGTAAACACCGCCGTCTACTTGATGAATAGGTGTCCAACAAAAGCCGTATGGGATAAAACTCCTTTTGAAGCATGGAGTGGGAGAAAGCCATCGGTAAGACATCTCAAAGTTTTTGGTAGTGTGTGTTATTCTCAAATTCCAAAGGTGAAGAGAACAAAGCTTGATGAAGCAAGTGAGAAGTGTATATTCATTGGCTATAGCCTCCAATCAAAAGGTTATAGGTTGTTTAGCTTGAATAACAACACAATGATTACAAGTCGTGATGTCTTGTTTGATGAAGGGGCTTCATGGAATTGGGAAGAAGGTAAAATTGAGAAGAGAACCATTATTGTTGATGAAGAGCAAGAAAATTCAGCAACAAATGAAGTAGAAGAAGGTGAAGAAGATGAGGAAGAACTACCTCAAACACCACCAAATACAAGACAAGGAGCATCTCCAAGTACTAGTGCATCAACATCACCACCATCGGCACCAAAGAAGATGCATAGGTTGAGTGAAGTGTATGAAAGATGCAACTATTGTGTGGTTGAACCGGAAAATTTTGAAGAAGCATCAAAAGAACCGGTTTGGATAAAAGCCATGGAAGAAGAAGTTTTTGTCATTGACGAGAACGATACATGGGAGAAGGTAGCAAGGCCAAGTGACAAAGAAGTTATTGGCGTGAAATGGATCTATAAGGTGAAGTACAATGCGGATGGAACGGTTCAAAGATACAAAGCAAGGTTGGTGGCAAAGGGCTACTCACAACAACCCGGTATCGACTACAATGAAACTTTTGCACCGGTTGCTCGTCTTGACACCATTAGAGCCGTGATTGCTATGGCTTCCCAAAAAGGTTGGTTACTTTATCAACTTGATGTCAAATCGGCATTTTTGAATGGAGAACTCCATGAAGAGGTTTATGTAGAACAACCACAAGGTTTTGTGGTGGAAGGAGAAGAGGACAAAGTATACAAGTTGAAGAAAGCTTTGTATGGCCTCAAGCAAGCACCAAGAGCTTGGTATAGTGAGATAGATGGATACTTCAAAAGGCAAAACTTCAACAAAAGCAAGAGTGAGCCTACACTTTATGTGAAGACTAAAGGTACGTCTATTCTCATCGTTGCCTTGTATGTTGATGATCTTATCTTTACGGGTAATGATGCTCATATGATAGAGCAATTCAAGAGAGAAATGATGATGAAATATGAGATGAGTGACATGGGTTTGCTCAAGTACTTCCTTGGTATAGAAGTTCATCAAAGTGAAGATGGAGTGTTCATTTCTCAAAGCAAGTATGCCGAAAAGGTGTTGAAGAAATTTGGTATGCTTGGTTGTAACCCCACATCTACACCACTTGTAGTGAATGAGAAACTCAAGAAAGATGATGGAGGAAGGAAGGTTGATGAGACTTACTATAGAGGTCTTATTGGAAACTTGTTGTATCTTACACATACAAGACCCGACATCATGTTTGCTTCAAGTATGCTTTCTAGGTTCATGAGTTCACCTAGTCATTTACATCTTGGCGCGGCAAAGAGGTTGTTAAGGTACATACAAGGAACAATGAATTTTGGAATCATGTATTCAAGAAATTTGGATGTCAAATTAGTTGGCTATTGTGATAGCGACTTGGGAGGGTGTATTGATGACATGAAGAGTACATCGGGTTATGCTTTTTCTCTTGGTTCGGGTATATTCACATGGGCATCGAAGAAGCAAGAAACCGTAGCTCAATCCACGGCGGAAGCGGAGTACATTTCGGCATCAATAGCTACATCTCATGTTGTATGGCTAAGAAGAATCATGGAAGACATTCAAGATAAGCAAGAAGAAAGCACCGTAATCTTTTGTGACAACAAATCGGCAATTGCTATGTCCAAAAATTCGGTTGAGCATTGTAGAGCAAGGCACATCAAACTCAAGTACCATTTCATTCGAGAAGCGGTTGAAGATGGTGAGATAGAACTCAAGTATTGCAAGACGGAAGACCAATTGGCGGACATATTCACCAAGGCACTTCCCAAAGGAAAATTTCAACATTTCCGTGAACTACTAGGAGTAGAAGAACATCACATTAAGGAGGAGATTGTTGAGTAATGTAATGTAATGTGTAGTGTAATAGGAGTGTCAGTTCCACATTTAGTTAGTGTGTAGGTGTGTGGCACACATGCTTCTCTAGTCATATATTGACTAAATTAAGAAAGAGAATGTAATATGTTTTTTGAGAAAAGGAAATAGAAGAGATAGAGAGGAAATACTTCCCCATCTCCATTTCAACCAAAATCAATCAAATATATTCAATCAAATCACAACAACAACATAACTATAGAAAGACGCTGCTTCGTTTACAGTTCAGGTTCCTACTCAATTTCGACACTTTCTAAGCAACTTGGGTATGTCTAGAGGAAATATTGAGGCACTGATTTTGAATTTACCGAGGCCAACTCCGTAACAGCGTTATTCTCGCCCATTTCTGGTGATGTGCATCTATTTACCGCATCAAACTCATTCATTTATCATGCATTTAAGTGCATCATATCCGCTAATAAGTGATTCTTTGAAATTTTTGGTGTCAATCCATGTTCAGAGCAGTAGAACTCAAATATTTAAGATCCTCAATATATAAACATAAAACAATCAAAACGCATGGATATTTTCTTAATTGCATTAATATAAAGTAAAAACCCAACTAATAACAACAACATAGTCATATTGATATATAACAGATCTCCTACCTACACTTTCATATTTCTATTTTCTTTTAGTGATTGTTTCACATAGGCGCATCAGGTTTGTGAGCTTAATTTGGACTTGGCGCAAGCATCTACTTTTTTATCCCCGCAACCACTCATCAATGTCAGGCACTATGACTACAAGCAGATATCTGTTTTCTAAATCTAACTGCAACTGTACCCATCCACCGACTCTGCATACTTCTATGGCCATTATCTCATATCTTAGTGCTCCTCAAAGATATCTGCTTTTTTCAAGTCTCTTTAAAGTTAATCGCCATTCATTTTTTCTGGAAAGTCATAGATTCATAGGGTTAGCTGAATACAATCCATGTGCCCGTGGTAAAAATTTACAAATCGAGTGAGTAGGTTATTAAATTATTCACTAATATTATTGTTGAAGATGTTTTTGGTAGGATAATTTTAAACTTGAACATGTTTTTGGTCACTGCTCCATAAAGGGCAAGATTTTGATTCATATGACTTTAGGCAAAAATACAAAGGCTAATCTTAGAGATTTAGATGCAATACAGATAATTTAAAGCATAGGCACTTAATGACACTTTCGCTAATCTTTTTTTAATTACAACAAGACAGAGTTATACCAGTGCTAAGTTATGAAAGCATCTTAATCAACACCGAAATCAAAGATACATGGGTTGAACAAGATATATCATCATAAAGACCACAATCCAAAATTAGATTAAGATTAAATCACAAATTTCAGATTCTTCATAGTCAACTCTCTCATGGTCCTTCTCCTTTTTTCTTCTTCTTCTCCTAATTATAGATTCAGATCTTGATGTTGATCCTGATCTTGGTGGAAGAAGGACACTTGACCAGACCAGACCAGGGTGTGGACTTAAAAGAAAACCTTCATTATAGATTTTACAGGTTTGAGAGGAAATATCATAATGCTGATATAAATTGTTGTTGGTGATGATATTGAACCACCATCTTCCATGATTTTGATGATGTATTCCATTATTTTTGTTGAAGGTTAATAGGTTTGGCTTCTGCAAACAGATGAGGGACAAGGAGGCGCAATTGAAATATGGTAGTCGATAACTACAGTACTATTTAAGGGTTACAGTTTCATCTAGGTCTAAATTTCGATCCAACGGCTGATCTAACCTTTCTTATGAACTGGCGTATCTATTATGAACGGTGCTGATTATGTGTTTGAGGACACGTGTAGAGATTTTAAGATTTGCTTTGAAAATATCTTGTCTGAATGTGTATGGTCAGTCACATTTCAGCCGTTAGATGAATAATAACCCTAACGACAGAGCTGCAATACTTTGTAAGTGTATTGTTTGCTACTAGGGCATCCAAAGTAACTGAGCCGCTCTCGTCTGTAGATAATGAAACCCTAAAGAAAGTAACAGTATATAACAAAAGCATGGCAGAAGCCAGTGGTGGTTGTTAAGTATATACCAATAACAAGCAGTACCAGTATGATGTCTCCTCAAGTTTCAGAACTGAAAGAAAATTCTAATTTTTTTAATGAGTAGGAAAATGAATGCAGGAAGAGTTAGTATCTATAGAAACATACGGGCATTCTATAAAGAAAAATAATAAAATTGAATCTTCCAGAGAAAGGGTTTTCTTAATTTCTTTCTTGTCCAACCTTGTGCAACAAATTGCCGTGTTTGTGGAAATATAGAATAGGCTGATTTCTTTGGAGATGCATATAATGAATCCTCTTCACAACTTTGAATTGCTTCTACCTAATATTGCACTCTAGCATCATCAAAATTGCATCTGCCTAACAGCCATTATTTTCATTGGTGATCAAAATTTATAAAACTATCTAATTATGACCGGGACCTCTAGACCAAACACATACACCGAACAGTGCATGTACAATTCCTTAAAGTCTGATGCGGAATATGAGGTGATTAAAGTCTTATTACCTTCATCAAATGAGGTGATTATAGTCTGATGCGGAACATGGATGATCAATTGATAATTTGGATTGTTCAACCATGAGATATTTGGGTTGCTTTGAATTTGATAATTGTGTGATATATGATACAATACCAAATTCGAATGACTATAAGTCTATAAACATCACCAAATGGCAATGTCATCATAACTCAAAATCAATCAACATGGCCTGAATTTTTCCCTACTCATCAACATACAAATTACTTAGAAATAGTCGACTTAACTAGGAACCGGAATTTTTATTGACACGGCCAGATATTCAGAGTAGGTCACTAAAACCCACGACTTCATTACAACAAATCGATTATCAAACAAGTTATGGAGATAATCTCATTGTAATTGTACAATATGCACTGAAGGATCACTGGTGTGGACACAGGTGTAGGTTAGACTACCTTCCAGGCGCAGTTAGATGTGCGCTAGGAGTATGTAAAATTCGCTACAATGTAAACAACTGACCGTGATGGAGCCGAATTGCCTGGTTCTTAAAATTTGAGAATTTTCTTCCCGTATTGCTTGTCCATACACTCATTTGCTTTTTCTATTTTAGAGTTTTCCTCCTTATTGCTTGCCCATAAACACATCGAGAAACGTGTACCAGACTAGATATGTAGGAGCTAACAAAGAGACAATACCAAAAATATTGGTGCAAGCAAAAAAATTTTCTTCCGACGAATATGGTCCTTTTCTGAATAATACGGTAACAATGGGATTATTATCATAGCTTGTTATATATATAATTGATAGAACGATTTGTCATTTGTGGTGTTTGATTTAGGGATTCTGAATCTCTATTGATTGCCGTGGCTGGGGCTTTAAAAATTCACTAGTACCAGATATGGCTACAGACTGTTCTTTTAAGCTTTTGAATTATTGCATTTTGGCACTAAGTGTGGAATTAACTCCATGTCGAGTGGTAATAATGTGATACTCCATCGTTTTTTTTTGGATAGGAAATCAAAATACTTTGAAGATTGAAATTGACATCCATGATAACGAAAAAGGAAGTGCCTACACAAACTAGCCTAAGTCTTATGGGCTAGATTGGAGGTGCTAGATTAGCACTTAAGTGTTGCAATTCAAAAAAAAAGTGTGGCAAAAAAAGTTAACACTAGTTCTCTCTCCTACCAGTTGCTAGTATGTGAACTAGCATGCTAGATAGTTACGCTGAATGATTCAACGCTGTGCTTGAAAAACTAGCTGCTAGATTAGCACTCCCATAAGACTTAGGAGTAGTCCTGACTGCTAATCTAGGTGCTAGACTAGCACCCCATATGACTTAGTCTTAACTAGGCCATGTGATGTGACATAAAGCAAACCAGCTACAAGCAAGATAGGCAACAAAGTTCTTCGTAGCACTAACACTGTTGAAAAAAAAAAAAAAGAGACGCTACTGTGGTTCTTAGTTTGATTCCTGCTAAATCTTGTTCTTCAAAGTCAGCTTCCTATTCAAGTCAAGTTTACCATTTCTAAGCGAACTTGTAAGCATGTCTAGGGGAAAATTCTAAAGAAAATTTTGTGACGACATTTTAACTCCTCACCCATTTGGTGGTGCTGTGTTGGATTATATGTGCATCTATTTTCCAAATCAAACTCAATCAGACTTGAATTCGTATAGGCAACATACTGTATGCTTTTACAGCATCCAAATTACAATTTCGTAAATTATATATAAAAAATGTATCCATAGATTGCATCCAAATTAGTAACACTTTGATGGATAAATTCCAATAAAGAAAACCCTAAAAAATGCAAGGGAAGAAAAAAAGATTTGCACTTTGAGAGGAGAAATCCTAATGCTGAATTGCTTGATGTTGTTGTTGACGATTCTATTATTGATTCACCATCACTTGCTTTTTCCATGATTTTCTTGCAGGCAGCAGAATCCGCTGAAAAATCATCAAGAAACTTCTATTTACTGTTAAAATTTGCTTTCTTGGTTTCCTTTCTAGAGAGATGAGGGAGGCGCAGTTAGGCCAAGTCCTATGGGCTAGATATCTAGCAGCTAGATTGTCAATCCACGTAAGTATGGGCAACCTCTTAAGTCCTATGCGATGGCGAATCTAGCAGATAATCGCTGAATGGAACGGCGCTGGGCGCTGAATAGTACAGCGCTACATCCTGGCGTTGAATGAAACAACGCTTTAAAAAAAAATTTAACCTGTTAAACTATCACGCAATTACTACCGCCATGATGTGAACTTAAATCATTCATTCCAACAAAGGCGGTTTCAAAATTTCACGCAGTAGATAAGGATGAATCCCAACAGCATATTTAGTCTCCACAAAATAACAAGTAAATGTGGATACTGTTGAGTTTAATAGGACCAAGTAATAAAAAAAAAAAATTGGTCGGCTTAAATTCTACTTTTAAATAACTAGAAAAAAAAAAAACTTCTCTCCAACGCTGAATTGTTCAGCGTTAAGATCACTTTTTAAACGCTGAATCATTCAGCGTTTCAATCTCGCTGCTAGTTGAACTGCGAGCACTTGCTAGGAGAGAGAAGTAGACATGAGTAGTGTTAACTTTTTTCCCACAGTTTTTTCTTGGTTTGCAACACTTTTTGGCCAATCTATGAGCTCAATCTAGCCCATAGGACTTAGCCTCAGAAATTATATCTAGTCTAGAACACAACTATCCTTCCACTTATACAAGGGCTAGGGTTAGACATCTGCCGTTCAATTTAGGTTAAACTCTTTTACAACTTTATTATTAGATCCAATGGTAGACACTCATCTATGCCTGACCGTACTTTTTGACCGGGGATATCTAATACCGTTGTCTTTAGTTCAGGTGGATTGTTTAAATGGGCCGGAGGAGGAGTGTTATTTAAGAACAATTTTTTGGGGACTACTCAAAAATGGTGGGGTACTACTCTCCATTTTTTGGGTGGATATTAGAAGTAATATTGAGTCATCCCTTATCTAAGTTTTTTTTTAATACCAAACTTGTCCTTGGTAATTCAATTAGTGAGTTAATTAATGAGTAGTGGGATTAAATTGGCTTATTGAGGGATTAGTGAGAGGGAGTAGATGGCGGTGGTGGTGATTTGAGGTGGTCGGTGGTGGTGGTGATTTTGTTTAACCGCCACCTCTATATATAACTCCCTCTCATCTACTCCCATCACCACCGACCACCACCACCACCACCACCTCAAAGAAGAATTATTGAGAGGGAGTAGATGATGATGAAGGTGATAATGAAAATGAGGGTTTTGGAAGAAAAAAAGTTAAGATCTTTTTCTTTAAGAGCCACAACAAGAGTATGATGTTTTGGGTACTCATGGAAATTTCAAATTTAGTTAACGGTGCTTGAATTGTCCAAAACATTCCTAAAAATGAACGATTTACAAATAAATTTTGGTTTGGTTAAAGTTCGGCTACGAAATCTGAAGAACAAGTAGCCGAACTCATCTGCAATTGTAGTTCGGCTAATATTTCTGAAAACACAGAAAGCCGAACTCAGCTTTAATGGAGATTTTTCTTTCAGAGAAAAGTTCGGTTAGGAGAAGAAAACTCCGACGTAACCGAACTAGGAGTTCGTCTAGGAAAAAAAATTGCGACGTAACCGAACTCAATATGCAGGTTGTTCAGAGAAAAGTTTGGTTAGGAGAAAATTTTTGCAATGTAATAGAACTTTTTGCGACGTAACCGAACTATGAGTTCGACTTGGACTTTTTTTTTTTGACGTAACCGAATTTTTCTCTGAAAACAAAAACCTCCATTAAAGTTGAGTTCGGCTAGTTCGACAAAATTTTTCACATAATTCCTAGCCGAACATCTCTCTGTAACTTCCATTTTCAACTCATTCTGACGATTACTTCTCATTTTTTCAACGGAAAACGAATGAAAAGTAATGGGTTTGTTATAATTTTGATTTTGATTTTGTTTTACTAATGATTTAAATTAAGCTATATATAGAGGTGCCGGTGGTGGTGATTAAGGTGGTCGGTGGTGGTGAGCGGCGGTGGTGATGGGAGGAGGTGATTATATATATATAGGTGAAGGGTAGGTTAGTCATTTCCACACTTTAGGACACTCCTTATAAATATAGGGAATGTAGTCCCCCACCATTTTTGAGTAGTCCCCAAAAAACGGTTCTTATTTAAGGTGCATGCGCATTGTCAAATCAAATGTGAACCCATATTCAAACTGGGCTAGCAAATTAAGACTAGCTGATTCTCACCATCAACTGCAACAAATTGGCACTAGCTGCTGGCTAAAGATGGGGTTATGTTCTCCCACTCCATGCTTTTGAGACTACTTTGCTGATGAGCAGATGCATCAGCCCTAAGGCTCTGCTAGGATATGTTGCCAGGGACAATAGTTGTTGATACACAGACATGGAGTAACTAATTCACCATGATCGTCCTAAAATTTTCATTTATTTTGTGGGCAATGTATGTGAAAGATTGTTTCTCAATAGCAGTAGGTATAACCTTAACATTCCGAGCAACGCGAAACTAGTGAATACAACTCAAATTAAAATTCCAATGTTTTCTTATACATAAAGGTTCTCTCATGTAAAACTCAACTTAAATCTCTAAAACTCTTCCTGCAGAATACATATCATCAGGGATGCATAATTGTTTCAAATCGACATATTTTCCCAAAAAGATGAATCATTATATAACAGAATTCTCCTGCCAAGTAGAGGTTGGAACTTCAACACCGGGTCGATTTTGATTTTCGTGCGGCACATGAGGAGCCGTGGGAATCAATGGTGGCGCATTGTTTGGCGACACATGCTGAATTATATCGTCAAATGACTTGAAGAAAACTTCGTTCACAATGTTTGTAATTCTTCTGACTGCGCTTTCCCTATTTTTGTATAGATTGGTATAGTTGATTTCCACGAGAAACATCATACTTTTAGGAATTTGAATCGGAATGGTTTCTCCTCCCGGGAAAAGGAAAGGAGGTTCTGGAGATTCTATGCAAAGGATGCATAAAATAGCTTCATCCAAGAGTACTTCTAGTGCACTTGCGTCTACATTTAGCAGACCAGCTGCAAAACAGTAGTTGGAAACCCAACCTCTTCTAGCCATACCCAGAAGGCTATAGCTTTCATGCACATAAGTATGTCTCGGTGTAATTCTATGACCAGTCGTTTGTATAAACAACGACAACAATGTATGGCTCGGAATGATTTGAGTGTTTTGCAGGTTGGGAGAGGAGATGATTCCGCTGGAATTGTATTCATTTTTATCTTTTTTTTTTTTTTTGTAATTTTAGATAAAATAATTTTTTAATGCCTTGAAGGTGAACCTAACAGGCTATATATAATGTTGGAGTTTTTACATATTCATTGTATGCTGAGTGTATTACAGCGAGCAAATTCAAAATGGTATTAAATGTGATGCAAGAATACAAATTACAAAGGTCTTCCTAATTAGTACGAGGATTTAAGACTATGATAAGACGAAGTAATTAAAAATCTTGAACTAGTTTTAATTGAGTCTGTAACGCCGTAACGGTTATATTTTTGAATCCCAGTCAGCGCTTCTGCACCTTACAATACAGCAATAATTGCTTAGAACATATATATACTTGTAAAATGAAAATTCATGAGGGTAACGAATGTAGTCTACAAGTCTTTAATGGATTCAGCCAGAGAAGGGTAACGAATGTAGTCTACAAGTTCATGAGGTGAAAATGTAAGAAATGAGTGGTGGTGGTGGTGGAAACCTCTGTTTGTTAGACTCCGCCTTTCTAGTAAAATTTGAAACACTGTCAGCTATCTTGTTACAAGTTCTATTATTAGATATTACAATAAGAAATAAGAAGGGGTAGTCAAGCTTTCATTTGAGTAATACTAAGACTTTACACATCTCAATATCATCAGTTCCATGAGCTAAACAAGTATATCAACCATAATACAGCATCACTCGCTGAATTGCAGAGTCAAAATTTGAGGAGGTTAAAAGAGATGCAAGGTTGTAATGCCTAGTCAAAAAAATGAAGGCCGCTTACACAGCAATCTATCATTTAGTAGTTTCATCTCCATGGCTGGCAGTTGTAGTAGGAAGGAAATAAGGATCTTTTTTGTTTTGGTAAATACTGAATAATTGCTTCGAGTAACTTCTAGCCAGCCTCTTGCAGTCTTCAACCGCTTTGGAATCGAAGGTCTCCAATTCTTTAACAGACTTCTTGAGGTCACCTTCGCAGGCTCCATCCATTAAAAACTTTGCCAAAGTAGTACCCCTGTTAACAAAATAATTTGATTAAGGCTAGAAGTGTATGAAAACAGAAAACCATTAGAAGATATATGTATAAGCCAGCACAATATGGACTTTCCTGATTGGACTTTCTGTCCTGTGCACGCACAGGCACGAGCAAGAAAATCGTTTGCTCCCACCGTTCACATGACAACTACAGGAATGAAATTTGTGGAAGGTAGCAAATCTTTTGTCTGACAACTATAGGAAATTCGACCAGTAATTTATTCTTGTGTCAACCAACTTTGTTGACATACAAATCCGCAATCTGTACTAAAATTGAGATTTTAATTTGAGGATTGAGGTAGTGTCGATGCCAATTAAAGATATTTTCAGGAATCTACAATCACAATTTTACAGTAGAGATAGGACCTGCTACATGTTTGAGTGGATATGAGAAAAGGATAAATGTATAATTTGACAATTACCCCTGAGATTACATGCCCTGTAGAGGTTCTTAAAAAAGGCCAATATGTTGGCTCTTCTGAAGCTGTTTTGCTGTCCAAGCTTGGTATAAAACCCTTATCCTACGGTCTCGTCGTACTCGCCCTGTATGAAAACGGTTCCGTCTTCACCAGTCCACAGATGCATCTCACTGAAGATCAGCTGATTGAGAAGTTTTTTGTTGGATGCAAGAATGTTGTTGCTCTTGATATTGCTTGCATGAATGTTATTGCTCCTGCTGTTGCAGGAATATTGCTCTTAAGCTTGCCAGATGAGATAAATCAGAAGATCTTTTCTTTGGTAGATACCCAAGATGCAGTACATTGGAGTCTTTTCTCTAAATGCCCAAGTCGCAAAGAGTTCTGGAAGTCTCTGGAAACATTGAATTTCGACAAGTCAAGATGGGAAATAAGTTCTATGAGATTCAAACGTTTCGTCACCAAAGTATTCAAAAAAAGATACAGATGTGGTATCAAAATTCTGAAGATGAATTTAATGTCTTTTGAGAAAATGGAGAAATGTTGTTGAATAATTTGTTATGCAGCTATAAAAACGGTTGCATAACCTATTATGCATCTACAAAAATTGTTGCAGAACTTGTTATGCAGTCCAGAAAATAGTTGCATAATACGTTATGCAACAACTTTTTTGTTACTATTGAAACCAGCAAAAACAAAGACTGCATAACTTTTTATGCACCTACAATAATATCTGCATAACATGTTATGCAGTCGTGAAAATGGATGCATAAAGCATTATGCAACAACTTTTTTATAAGCACTGAAATAAAAAAATTGATGCATAACTTGATATGCATCCAAAAATATGGCTGCATAACGCATTATGCATCAACGTTTTTTGTAAGCACTGAAATTAACCAAAACAATGGATGCATAACTCGTAGTTGAGAAAATTATTGCATAATTCGTTATGCGTTTTTTGTTTTTTGTGATGTTCTTTTTTTAGGCGTAAATATCGTTTTAGTGGTTGCATAACTAAATTAGTAAAAGCATGAATCAAGATATGGTTGCATAACGTTTTATGCATCTTTTGTTGCGTCCGCATAATGTGTTATGCATCTTTTTTGGTGGCTGCATAGTGGTAATGTGATGTAGGACATCTCTACGGAAAAAGTTTTGAACTCGCGGTGCGAGTTCAAATAACGAATTCGCAGCATCACAGGCCATTGGATGTTGCAGATATGACATCATGACTTAACCACAGTTATGAACTTATGTCATATCTGCAACATCTAACGACTGTGATGTCATATCTACAACATCCAACGACTGTGATGCTGCGAATTCGTTTTTGCGAGTTCAAAATTTTTTCCCATCTCTACTATCTTCCTTCTATTCTTATTCACATGTTTAACAAGTCTAGTATATCCTGTTTTAGTCTTTTGTTATTTCTTCTTTTAGAGTTTATCTATTTTTAGTCTCTTGTTTACGCCTATATATACAGGCTTAGTTCATTCTTTGGAACACAATAATTATTATCAAGTTTATGAAACTACTCTATTATAGAGAACCTATCTTTTCCTTGTTCTTTCTCTCAAACCTGCTCAAGATATCTCGTCTGTTTCGCATTCTATTCTTCCTTCGCATCCCCTATAACCTCCGTGTTGTATTCCTCTCAACAAGTTCTACATTATAATGTACTCCCTCCGTTCCAATTTAGATGATATTGTAGAGTTTTTCACGGAAATTAAGAAACATCAAAGAGAGTAATTTTTTTCCAAATCTGCCCATATTAATACCTTTCTAAAAATTTAAACCTCCTTGTTTTTTGTTTCTAGATTCTAGTATAAATTATGAATCCCCATGTAATTCCACTTGGGATGACCAAATATCCTAAGATAATAGACAATAGATTTAAAATCTTAACTTCAATTAATTATCTCTCACTGAGAACAAGGGCAATGACTGTTATGTTGTGATTTCAAAGCAGGGATAAATCAGTGAGAATTTAGAGAAAATAGCTAAACTCTCATCTATTTTGGAACATACAAAAAACCCTAAAACATCATCTAAAATGGAACGGAGGGAGTATCAAGTTTTCAAAAATTTTGCCTAAAATGATGATCACCTCCGATTTTTTTCTTGAATTTTTTTTTTTTTTGATATTGTTGTTTGTACTCGTTGCGTTCTTTTAAAAATATTTCCAACAATATAAAATCTGTAAAATTCCAAGGCGCGGACTTTAGATATGTTATATCCAAGTTGCGTTGCCAATTATACCCCTGTTGCATAACCCGTCATGCGGATGCATGATCCGTCATGCAGACATTTTTAATAATTTGAAATAATTATGGGTGTCACGGTACCTAAATTTTTTTAATGGTGGGCCTGACAATGAGAATAATAATTTTTTTGGGCCTGCGCCTAATTTTCCCCCTAGAAAACACGTCCAGTCCAAACCCAACTCTTTTAAACCCTATCAAACAGAGCCGTTAGATCATATACACTAGAAATGAATGAACGAACAAAATGAAACCCTAATCGAAAGGGGATGATTTCTAAACCATATAAGAAGAATAGTCAATTCTCTGATTCTCCCAAACCCTTCAAATTCAGCAGCCACCAAGATATTTCTCATGGCGAATAAACGTTCGAGAGCAGATAAAATTGCGTTCGATAAGAAATTTCGCTTGTATCTGGGAGAATATAATCGAATCCTGATTGTCGGAGCCGACAATGTTGGTTCCAAACAGTTACAGGTTATTCGGCAAGCATTACGTGGTGGTGATTGTGCTTTTCTGATGGGCAAAAATAGTATGATGCGAAGATCGATCCGTGTTCATGCTGAAATGACCGGAAACACAAGAATCCTTGGACTAATTCCTCTTCTTGTGGTGAGTTTTGTATTGATTGAGCTAGTAATCAATTGATTTTTTTTTTTTTTTTTTTTTTTTTTTTTTTATGTGAAGATTTTTGTGATGATTTGTGATAATTGATTCTGATTTTTTATCAGGGAAATCTTGGACTTGTGTTTACAAAGGGTGATTTGATACAAGCAAGTGACATTATCAGAGAGTACAAGGTATAACTGTCTCCGACTACAGTTGGGTTATAGTTATTCCTTCTATAAATAGGGCGTACTGTTTCCTTTGATTGTAGATCTGGCGTTATTTATATTCATTCGATGTTTCCTTATTTTGGTTGAATTATAGTGTAATTATTATTATTATTATTTTTTTTAGAAACTGTAATTAGGTAATATTTAACATTATAGTTATAGATTTATAAATAAAAGCCAGTTGGTTTAAATTCCGGTGGATGTGCAATAAATAGTTGTTATTTAATGATCTGATGTATTAATTGACAAATCAGGTTGGAGCTCCTGCTCGTGTTGGAGTTGTTGCGCCTACTAATGTTGTTGTCCAAGCAGGAAACACTGGATTGGATCCAACATCTACATCTTTCTTTCAGGTATAAATTGAGCATTTATTATTATTATTAATCAAGAGTAGTTCTAATTGTGTCTTTTTCATGCTATTTTTCAGTTTTAAGTTATCATTTACTTTGTGACTTTCCACTTAATTGGGCTAACATATACCTTTTTCTGTTTCAGGCTCTATATATTCCAACAAGGATTAGCAAGGGAACAGTTGAGATTACATGCCCTGTAGAGGTTCTTAGAAAAGGCCAAAAGGTTGGCTCTTCTGAAGCTGTTTTGCTGTCCAAGCTTGGTATAAAACCCTTCTCCTACGGTCTCGTCGTACTCGCCCTGTATGAAAACGGTTCCGTCTTAACCAGTCCACAGATGCATCTCACTGAAGATCAGCTGATTGAGAAGTTTTCTGTTGGATGCAAGAATGTTGTTGCTCTTGATATTGCTACCGAATTCAGTTTACCTGATGACATAATGCAGATAATCTTTTCTTTGGTAGATACCAAAGACGCAGTACATTACAGTGTTTTGTCATGTCGATACCCAAGTCGGAAAGAGTTCTGGAAGTCTCTCCATTCACTGAACTTCGACGAATCAAGGTGGGGGATTCTGAGAAGTTTAAGAGTTTTGTGACCAGTGTCTTCAGTTTAAGACATAGCTGTGGGATCCAAAGTTTGAGGATCAACCTCACATCCGAAGACATCAGGGACACTGACATATACCCATGGGTGCTTTCCTCTGTTGGCGAGAATGTCCAGGAGATCCATATCAGTGGGAGTTTATTTTGGGACTCCGACTTCCATCTAGATTCTGTTGCACAATGTCAGAATTCACTCCAGGTGTTTCATTTAGAGCTGCCGGATTTCGAGAACAATGTCTATCTTCCCACTTGGTTCTTTCTACCTCATCTCCGGGAGCTGAAGTTAGTCGGTTTAAGATTTTATCAAGCACTGGCAGATGGAATTTTTGCTGGACTTCCTCACTTGCAGACCCTCGTCTTACATGATTGTGATTTTGTCCAATGTAATCTGGCTATTTCTTCGCAAAACTTGAGGCACCTGTCAATCATTGCTTCTGGATTTCAATCCCCCATCACAATCCACGCTCCTAATCTGATTACGTTGAACCTGCAAGGGGGCATAACTCTTAATCTAGATGCTTCGGTGGTTCCGGATCATTTGAGATGAATCAAGGTGATTCGTCTTTCAAAACTGTTAATCTTTTTATTGAGCTTTGGTAACAATCTTTTAACTTTTGCATAGGTGTGTCTCTGACATTTTTCATTACTTCTGTTGTCTCTCTCTGCAGATGGATCCATCAATTCTACATAACAAAAAGATGGGAATAGGTAAGCGTCCTGTTGGCATGTAATGATGTCCGTAATAAGTAAACTTAATCATGCGAAGAGATATCAAGTTCCTGTGGGTTGTTTTCTTAGAAATCTCATTACCAGTTGTAACCATGATATATGTATGTCTCAATATACTTCCCACTTAGACAAGAACTATTTTGGCCTGTGTTGTTTACCTATCTAGACTGCGGGATTTACTATTGGCAGTAACTTTTGATAGCATAGAAAATTCTACTTTCCATGCTCCATTTGAGTAGGATGAATTTCAGAATAGCCTAAAGCAGGAGTTCAATTTTTGTATGGCCTCTGTTTAGGTGAAAATAGTCTCTTCTGGCCTATATTGGGTTTAGTAACGTGTAATTTCATTGTGTACGCTATCAGAGTTGTTAAACCTCGGGAGGGACTTGTCTTATATCCTGTGTACTTCTTTGTCACCTACTTCTTAGTTTTGAAATTTGATGAAAGCAATTACAACATTGTCTGTAGTAGTTGTGATTGACTTTGGAAGTTTTCGTTTATGTTGTCAACTAATTAACATATCAGTTTGTGTTTCTCGTGTTTGTTGTTGAATATCTGAGCTGTATATTAACTACATTTTCCCTTCAGGGCTTCACTGGAGGAGTTTCAATCGTAGCTGCCTTCAAGGAGCTGAGGACGGAGGAATGTGTGATCTCTATTACTGTTGTTGGTGACATTAATTATTAGTATAAAGATAGTTTTATTTTGTTTTTGGAAGAAAGAAAGGTAAACTTAGGAAACCTACCTTTTGATGTGACTGGGGGAGCTCTAAGGTTAAACTTCAGGAAGTTTGAGTCAACTTCAGCTGTTGTTCATGGCCTTAGATATTTACATGCAGTAGTTTGTGTAAGACCCTACTTGTTCGGTGTGCATCTACGAAACTGCGACATTTTAAATGACAACTGAAACCACATTTTGATTAGTAAACAAGGTTGTTATGTATATGATGTTTTTGTCGAGCAAGGCCTACAAATTAACATTATGCGAAGTTTGTTCTTCAGTTTTTGCATTGCTTCCTGAAGTGGAGTGCTAGTTGGTTAATGTAACTTGGTAGCATCTCTTAAGGAGACGGATTTGGATCTTAAATTAGGAATTAAAAGCGCTGATATTTTGCTTAGGGAATTCATTATCCTGATGAGTATATTGTGTTCCACGTTTTACTCCTAAAATACATCGACGGAATGGGGCGAGGCCACACCACACCAAATAAAAAATCCATCCTAGGTGACGGTGCAGGGAGAATATACGCCACACCAAATTAAAAATATGGTTAAAAGAAAAACATGCCCCATGCGTAGCACGGGCACAAATATAGTGATTCATAAACATCACGAGCCCAAAGATGAGATGATGTTTTATGCCAGCGATCATTTTTAAGGGAATTGAGCAGATTTCAAATACAGCACTCTCGAGTCTTGTAATACGACTGTCATGTCAATCCTAACAGGTTGAAGGAGTGCAAGGTTAACAATCTGGATGTCGCGCACTAGGATCACAACCCAAGGTAGTTTTGTATGCCCATCTAGGCCAGAGTAGATCAGGGCAGATTTGGCTGGTTCACCCATGGGAAAAACCCCATCAAATTCTCACTCCAGCGCCTGAAAACCTATTGGTGGCCTAGGTACTCTACCTCGGCAAGTCCACTGAGTTTATGGAACTTTTTAGACATATTTATTCAAATCTTTGTTGCAGCCGCGCAAGAAAAAGACGACTTTGTTATTTGATCTACTATCGGCTAACTTTAACTTTTGATCGACAGTTGTGGTTGCTGGTTCGTCCTAGAGGAGCGGCAAGTCATAGTTGGACAACTTTATAAATAAAGCTTAGGCAAGAGAAACAGGGCAATAAATTTTTCCCGCTTGTAGTTTAGCTCAACATGAGGAGCAACTTCATTAGCCTCCATGAATCTCGGTTTATCTTCCATTTTTCCAATTTTCTTTGCTTTCACTGCACCCCTAGGCGTGATATCTAGGTGTACTTCATCCATTTCCGCATCAAACTTACCTACACTTCATTAACTATAAGAACAACGCTACATGTCAGAGGAGGAATCAAGCGTGTAGAAACCATTTTCACTGGTGCCTCAAACAAACATACTTCCGTTGTTCCCCTCAATTCGTACTCTTCGACACAAACAGTAGATGCATTAACATATAGTCGTTTATGTTCTAACGTCTGACCATTTTTAACCAACCCGTATGCCTAGGCCTTGGGGGAAATTCTAAGGCAAAGTTGGTGACAAATATTTTAATTTCATCTGTTTTCCTTACAGCATCAATCAAACTGAATGACAATACATTTTCTATGGGAAACAGAGTGAAATAAGTTCTGGCCTCTGTGTATGTATGCTTTTAATTGCGTCCCTGGTACATCCGGATTTCACTATACGTTTCATGAATGAAAAAAACTGGCAATGACAAGATTTCAACTTCAAATTTAAGTGTTGGTAATTGGTTGACATACATCAAATTAAATGTAATAAACTATGGAGATAAAAGAAATAATTGGAACACAAATGATTAAACTAGCGGATTCAGTTCTTGTGCTAGCTTGTGAGTTGTAATCGAGTCTTCGCGATGGAGAAGGTGGAAAGTATGGCCGAATGCTCAGATCATTCTTTAGTAACACAGGAAACCCTATGTCTACATTGCTGACGGTTTAATCAATTTGATTGATAAAAGAATGATAAGTTGTTTACAGACATCAGATGAGATTGTATACCCCAATTTTGTCTCTTGAATAGCACAGGCCAAACACTTATGAGCCACAATCAAATCTTTAACCGCAATTTGCTTGTTATAAGCATTCAATCCTCTGATATTCCAACTAATAAATTTAGTTCCCATTAACAAGACACAACTCCCTTGAATTTACTTCTTCTCCTTCATCCTCCTTTTCCCGTGAAGCACTTGAGTTAAGTGAATCACAACTATCCTGCCCCTGTCTTCTTTCGACAAGTGCTTTATGTCTGTCCATGTACTTGAACAGAATCTCCTCAATTACTTCTTTAGCCCTTTTCTCTTCTTTGTTAGCAGTTCCTCCAAGGTCACATGACAATTCAAAGACCATCTTCGATGTCGAGAAGATAACCTCATTAGAATCAATATTTGTGTCCTGTAAGTTCCCCAATTTGATCCCTATCTGATCTTCCTTTACATGAAAGAGATCATTCCGATTAGACACCTGTAGAGGTAACTTGTCGCTAACAATCTCAAGAGACACAATATCATTCACCGTTGAATCATGCAGCACAATTTGTAGGTCGTCAGACTCAGCTGAGGAAAAAACCTTATCGTCTGCATGCAACACCAAAGAGTGGTTCTCACGTCTGCATGCAACACCAAAGAATGGTTCTCAGCACCTGCTCTGGTTATCACACAGCAAACAAAGCCTTTGTCTACGGAAGTTCAAACGTCCTCTTTACCTACCCCTGATGACTCACCTGCTTTGGTTCCTGCGTCATCTACAGAAGTTTCACAATCTTCTTTGTCTACACCTGCTTTGGTTATTGCTGATTCACTTGGTTCACCTGCTTCGGTCACTGCATCATCTACAGCAGCTCAACAGCCGTTTCTCACTGCCACTTCACGCTTTGGCCAGACTTATTGCAGACGGTCAATATCAACGCCTGCAGCTTCTTCTGAGATTCCAGCGTTGGTTCCTACAGCTGATCAACCAACTATTTCTGATGTCGTACAAGACCAGCTACATTCTGCTTCCGTGGCAACAAATCTGTTGCAGCCTCCTTTGCCTGAGCAGTCTGTCGCCACTTCCAAACCACCGACGAAAAATGATCACTCCATGATCACAAGAGGAAAGGACGGTATTTTCAAACCAAAAGCTCTTTTAGCTTCAAAATATGTAAAAATTACTGATGCATTTTTTGAGCCGACATGTTATTCACAGGCAAAGCAAGATCCTAAATGGTGTAGGTCCATGGATGACCAATATAATTCACTTATCCAGAATGGCACCTGGTCTTATGTTAAACGTACTCCGGGTATGAACGTGGTAGGCTGTAAATGGGTGTTTCATGTCAAACGACATGTTGATGGCACTATTGAACGACGTAAGTCTAGACTAGTAGCACAAGGCTTTCATCAACGTGAAGGGAAGGACTATGGGGAAACTTTTAGTCCGGTAATCAAGCCTTGCACAATTCGTATTGTTCTCACTTTGGCTCTTACATCTTCCTGGCCTATTCGACAACTTGATATTCAGAATGCATTTCTTAATGGTTTTCTTGCGGAAGAGGTTTATATGAAGCAACCTCCGAGTTACACTGATGCAAATTATCCTGATCATGTTTGTCGTTTGCATAAATCGTTGTATGGTCTCAAACAGGCACCAAGGGCGTGGTACAATCGGCTTAGCGTGTTTTTACAACAACTTGGTTTTGTTACTTCTCGAGCATATTCTTCTTTGTTTATTCGTCGTTCATCCAGTGAAGTTACTTATCTTCTGGTGTATGTTGACGACATTATCTTAATAGGCTCCTCTTCTTCTTATTTACAACACCTCATTGGCACTCTTCACAAGGAATTTGCACTCAAAGATCTTGGTGAGTTGTCTCTTTTCCTCGGTGTTGAAGTTACCCGAACACCTAATGGTTTGTTTCTCTCTCAGCGTCGGTATATAGAGGATTTATTAGAGCGTGCCAATTTGCAAGGAGCTAAGACTGTGAGTACTCCTTTTACTACTTCTACTGATTTAAATCCGCTAGGTAGAGTTCCTTTGAAAAATCCTACTGAATATCGGAGTCTTGTTGGAGGTCTTCAATACACACGCCCTGAACTTGATTTCTCGGTTAATAAAGTCTGTCAGTTTATGCAACATCCTACTGACCAGCATCTGCTTCTTGTTAAGAGAATTCTGCGATATTTGCAAGGTACTTCTACTTACGGTCTTACTCTTCGGCCTTCTTCTTCTTTGAAACTAAGTTTTCAAGCCTATACGGATGCTGATTGGGCTGGTGATCCACTTGATAGATGTTCCACTAGCGGTTATTGTGTCTACTTAGGATCGAATATCATTTCTTGGAGTGCTTGAAAACACAAAACAGTCTCTAAGTCTAGTACCGAGGCTGAATATTGAGGGCTTGCTATTGCTACTGCTGAACTCATGTGGATTGAGTCTCTACTCAAAGAACTTCAAATTTCGGTGTGCACTCCTCCCGTTTTATTGTGTGATAATCTTGGTGCTACCTATCTTACCATGAATCCTATTTTTCATGGTCGTACTAAACATATTGAAATCGAATATCATTTTGTTGGCGAAAGGGTTCAACGTGGTCAACTGATTGTTCTTTTTGTTTGCTCTAAGGATCAGATTGCAGACGTCTTTACTAAACGTCTCTCAAGAGACCGTTTCTCTTTTCTACGCTCTAAGCTTACCGTCTCCGACCACCCGCTTAGATCGAGGGAGGGTGTTAGAGAATAGGAAAACTTTGTTTTTATTTCCTATTGTAATTCTTTTCCTTCTGTATATAGTGTGGTTCTATTAGGAATGTCCTTTACGTCAAGCAATGTAAAACATCTATATAAACATAGTTAATCTCGGGTTTTCTGTATTGTAGAAACCTATTACAATCTAAACTATGTCTTCCTCACGTCTGCATGCAACACCAAAGAATGGTTCTCAGCACCAACATCGATGTTACCAACACCACAACTGTCATCTAGTGCAAAGACACCTTGACCAGCTGAATTTACTTGGTTTTTACATCCAACTACATCCCTCAAACCAACAGACTCAGCAGCCAAAACACTATCAATTAATTCCAACCTAGATGTAGCAGGAACTTGACCTTCACCTCCACTAACATCTAAAAGCTGGAATTTATTGCTAGTAGTGGGAATAATGGAGCTATTTTGAGAAGTGGATACTGCATCTACACCTCCAGCATTCTCAAATATAGCATCAACATTATCAGACCCTACAGGTTGAACAAGATACCCTCCAACTATCTCATTCACACCTAGAGTCATAGGTTTAGATGGCCCAACCTCCTGCACCATTCTACCTGATAGTGAGGCATGACTGAAAGACGAGCTTGCCATTGTATTATTTAGCTTGGTAGACAAGAACATGTCTGTCTTTCCAACTCGATTCTCCAGAGTCAACGTACTAATTCCAATTTCTCAACTCGGATCGACTTAGCCCCAAGAAAAGCGGGAAGTAACTTTTTTGAATTTGAAATATACTGGGCATTCTCAAATTCAATCAAAAGTCTATTACACTCCTCTAATGTAGCCTTTTTTTAGGATTAAATTTGTAATCCCATTCAATCGAACGGCCCAATTCTGGTCACCGTCTTCCACCATCATAATCACCGGAATATCTGAAAAATCTCCCTTGATTTTTATCCTGAAGAATTTTCGACTTTCCTTCCTTAATGTGTTATCCGCAACATCCATGGAACCTCCCAAAGAATTTCCAATGGACTTGAACAAGTTATAACTCCAGAATTGATGTGGAATTCCCCAAATCTTCATCTACTTGCCAAATCTCGACATCGCCTGAATTGGAATTAGAACATGTTGCTCAAATGTAGAAACCGACGTTGTTGAACTTTGGTTTTTATACTTTAACTGATTTTTTAGCGGCCAACAAGAATACTCTTTATGTTTTTTTAATCTTGTGTCTAACGGGAGCACTTGCCTCGCCTAGCTGCATGTCATTATCTGAAAAATGATTTTGTAGACTCAAATACTTGATCAGTTGTTGCTCAATGAAGAGAGAATTGAATAATACTCTCAACTTTTGTAGCTATACATTTGTCACAGTATTCTGTATGTTTCTGATAAGGCGCACCGACACACGTAATGTGTGTTAAACCATCTCTAAATGTGGTTTTAGACGCCATGATGAACAGATAAGGGTGTAAAAGCGATTGCGACTCTTCTAGTTCCGCAATGGATGTTGATGGCTTGGTGTTGACATAAAAAGAGACGATGATACGGTGTCACCAAAAAACTAATGAAATATCTCAGGAAGTACTTTAATTAGTGTTGATGGTGGATTTTCGTTTAAGGTTAAATTTGTAAAAACCGGAAAAATTATGCGCTGAGATCTTGTAAAAGATAAGTCATTTATAAGTGTTGGATACTCCCTCACTTAATTCACCAAGAATGGAGCATGTAGCAACAATCCCATTATGTGAATACATGAAATTCCTCCAGGTTGGAGCATGTAGCAACAATCCCATCCTGTGAATTTCATATCAGCCTTGTATTTCCAGTACTCATTATCAGTGTGGCATGACGACTGAGTGTTACTCTTACAGAGTAACACGAAACTCCAAGCACTATAATGAAACCATGTACGAAATACCCGTACAGGCTGACTCTCGGTGTGTTATACTAGCCCGATTGAGCCCCTCTCGGTATGTTATACTAGCCCGATTGAGCAACCTGACTGACCAGATCGGTCCGGATATGATTCGATCGCGAGTCATCCAACTCCATAAGCATGATTGGATGACCCCAGATCAATTCCATCACCCCCAAGCAGGTATGGAATACCCATGGCCGACCCCGCATGGTCGGTCATTGGCCTAGCTTGCCAAGAAACCGTTCATACCAAGCATTATGGACGGAAAACTCTAAATTAGGGTTTGCGGCATATTACATGTGTTGCAAAGCAGTCTCAACCATCCATCTTCGCAGGTATAGATGGAGGGTGTAGATGTAGATTCAAAGGGCCCAGACCATGTCAACACGATCACCGTGGGCCCGCCTACACACTTGACCAATCGGTTAAAACCAACCATGGTTGGTCGTGACAAAATTTTCACCCAAACAAGAGATGCTGCATGGCTTTGAAAGCCAAAATTAGGGTTTCAAGCCATCACGCGCGTCCATCTTCTCCGGCACGAATGGAGGGTCACATATTAGATTAGCAGTCCGGTCATACCAAAGATGACCACCGTGGGCCCATCTACCTCCTCATGTGTTCGGCCAAGGCATATCATGCCTGGTTAATCCAAAACGTGCGCCCAAACTAGCGTGGCCACGCCTCCCAAACCACAAATTGATCTTGACCGCTCAACTTCGCCGGACGATTTGGGTGGCTCGGATCATGTTTTAATGGGATATTCAGGTATAGGCATGAACACCAGCCTGCCATCTTCACGTCAAACCAATCGGCCAAGACCGAGCCAAGTTAGGTCGTCTTGGAACGCGCACGGAAAAGAGCATGATGCGCGGCCTTTTGCGGCATCAATTTCCTATTGCAAAAATCAATCTCAACCACTCCTCTTTGCCGGTCAAATTGAGTGGCCTAGATCGCACCTTCATGGGACAGTGAGACATGGACGTGTACACCGGCATGCTATCTACATGCACGCCCAGTCGGTCCTCTCCGAAATCCTTCCCATGCTTGGTTTCGACCAAGCTGAAGAGTGATGCTTGCGCACCTCTTCAAAACCCTAATTTCATTAACGGTCGCAGATGAGTGTCTCAAAGATCATCTCATCCGTCCAACTTCACCAGCCTTGTTATACAACCCTGGTCAGGAGTTAATTGGTCAGTGAGGCGTCATTACCCATCAATTAACCACACCATGATGCAGTACCTGCATAAAATACACACGGTACTACTTCACAAGTATCGACTTCCTGAATAATGCGGTTATTCAATTCAGCATTACATGCTATCTTTTGTAGATCCACGATCCACACATTCCGGACATCAATCATGTCACTGGCGGGGGATACATATTTGGGGTATTGGTCTGGCGGTTTACAGGCGTGCGGCGTGCAACACGCCATCACAAGAACGTGTCAGAAGTCATGGACGGTTAGAGATGAACAGGAGAAGTGGGCAAGACCTGGTCGTGTAACACCGACGCACAACTCCACTACTCCATCACTCCACTTCCTCCACTTCCCACGAGAGACGTGAATAAGGCTCAATGACTTGTATAAATAGGTTCTCCGCCCTATTTCAAACAACAACACAAGTTCAGGCGAGACAAAAAACCAAGTGTTAATACAAACCGTAAACACCCAGAGCTTGCTTGCATCAATCACAAGCCTGCTCACCTTTCTGTTACAAGTCATAAGCAAGCCAACACCTTCACAATCTCAACACCTTCTTCGCTTCCCTCCCTAAGATCAACCCCATCTCCTTCACTTTGTGACCGAAACAAGTCTGGAACGGCCATTTCTTGGTTTAGCCGGACTTGCATGCATTGATCTCTCGAATCTACAAGCACTCACCGCGCAGTGCATTTGTTTAAGGTTTAGATTCATTCCTCATCCACACCCCAAATTACCAAATTATACAGGAATAGTTTTCACCCATAAACAATTGGCGACCACAGTGGGAGATTAATCTCTCGGTTGTGAAATCAATTTCTTCAATACTCGATCCTGTTTGGCTAAGTTCCAAGATGGTTGGTCTTAGGACTTCCCCAACAAATTCAAATCCCGGTCGAAGTTCCTCCAATGAAGATACCCCTCTTCCCAACGGTGTATCTGCTGGCGCAACAGGAAGAATCCCAACGATGATCGAGTTAGCTCGGGTACAGGAGATTCACACGAGGAACATGGAGCTAATCAAAGAAGCGGTAAACGGCATACTTGATCTCCTCATCAAGACGATGTCGTAAATAAGTGTACCAGAGACCTTTACACCGGGGACGGATTCCCCTCAGGTCAACAGTTTTACTGTGAACCAGAGACCAGCGGACCAGGAAGCGGCATCTCTAGTGGAAAGCTTGTGCGAACTCCCTGCACCTCTCCGGGAATCAACGGCGGAGACGTTGTTGCAATTAACAAAATAGCTTTGGATGTACACTGGCTCCTTCTCTTCCGTAAATTCTAATCTGCGCCCGAGGAAGCATCTCGTAAACAATGTTACATTTACGTAAGACGACATGATGGCAGAGGAAGGTCACAACCGGGCCCTACATGTTACCGCGCGCATCAAGGGTTCAGAGTTCAGGAGAGCCCTCGTCGACATAGGAGCATCTTCGAACGTAATCACTCTCAAGACTCTCAGGACAGCCAAGGTTAACCCATGCAAGATTGTACGGCAGCCTACCACGATGACGGACTTCGAAGGAAACCAGACCAGCACATACGGGTATGTCAATCTGAATTTATCAGTAGGACCTGTCCGTTCAAAAGCAAGGTTTGAAGTCATAGAAATGGAGCCGGACTACCATATGATACTAGGGAGACCATGGCTTCATGACAATAAGGTTATCCCTTCAACATATCACCAGTGTCTGAAGACCATGCTAAATAAGGAAGTCATCCGTATTCCTGCATCATTGTCTCCGTACGCACCGATATGCGGAGTAGAACTGTTCGAACCGGAAGAAACTCCGCGGGGGAAGGCAGAAAAAGTCCTGCACACCCCACTACCCACGTGGGCTTCAATCCAGTAGGAAGACCGACTTGCATCACTGGAGACTAAGCACCACGAAACACCTTCTCTGACGAGGCGTCCATCCCTATCCGGTGAAACTTCAGCCCATCCTCACACCAAAAGAGAGCGCTCCTTCGAGGCAAGCCGTGATCAGAAGGGGAAGACAATATACCGGCGTCGCTCTTAGCAATTAGCAGGAGAGACCACTCAGTCTCTCCGCCCAATTGAATGCTGCGAAAACGGCGAAACGCAAGAGGAAGTATTGGACGCTCCAGGACAGTTACAAGATGGCACCAACTCTACCACCGACGAGCTCGAGACTGTTAATATCGGGAATGAAGAATTCCCCAGGCCTATCTCTATCAGTTCGACTCTATCCGTAGATGAACGTACGAATATCGTCCAACTACTCAAGGAGTACCAAGATGTGTTTGCCTGGACATACGAGGAAATGCCTGGTCTAGAAGAAAAGTTGATCACTCACCACTTACATGTCATACCTGGATCCAAGCCCATCAAGCAATCTCCAAGGCAATTCAGACACGAAGTGGAGGAACAGATTAAGAACGAAATCCAAAAGTTACTAGCGGCTAGCTTCATCAGACCTATTCATCATCCGACCTGGCTGGCTAATGTAGTCCCAGTAAAGAAGAAAAACGGACAGATCCGGTGTTGTGTGGATTTCAGAGACTTGAACAAGTGCTGCCCCAAGGACGACTTTCCTCTGCCCAACATCGATATGTTGGTAGACGCCACCAGCGGACACGGCATGTTATCCTTCATGGACGGTTACAGCGGTTACAATCAGATAAGGATGTATGAGCACGAAGCGAGTAAGACAGCCTTTCGAACCCATCTTGGCAATTTTTATTATACCGTTATGCGATTCGGTTTAAAGAATGCCGGCGCAACGTATCAACGTGCTATGACGGCAATCTTCCACGACATGATACATAAACAAGTAGAAGACTATGTGGATGATATCGTGGTCAAGTCAAAAGCTCGGGCAGACCACACAAATGTCTTGAGGAAAGTGTTTGGGAGGTGTCGAGAATACAAGTTGAAGATGAATCCTTTGAAATGTGCTTTCGGTGTCTCTTCAGGTAAATTTCTGGGATTCCAAGTGACCGCAGAAGGAATAAAGGTAGACTGATAGGTGTAGAATACACCGTATTTACTATCTAGAGTTTATGCTTTCTTTGCTATTTTTCGTGTGAAATTATGTATTTTACGCTTGTTTTGAGTTTTGTAGCTACTTTGGAGTCACACGGAGGAAAAGAGGAAGAAATTACTCTATTTGAGCCAAAAGGGCAAAATTGTCGTTTCAGGGGCGAACACTATCTGTAGCCCAGCCAAGGTTAAGGGGCAACTCTCTTTTGGAGGAGTACTAAAGCCAGGCCCGCGAGAGGTTAAGGGGGTTTCCAAGTAGGTTGGCCCTTATCTAATAAGAAGGGTGGTCCTTATCACTTGGGAGCAAATATCCACCCAAGTACTTATACCCTAAATGTCGAGAAGATATTATCTTCTCTTCTTTCTTCCCTTCCACCTGAAACTAAAATCGAGCAGTCATGGCTGCTGTCGCTAGATCGAAGTGAGAATCGAGAATTGAGAGAAGAGTTGAAAAGCAGTCATAGCTGCTGCCGTTAATCGAGAGTTGTTAGTGATGATTAAAACTGTTGTTGTCACGGATCTAATTGAGCCTGAGAAGAACCGATTAATGGAGCTGATGAATTAAGTAGAGATTGAGAGTAAGTGCCGCAGAAGAAATTCATGAAGAATGATGGTTGGGTTTGATTTGAATAAGGGATTCGAGATCTCAAAAGAAGAGATGGTGCCGCTGTTGATTTCTGTTGAAAAGAGATGGAGAAGAAGTTGCTCGACCTGCTGTGATGAAACGATGAAGATGGAATTGACGAATCGAATGGGTTTTGTGGTCGGAGATGGGTTCTGTAGCTGATGCCGTTAATGTTGCTATTGCTCAGAAGGGTCTGTGATTTTAATGGGGAGTGAAATGGAGTTGCGCTGAGATGATTTGTTGCTACTATCGATTAACAGGTAGGATTGGGGTCAGTCTGGTTCGATTGATTTTGGTGGTACTGCAATTTAGAATGATGCTGGTGGTGAGATTCAGATGGACAGATGGGTTTGATATTGAATCGGTGGTGCTTAAGAAAGAACTAGAATAGGTGGGTTTGATTTAGAATGAAGATTGCTCTTGAGTTCAAGAAAATCGAGAAGAGGATTGAAATTGGTGTTAGCTGAGATAAAGAATGGGTACAGTTCTTGACCGAGATGGCAAATGTTGTTGGTGCTGAGGTTGTATGAATTGCAGCTAAAATACAGCAATTGGGTGAATGAATGTGCGTGAAATAAACTAGATGAATGTTAGGATTTGCACAGGGAGAAGAATCAGCCTGAAATTGGCTTGCGAAGTCTTGTAATCAGCCGAAACTCGGCCAAATTTCCTTACCGGCGAGTCAACTCGCAGCCACCGAAGACCGATCCCAACCGAGTTCAGTGACCGATTCGGAGTTAGTCTGAATTAGATCAAGTCACCGAGTTAGCTTCGACTCAATGAATCGACCAACTGATGAGTAAGCCCAGTTAGCTAAGTCAGAAGCTAACTCGAGTCTGACTCTTCTTCCCATTTGACCATTGACTAACGGTTGACTGTTAGTTGACCTAACGGTAACAGAATCTTGGACGGAATATTCCCTCGACGGACAGAATTTTCAGGTGGCCGGCATGACAATTCCAGCTGGATTAAGCCACAATCCCGCTTTTCCGCGAGCAAAAATTCCAAAATTTTCTATGGACTTCTCTCATGGGTGTGAAGACTTGGACTAGGAATTGGATGGAGAATTTGGCTCAAATTTGGAAAGAGAAGATGAAGAGTTGAGAAAGACTTGAATTTGGAAGTTGAATTGCTAAAGGAAAAGGATTCTAATCCTTGGAAGATTTGGAGAATATTGAAGCCTATAAATAGAGAAGTTTTCTAAATCTTTTAGACACCTCTCTACACACACAACACTTTTCTTTTCTTATTCTTTGTGTGAACTCTTTAACATGAGTAGTTAATTTATTGATTGAGGATGAATTCCTAGTTCTAAATATATGGTTTGAGTTTTGTTTCAATTCTATCTTGAGGTTTTTCACATGATTATCGATTGTTTTTACTAATAGGAATGATCTTAAAGACATTCATGATTGATTGATAGATTGTTTGGGTGGCCAACTAAATTGATTTGTTAATTTGATCTAAAGCTAGTGAAAGTTAGGGGATAAGTAATCGTTTCTTGACTCTTTACATAAGTAGCAAACACGAGACCTTGCGGAGGGATTCCGTGGAGCAATTGTGTGTAGAAACAACGTTAGCAAGTAGACCTTGATCTAAGAGTCTAACTACTAATATTAACCTAATAAGTTCATAAATCTTAATGCATTTATTTAAATTACATCTTGAGTGATCTACTACTAGGTGGTTTGGTAAATAGAATCCGGTAGTCGAGAACTTCCGTGTCCGGTGATACAAGGGATTTAGGGGTTTAGCACCGATCTAGTCGCTTTACCTACGGTTGGTGATAATTTGTGACTTATAACAAGTAGAAAAGAACATAACTTTAATCATTGTTTTGCAACGAAGAAGGATTCCTTGATCTTGTCTCTCTTATTGCTTTCGATTGCTTTATTTACTTTCTTTTGCTTTATATACCCCCTTTTCGTGACAACTTTTACAACTAGAATCTCGTGCCCCTCGTGGGATCGACCTTGACTACCCTATATTACTTGTTAATTAGGTAGTAAAGTATTAATTAATTTGTTGTGGTTACGACACGCATCAAAATTTTGGCGCCGCTGCCGGGGAGCAACGGACGATTTTAGTTGTTTTTATTTTTCTTTTTGCTTTATTTTTGCTTTGTTGGATTCTATTCCGTATCTAACTTAGTTTTTGAGAATCTTATTTCAGGTATCGGTTTTCCATGTATGGTGGACGAGAGCAAGCATATTACAACAATCAATACGGTTTTCAACCTCAACATTATGACAACTTCCAAACATCCTTAGGATATAATCAAAACCAATCTTTTGGCTATGATCAAATTCCTACAGAACATTATGGATATTCTCATACATATCAACAACCTTATGACGGGTATGTAAGTGGACAATCACAAGGATGGGAGGATAGTTTTGTTTATGATCGAGAAATTCTCTAGTTTTGCAGATAAGATGTCTGCCATGATTGGGGATCTTCAACAAAAGTTGCAAGAATCACATCGAGAAATTCAAAGGAATTCAGAGAAATTATACGAACAAATTACTCAACCTTTGGAGACTTTTGAAGACGTTAGTGTAGATTACTTGAGCCTTGATCTTAATAATGATCAATCACCTATTCAAAAGGAATAGCTTGAGGAAGATGCATTTATTGCTTGGAAAAAATTTCTTAGGGAAAGATATGAGTCCGCGGAAGTGTATGAGCGTTGCAACAATGAGGAAGTTATTCCAACTCCGGATCATAATAACGATCCTTCGCCTATTCAAAAGGAGGAGATTGGGTGTGACTTACCTATTGTTCTAAACAGTTTAGCACCCTCACATGAAGATCTTACAATCTATACCGATGAGAATCATTTTAGTGAATGGCCCGATTCCGATGATGAGAATGTTGAAGAGATGATACTAGAGGATGAAACCAAATTGATTGATTTTGTGGAAGACCCAATTGAACTTGCCAATGATTTTTATGATGCCAAGACTTTGGTTAAGGTAGATAACGACGAAGAATGGTTGCAAGGTTTAATAGAGGACCACGATATGCAAGAGGTAAGTAATTCACTTGAATTTTTTAAGGATGACGAAGATTCCGTAATACAAGAAATTGTGCAAGGTTTGTCTAACCCTTTGCATATTGATTCTTCTCCTTTACCTCTTATTGGTTTGAATGTATGTGCTTCGAAAGTATTTTTGGATGATTTTGTTTTTAGATATCCACCATTGGAAACACTTGATGCTAACACTATGTAGGTTTGCCAAGAGGAATACATGGAAATTCCCAAATTCTATGTTCTTTATACACTTCCGAGTGTGGACAAGAATAAGTGTGGGGGAAATTTCTATCGAGCAATAATTTCACTATTATTTTCTTGTGCTAATATTTGTATGGAGTTATTGTTTTCAAAACAGGTATTATGGGTGGATCCCCAAATTTTCCGATTGTTAGTATATGGGGAATGAATCGTGCAAGAGCTAAGTCGGGCCGTCGACTTTAAAACAAGCGCTTAATGGGAGGCAACCCATCGGTTTTGTATTTCTTATCCTTTTGCTTTTTGTTATTTTTTTTTCTTGTTCCATATCATGTTAAAATTTCCCACCTTGACTTTATTAGGAGGATTCAATTACATTGAGGACAATGTAAGGTTTAAGTGTGGGGGAGTGGTTAAGCATGTATTTTAAAAAAAAAAACAAAAAAATTTAAAAAATTTAAAAAAAAAAAAAAAGTTTTACTTAAAAACTCCAACTTTTAAAGATTTTAGAGTCACTAGCATACTTCTAGGTATGTTTACATAGAGATTTTGACCGACATAATTGAACTTGGAAATGTTAGAGAACTACGTTCGGATTTCTTGCTTGTTTGAGTGTTCAATAATGGATTTAATCATGCCGGTGATGCGAATTTGGTGCAGGGAGAAGGGCATTATTAGAGTTGCTGATCAATCATTAGTGGAGACTACCCGTATTCATATCATGAGAGGCACCGACCAGAAATTTTCCATCTACTAAAGAGCTTCTTTTGAGTGTGTGTCACCATACGTTAATTCCGGGTAGAATGGTGAGCTACCCAACCTCCCACCAATAGAAGCACTACTCTTTGATCTCTTGAGTGCTAATTTTTTCAATCATAAGGGTGACGTCTATAGATGAAAGCCTCCTTCTTGTAGTTCGATTTGCAGTTAGCACCATTCTCTCTCTCGACAACAACGGATCCATAGAAACACATTCATCATCAACAAGGAGCGACATCAAAATCTACAAGGAAAGTTGGAAAAAGTTCAAGGTTTACAAGCAACGGAACGAGAAAAAGAGCAAATTTCAAATACAAGTAAAGCAACATACAAAGAGCGGATTTTTACATATATGTTGAAGACTTACAATACAATGAGGTAATTTTATATCCAAGTATGAAGACTTATCATGAAAGCGAAGAAAATTAAAAGGTGAGAATTTTTGAAGTTTATGATTTCGAGACGATACAAGTTGTGAAGAATCAAGCGGTAAAATACTTCTCCCACGGCCATGGTTTATTTTTGTATTTTATTTCTCTTGTTTCTTAAAAAAAAAAAAAAAAAAAAAAAAAAAAAAAAAAAAAAAAAACAAAAAAAAGAAATATTTGTTTTGTTTTCATTTATTTAATAAGCCGTGGGGAAGGAAAATTTATAAGGAAGTTTCAAGCGACAAGGATTATTAAGGTAAATGTTACAAATTGTCAAGGATTTATGAAATTCGAGAGTTTATCATCAATAGTTGAAACCGAAGACGAAGACCAAGAAGATCAAGACAAGGAGCGGAAGACGTTTCTATTGGATGCCGTGAGAGTGGTGTTATCATAATTGGCGATCGGATGTGAAGGTGAGTAAGTAATCTCATCCTCGATAATATGGTTGATTTCCTTTCTTAGAGATCGTCAGAAAAATGGTTTTTCAAAATATTAAAAGATGTGGGTTTTTAAAAATATTTCGGAAGTTATCCTTCCCACCATTCAACGTGTTGCAGGAATTCTCTCTTCATTCCTACCTGCACACATGTGAGAACCATAAAAAAGCCGTCTTTTTGAGTGCAATTATCATAAAATCCTTTTTGGTGAGGCAGAAGTCGAGGCGAAATGCTTATTGATCGTTTCTCAAACACGCATTCTCTCATTATGGTGTGGTTATTTCTCACTCAACATTTAAGAATGAGAATATGTTCTTTAGTATTTCTAACTTCTTATTACTAGCATGCAGAAACTCTATGTCCTCATAGCTCTTTGGATGCTTGGGACGCTTGAATGCTTTGAAGTTGTGAGTTTTTAGTTTGATTTGCTCGAGGACTAGCAAAGTCTAAGTGTGGGGGAATTTGATAGGTGTAGAATACACCGTATTTACTATCTAGAGTTTATGCTTTCTTTGTTATTTTTCGTGTGAAATTATGTATTTTACGCTTGTTTTGAGTTTTGTAGCTACTTTGGAGTCACACGGAGGAAAAGAGGAAGAAATTACTCTATTTGAGCCAAAAGGGCAAAATTGTCGTTTCATAAGGCGAACACTATCTGGAGCCCAGCCAAGGTTAAGGGGCAACTCTCTTTTGGAGGAGTACTAAAGCCAGGCCCGCAGAGGTTAAGGGGGTTTCCAAGTAGGTTGGCCCTTATCTAATAAGAAGGGTGGTCCTTATCACTTGGGTGCAAATATCCACCCAAGTACTTATACCCTAAATGTCGAGAAGATATTATCTTCTCTTCTTTCTTCCCTTCCACCTGAAACTAAAATCGAGCAGTCATGGCTGATGTCGCTAGATCGAAGTGAGAATCGAGAATTGAGAGAAGAGTTGAAAAGCAGTCATAGCTGCTGCCGTTAATCGAGAGTTGTTAGTGATGATTAAAACTGTTGTTGTCACGGATCTAATTGAGCCTGAGAAGAACCGATTAATGGAGCTGATGAATTAAGTAGAGATTGAGAGTAAGTGCCGCAGAAGAAATTCATGAAGAATGATGGTTGGGTTTGATTTGAATAAGGGATTCGAGATCTCAAAAGAAGAGATGGTGCCGCTGTTGATTTCTGTTGAAAAGAGATGGAGAAGAAGTTGCTCGACCTGCTGTGATGAAACGATGAAGATGGAATTGACGAATCGAATGGGTTTTGTGGTCGGAGATGGGTTCTGTAGCTGATGCCGTTAATGTTGCTATTGCTCAGAAGGGTCTGTGATTTTAATGGGGAGTGAAATGGAGTTGCGCTGAGATGATTTGTTGCTACTATCGATTAACAGGTAGGATTGGGGTCAGTCTGGTTCGATTGATTTTGGTGGTACTGCAATTTAGAATGATGCTGGTGGTGAGATTGGATGGACGAGATGGGTTTGATATTGAATCGGTGGTGCTTAAGAAAGAACTAGAATAGGTGGGTTTGATTTAGAATGAAGATTGCTCTTGAGTTCAAGAAAATCGAGAAGAGGATTGAAATTGGTATTAGCTGAGATAAAGAATGGGTACAGTTCTTGACCGAGATGGCAAATGTTGTTGGTGCTGAGGTTGTATGAATTGGGCTAAAATACAAAGCAATTGGGTGAATGAATGTGCGTGAAATAAACTAGATGAATGTTAGGATTTGCACAGGAGAAGAAATTGGAAATTGGCTTGCGAAGTCTTGTAATCAGATGAAGAAACTCGGCCAAATTTCCTTCAACATGGCGAGTCAACTCGCAGCCGCCGAAGACCGATCCCAACCGAGTGGCCTGGAAGTCCCGATTCAGTCGAAACTCGGCTGAATTAGATCAAGTCAAGTCGAGTTAGCTTCGACTCGAGAATCGATCTCAACTGAGTAAGCCCGTTAGCTAAGTCGAAGCTAACTCGAGTCTGACTCTTCTTCCCATTTGACCATTGACTAACGGTTGACTGTTAGTTGACCTAACGGTAACAGAATCTTGGACGGAATATTCCCTCGACGGACAGAATTTTCAGGTGGCCGGCGGCAACAATTCCGGCCGGATTCCGGCCACAATCCCAGTTTTCCGGCGAGCAAAAATTCCAAAATTTTCTATGGACTTCTCTCATGGGTGTGAAGACTTGGACTAGGAATTGGATGGAGAATTTGGCTCAAATTTGGAAAGAGAAGATGAAGAGTTGAGAAAGACTTGAATTTGGAAGTTGAATTGCTAAAGGAAAAGGATTCTAATCCTTGGAAGAGTTGGAGAATATTGAAGCCTATAAATAGAGAAGTTTTCTACATCTTTTAGACACCTCTCTACACACACAACACTTTTATTTTCTTATTCTTTGTGTGAACTCTTTAACATGAGTAGTTAATTTATTGATTGAGGATGAATTCCTAGTTCTAAATATATGGTTTGAGTTTTGTTTCAATTCTATCTTGAGGTTTTTCACATGATTATCGATTGTTTTTACTAATAGGAATGATCTTAAAGACATTCATGATTGATTGATAGATTGTTTGGGTGGCCAACTAAATTGATTTGTTAATTTGATCTAAAGCTAGTGAAAGTTAGGGGATAAGTAATCGTTTCTTGACTCTTTACATAAGTAGCAAACACGAGACCTTGCGGAGGGATTCCGTGGAGCAATTGTGTGTAGAAACAACGTTAGCAAGTAGACCTTGATCTAAGAGTCTAACTACTAATATTAACCTAATAAGTTCATAAATCTTAATGCGTTTATTTAAATTACATCTTGAGTGATCTACTACTAGGTGGTTTGGTAAATAGAATCCAGGTGAGTCGAGAACTTCCGTGTCCGGTGATACAAGGGATTTAGGGGTTTAGCACTGATCTAGCTGCTTTACCTACGGTTGGTGATAATCTGTGACTTATAACAAGTAGAAAAGAACATAACTTTAATCATTGTTTTGCAACGAAGAAGGATTCCTTGATCTTGTCTCTCTTATTGCTTTCGATTGCTTTATTTACTTTCTTTTGCTTTATATACCCCCTTTTCGTGACAACTTTTACAACTAGAATCTCGTGCTCCTCGTGGGATCGACCTTGACTACCCTATATTACTTGTTAATTAGGTAGTAAAGTATTAATTAATTTGTTGTGGTTACGACACGCATCATAGACCCGTCCAAAACTCAGGCTATCCTCACAATGCCGCCTCCCCGAACTGTGAAAGAACTCCAGAGTTTCATGGGCAAGGTGAACTACATTCGACGTTTTATACCTGGTCTAGCCCAACTTACCGCCTCATTCACCACCTTGCTAATGAAAGGAGCCAGTTTTGTTTGGACCGCAACCCAACAGGAAGATTTTCGGAAAATTCAACGAATACTATCATCTCCAACCGTCATGAAGTCTCCTGTACAAGGGAAGCCACTGGTGTTCTACACCGCCTTCAGTGACACCGCCATAGGGGCTTTACTCGCTCAGGATGACGATGAGGGAATCGAACGTCCCATATACTATTTCAGCCGAATATTGAGAGACGCTGAACTCAGATACCCCAGAGCGGAAAAAGCGTGTTTAGCCTTAATCCATTCCATTCAGAAGTTTAGGCATTACCTACTATCTAATAGGGTGATACTCGTGTCTAAATCCGATCCTGCAAAGTTTTTGCTTTCAAAGCCGGTCCTGACTGGGAGGATAGGCAAATGGCTTCTCTAAATGTCAGAGCTAGACATAACGTGTGCATCGCCTAGAGCTATCAAGGGCCAAGCGGTTGCGGACTTATGGCAAAGCATTTCCTCGGAGAAGGCACTACGGGACTACATGAAGAACTCCTGGAGAATTTCTCGGACGTCTCTATTCTGGAAGAAGAAGTGTGGCTCTTGTATTCTCGACAGCGGCTCCGCTACCCCTAGCATATCTTTCGGAGGAGCGGGCGTGGTGTTAGTCTCTCCAACCGGAGAAGTATTTTCACATTCCTTCAAGTTAGACTTCGAATGCACCAACAACTCCGCGAGAATATGAAACTTTCCTCATAGGGCTTTCAATAACTAAACAAGCGAGAGTCACACGTACGGAGATAAGAGGTGACTCCAAGTTACTGGCGAATCAAATGAATGGAGTATATGCATTGAAAGAAGTAACACTAGCCCCGTACCGATCAGAAGCACAGAGGTTACTAAACTACTTTGCCGATGCAACCATAACCCATGTTGGTCGCAGTAAAAACAAACACGCCGATTGCTGATAGACGCATTTATGTGTCTAATTTGTCCTCAATGTTTCGTATTGTTGGTACTCGTTTTTGTCCTTATTATGGTGTTTTGTGTGTTTGTAGGTATTTTTGGGAAATAAAGATTTTTGGAAAATTCGGCTCGAAAAGTTGCTCGGAACACCCCCGGAGGACATTTGATATGCGGACTCTCGTCTTTGGATAAGGGGTAACCCAATTGCTAAGGGGCACCCCAAGGAGGCACCTGCTATTCGCACCCCAGAACAGGTTAGGGGGACACCCATCTTCTTCACGGGAAGAACAAAATTTGGCGGGAAAGTTTTTTTGAAATTGTGAAAGTTCTGTGGAAGAATTTGACATGTTTAAATGAGATTAAATAGCTGGATTTGGCTCAGAAGATCCTGTTTTGACTAAACAGGGATGGTAAGATCCTTAGAACCAATAAAATTTGGCCGAATAATCGTGTGGAAGCAAAACAGGGGAGGAATATTTCGAGCCAGATATACGCGAGATTTTGTGGGGTCTGTTGTGGAGATTACGCGTAAATATTCTCCCTGCACGAGCTTTACCCCATCTGTGATATGCTTGTAACGATTTGCAGTGTGTAGACTGCATGCAAACACGTGAAGAAGTTAAACAGGGAAATTATTCCCGAAATATTGCAGAGAAATAAAGAGAAGATTATCTCGAATTATGGAGAGATTCGGTGGTGCTGCTATGTATTTAAAGGGTGCTGGACGGTAATAGAGGCGATGGAGGAGGATCGGGAGCAATTTTGAACGTGGCAGAGCCGAGAAATCGAAAGCTGCAGAGAATATTTTTTCTGCTGCTGTGATCATCAAGAACACGAAGAACAGACGGCCAATAACCGTCGTTCTTCAACAGTGCTAACGGCTCGCCTTTGGGGGTCGTAGTTAAGGAGGCAGACTTAAAATTTCCGCAACAGCTACACTTTACATGTATCGTTCTCTGTAACAGTCCGTTTGTAACAATTAAAACTGTTACAAATCAGGCTTTTCATCTCTTCTCCCTTGCTCATCATTTGTAAACCATTTTTGAGCATTAATAATGATTTTTGAGCAAGTTTACACCATGATGAGCTAGAACCCATCACTGGGACAATGGAGGAAGCAACTTTTCATGATTGTGGTAAATGAATTAATTTTTTATTTGACTTTTTGCATAGATTTAATTGTTTTATGATTTCTATTAATTATCTGTTATTTTGTCTGATGTCGCATGCTTAGTTTAAATTACTTTTGATGCGTCATGCTTACGACTTACAGATAATGTTTTATTAAATCTATTTTTGGCAGAAAATTAGAGTCACAACTTCTTTTGTTTGATCTATATTGTCTAGAGTTATTGACTGAACCACAAGAATATGAAAAGTAGTGAAATCCTGCGTCCTAGTGACTCTTCATCCTGTGACATTGTATATATTTTTCTTTTATTTTCTTTTATTAATTCTTAAAATCAATCTCGTCAAGTCCGAGTGAACGACAACCCTTTTATTACTACAACATCATTGAAAATAACCATCAATTGCCTAGCAACATTGGCTTCCAAACTGAAGTTTGAAGGGGCGGAAGAAACCCTGACAGTGAAGAGGAGAACCATAGAATCGACGTGGCTACCGCAATACAAAGACACCAAGACCGACGATTGGCGAACTCCGATCATTCGAGAGCTCAACAGCTCACTCTCCCAAGGAAAGGTCAGTCTCAAAACCCTGCAAAACTTCTTCATGCTTCATGGTATGCTGTATTATCGGAATCCAGATGGCTCCCTGTCAAGATGTCTGGGGAGTGACGAAGCACAACTACAGCTGGATCGTATTCACAATGAAATTTGTGGACAATCACTGGTGGTAACGCTTCACCGGCGACTTCAACGCCTGGGTTATTACTGGCCAGAGATGGAGGCTCAATCCAGACTACTTCAGAAGTCTTGCTCAAATTGCCAGGCACCACCACACCAATTGGAGATTTTTAATGTGAACTGCACTGGGGACTGGAGAGAACCCTACATTAGCTATCTCCGTGATGGGATAATTCCTGCCGGTCAAAAGGACGCTATTAAGATGAAGCAAAGAGCCAAGCGGTTCGTATTCCATGAAGGGATCTCAGATCGCAAGAGCTTCGGGGTTATCTCGCTATGATGCCTGGGCTGGAGAAGAAATCCTATCATGATGAAGGCAGATACACGAAGGAGAACATCAAGGGAAGAGGAAACTGTTTCTCCAAATACACGAGAAATACTATTGGCCGACCATGGAGGACGATGCAGCCGTTTTTGTTCAAAGCTGTCACAAATGCCAAATTCATGGGAACCTTGTTCATGCGCCTTCTACCCCTCTGCACTCTATAAGCAGCCCATGGCCATTTTGCAGCTGGGGATTGGACATTATCGGGAAAATCAATCCACCGTCATTGAAGCAGCACGAGTACATCATAACCGCAACGGAATACTTCACCAAATGGGTAGAGGCCATTCCCCTACGAGGAACTACAGGAGCAACAATTGCGGCTTTCATTAAAGAATACATCATTTGTCGTTTTGGCGTGCCCAAGCATATCATCATCGATAATGGCACTCCCTTCGCCAACAAGGGTACACGGAGTTACTTGAGGAGTATGGCATTAAACAGGTCTTATCCACCGTCTACTATCCTCAAGGGAACGGGCAAGCTGAGAGTACCAACAAGACATTGATCCGGATCATCAGTCGAATGGTACACGACAATCCTAAGGAATGGCATGATCAGTTACCAATGGCACTATGGGCGTATCGTACGTCACCCAGAAGCTCCATTGGGGTTTCACCATACTCACTTGTTTACGGAGCGGATGCAATTCTCCCAGCAGAGATCAGAATCCCATCAGCCAGGATTGCAGCAGCAACCGAGATCCATTGGAACGAGGCTGAAGTCTCTGACTCTATAATAGCAGAGTTAGACACTCTGGATTTTAGAAGGAATAAAGCGTAAGAAACGCTCAGGTGTACAGGAATCGAATTTCCAGGGCATACAACAAAATTGTGAAACCACGCATTTTCAAAGTGGGAGATTTAGTTTTGAAAACGGCCAAACACATCCAACAAGACATGTCCGCACCAAAATTCTCACCAAAATGGGAAGGTCCCTACGCAGTCACCAAGGCTTACAATACCGGCTACTACAAGATCATTAAGGTAGACAGAGGCAAGCTAGAAGCAGTTATCAATGGGAAGTGTCTCAAGGCATATCATGCCTGACCACTGTCTACTATGTCAACAATACAGGCATTTATTCTCATTACACGTTTGAATCATCAATTATATTCAGAGATGTGTCAGTGAAAAAACATGTTTCACACATCAAAAAACAATGCAGTTTATTCCGCAAAGACGTTCAGAAACTTTTGACATAAACATCATTAACAATAAGGGAGTGCAGCTTAGAAGAGGCCATTTAGAAGATTATAATTCCTTGAGAGCATCATCTCCAGCCTATCTTTCTGTTCTTTTCTTCAAGTCCTGCACAACCTGCTCCACCTTCTCTGATTCTGCAGCCAGAGCTTTCTCCTCTTCCAAGATAGCTTTCGTAGCAGGAACAACATTTGCGAGGATACCAACTCGATCAACCTTGATGGCATCAAGACGTTGCCGCAACCAGCCCACGTTGAACTCCATGGATTCACAGGTAGATACCATATTCTCCCACTTTTCGAGACTTGATTCAGCAACGTTGCGGATAGAAATACACTCCATCTCAGCAATCATGGGAAGAAGGCAGTTTACCGTGGTGACCAAAGAAGAGGAACAGTGTCGGACCACGTTCCTGGTTGCGATATGACCGTACTTCCTCCACAACTTGGTGTACAAAGGCACAAACTCCTTCCGCACCAGGAATCCACCGACATCTTGGTAGCTGGAGGATAAGCATTTCATGCGAACATCGAATGAAAGACCTGCATTTGGATATTCATAAGATGAGATACCCAGGTCGGTGTCTTTGAGGTTCACAGGGGTAAGCGTGTTTGAATTTGAAGGAAGAGGAATGGCTAAGTCATCGTCATCAATAACCGTCACACATGTTCCGGTAGGGTATCTCTGCAAGAATGAAGGGATTATTTACCTGACCATTATGAAGAACAAACAATGGTTCAGAAAAGGAAGAAGAGACGAACCGGTATGATCTTCTTGACTCGGAGAACACGAACAGGGGATTGATCATGAAGCTCAGACGCAGGTCGTGCACGTTTAACGGAAGATCCTGGATGGTATGAAGAAGACGATCCACTGTTGTTAGACATGATGGGGAAACAAAGTTTTTGCAAGGAAGCTCTACTGTAAAATCGTAAAAATGGTTCAAAAATCTCTACACCTGCATATATGCTGAGGAAACCCTAAAACGATTACGGCGCCCGATGAATGAGGATTCAACACCGACCGAGTCAGGCTTTCTTGTGAACCCTAATCGAGAATCAGAAGGTCATCCGGATTCTAGCGATTCAACCGGCAATGTGTAAAGCACCCACACCTGGAGTTCCAGCTGAAGAAGAATCCTACCCCTAGCTCAAGCACCTAAGGGAGGAAGCCGGTCTGTCAAGGCCTGTGATCACACAGGTATGGAGGATTACCCACGGTCGGAACCCCTCCAGGTAGACTTTCTTTATCTTGTCTTCTTAAGTTTGTATATGTCACCATCTCATGCCTACCACACAATATTGTAACCATTATGTGCTAGGCAGGGGACTTAATGTTGATGGTGGATTTTCGTTTAAGGTTAAATTTGTAAAAAAACCGGAAAAATTATGCGCTGACATCTTGTAAAAGATAAAGCCATTTATAAGTGTTGGATACTCCCTCACTTAATTCACCAAGAATGGAGCATGTAGCAACAATCCCATTCTGTGAATACATGAAATTCCTCCAGGTTGGTAGCAACAATCTCATCCTGTGAATTTCATATCATCCTTGTATTTCCAGTACTCATTATCAGTGTGGCATGACGACTGAGTGTTACTCTTACAGAGTAACACGAAGCACTATAATGAAACCATGTATGAAATACCCGTACAGGCTGACTCTCGATGTGTTATACTAGCCCGATTGAGCCCCTCTCGTTGTGTTATACTAGCCCGATTGAGCATCCGGACCGACCAGTATCAAATCGGATATGATTCGATCACGTCATCCAACTCCATAAGCATGATTGGATGACCCCAGATCAATTCCATCACCCCCAAGTAGGTATGGAATACCCACGGCCGACCCCGCATGGTCGGTCATTGGCCTAGCTTGCCAAGAAACCGTTCATACCAAGCATTATGGACGGAAAACCCTAAATTAGGGTTTGCGTCATATTACATGTGTTGCAAAGCAGTCTCAACCATCCATCTTCGCAGGTATAGATGGAGGGTGTAGATGTAGATTCAAAGGGCCCAGAGCATGTCAACACGATCACCGTGGGCCCGCCTACACACTTGACCAATCGGTCAAAACCAACCATGGTTGGTCGTGACAAAATTGTCACCCAAACAAGAGATGGTGCACGTCTTTGAAAGACAAAATTAGGGTTTCAAGCCATCACGCGCGTCCATCTCCTCCGGCGCGAATGGAGGGTCACAGATTAGATTAAGCAGGTCCGGTCATACCAGCATGACCACCATGGGCCCATCTACCTCCTCATGTGTTCGGCAAGGCATATCATTCCTGGTTAATCCAAAACGTGCGCCCAAACTAGCGTGGCCACGCCTCCCAAACCAAAAATTGATCTTGATCGCTCAACTTCGCCGGACGATTTGGGTGGCTCGGATCATGTTTTAATGGGATATTCAGGTATACGCATGAACACCAGCCTGCCATCTTCACGTCAAACCAATCGGCCAAGACCGACCAAGTTAGGTCGTCTTGGAATGCGTGCCGAAAAAGAGCATGATGCGCGGCCTTTTACGGCATCAATTTCCTATTGCAAAATCAATCTCAACCACTCCTCTTTGCCGGTCAAATTGAGTGGCCTAGATCGCACCTTCATGGGACAAAGTGAGACATGGACGTGTACACCGGCATGCTATCTACATGCACGCCCGGCCAGTCCTCTCCGAAATCCTTCCCATGCTTGGTTTCGACCAAGTCAAGAGTGATGCTTGCGCACCTCTTCAAAATCCTAATTTCATTAACTGGCCGCAGATGAGTGTCTCAAAGATCATCTCATCCCTCCAAATTCACCAACCTGGTTATACAACCCTGGTCAGAAGTTAATTGGTCAGTGAGGTGTCATTACTCATTACTTTACCACACCATGATGTAGTACCTGCATAAAATACACACGGTACTACTTCACAAGTATCGACTTCCTAAATAACGCGGTTATTCAATTCAAAGATTACATGCTATTTTTCGTGGGATCCACGATCCACACATTCTAGACATCAATCATGTCACAAATCGGGGATACATATCGGGGTATTGGTCTCGGCGGTTTACGGCGTGCGGCGTGCAACGCGCCATCACAAGAACGTGGCAGGAAGTCATGGACGGTTAGAGATGAACAGGAGAAGTGGGCAAGACTGGTCGTGTAGCACCGACGCACAACTCCACTACTCCATCACTCCACTTCCCACGAGAGACGTGAATATAAGGCTCAATGACTTGTATAAATAGGTTCTCCGCCCTATTTCAAACAACAACACAAGTTCAGATGAGACAAAAAACCAAGTGTTAATACAAACCGTAAACACCCATAGCTTGCTTGCATCAATCACAAGCCTGCTCACCTTTCTGTTACAAGTCATAAGCAAGCCAACACCTTCACAATCTCAACACCTTCTTCGCTTCCCTCCCTAAGATCAACCCCATCTCCTTCACTTTGTGACCGAAACAAGTCTGGAATGACCATTTCTTGGTTTAGGCCGGACTTTCACAGATTGATCTCTTGAATCTACAAGCACTCACCGCGCAGTGCATTTGTTTAAGGTTTAGATTCATTCCTCATCCACACCCCCAAATTACCAAATTATACAGGAATAGTTTTCACCCATAAACAACTAGATTTCCAGTTTTGTATATTTTTTTTTTTTTTTGGAAAAGGCAAAGTTAAAATAAAGCTAGCATTTTTAGGGGCGACCCCAAACGAATTAGGGGCGACACAAAAGACAAAATAGGATGAAAATGCTTGTATGCCCCTTCATAATCCGTAGTTTAGTTATCTACCGATTGCAAAATCTCATTTTTGGGACAGCTCTATATTCGGTAGTTATATGAACTATTTTGACTACCGATTATAGGCTCAACCAAATTAGAAAAATAGAGGATTTTTGCAAAATCTCATTTTGGGGCAACTCTATATTCGGTAGTTATATGAACTATCTTTGACTATTGATTATGCTAGGATTTCGGTAAAGAGGCCCACTGTATAATCGGAAGTCAGGATACCTTCATTTGCTACTAATTATAGGCTCAACCAATGCAGTTGAAAAAGCTCGGTGCGGGCATGGGCGTGGTATGAATACAATGCCGGTACGCTATACAGGGGGTCCGGGGGGCATAGCCCCTCCCGGCTGTGTTCGATTATAGGCTCAACCAAAATTCAAAAAAAGAGTATTTTTGCAAAATCTCATTTTGGGGCTACTCTATATTCGGTAGTTATATGAACTATCTTGACTAACGATTATGGTGATATTTGCAAAGAGAGCCACTGTATAATCGGAAGTCATGATAACTCTTTCTTTTTACCGATTATAGGCTCAACCTAAATTCAAAAAAAGAGGATTTTTGCAAAATCTCATTTTGGGGCTACTCTATATTCGGTAGTTATATGAACTATCTTGACTACCGATTATGGTAGGATATTTGCCAAAGGTCTACTTTAATCGGAAGTCAAGATAACTTTATTTACTACCGATTATAGGATAATCAAAATTCAAAAGATAGAGGATTTTATTTTGTGAATATTTTATATTCGGAAGCTATATAAACTAAATTGACTCCCGATTGTTGATTAACTACCGATTGTATAGTTATCTACCGGTTGTAAAGGGTAGTTTGGCCATTAAAAAACGGGATTATGGATTAACCTTCCGATTATGACATATTTTGTCCTTTTGTGTCGCCCCTAATTCGTTTGGGGTAGCCCCTAAAAATGCTAGGAAAATAAATAAGAAAGGGTGCTAAGGTAGTACCCTCAAAAGATACAAGAAGAGATAAGCAAAGAGTATAGAGAGCTTACAACAACATTACTCTCTAAACAAACTCGCCCAATCGAATACAAAATCCTCAAACTAAATATTCCTAAACGAAACAACATTGATGGACCAACTAAATAATAACGATTTAATGTCTATAACAAGAGAGTTCATCGGTTTTCTCACTTGTTTCTTCGCAATTAGAATGTCATTCTTTCCAACCACACAATCCACCATATAGCAAACGGCACACAATATCTAAGAAAAACTAGAGGCTTGATAGATATCTTCAGTTTCCACTTCCATAAGAACTCGAGTATCGTCGTCGGATGAACCCAAACAATTCTCAACTGCTGTGAAAAGTGCTCCCAAATCTGACCTACGAAAGAACAATGCAGGAAAAGGTGTTCCACTGGCTCCTCTCTACTATTGCAGAAAGGACACAAGATATTCTCTACCACAATTTCCCTTCTTGATAACATAGAAAGAGTAGGAACAACTCTAATTGCAGCTGCCCAAACTAAAAAACTAATCTTAGGTGGAAAAGTCTTATTCCAAATGTAGTCAGATGGAAATTTTATAGAAGCAATTCTTCCCTGGTCATGCATAAGCCAATTATAACAAGAACTTACAGAGAAAGTACCTTGAGGATTAGAGCTCCATTCCCGTTTATCATCATCAGCAAGCATCCTATGATTGTCTAAGATTCTAGTGAACTCAATAACCTCTTGAATTTCTGAATCTTTAAGCCTCCTGCAAGGATCTATATTCCAACCCGTCTGTTCTACATTTCCGCTGCTCACATCTTCAACTAGCGCTTCTTTCTGCCTACTCACTTTCCATAATCTCGGAAATAACTCTTTAAGAGTTTTCTCGTGACACCATATATCATCCCAAAATTTACTTTTATTTCCTTTTCCGATTGTGATCTTCGACCCATTTCTAAGGACTTCTAAATAATTTAGAATACCTCTCCATGACCCCACCCATAAGTTTTTTTAGAATCTCTAGGAACCCAAGCCTCTTCAACACCACCAAACTTTTCAAAAATAAGTTTCCTCCATAAGCTGCTCTTCTCTTCACCGTATCTCCATAACCACTTGGTTAACAAAGCAACATTAGTATTCTTCAAATTCCTTAAGCCTAGCCCGCCTTCACTCTTCGGAATACAAACTTTTTTCCAAGACCTCCAATGTAAACTTTTCTTGCTAATTGTGTCACCCCATAGAAAATTTCGCATAAGTCTTTCTAACTTTTTCGCCACTAAAAACCGGAATCTGGAAGAGAGATAAGAAGTATAAAGGAATAGCCGCCAACGTGTTATTGATGAGCACGACCCTTCCAGATCTCGATAGATATCTCCGCTTCCACGGAGCTAGCCTAAGAGTCATTTTCTCGATAACAATAATCCAAATAGATTTGACTCTTGTAGAAGCCCCGATAGGTATCCAAAGGTAGGAGAAAGGGAACTCGCTTACTGCACATCCAGCTAATTCAGCACATTACTGAATGCAAACTTGATTTACCTCAATACCCATCATGGAACTCTTGGAAAGATTAACTTTCAGTCCCGTTTTAGCTTTAAATTTTTCTAACACCTCTAACAGTTTCCGAACCTCCTGAACTCTCGCATCTAAAAAAACAATCGTGTCGTCTGCAAATTGAAGATACGAGATCTCCATACCATTTTCCTTAACATAAAAACCCTTGAGACAGCCTTCAATCTTCGCATTATGCATGAGCTTGTTGAAAACTTCCGCCACTAACAAGAATAAAAACGGTGAAAGTGGGTCTCCTTGACGGAGCCCCCCAGAAGCCTTGAAAAAACCCTTCGCCGCTCCATTGATTATAACTGAAAACCTAGCAGTGGATATGCAACATCGGACCCATCTTCTCCATTTCCACCCAAAGCCCATCTTCCTAAGAACACCTTCAACAGAACCCCAAAGAACATGATCATAAGCTTTTTCCATATCCAATTTACAAACGATACCTTCTTTTCCCTCTTTCTTTCTCGAATCAATTAGCTCATTTGCAATTAAGATGCCATCCAAAATCTGTCTTTCGGCTAAAAAAGCACCTTGGAATTGGGAAATCAAATTCGGCATAACCACCTTTAATCTGTTAGCAAGAACTTTAGATAGCACTTTGTAAATGGTGCTCACCAAACTAATAGGACGGAAATCCTTCAACTCAACTGAGTCATTCTTCTTCGGAATCAAAGAAAGAAAAGTACAATTTAAATGCCAATTGATACCCCCATTGGCATTAAATTCCTCCACCACTTTCATGAAGTCGGCCTTTATAACGTCCCAAGATGCTCTGTAAAATTCTATTGGAAATCCGTCGGGACCCGGAGACTTACCCAATTTGAATGACTTTATAGTGACAGTACCTCGTCTTCAGTGATATCTCTTTCAAGCACATTGTTCTCCATCTCAGAAATGGTAGAGAAATAACAATCCTCCAAGTCGACAATCTCTTTTCCAACTCTAGAATATAGCTGTTCATAAAACTCAATCACTTCAGACTCGATTCAATCTTGACAAACAACCTCTTATGTATTGATTTTCATTTTAAATATTGCATTTTTCCTTCTTTTTCCATTTGCAATTTTATGGAAAATATTTGAGTTCCTTTCCCATCAACATGCCAGCGTATTTTAGCTCTTAACTTCCAACTCTTCGCAATCAGAATTAACACTTCGTTATATGACCGTCGAAGACTAGCTCTCTCTAAAAACTCCACATCTGAAATAGGAGCAGAAGTTTCTTCTTTTTTGTCCAGAATATTGATTAAAGCTTCCAAATCTCTCAACTTCGTATCTAAGTTCCCAAAAACCTCTTTACTTAAGCCCCGTAACAACGTCTTTAACATCTGTAATTTCTTAGCAAAGATAAAACTAGAGAACCCTCAAACAAAGATGCTATTCCACCAAAAAAACATCATTTCTACAAAATTCGGATGCTCAAGCCAGAAATTTTCAACTTTAAACGGAAAGGGCCCAAACACAATACCACCACTTCTTAAGGACAAGAGGAGAATGATCCGACATCGTTCTAGTGAGCACACATTTACCGTTAAAGGAAACTTGTCCTCCCATTCACCACTCACTACAAATCTATCCAGCCTGCATAAAGTAGGATTAGATTGCATATTCGACCATGTAAACAACCCTCCATTCAAAGGCAAATCACATAACTCATGTCTTCGCAAGAAAAAATCAAATCTTCTCATATTCACATCTGAATCACTAGGGGTATTCTTTTATTTGGACTCTAATAACATTATAATCACCCAATATACACCAAGCCAAGTCAGGCCACTTTGATCTCACCTCGTCTAGCTCGGTCCAAATTCTCGTTCTATCGAATCTCCCGTTGGACCATACACATTTGTAAGGACACAATCAAAGCCATCACAAATTCTCGTGCCTCTCGATGGACAAACAATGAGTTTGTGCAAAAATTCCACACAATTAAAAACAAAGATCATTCCAAACTGTTAGAATCCCTAGAAGCTCTCCGATTGAATTTATAGCAGACCATTGATGCCCACCGTAACCCCATAGATTCCTTACTGTACAATCAGTCATATGCTCCATTTTTGTTTCTTGAATAAAAACCACAAATGCCTTTTCAATCTTCACCACCGAGCTAATTGCAAGTATACCTACCTTCTCGTTCCCAAACCTCTAATATTATAACTTAGGATGTTAAAATCCATTAAAACAATCACACCCCTTATTTGAAACTAATTTCTCATCCTCCACGTAACACTTCCAATTAAATTGAACAATTTCATTTGTTATTTTCTCTGCTATATGATATTCAATTTGAGAAGATAATGGGTTTGATTCACAGTGTGAACACCGAATTCATGGACTTGATCTATTCACAAACAATCTATACATGGATTGAGTTCATAGACTAAAGTACGAGGATAGCACTTATAGTATGAATAGATGTTGATTCATTGATTCCAAACCCTGCAGGTTTATCATGATCTCATCAACATCTTAATGAAATAAACATACAAAATTAGCAGTAATACTAAATGTAAATGAAACGAGGTTTACGTGGTTCAGCACTAAGGCCTACGTCCACGGATCTAGGGATATTCATTATAGAGCAAATGGTTACAAAGTTAATTCATAGATCTTGGTATTCCTCAAGATCATAGGTTGATATTCATACTTACTTCTCTATTCTCTCTCTTCTTTTTCAGTTGTTTTTTCTCTCCCCACCCCCCCTCTATGGAAGGGAGGTACATATATATAGCTAAACTGAGTGGGTCCCCTGACAAAAACTATTGAGATCTTATCTTCTTGTGCTCTGCGTATGGTCCGCGGACTTCCCTTTAACTCCGCGGCTTTTACAATACCCAAGTTCATCATGCTGACCAACCTTCGCTTTCTTCATTGGTTGCCTGACACGTGCCCTCTGAGTGGTATTAAATGCGAGTAGTTGGAGCGGTCCAGTCCGCGCCAGGCTGTGTCAGTTCTCTCTTGTCTTGTCTGTGTCAGTCGGACTGTCTCTAGCTATTGATTTCATCTCACCTCGTGATGGGGTAGAGTAACTCCTTAGTGTTACGCGGAATAGCATATCTTGGATGCTCCCTCATCTTCGACCGTTGGTCTTGACAGATGGTCGATCGCCTAGATACTATGAATACCGCTACGTGTCCTTACTCCTTTTGACGCGGCCTCCACGTGGATTCTGCTAGTACACGTGGTGATGGAGATAAATAAGTGTACTTACAATTTGCCCCTCTTCTTGTAACTAAGTACTAGCCTTAGTGGGAAGAAGAATCGTGTGGTACGTTTTTATCTCCCTCATAACTTCTCCTAAAAAGGTGCTACCTGCATTTATGGTGCACGTTTCCCCTATCCCGCCATAACTGTCCTTTGGGTAGTGGGTGGTTTTTCTTGATCTTATAAAAAAGAGGAGTGAGAGAATGTGAATTAAATTCACATTCTCTGTTTATTCTCTGTTATATTGTCTCCTTCTTCCTCTTAACTCCTTCTGACGCCCTTATTACTGCTGCTGTTGTTGCTGCTGCTGCTGTTACCGCTGTCGCTGCTACTTCCGCTTTTGCTGTCACCTTTGTTACTGTTGTTGCTTTACTTTTTGAGGTTCAGGTATGATTTCTTACTCCGTTTTCTTGCCCTGTCTATCCTTGTTGAGTTTTTGATTTTTGCGGTGATGTGTTGATGATGATTTTATTCTTGTGTATGTTCTGAGGTTTGCTGAGCCATATGTTTTATCGGCCCTGCTTTGATTTTATTTTTCTCCTCTTGAGCTTGAATAATAGTTTTTAAGTAACTGTAGATGAAATCTAGGGTTTTTTGGCGCCTGCTGCTGTTCTTGAGATTTTCTTGCTTTTCAATCTTCCTTGCCTCTGATTTGTTCTTTTATTTGTGTTTGTGTCCGTAGGTATGTCGAATCATCCGCGGGTTCCTTACCAAACTCCTCCGTCGAGTCCTCACAGATCTCCTCGGAGTGATTCCAATATTAGGGATGAGGCTTCGCCTTCACTTACCCATGGTAACCCTCGGGAAGGACGAACATCTTCGTCCTCTGGTCAGAGGCCTTCATTTAAAAGGGGCGATACGCCACGGGGGTCTAGGTACGCCGTGAATCGCCCTAGAAGTGGGTCTCCGAAGAGACAGCAGACTCCGCGCGTTGATCCTCTAGATGTACAGCCTCTCCGTACCAAACCTCCACCGCGGACTAATCCACCTGTGCCTAATTTAGGTAAGTCGACTAAGACTCTATCTTCAAAGAGAAAGGCTGCGGAAATAGAATCTTCGGGAGATGTAGTTCCTCTTAAGAAGAAGGCAGCGGATTCTGCGGAAGATACTACTGGAGATGCTTTCGAGGATGACTCTGCTGTCACTTTTCGACCTTTACCTTTGGGTAATAAGAAATTTACTTTCAGGCATATTGATCTTGACGCTTTCAAATCGAAGCACGGTCTCCAGCACTTCCAAGTGCGTTTTTATGCCCCTGATAAAGATATAACTTATGAGATGGTTACCAATTATCGGTATGATGCCTTTCATTTGCTAACGACCGTGGGTGCTTTCGAGGCTGGTTTGATGTTGCCATTGTATAGAGCCGGTGATGATTTCTACTACCGGGTCTTGTCTAGCCGCAATACTGCCAAGAAAAGTCATAATCGTGGGGTGCAACAGTTGACCGGGAACTATCTTCGCCATCTCCGAGAATGCTATCTTCGTAGCAAGGGGCAGACGATGATGACTTTCTATGCCCCTAAACTAGAAGAGGAGAAAGGGTGGTATACTCCTGAAAATTTCAACAAATCCTTCGGAGATTATGTTAACAGGAATACTCGTAAGCCGTGGTCTGTGAGTCTGCGGAATATTGCTTCTGGTAAGGGGGAAATTCGCCTTTTGAGTGAAGTGAGTGATTCTAAGATGGCTAGGGTTCCTGGTGCTGAAGGTCTTCCTATTCCCGCTGATGAGAGAATTAAGCGTGATCACGATTATGAGCGGTCTGCCACTGTTCTTGAAGTTGTTGGTCCGTGGGCCTATGGTTGGGTACCTGGACCCCATGGTTGGCAGCCTACTGATAACAGTCCTCATCGTGAAGCTTCTCCCGCTCGTTATGCTCATTATTTCCCCTGGCAGATGAGCTTTGCAGGTATGGACTTTACTTATAATCGTGATGTTGATGACGCGGAAGACGAGGATATCTCTGATGCTAAACTTCTCCCGCAGAATATTAATGTTACTAAGGTGTGTTGTTTGTTTCCTACGTATATATGCCCCTTCGTTTTCTTAAATAATAATGTTTATTATGCCAAGGAAAGGAGATGCCCATGGTTCTGTTATCATTGTGTTGTAGGTACATAGAAGTAAGAAGATCAATCCCAAGCAGTCGTCGAATTCTCCCACCGAGGGTTCTACACATTTTGAGGATGTGAACAGTCCAAGGGATGGTGATGAGGAAGTCTCTGATGGGGAAGAGCGAATTGAGACTTCTCCGCCCGTTCAAGAAGTAGATAGTATTGCCGGTGGGGGCGTTGGTGGATGTAATGGTGATCAGGCCACTGGTGGTGGTGGTGGGGATCCAGCCACTGAGGGTAGCGGTGGTGATCTGGCCGCTGGTGGTGGAGGTGGCGATCAGGCCGCTGGTGGTGGCGGTGGCGATCAGGCCACTGGTGGTCTGTCTGATGAGGCTACTAAGTCGGGTGTGGATAAGGGTAAGGGAATTGCTCTTGATAGTGGTGAGAAGGATGGGGATATGTATTCCGAGTTTTCCTTTGGTAAGGTTTTGTCCGGGGAACAGTCATTTGATATGGCCACAGTTATGGGGCTTGTCTCGGACTTCAATCTGCTTCCCGCTGGTGATGATTGGAGTGTTCTTAAGGATAGCTGCGGAGGGGACCCCCCACGCGGATCCGATGTTGTGGTTTCGGTAGTGCCTCCCAAGGATTGTGTTGGTACCTCCTCCACTGCTGGTGGGGTTTTGTTACTGAGTAATACTGGTACTCCGCCTGGTGAGAAGCCCTCAGACGCTTCCCCAGATGATTTCTCGCGGTCCATGGTCGCGGACGGTGATGATGCTGTTTTGGCATTGCTGCAAAAGAAAAACTTGCTTGTCGTGCCTCACCCTTCCCCTGTGATCGAAGGGGAAAAGAGTTCAGACTCTTTTACTCGTAGGCATATGGAGCTGACTCCTGAGGCGGTGGTGGATCGGGAGTGGGGCAAGAATCTTCTGGCTAGTGGGATTGATCTTGTGGTGGATCCTCCCCCTTCGGTTGCTGACATGATGGCCGTTGCTGATGGGTACCAGTACAATTATCCCCAGCAGCGTTTATTGGAGGTTTGTCCTGCTCTTTCCAGCCCTGACTTTGCTCAAATGCGTTGTGAACTAATTTCCCCTTTATCAGAAGCAATTGTAACTAATTTCCCCTTTTGACTGATAGATGATGAGGAGTGAGTATTGTAACCACAATGTTTACCGACTCTTCAAGGCCAAGTCTCTCAAGTTAGAAGGGAAGCTCCGGCATTGTGAAGAGACGCTTTCGAGTGCTGAAGCTGCGGTCTCTGCTAAAGATGGGGAGATAGCCGAGCTGAAGGGTCTGCTCAAGCGTAAGGAGCAAGCAAGACGCGGAAGAGGCGAATCCCGCATTCGAGCCGGTTCGGTTAAGGCAAAGTTGGCGGTTGCTGAGAAAAATTCTTCGTCTATTGCAGGTCTGTGTCTCATCTTCTTTGATAGTTGCGTGTTTCTTATATGTTCTGAGTTGTCTTCTACTTCCCTCCTCCCGCTGTATCGTCTTTAGTGGGTGGAGTCCCTGAGCTATTGTGGCTTCGGAATGAGAGAACTCGTCAAAAAGGCCGTATTGCTGAGTTAGTTGAAAAACTCAAGGGGGAATCAGCGAAGTGGAACGCTCGCGCGGATATTCACAATGCCATGGTCGAAGAATGGCGTAAGAAAAATTTTGCCTGGTAGATTTGCAAAATCAAAACAACCATGACCGTCATTTATTCAACGGGGCTCTCTTATGGACGCGGGGTAATCTTGAAAGTGCCCGCGGCCAAATTTCTACTCTGGAAGAGAAACTTAATGTCATGGAAGAAGAACTGCGGCAAGCGCGTTCTTCTCATCCCTCGGATGTGCGGGCTTATATTCAACGCCTTGCTAGAGAAAGAGATGATGCTAGGGCGGAATCCGGTGCTCTTAGTAGAGCCCTATCCGCGTCTCGAGCTGATGTTGCCCGTCAGGTGGAGTCTGAGAGAAATTTAGAGGTGACTATATATCGTCTTAACAAAGGGTTGGAATCGAAGAATGATGAGGTCAACCGATATCGCCATTCGGACTCGATGCTTCGAGATGACCTGAGTGCGAGTCAGTATGCTCATAATCTTCTGCAGGTAGATTATGATAGGTTATCTAATGAATATGATTATGCCGCAGAAGCTCGGGACTCCGCGATTATCCATTGTGAAGGTATACGTCTTTGTAATCGAGTGTGCTTTGCGTTGTATTTGTTATCACTCATTGTATTCTTTTAATACCCGCAGAGCTCCAAGAAAAACTTCAATCTGCGGATGGAAAATTTTCCGAAGCTCAGGCTAAGGTAGTTCAATTGGAGGGCCAAGTCAGCTATCATCGCGGTCTGGTCTCGTCTCGGGAGGAGATGCTGAAGCAAGTCAATCAAAAGGTGGAGCGACTTTCAACTTCCCTGACTCAGGCTGAGATGAAAAATGTAGCTATAGGCTTCATGGCTCGTAAGCAATTGGCAGAAGAGATTAACAGGACTCTTGGTGAGATTGAGTCGGATCTTAAGAAAAACCATGGATTAACCAAGAGCTATACTCGTCGTCCCGTGCCTCCGCTCCCTTCCGGTTCTTCTGGCCCATCCTCTGGTGGTAGTGTTCCTTCGTCGTTGAAGGATAAGCCCGCGGAGAGTTCTCCTTCTCAGTAGACCATAATGAGTGTGTTAAGGATTGATCTCAGTTGCTTATTCTTCTTGGCTTTTTATTTTTGCTTTTCTTGCTAGGCTTGTAATCAACCGCTGTATATTAGATCAAACCTTAAATCTGAATTTGCATTTTGCTGAACTCGTGTTTATTGACTTTATATATCAAATTAATATAACCAGTTGTTGATCTTTTGAGAAAGTGTATTGTTCGTGCAATTCCGTAGGTTGATATCCTCGGAATCGTCTTGTGTGCAATTCCGTAGGTTAATATCCTCGTAATCGTCTTGTGTGCAATTCCGTAGGTTGATATCCTCGGAATCGTCTTGTGTGCAATTCCGTAGGTTAATATCCTCGGAATCGTCTTGTGTGCAATTCTGTAGGTTGATATCCTCGGAATCGTCTTGCGACCTGTTGCCCCGTCCAGCAAATTCCTTGGCTAGAGGATTTCTGGACGGTGGGGGTCCATTGTCCGGGTATCTCGTGTGGAAGTCGCCCCCTGGTCATACACTTATAGACACTTATGGGGGAGTTCCAAGAGATTGCATGTGTATGCAGTGCCCCGGTATATTGTGGTAGGTATGATCCGCGCTTTGTGCGGGACATTCCATAGTATATTGCGTTGGGTATGATCCGCGCTTTGTGCGGGACATTCCATAATATATTGCGTTGGGTATGATCCGCGCTTTGTGCGGGACATTCCAATTATTAAAATATAATGCGAGTACGTAATAATGGTAACTGCACAGTAATTTACGTGGTTCAGCCCTAAGGCCTACGTCCATGGGGTAATGATGGTGTCGATATTTTATTAAGATGTGATGTGGTTTCAATGTACAGATTTTTTTTTTTTTTTTTTTTTTTTTTTTTTTAAACGAACCCGCAAACAGATGGGAGTGGGATATGACACTTGAAGATGGGTGGAATATGATACTTGAAGGTAGAAGCTTGGGACGGAACTGAAAAAGCTAAAGCACGTTACTCCTTGATCAGAGATATAAACATGTAGGCTTAGGATTACGGGTAGTATGGCTTGAGATATTTGGCATTCCATGGATGCATGAGGATTTCCCCTTTCAGGTTACGCAGATAGTAAGACCCATTTCCTGCAATGTCGTGTATTACGTAGGGTCCTCCCCAAGTTGGTGCTAGTTTTCCCCACTTCTTTTCTCGCTGGTACTGGGGAATGGTTCTCAACACATACTGCCCTTCCACAAAATTCCTAGGTTTCACTTTTTTGTTATACTCTCTGGCTAGTCTGCGCTGGTAGTTTTCCATTCTCTGTAGTACTGCTTCTCTCCTTTCTTCGAGATCGTCCAGCTTTTCCAACATCATGTCTGTGGTGAGGTTCTTCTCCCATGCTTCTGTCTTTGTCGTTGGTAGTAGAATTTCCGTAGGGATTACTGCTTCTGCCCCATACGTAAGTAAAACGGAGACTCTCCGTAGGCCGATCTTCGAGTTGTCTTGTACGCCCATAGAACGTTATGTAACTGTTCACACCACCGCCCCTTGTACTCGTCTAGTTGCTTCTTAAGGATAAGTGCCAAGGTTTTGTTTGTAGCTTCTGCTTGTCCGTTGCTTTGTGGGTATATTGGGGTGGATTTATTTTTCCGAATTTTGAAGGTATCGAATAGCAAATCGATATTCTTTCCTTGCAGCTGTTTACCGTTGTCGGAAACTATCTCTGCAGGGATGCCGAATCTGCAAATGATATTTTGAAAAATAAAAGTAAAGACGTCTGAGTCACGAATTCTTGCCAGCGCTTTGGCTTCTACCCACTTGCTGAAGTAATTTGTTGCTACTATTAGGAATCTTCTTTGGCCGGTCCCTGAGATGAATGGCCCCACTATATCGATACCCCATTTTGCAAAAGGCCATGGACTGTCCACAGAGTTCAATTTTGTGGCTGGGGCGTGGATTCGTTTGCCAAACCTTTGACATTCTTCGCACCTTTGCGCCATTCTGGCCGCGTCTCGAATCATGGTTGGCCAGTAGTAGCCCTGCGTCTTTGCCTTATCTGCAAGGGATCTCATTCTGCTGTGATTCCCCGCATCCCCTCTATGGATATCTTTCAGGATGATATGTCCCTCGGATCGGGACAGGCAACGACGAAGTGGTCCGAGGAATGATTTTCTATATAAGGAGTCGTCTCTAAGCTCGTACATCGCTGCTCTGGATTGTACTTTCCTGGCTTGTTTGGTGTCCTGGGGAAGTTTCCCTTCCTTGAGGAAAGAATGGATCTCGATTCTCCAATCTTCTTCCTGACTGTAATCGTCGTCCTCGTCTGCTTGCCGCATGATGTCATCGTCCTGGAAATCGTCGACTATGTGCTCTCCGACATCGTCGTCAGAGATATCCTCCCCTCTAGCAATGCGTTGACCAGCCGCACATATTTCTTGGGGCTTGATGGACGGTTCATACACTCTTGTTATCTTGATTGCTTTGACATCCTCGTTCTTGAGCATGGCTGATATGTATGCCAAAGCATCCGCATGCCTAAGTTCTTTTCTTCGTAGGTGTCGGAACTTGATTTTTGGTATTTGGGACGTCAACGTTTGCACCAGAGCCATGTATGCTATTAGTGTCTCATCATACACGTTGTATTCGTAGCCTATCTGCCGTATGATTAGTTGTGAGTCACTTGTTAACCTTACTTCTTGTATCCCCATTTCAATGATCAAGCGGAGGGCATGGACCACCCCTTCATACTCGACGATGTTATTTGTATGGCCCTCAAATTCTAATCTGAATGCGTGCACGATCCTATCCCCCGTAGGTGTGGTGATGACGATGCCTATTCCCGCGCCCTCTCTATTTTTGGAGCCATCAACAAAGACCTCCCATTGTTGTGGATTTACTGGTTCAAGAATGTTGTTTGGCTCATTTTGCTTTTCTATTTATGGGGCTCCCGTGGCCCTCCATCCTTGTATGCGTACTTCTTCTTCATTGTCCAAGGGTAGGTCTGCTAAGAAGTCTGCTAATACTTGCGATTTCTGAGAATGTTGAAGCTCATAATGGATGTTGAATTGGTCGAGGTACGTGCTCCATTTTGCTATGCGTCCTACCTTTCACCCCCTTGAGGATGGCTTCTAAAGGTGCTCGACATGGGATACGTATGTCATGCGTTAAGAAGTATGTCCTCAGTTTTAAGGTAGACCATACGATGGCTAGAATTAATTGTTCGATTCTTGTGTAGTTTCTTTCCGCGGAATTCAGGGTCTTGCTGACATAGTAGATTGGTTGTTCCTCTTTGGTATGGGTTCTGAACAGTACTGCGCTTACTGCATCGTCCGTTGCTGCAATGTACAATGCCAGGACTTCGTCAGGGTCTGGTTTCTGAAGGATAGGGATCTAGGCCAGGTACTGTTTGACGCCTAGAAAAGCTTCTTCGCATTCCGGAGTCCACTCAAATTTCGTCCCCTTCTTTAGTATGTTGAAAAAGAGTTTGAAACGATCCGAGGATCTTGATATGAATCTTCCTAAAGCGGCGAGGGATCCATTGAGCTTTTGTACTTCTTTTAGGTTCTTTGGGGATGGCATGTCGACGATAGCTCGGATTTTTGCGGGATCTACTTCAATGCCCCTTTTTGTTACTAGGTATCCGAGAAATTTTCCGGATGTTACTCCGAAGGTGCACTTCTTCGGGTTTACCTTCATATGGTGTTTTCTCATAGCTCCAAAGATGTCCCTCAAGTCCTGGTGATGATTCTTCCTTAATCTGCTTTTTACGAGCATATCATCAACGTAGACCTCCAAGGTCCTACCAATCCATGGCTTGAAAATGGCATCGACCATCCTTTGGTATGTTGCTCCCGCGTTCCGGAGCCCGAAAGGCATCCTTACGTAGCAATATAGACCGTGGGGTGTGTAAAATGCCGTATGTTGCTAGTCTTCTTCTGCTAAAAATAGTTGATTGTACCCGGAGTATCCGTCCATGAAAGATAACTCTTCGTATCCTTCTACTGCGTCGACCAGTTGATCAATCTTTGGGTAATGGATAATCGTCCTTGGGGCACGCTTTATTCAAGTTTGTAAAGTCGATGCAGATTCTGACCCCACCATTCTTCTTTGGTACTATCACCATGTTAGAGATCCAAGTGGGATACTTGACTTCTTTTATGAAACCCGCTTCTAATGACTTTCAGCCTGTTTTCTTGCTTTGTGATACTCCGTAGCCACCTTTCGTATCTTTTGTCTTACAGGGGGTGTGCCTGGCTTAATACGCAGCTCATGTTGTACTGTTTTTGGGTCTATTCCGGGCATATCAGATAGTTTCCATGCGAAGATGTCCGCATATTCCTTTAGTAGTGTCACCAACGAGGCTTCTCGTTCTTCGTTCATTAGAGTCCCTATCTTGATCTGTTTGGGATTCTCCTTCGTTCCTATGTTAACTTCTTTCACCGCCTCCAAGGATGTGAATGTGGGTTTTGGTTCTCCCAAGTGAGGAACTTTCTTTAATTGCTATTTGATGGGCTCGGATTCTTTGTTTGCGAGAGGGTCCTGGTTTGTAGTTGATGTCGATGCTTCCGTGTTTCCTAAGGATTTCCCTTTGGACAAGCTTTTCCCCAAAATTTCTTCCAAGTATTCATCGATGGCTTTGTCTTTGGATGTTGCCTTGTTCCGAGCCCTACGGGTTCTTCTTTTCTCATCTTCTTGATGGTGGAGTTGTACTTGCATTACTTGGCATTCCTTTGCGGAAACTTTATCCCCCTTGATTTCCATTACTCCTAGGGGAGTAGGAAATCTAAGGTATTGATGGTAGGTGGCTGCGACTCCCTTAATTTTGTGGACCCATCTTCGTCCAATAATGGCGTTGTAGGGTGAAGGTGCATCCACCACACTGAATCGAGTGTCGACTTTCAGGGGACCTGCATTCACCTGCAAAATAATATCCCCGAGAGGCTTCGTAGCCGTACCATTGAATCCGTAGATGGTGTAATGTGAGGTCAAGAGTTGCTCGTCATTAAGCTCCATACGTTTGAAGGTATCGTAAAACAGAACATTTACAGAACTTCCTCCGTCGATTAGGATTTTCTTTATGTTGCATCATGCGATTGGTAGTGTGAGGATCAAAGGATCATTGTGATCTTCCATGTCATCCTCTATGTCCTCAGCTTCGAATGTTAGAGTTGCATCCATCCATTCTTCATGTTCTTCCACCTCTTTCCCATCCAAATTGTAAAGTTCACAATAGTCTTCAAATTGCTTCCTCAATCTTTTCCCTATTTGTGCAGTTAGGGATGGTTCTTTATTTTCTGAGCAAGATATAGTATTCAGCATGCGGTTACCCTCTGGAAATTGGACCTGTTTACTGCGTTTGGCTCTGTCGTCCGTTCCAGTTTTCTCTACATATTTTTTGAGATCTCCTGCATCTATCAGCTTTTGTATGACTATCCTAAGATTTTTGCACCTTTCTGTGAGGTGCCCGTAGAAGCAGTGGAAATCACAATATTCTTTGGACTCCGCTGAGGCCGGTGGTTGCTTTCCCTTAGACCAGGGCCAGTCTAAGTTTTCGCGGTCCTTGATTTCTTTTAAGATGCGTGAATAGCTGGTATTGAGCTTCGTGTAGACTCGGTCGTCAAATTTTCTACCACTTCTTTTGTGGTCATCTTTTGGATCCTTTTGGTGTTCGTCCGATCTGTCGGCTTGTTCCACGGAGTTGGTTCTTGGGGGTCGATGAGCTTGTGCCCTTGGGTTCTCTCGCTGAATTTCTTCCAACCTCGCATGTTTTTCAATGATTATTCTCAATTCTCCCTCTGTAGTTGGGGAGGTGCCGTGGATTTCGACAAACAGGGGGCTCATCCTGTCAAGTCCCCATTTGTAACAGTTAATGCTCACTACTGGGTCGACATGGCCTATGGCTTGGCATATCTTGTGCCATCTATCCATGTATTCTCGAATGGATTCCTTATATTTGATTGCAAGCGAGAAGAGTTTGTCCATCCCTGTGTTCACCACCTTGTTGTACATGTAGGTGGCCAAGAACTTTTCGGTGAACTGATCATACGAATCAATGCATCCTGGCTTGAGGTTATCAAACCAAGATAATGCAGATCCTTTCAGGCTTGAAGGGAAGTATCTGCATAGTATGGCTTCGTCATGGTCCCACCTGGCCATTACCCTGTTGTAATGGCGCAGGTGGGCGGCGGGATCTGCGGACCCGTCGTAGCAATCAAACGAGGGAACTGGACACTTCTGCGGAATAGTGGCCGTGGCCAACTGTCGTGCTAGTGGGGTAGTGTTGGCCTCCTTCATAACCTGTTCTAGTCTTCCCCCTCCTTGCCTGGATTTGATCTGATTGATCTCTGCTAGCATTTCGGCGCGAAGACTCTCCATTGCTAAACAGTGTTCTTCCTGAATGGAAGACCGCGTCTTCCTTGTGGTTTGGGACATCGTGGCCTTCTCTTCATCATAATAGTCCGAAGTTTCGGGATGGTAGTCTGCATCAGACCTTCTATTAGTTGGTGCACCTCTTTGGGGTATTCCTCTTTGATGGACTACCGCGGGAATGCCTTCGAGGATCATCCTCCGGTCTCTATTCTGCACCGCAGAGTTAGCTTCGTCCTGCTGGTTGTCAAGCTCCGCGCTTTGGAGTATCTTCTCTCGTAACTGTTGATTCTCTTGGGCAAGCAGGGTCACCGCGTCCGCGTATGTTTGCTGATTTCTTTTTAACTCTTCTAATTGTGCCAATATCTGCGCAGACTGGTTTGATTCTTGATTTGGTGTTCCCCGCCAAGAATCGAGTTTGTCTCTCGGGGGCCGTGATGTTAATTTCTTTTTGTTCATTGGTCGTCGGCATCCCGTAAGGAAGGTGCTGGATTACTGATTCTGCTACTGTCTCGCGAGGCTCATTGGGTCTGGTTGCAGATGTCCTTTTGGAGGCGACCAACTAAGAAGTTCCTTCGTTAGGTGCGGCAGTTCTTGTTGCCACTGCTTTTTTTGCTTCAATTGCGATGATGCCCGCATCAGAAAGGAATGTGCTTTCCGCTTCATTATGCGTTTTGCCTCCGACTTTGAGTGTTGCGCCTTTGTGTATGCTCCTGGTTACCACTGGCGTAGTCCTATGCGTTTCTTTTGAAGGTAAGTTTGTCTTCCCTGTATCTTTGTTTGCGTCCATTGTACTATTTGCTTTCTTTCTTTCTTTCTTTCTTTCTTTCTTTCTTTCTTTCTTTCTTTCTTTCTTTCGAGATAAACCAAGACACCAAAAAAAAAAAAAAAATTGAACAGGTTAGTTGTTAGTTCCCCATCGATTTTATAAACTCGATTTCTGGTGGCAAAGAGTATCAAATTATTGAATAAGTAAATGATACGAAGGACAAAAAATGGCCGAATATAAATCTGTTGGTGGAGAGTACAGATAAGTGAGGAAAATAAGTTGAAGCCTAGATCTGTCTATATTTTGCCTAAACATTGTTGAGGTAAAGGTTATAAAATCACAGGAAAAGAAAAAAGTTGTTTCTAGCGCCAAATTGTGAACACCGAATTTATGGACTTGATCTATTCACAAACAATCTATACATGGATTGAGTTCATAGACTAAAGTACGAGGATAGCACTTATAGTATGAATAAATGTTGATTCATTGATTCCAAACCCTGCAGGTTTATCATGATCTCATCAACATCTTAATGAAATAAACATACAAAATTATCAGAATGCTAAATATAAATGAAACGAGGTTTACGTGGTTCAGCACTAAGGCCTACGTCCACGGATCTAGGGATATTCATTATAGAGCAAATGGTTACAAAGTTAATTCATAGATCTTGGTATTCCTCAAGATCATAGGTTGATATTCATACTTACTTCTCTATTCTCTCTCTTCTTTTTCAGTTGTTTTTTCTCTCCCCACCCCCCCTCTATGGAAGGGAGGTACATATATATAGCTAAACTGAGTGGGTCCCCTGACAAAAAGCTATTGAGATCTTATCTTCTTGTGCTCTGCGTATGGTCCGCGGACTTCCCTTTAACTCCGCGGCTTTTACAATACCCAAGTTCATCATCTTGACCAACCTTCGCTTTCTTCGTTGGTTGCACGACACGTGCCCTCCGAGTGGTATTAAATGCGAGTAGTTGGAGCGGTCCAGTCCGCGCCAGGCTGTGTCAGTTCTCTCTTGTCTTGTCTGTGTCAGTCGGACTGTCTCTAGCCATTGATTTCATCTCACCTCGTGATGGGGTAGAGTAACTCCTTAGTGTTACGCGGAATATCTTATCTTGGATGCTCCCTCATCTTCGACCGTTGGTCTTGACAGATGGTCGGTCGCCTAGATACTATGAATACCGCTACGTGTCCTTACTCCTTTTGACGCGGCCTCCACGTGGATTCTGCTAGTTCACGTGGTGATGGAGATAAATAAGTGTACTTACACACAGTGTCTATTATCCAACCAAACATCACCAAAAAATTGTGAACAAAAAACCCTAGAAATTTGTTTTTCCTGAATAGAATTCTTACCCGAAACAATTGAATCCACAACACGAGCATCCATATGAGTTCCCAGGATTGTCTCAGCTTCCAGTCTTCGTCTCTCATCGTCTTCCTCATCACGGCGAACACAAATTACCTTCTTAGAATTCACTTCATCAATTGAAGGCCTCACCTCAGTAGCAAATCCATGGAGCAGAAACTTTAGAAACTTTAGAAACCTTTTGAATCTTCAATTTTCCTTTATCTTCAATTTTCCTTTTACTCTCAATTTTCCTTTATCTTCAATTTTCCTTTTACTCTCCAATTGAAGTTTTCAGTAAAACAAATACCTAATTTATCTCTAGCAGGTTCGTCTTCTTCTAGCTCAATTTCTTCAATAGACCGAGTATTATTACTAATAGCACCCGCTAAAATCACTTCAAGAGGAATTCTTTGGCTGATAGTAGTTAATGGCCCATTTCTAAGCCCAGATGTAAGCCCAACGACTCATGCTCCATTGGTTCCAAATTCAAGTCGCAAAATATCTTCTTGTTTTCTGTCGTTGAAGTGACTGCGGCACATGCACCCAAACCTAGACTCAAATCAAATAAAAGTCCTTTCCTCTCTAATTCACCCTCCAATAAAGCAAATGGACCAGTAGATGCTTGAATTGGATGTTGTTCACTTAGGAAGACCACAATCCGTGATCACTCTGCTTCCAAGTAACACTAATTCAGATCCCGTGTTGCTTTGCAGTCCTAGGTTGCTGGAGCTTGAAGACTTTTCTTAATTGTCAACACCTACGCCAGACTTCAAAACCAGTACACTTTTCCCTATGTCGTTGTGAGTTGTTGCTTTCTTATCAAAAGAAGACAAGTCTACACAAGCTAACCCATTACTGACACTATTTCTTAACTCATTCTCATTAATGCCCTGGTCTACTAAAGATGTGTTAGGTACTTTTGTTGCCTCTCTCTCCACGATGACTTCTGATATTTCCCGGATTGGACTGTTCCCTTGAATTGAATTCAAAAATTCAAATTGATTACTCAAATGACCCCCTGACGTGGATGCTTCTCCTCCCTTCTTTCTGCTGAATGGAGTTACCATTATAGTTGATGCCGGAGAAATATTCTCGAGAATCAGATGATCTTTAACCAGATGATTAGAACAAGGGGTCTGAAATTGCTCGCGAGATTTCACTTCCTTTGATTTATCATCATTACGCCCCACTACCGTCTACCACCGTGCACATGATCTTATCTAAGTTGTTTATCGGAATTACCTGGATTAGCAAACAGATTTCTCTATTATCTATCCACTTTGTAATGGCTGCTGGGATATCTTGTAACTTAGCCTCCACACAAATTGTAGCCTCTGGTAGGGGTGCCAACGGGTCCAATCGGGTCCGGTAGTGTGCTACCCGGAACCGGAACCGGTAATTTTAATCGGTTCCGGGTCCTAACGGTTCCGGGGCCGGTTCCTAAATTGATGGACCCAGAACCGGACCCGATAAAAACACTAATTATCCGTCGGGTCCGGGTATTTATCGGGTCCTTAAAAATCAACTAAATTTTTTGATATTTTACTTTTATATTTGCTATATTAGATTGAATCTAATAATTTTTCATATAAAATTATTATTATATCTATGTAAATTTTTTAATTAGGATTAAACATAAGAATACGAAGGATAGATGAAAAAAATTTGAACGAAATTATACTAAATCTTTCTAATTTATGTAAAATTAACAAGTAAAACATAGATATTCGGGTACCCAATACCCGACGGGTAATACCCGTTAGGACCCGAAACTTATCGGTTCCTAACGGGTCCTACCCGTCGGGTAGTGATTTTGCTAACGGTTCCAATATTGGGACCCGGAACCGGACCCGACACACCCGGGTCCGGGTCGGTTCCGGGTAATCGGGTACCCGTTGGCAGCCCTAGCCTCTGTAAGCTTGAAAAATCCAGATGTTGCAGTTGAAATTGCCACCAACCTACCCCGCTCTTTAGTTATGCTCATACATGAAGATTCATTCCATAATTCTTAACCAGACTTTAGTTTGAAAAAAGATGTTTTTAGTAGCCTCCGGCCACATTGGGGACCATTTCCGGAATCAAAATTTTTTAAATTGAATGCCCATGTCTTTAATGTTAAGAATTTGATCCATTTGTGAATCATTCTCAGCAATAAATAGAGCATGAGTTGCATCCAACTTCCTCAGACTCATATTCCTCGACCAACCCATCTTATTCTTAATTGGAAAAAAATTTGAACGCGCACTGCGCATTCAAAGTTTGAACCCGCACCTCCATGACCGCCGGATTTATTAGATATGACATCATCGGATTTTAAACCTAACCATAGTTACTTCACTAATCCAAGGATTTTTGGAAAATATTTCACACATTTTCTGTTAATCTTAGGAGACCCTATTTATCTTTCGTTATTTATTTTTCCCATGTCAAAAACTTCAAACGAATTCATTCACCAATCAACATATGATTATTCTTTTTATTGTTAACGAATTGATTATATGAAGCCATTTTCTCCTTTTTCATTGTGCTAGCAGCCTAGCACTATCAAAACTTGATTAAACCATTTGATCCATCCCCTGTCCTTGTGTGATGGTCAGTAGATAGATGCTAGAATGGCGTCATAGGGTTTCAAATTTAAGAATCTGATCTGATGCATAGATTGACTTTAAAAGGACCCTAAAAATGCAGGTATATATACGAACCTTTTGTCCCCTAATCAAAATTGCATCATTTAGCACTTTATCAATAATCTAAAACACAATAAAATTCTTCTTTTTGCCCATTATTTCTTTCGCGCTGATGATGAGATCTTTGTTTTTTGAAGTGAGCTTTACATAATGAAATCAAGATGGTTAACTTGATCGTCTTCATCTTCCACAGAGCTTTCTAAGATAATAATTCAGTGACCCATCATTTTCGATCTGGGTGATTTTCATGAAAATTAGGCCATTACCAGATAGTGAAATTATGCCCAAAAACGAAGAAAAAAAAATTGAATTCGGAGACTAGTTAAGAAGTAAGTTGAACCCACCGCTTTAAGATTAGTTTGACCATCCCAGACATTAATATCACTGATTGGGTAGTTGAATTTGTCGTCATCACATGATTGGTGGATTTTGGCGCCCAAAGGTAAAAAAGCATTGGTATTTGTCAAAAGCTAAAGATTTGTAACATTATAGTTAAAAATTAAGAATTATAACTACAGTTAAGTTTGAAAGTTGATGATGTCACATCTTACGAATCAAACGGCAACAGAGGTGCGGGTTCAAACTTTGAATGCGCAGTGCGCGTTCAAAATTTTTTCCTTCTTAATTATACTTGCAACAATTCTCCAACCCGGATTCCATCTGCCAGTAGAAACAATAATTCCATAGTCTCTTATTTCTTCAGCTTCAAAACCTGGATTCCATGTTGAGAAAATCTTCGACTGCTTATCTTCCTTGATTGTAGACACAATCCTTGCGTAGCTTGCCATCCCTGAACTGACATTAGTGGTTTTAGAATTTTTCCATTGAGGAAATTCCTTAAACTTTGGTCGTTGTTGGATTGTATTAGTCTTCTTTGAAAGCACCACTTCTAACTGAGATGCCCACATATCCCATCCCCATATGTCACGACTGTTGCATTTGTAACAATAAAACTCAAAGAAAATATTATAAAATAAATTTCTGGAAAGCTTAAAGAAACAATCAAATGAACGCAAACAGAGGACAGAGTCACGTGTTCAACACGCTGTCCTTAACACGATAGTTGACCGGTACGCCTCAAGAATGAGTGATGCCTATATCCTGTGGTCAAGTCGTATCCAGGATAAAACTGCCCGATGCAAGCACTGTTAGCACTACAGTACTTGCCCACTCTTACAAACTCAACAGCAATGGCACAAAGAAGAGAAACGACCACACAGAGGGAGAGAGAGACGAAAGAAGAGGATAGTAGCTCTTCTGGACACAAGTTAGAATGAAAAGTTCGAGTCTCTTTTATAGGAAGAAATGAGAGAGGCGCAGTAATGACAATTGATTCTCAATTAATTCCCTTCATGAAGCTAATTAAATTTAAACGGCAATAAAATAGCCAATTTAGTTTAATTTTCAAATCAAAATAAAGTTTAAAACAGAAAAAATATTTGAATTAATTAAACCGGTCATTACTGCATGCATAAGAGTTTTGGTAAGCAAAATATAGTGCGCCTGGTCAGACGCCCCCACATTAAGACAAAATTTGATTTGATTTTCAAAACGTTTTAGGAATTAATTCAAAAGAATTATGACCAAAAAAGTTAAGTCTTGGTTGACCTGTCCACGCCGGTAGCACGAGCGCGAGCCTTAGTGGAATCAAAAATATTTCGCCCCACCCGTTCAGCCCACATTATTTTTCTAACTATCCATAAAGGAATAGCTATATAGTGGATATCCTCTTTAGTTATACCCAATGTGGGACTAAAGGTCCTATTTCATTCACTCATATGAAAATGAGTAAGAGCTCTTAGGGACCCAAAGGTTCTAAGTTCCATTCACACCAAAACATAAAATCAAAAGATTAAAAACTCATTTTCTCCAACAACGACCTGCTGGGAAGAAAAAACTATTCTTCTTTCCATTGTTGTTCGAGTAAAGGAATCGAGTAGCCCTAATAAAACTCGCCTTTGATGTTGTGTTGTCTTTCGAATATCCATCTGCACTCTTTCTCCAAGCATTTACTCAAATCATATTGGACCTGGGGTCGATTAAAATGATGTCTCAGAAAACCCACTAGCACATAGATGGATTCAAACGTCAATGAAGCTATCCATGAGAAACCATGGCATTTTTCCGATATCTCAACCAAAGAATTATCGACTCTAGTACAAGAAAAAGATCTTTGCTCAATATCTAGCCTTCTGACGAAAGTAGCCATTGCAAACAAAGAACCCCACCGGTCTATCTAAGATCTGTTTTCAATCACAAGTTCAAACCACCAAACATGGCCTAAGCAGCTTGGGACTAGAGTGAACTCAAAATCAAAACCAGAACCCAAAAAAAGACTCAAAGCTAATCTAACATGAGATGGGAAAAACAAAACAAAAATCATAAGATCTTGCGCAAAATCAAGAACACACCCCAATAACCAAACAGACTCGGACCCAAGGGGAAAGATCAGCACTGCTAACCCGTTCTTGGACGTCGGAGAATATCAATTAGCACACTCCCAAGAAGTTTCAGACCCAAGGGGAAAGATCAGCCAAGCTGATCTGTCCTTGGACGTCGGAAAAGTTCAGGAGGATGGGTTGTTCATCTAAAGAAAGCATTTCCATGGATATTCAGAGGATTTTTCAGGAGAGAGGAGAGAGGATGTGAATGATCCCTAAGTTTTGTGTAACCCATTCTCTTTTTTATGATAATTCCTTTGAACATTCTGAGTGCATCTGAAAATCATCTCCACCACCTCATGGGCATTTTGTAGTCTCTGTATCATGACATTTAAAGTATTGATCCTCTTTCTTTATTATCTGTGTGTATAATATATCGAAGTTTCTGTTGGAAGATTTTTTTTTGGTGGTACGTAACTGTTTCGAAAGTTTCAGATATATGTTGAAGATGAAGAGACTTATCGTTTCGTGAAGAGAAACATGTTGATGAAAAGATGTCAAAGCCTCTATAAATAGCATCTCCCAAAACTTGTTCAAATCATCTAACAAAAAACCCTTCTCTGTTTTCTCTCTTTTCTTAAGCATCATCAGAAATCCTGTTTACATGTGTTCTTGGTTGGATCAAGGGGTACAAACCTTGAATTCAATTTCCGTTGTAGGGATTTCATTGTATCCTGAAGGCATTATTTCACATACCTGTTGTAATCGCCAATTTATTGGGAGGGTAGAAATAATTGTCTAAAAGAAATCGTATGAGCCTTGAAATCTTTTGAGTACAACATTCTTTTCTGTGTTATTTCATCTTCTATTGCAACCCAGTTTTTTCCAACAGTTTCTTTACTTCGTAGAGCAATGCATAGTCTCATGCCTCTCTTCTCAGAATACTTTTTTCTAGAACAGCTTTTTTTGTAATATAGGTAAAGTTCGGTTAGAAAATAGTGTTAGCCTCTTTTTTTTTTTTTTTTTTTTTTTTTTTGTAATATTGGTGAAGTTCGGTTGGAAAATAGTGTTAGCCTTCTTTGCGAACCAACCGAACATAGTGGGCAAAGTTCGGTTAAATCAAAAATCAACATAGTGGGAAAAATAGCATAGTTCGGTTACATTTGATTTTTTTTTTTTTTTTTTTTTGTAATATTGGTAAAGTTCAGTTAGAAAATAGTTTTAGCCTTCTTTGCGAACCAACCGAACTCTGAGTTCGGTTAAGAAAAAATTAATTCGTGATAACCGAAGTGTTCTTCGTGTTCTTAGTTTCAAAATGTTCGGTTAGCAAACTAGTTTTTTTTTTAAACTATTCCTAACCGAACATGCCACTGTAACTTCCATTTAAACCATATTTTGATGACTACTGCTTAAAATTTCAATAAAAAATGAATTAGAAGTAATGGGTTTGTGGGAAAATACTTATGGATAGGTTTGTTTATAATAGATTGATTAATCGACGATGAAAATTCAATGAATCGACCAGGCTAAAAATTTGATGATTTTGTATATGATCAGGGTTAGATGATCATAAATTGATGAAGAAGAGAAGAAGAAAAATTGTAGAATAGAGGAAGAAGAAGTTGTAGATTAGTTATAATTTTAATTAGGTAAAAGAGTAAATATGTTAATGATTTAAATTAAGTTATATATATAGAGGTGGTGGTGGTTGGTGATGGTGGTAGTCGGAGGTAACAAGGATCATTTGACCGTTGAGGAAAATACTCCAGATCCGTAGCAGAAGGACACTAATTAATCCTAGAATATCTCTACAGGCTTATGTTTAGAAAGATGCGTATATTAATCCTAGAATATCTCTATAGGCTTATGTTTAGAAAGATACGTATTCATTCCATATATACTGTACATAGTTATCTTTAGAAAGGTAAACACATACTCTATAAAATGCTGTGTAATATGCTCATGTAATTCAAGAGAGAAATAATATTCTTTGCTATTCAATTTTTAGTTCTCTTCATGGTATAAACAGAGCTCCATTGCTCAAACGAGTTAAGACAATCCTGTGTAACAGAAAAACTTCAACAAAGATATGGCGTCTCAAAACAAAGATTCATCTTTTTCTTTTTTATTTTGTAACTCTGCCGCACCTAATCAATATTGTGTCACTTTGAAACTCAATTCCAAGAATTATTTATTATGGAAGATGCAGATCCAATCGTTGATCCAGGGTTTTAAACTCATGGATTATATAACCAAGGATGCTCTTCCAAAGATGATTACAGAGGATGATGTTGAAAAGCCAAATCAATCCTTTGAAGAATGGCAAGAAAATGATGTGCTAATGAAAAGCTGGATTGCTGGTACACTTTCGAGAAGATGCCTTAAGTCATGTCGTTGGTCGTACTACCTCAAGAGAGGTATGGGTAGCCCTTGAAGATGCATACCTACGGGCCAACAAAGATTGCGAACTTCAACTCAAACAATAACTCGCATGCTCTTAAGAAAGGTAACAACAATATGATGATTTTCTAAAGAATTTTAAGACTATTTGTGATGACCTTGCGGCAATCCAAAAACACGTCTCGGATGATGATAAGGTTCCGTAACTCTCACAAGCTCTTAGAGATAAATATGACACTTTTGTAACTCGCAATGTTATCAAAGCCTCCATTTCCCACTTATAGTCGGGTTTGTCCATGACCTTGAATGGCTATGAATTGAGGCACCCACATGTTAACGAAAAGAATGAACAAGATGTGGATCATAATTTAGCATTTCTTTGCTCAATGATACGGACGTGGTAAACCATACCATGGCGGACGAGGTCATAATAAGCATCATCATTTTAGTGGACGCGGAAGATGGTACCCACCATCTAATGGTTCAAAATCAGCTCCAAACAACTCAAACCATCAAGGAAATTCTTCTGACGGTAATAACTTCCGCTCACAGTATAATCCCTCTCGTAATTCTGACAACCGTAGGTTTCATGATTCAGAAAAATGTCAATTGTGTCGTCGTTTTGGACATGATGCAAAACGTTGTTGGTACCGTTATGATTATTCTTTTGAAAATGATGCGGATATGAATGCGCTACCTGCGGGAACTAACCCATCTTCATCTGATCCACGCTGGTACCACTACACCAAAACCAGGATTTTGTAACAGTGCAACAACTCGTCACATTTTATTTTTCGAGTCCATGAGATACACCTGTGATAAGTCTGCAATGATTATAATTTGTTATTAAATTTTGTATTCGTGATAGTAATTAGGAATATTAAATTCTTTTGCTAGTCACAATAATATTTGTTGACAATTTTACAGACAATCACAATTATAAATCAAAGTGATGATTCCACCCAAATATTTCACAACATCTAAAACAACCCCAAAATTATAACACTTTGAATTTTACTTGTCACTAATTTTCCCACATTTGTACAAACTAACAATTATATTTCATTTCTATAAATCAAAATATATTTTCTTTTTCTTTTTAATTAATTTTCTTAATATTAGAAAACATGATCAAGACCAAGTCAACAAGTCATGACTTATAGAAACTTGACTTTGACATATCTGCTTCTTCCGAAGACGGTGAAAATTACCAGACACCCTTATCGGAATAACTGCAATAAAAATTTTGAAGATTGTGAAAATGACCGGACTACCCCTTATCGGAAATAAGTAAAGTAAATATTACAGACTGTTAAAATGACCATATTACCCTTAATGGAAAAAAGTACAATAAAATATTATGTAGATCGTGAAAATGACCGGACTACCCTTATCGTAAATAAGTGAAGTAAATATTACATAATCGTGAAAATGACCATATTACCCTTAATGAAATTAGTGCAATAAATATTGTGGAAACCGTGAAAATGACCAGGACTACCCTTATCGGAAATAAGTAAAGTAAATATTACTGGACTATGAAAATAACCATACAACCCTTACAAGAAATAAGTAAAGAAAATATTACAGACCGTGAAAATGACCATCTTACCCTTACTAGAAATAATGGAGACTGTGGAAATGACCAAACTACCCTTATCGGAAATAAGTAAAGGAAATATTACACATTTTGAAAACGACCATATTACCCTTACTGTGAAATGACCATATTACCCTTACTAGAAATAAGTGCAATAAATATCATGGAAACTATGAAAATGACTATATTACACTTACAAGAAATAAGTGCAATAAATATCATAGAGACTATGAAAATGACCAAACTACCCTTATCAGAAATAAGTAAGGTAAATATTACTTACTATGGAAATGACTATTTTACCCTTACTGGAAATAAGTGTAATAAATATTCTGCAGACTATGAAAATGACCAGAGAACTGTGAGAGTAAGGTAAAGTAAGACTGTGAGACTATGGAACTACCCTTATCATAAATAAGTAAAGTAAAATATTATAGACTGTGAAAATGACCATATTACCCTTACTGGAAATAAATGCAATAAATATCATGAAGACAATGAAAATGACCAAACTACCCTTATCAAAAATAAGTAAAGTAAATATTACAGACAGAAAATGACCATATTACCCTTACTTGAAATAAGGGCAATAAATATAATTGAGACTATGAAAATTACCAAACTACCCTTATCAAAAATAAGTAAAGTAAATATTACAGACTATGAAAATGACCACTTTACCCTTTTTGGAAACATATGCAATAAATATTATGGAGACAGGGAAAATGACCGGACTACCCTTATTGAAAATAAGTAAAGTAAATATTACATACTGTGAAAATGACCATATTACCCTTACTGGAAATTAGTGCAATAAATATTATTTAGAGTGTGAAAATGACCAGACTACCCTTATTAGAAATAAGTAAAGTCATTATTTCAGACTGTGAAAATGACCATATTACCCTTACTAGAAATTAATGCAATAAACATCAGGGAGATTATAAAATGACCAAACTGCCCTTATCAAAAATAAGTCGAGTAAATATTATAGTATGTGAAAATGACCATTTTACCCTTATTGGAAATAAGGTTAATAAATGTAATAGAGACTGTGCAAATGACCAAACTACCCTTATCGGAAATAAGTAAAGTAAATATTACAAACTCTGAAAATGACCATATTACCCTTAATAGAAATTAGTGTAATAAATATTACGGAGATCATCAAAATAACTTGAGATTATCCTTATAGGAAATAAGTAAAGTGAATATTATAGAAAGTGAAAATGACCATATCGCCTTTCTTGGAAATAAGTGTAATAAATATTCGGAGACTATGAAAATGACCGAGTACCCTTATCGTAAATAAGTAAAGTAAATATTACAGTTGTGAAAATGACCATATTAAATAAATACAATAAATAACATAGAGACTATAAAAATGACCAAACTACCCTTATCAAAAATAAGTAAAGTAAATATTACATAATTGAAAATGACCATATTACCCTTCGGAAATAAGTGCAATAAATATCATGGATACTTTGAAAGTTATCAAACTACTCTTATCAAAAATAATTAAGTAAAGTAAATATTACAGACTATGAAAATGACACTTTACCCTTATTGGAAACATATGCAATAAATATTATGGAGACTGTGAAAATGACCAAACTACCCTTATCGGAAATAAGTAACGTAAATATTTCAGACTGTGAAAATGACCATATTACCCTTACTGGAAACTAGTGCATTAAACATTATGGAGACTGTCAAAATGACCAGACTATCTTTATAGGAAATAATTCAAGTAAATATTATAGTGTGTGAAAATGACCATTTTACCCTTACAGAAAATAAGGTTAATAAATGTAATGGAGACTGCGATAAGGGTAAAATGGTCATTTTCACAGTCTATTTCTAATAAGGGTAGTTTGGTCATTTTAAAATTATTGCACTTATTTCTAATAAGGGTAGTTTGGTCATTTTGACAGTCTCCATAACAATTATTGCACTTATTTCCCCTAAGGGTAAAATGGCCATTTTGGCAGACTGTAATAATTATTTTACTCATATCCGATAAGGGTGATCTGGTCATTTTTACAGTCTCCAAAATATTTATTGCACTTACTTCCAGTACGGGTAAAATAGTCATTTTCACGAGTCTATAATATTTACTTTACTTATTTCGATAAGGTTAGTATGGTCATTTTAACTGTCTCCATGATATTTATTGCACTAATTCCTAGTAAGGGTAATATGGTCATTTTCACTGTCTGTATGATATTTATTGCACTTATTTCTAGTAAGGGTAATATGGTCATTTTCACAATCTGTAATATTTATTTCACTTATTTCCGATAAGGGTAGTATGGTCATTTTCACTATCCCCATGATATGTATTGCACTAATTCCTAGTAAGGGTAATATGGTCATTTTCACTGTCTGTGTGATATTTAGTGCATTTATTTCTAGTAAGAGTAATATGGTCATTTTCACAATCTGTAATATTTATTTCACTTATTTAGATAAGGGTAGTTTGGTCATTTTCAATATCTCCATGATATTTATTCACTAATTTCTAGTAAAGGGTAATATGGTCATTTTCATTGTTTGTACTATTTATTTTACTTATATCCGATAAGGGTAATATGGTCATTTTCTTAATCTGTAATATTACTTTACTTATTTCCAATAAGGGTAGTCTTGTCATTTTCACTCTAGTGATCTTTGAACTCGTGATGTTCAATTCTCGATGTTACGAGGTTAATAGAGTTAGAAACTCGTGTCTAACTCTAGTAATCGATGTTCATCCGAATCAAAACTCGTTCTAACTCAGTAATCCTTGAACTCGGGATGTTCAAATCTGATAAATTTCATTTTCAGTTCACCCGAATGAGAAACTCAGGTCTAACTTTAGTATTCTTAACATGTGATGTTTTCGAATCTGATATATTTCTTCTCCAGTTCACCTGAATTAGAAACTCAGGTCTAACTTTAGTAATCTTAACCTAGGATGTTTTCGAATCTGATATATTTCTTCTTCATTCACCCGAATAAGAAACTCGGGTTTAACTTTAGTAATCTTGAACTCGGATGGTTTCTTCGTTCTTACCAAGTTTTCGACTTAGAGTAGTCAACTCGCGGCCAGGTTTCGATTTAAGAGTCTGGTATGCATACATTTATGCAGAAATAGGGTTTGTTTAAGGTTTCGTAGAATATCTAGAAGAAATCTTACCTGTAAATGGATGGATTCGTCATTCTTATCGAATTTCTGAATTAGAGTAGTCAACTTGCGGTCAGGTTTCGATCTCGGAGCCTGGTATGCATACATATATGCATAAATAGGGTTTGTTTAAGGTTTCGTAGAATATCTCGAAGAAATCTTACTTGTAAATGGATGAATTCGTTGTTCTTACCGAATTTCTGACTTATAGTAGTCAACTCGCGGCCAGGTTTCGATCTCGGATCCTGGTACGCATACAATATATGCATAAATAGGGTTTGTTTAAGGTTTCGTAGAATATCTAGAAAAAATCTTACTTGTAAATGGATGGATTCGTCGTTCTTACCGAATTTTTGAATTAGAGTAGTCAACTCGCGGCCAGGTTTCGATCTCGGAGCCTGGTATGCATACATATATGCATAAATAGGGTTTGTTTAAGGTTTCGTAGAATATCTCGAAGAAATCTTAACTGTAAACGGATGAATTCATCATTCTTACCAAGTTTCTGACTTAGAGTAGTCAACTCGCGGCCAGGTTTTGATTTAAGAGCCTGGTATGCATACATTTATGCAGAAATAGGGTTTGTTTTTAAGGTTTCGTAGAATATCTAGAAGAAATCTTACCTGTAAATGGATGGATTCGTCGTTCTTACCAAATTTCTGAATTAGAGTAGTCAACTCGCGGCCAGGTTTCGATCTCGGAGCCTGGTATGCATACATATATGCATAAATAGGGTTTGTTTAAGGTTTCGTAGAATATCTCGAAGAAATCTTACCTGTAAATGGATGGATTCGTCGTTCTTACCGAATTTTTGAATTAGAGTAGTCAACTCGCGGCCAGGTTTCGATCTCGGAGCCTGGTATGCATACATATATGCATAAATAGGGTTTTTTTAAGGTTTCGTAGAATATCTCGAAGAAATCTTAACTGTAAATGGATGAATTCGTCGTTCTTACCAAGTTTCTAACTTAGAGTAGTCAACTCGCGGCCATGTTTTGATTTAAGAGCCTGGTATGCATACATTTATGCAGAAATAAGGTTTGTTTAAGGTTTCATAGAATATCTAGAAGAAACTTACATGTAAATGGATGGATTCGTCGTTCTTACCGAATTTCTGAATTAGAGTAGTCAACTCGCGGCCAGGTTTCGATCTCGGATCCTTGTACGCATACAATATGCAGAAATAGTTTTTTTTTTAAGGTTTCGTAGAATATCTCGAAGGAATCTTACCTGTAAATGGATGGATTCATCGTTCCTACCGAATTTCTGACTTAGAGTAGTCAACTCGCGGCCAGGTTTCGATCTCGGATCCTGGTACGCATACAATATACAGAAATAGGGTTTTTTAAGGTTTCGTAGAATATCTTGAAGGAATCTTACCTGTAAATGGATGGATTCGTCATTCTTACCAAGTTTCTGACTTAGAGTAGTCAACTCGCGGCCAGGTTTCGATCTCGGATCCTTGTACGCATTCAATATACATAAATAGTGTTTTTTTAAGGTTTCGTAGAATATCTCGAAGAAATCTTACCTGTAAATGGATGGATTCGTCGTCCTTACCAAGTTTCTGACTTAGAGTAGTCAACTCGCAGCCAGGTTTCGATCTCGGAGCCTGGTTTGCATGCAATATGCAATAATAGGGTTTGTTTAAGCTTTCGTACCTGTAAATGGATGGATTCGTCGTTCTTACCAAGTTTCTAACTTAGAGTAGTCAACTCGTGGTCGGGTTTCGATCACGGAGCCTGGTTTGCATACAATATGCAGAAATAGGGTTTCTTTAAGGTTTCGTAGAATATTCCGAAGGAATCTTACCTGTAAATGGATGGATTCGTTGTTTTTACGAAGTTTCTGACTTAGAGTAGTCAACTCACGGCCAGGTTTCTATCTCGGAGCCTGGTTTGCATACAATATGCCGAAATAGGGTTTGTTTAAGGATTCGTATAATATTCCGAAGGAATCTTACCTGAAAATGGATGGATTCATCGTTCTTACCAACTTTCTGACTTATAGTAGTCAACCCGCGGCCGGGTTTCAATCTCGAATCGACACCGAGCTTCATATTTATCGATTTGGATGATATATCATGCTAAGTTTGAAGTCAGAACCCTCTAAGAGCTTATTGGTTCATAGTTTGTAAGTCGTTATACCGAATTTGAAGTTCAAATGGACACTGAACTTCATATTCATCGATTTCGATAATGTATCATGCTAAGTTTGAAGTCAGGACCCTCTCAGAGCTTCGTGGCTCATAGATAGTATGCCATTACCTTGAATTTGAAGTTCGAATTGACATCTAGCTTCATATTTATCGATTTTGATGATTATCATGCTAAGTTTGAAGTTAGAACCCTCTCAGAGCTTCATGGTTCATAGATTGTATGTCATTATACTGAATTTGAAGTTCGAATCGACATCGAGCTTTATATTTTTTGATTTTGATGATGTATCATGCTAAGGTTGAAGTCAGAACCCTCTTAGAGCTTCTTGGTTCATAGTTTGTAAGTCGCTATACCGAATTTGAAGTTCGAATCGACACTGAGCTTCATATTCATCGATTTTGATGATGTATCAAGCTAAGTTTGAAGTTAGAACCGTCTCAGAGCTTCATGGTTCATAGATTGTATGCCATTATACTGAATTTGAGGTTCGAATCGACATTGAGCTTCATATTTATCGATTTTGATGATGTATCATGCTAAGTTTGAAGTCAGAACCCTCTCAGAGCTTCTTGGTTCATAGTTTGTAAGTCGTTATACCAAATTATTTGAAGTTCGAATCGGCACTAAGCTTCATATTCATTGATTTCGATTCTTTATCATGCTAAGTTTGAAACAATATCCAGAAGGTCGTTATACCAAATTATACCATTTCCGATTCTTCTGAATTTGATATATTTCGTCTCTAGTTCATCCGAACGAGAAACTCAGGTCCAACTCCAGCAATCTTTGAACTTGTGATGTTCGAATCTGATATATTTCGTCTCTAGTTCATCCGAACAAGAAACTCAGGTCTAACTCTAGCAATCTTTAAACATGTCATGTTCGAATCTGATATATTTCATCTCCAGTTCATCCGTAACATTTTACACGGCTACTGAGTAGCCGTTTCTGGTTTTTAAAGTTTTACCTTAAAACTTTCCTTTTTCACTCTTTTTTTTTTACTATTTTTTTTTTACTTTAAAATATCTTTTTTTACCTAAACAAATATAATATTCCCATATAAAAAAACCTAGAAAAAAAAATACGGCTACTCACTATTCATACAACTACTCAGTAGCCGTATAGTGCAGGGAAGGGAAAACAGGGCACCATAGATAGACTGCCTTCCCCATGCTATCCCTTCCCTACATATGATGGATAGGGAAGGGATGGAGGGCACCATAGTGCTAGCTCTAATAAGTTCAAAACTCTACGACACCAAACTCTTTACCGATTAAAAAAAGAAAAGAAAACTTAATTTTAGCACCAAAATAACACATTCTTCTCACACACGATCCGTAATTCCGTATAAGAGCATCTCCAATGCTAAAGGTCAAGGTCATCCTATGTGGATGTCTTATTTATACCTTTTAGTTGTGGGTAATTTACTATAGGACAAAAATTAATAAAGAGAAAGGCCCTCTACCTAAAATCCATCTCCAATATCCAAGGTCCTATCTTACACTTTTTGTCTAAATCTAGACACAAAAGATGATGTGGACTTATGACCCAGGTCATGAAGAAAGTCTTATTTAGACTTTCTCCTTTACCCCAACTTTAGCCATGTCATCTTACCCATGACCCTCACCTTTGCATTGGAGATGAAATTTTGGTGAAAAAAATATTAAATCCTATGTGTCATACTAATTTAAGACCTTTACCCCTTGCATTGGAGATGCTCTAATAAAACTATAGAGTGATTAATATGGACCGTTGAGTACCCTACCTAAAACTATAGAGTGATTGATAGAGTGATTAATATGGACCGTTGAGTACCCTATCAAAACCCAAAATTTATCTTCTCTCACTTCATTTCCCCATTTCTCTCATCGTTATCTCTTTCCCCCTTTCTCTCATCCTTATCTCTTTCTCCCTCTTTCCAGCGGAAAGAAAAGCCTAAGTTACTATCAAGACTGCCGCAGCAATCTTCACTCAATCACTCACTACCACCATTGTAATCCGTCATCCCTGTAACGAAGATCTTTATGTTTCTCTTCCTTTTGTTTAAGTTGAAGCGAAAAATTATTCCTTTCTACCTTATCATCTCTTTTCAGCACCGGATACCTGTAGATTTGCTTCAGTTACCACCGATTTTACCCAACCTAGTTCTCTTATTCCTCTGGTAAATCCCACTCTTATACATACTTACAACGATTGATAAGATTATAAGAATTTTGATGTTGTTAAATTGGCATCCGGGTAAAAATCCCTAAATCTTTAACCCTAACTTTGTTTCTCATTTCAAATTCATCAATTACTATGTAGATCTGTGTGTATAATCGGTTGTTATTTATTTATATTCATACTCAAGAGTTTATGCTTTTAAAATATCTTAAATCCAGGGTTAATGCATCGCGATTTGTGTAAATCATCACAATTAGTTAGTTTTATGTTAAATTAAATTAGATTTTAATTACAGTATGTGGAATATCTGATGCTTTGTGCTTTGATGTGTTAGCCTAGCATTATAGCGGAAGAAAAATCTGCTCAAGAGACACTACAAGCTCGGTTGCTGGGGAAAGTATTATTAAACTTGAAGTCAAGACTTCACAGATCTAAACACCGAGCTGAGTAAAATGTAATTTTTGTTTACTCATGTCTTTAGTAGTTTTTCATATAGTTAATAACTAAGAAATGTTTTTTGTTCTTGCGGATTTGGTTTGTAATCTCTCTATTTGTTTATAATTGAAGTTGTCGTTTCTTTGCATGTAAAGTTATTGGTGTAGACAAGCCAAAATTATGGAAGTGCTGATGTAAGTGAATTAAAAAAGATGTCTATTCAATCCTATGTAATGCTAGTTGTTTTCTTAAAGTACCTTGTTGATGGAACTATAACTTCTGCTTTATTTTTCTCTTTTTTTGTAGATGGGTACGGGTGGAAACTCTAACAACGCAGCTGGTCTTCTACCAAATCCTGCCGCTGATCCTTAAACTGGGATGCCTAATGGCGTGGAGTCGTCCTCGAGTGAACCTTCCAAGGTATTGACAAATTTTTCCCCTGGGCCAAGGCTCAAGAGGTTAGATGTTATACTCGGGGTTGCACCTAAAATGGCATGGCACCATCCATCACCTCATGTGAATATGATGTGATGGATTTTATCTTTTTGAGCTCCTTAGGTTACATGCTTAACTGTATTTTCCTTATGGTTCGGTTATTGCTTGTTTTGAGAACATAGTGCATCTTTAGTTACATGTGTGACGGCGTGTATTTTTGTGGAGCAAATGCCTTTTGGCATAGTGCTGATGTGCGGTTTTTTTTCTTCTGTAAGACAAAGTGTTTGTGCTCCTATTTTAATTGCGGAATGTAGTTTCTTTATTGTTATCTTATATGTTGACCACACCCTTTTGTCTTGGAAGCTTTTCCTGTTGATAAAAGAAAGTGTTGGTCACAAATATTTGTAGTTCTAAACTTTACTTTGAAATTAAGATTACTTTTCAGTAATTTTGGTTTGGTTGGTACTGATTCCTTTCAATGAATCAGTCCAAGCTTCAAATTGGCCTTTCAGGTTGTTGGTGGTGTTGTTTAGTGGTATTTGCAGTTGGTGTATGTCTAGGAAAACTGCTTGGTACTTATTATTTTCCTTTCATGTTTGCGAAGAGGAGTTTCCAGTATAAGGTCTAGAGATTTTTTTTTTATAAATCTTATATGTTGTAATGATTTATTTTCCAATTGATAGTTTTTCAGTTTTTCTCAAACTGTCTGGACACAAGTATTACTTGTTGGGAACATATCATCTAGGGTTATATGGAGTCGTTGTTTTGATGTTCATAGTTTCTCCAGGGTTCTTAATTTTTTGCTTTAGTGTAGACTTAGTTCTCCTATGTCTTTGAAGGAAATAGGATTATGCAGTCAATATAGCTTGATTGAATTATTTCATATAGTTGGTGCTAACATAGATTCACCACCTCGGTGGCGGCATTAGATGCTACAGATTCATCACCTGCAGTACCAAGCAGAACTACAAAAGTAGTTAAGACAGTTGAAACTGATATTTCCCCCCAATATAAGTCTTCATTCTTGTTTATGGGCTCATGGAATTTGGTATGTTTATTTTGACAGAATCTTCATTTAATGGGTCTCATTGATCACAACTTTTACAGTAACAAAGAAGTTTTTCTCTGAAAGCTCTTCAGGTATATTATCTATCCAACAATGAACAATTTATTTCTTATTTATTTCGGGAATATGAATTTGACGCATCAATTTGTTTTGTGTTATAAATGTAGGCATATATCCGCAACAAAGCGCAGGTATATCCATGATTTTCATTTTCTGCTTTTCACTTCCATATTATTGTTCCAAGTTATACTACCAGTCACCGCAACCAGCTTGCTTCTGGGAAATCATTTACTGGTATAGTTATTGACAGACATGTGCCATCCCCATAACAACATTTTTTGCATATGTTCAGATGCTGGAATGAGTGTAAGTTCCTTGCACTTGTGTGTTGTTAATGTTCCTTGTTCATCTCTTGCTAGTTTTTTCTGTTTTAGTACAAACTATTAGTGTCGTTCAAGAGAATAAAGCGGGAAATGCTCATGTGCTACTACTAGTTTAGTGTCTAGCCTTGCTCATGTGTAACCTGCTTCTTCTATCCACTCTGATTTAGGGCTTATGTAAATTGACATCTCAGAAGGCCATTACACTCACTGTCTTAATCAGCTCTGCGTATTGCTCTCTATGATTGCTGCATCTTCGTCTATTGTACTAATTATTTTCTACTCTGGATTACAGGTTCTGAAGATTGGTCTCAATTACATGAATAAAAGAAAAAAACCAACAAGAATAATAAATTCCTTGAAGATTGATTTATTTTATCCAGTAAGCAATATGGATCAACACCATGGAAGATTGGACATGGTATCGGCATAATTTTTATCCTTCATAGAGTAACTTTTTCTCTATTATTTTCTTTCTTCTACAGGGATTACAATGCCAGTATTTAGAGGGGGATTAGTGCACTGACCAGTGAGAGGTGATTCATTGTGCCATTCTCTGCCGGATAAATGTACAAGTGTAAAACGAAAATGACAACAAATGGCAAGTTTGAAATTACAGTGGCGACTTGTGTTGATGGTTTATAGTCACTGTACTCAGGAAATGTAAGTTCTCCTTTTTCACTTCTTTTTTCTTTAACTGTAGCTTCAGTGTCTAGCTACATATTTTTCTTTCTTATTCATAACTTCTTATCGTTACTGTCCTTTTATCTTACTTGGGTCTGTCTAGCTAGGAAACCTTAAGTTATATGTGCCTTCTATTGTTGCAAGTTTTGTTGATTCTTTTTTTTCTTTTCTTGTGAAGATCCCTCGAAGTGGAGAGCTGCAGCTGGAATAAGCTGCTGATAGGATGACAAGTTCAAATTGCTATGGATGGTTTGCATATTGAGAATGTATGAAGTGCATATAGAAAAAGAACAAATTGTTTCACTGTTTCAGGTTTAATTGTATTGTAGGCCTGTAAAATGGATGTTTAGGTCCATGATGATTACTTGTATTCCAGGGCTGTCAACTGGAAGCCCAGGTCCATGATAATGACCTGAGCTATCCATTTTTTTTAAGTTGTGAGTAAACAATTGTCACAGGTTCAACTGTAACAAAAATTGTGAGAAAAAACAACACGTGTCCTCTTGAGAATTGTTGCAAAATATTCATTCACAATTATAACTGTTGTTTTATATGTGACAGTATGAAACACGTGTCATCCGCGGAATTGTTGTAATTATACAGTAACAATTAAAATCGTTACGGTAACTGTGGCAAGTAAGACACGTGTCGCAATCTAAAAATTAGGTCAATCGTTGCTATTAATTATTGTAACGGTTATTATATGTGACTTTAGTTAAAATTTGTCACAGGAAAAACTGTTGGGAAAAATTGCAACAATAATAATAACGGGCTATTTACCACAGGCTATAACCGTTACAAATCTTATCAGTAACAGGTATAGCCTGTGACAAAATCCTGAAAATGGTGTAGTGTACGCTGATTCAGGTGCGACATCTCATATGACATCCGATACTGGTAATCTTCGATCTTCAATTCCATATACTGGTAATGATAAAATATTTGTTGGAAACGGATCTGGACTAGATATCTCTCATATTGGATCAAAAAATATAGTATCTTCTTTAGGACATAACATTAGATTGAATAATGTTTTAGTAGTGCCTAAATTAACCAAAAATTTATTATCGATTAGGCAATTTACTCGTGATTATTTATGCTCTTTTGACTTTTCTGATTTTGATTTCAAGATAAAGGACCAACGAACGGGGGCAATACTAGCAACCGGGAGTAGATATGGCGGTCTATATGCCTTAGATTCAGGGGGAGGAAGTGTCGCAGCTCTCTCTGCAATAAAAAATGGAAGAACATACTGTGATTTATGGCACCAACGATTGGGTCACCCACATTCCAAATGCTTAGAAAAATTAGACTCTAATAATTTAATCTCAGTTTCATGGAAGAAAAATTTTACTCTTTGCTCTAGTTGCCAAATGGACAAACGTTGTCGTCTCTCTTTTCCTTATTTGAACAATAGATCTGAAGTTCCGCTGCATAAAATCCATTGTGATTTATGGGGACCGGCACCTGTTAAATCATCTCAAAATTTTAGATATTATGTTGTTTTTGTCGATGATTTTTCTCGCTATACTTGGATTTATCCCCTGAAAAGAAATCAGATTTTTACTCTACTTTTGTTACATTTCATAAAATGGTTGAAAAACAATTTGATAATTTTGTTAAAATTTTTCAATGTGATGGAGGGGAGAGTTCAATTATACTCCTTTCCTTACCTATTTACAAGATCATGGCATTATTCGATTTGTTTCATGTCCTCACACCCCGGAACAAAATGGTGTGGCGGAATGAAAACACCGACACATTGTTGAGACTGGTCTCACACTAATGTTTCATGCAAATATTCCTCTCCAATATTGGCCTGATGCCTTTCTAACGGCTACGTACCTTGTTAATCGTCTTCTAAATTCAGGTCTTAAAATGGAGACACCATTTTTTGTGTTGTATAAAACTCACCCCAGTTATGAGATGCTTAAAGTTTTTGTCTGCAGGTGTTATCCTTATCTCCGAGACTATGCCAAAAACAAGTTTGGTCGTCGATCATATCCATGTGTGTTTCTAGGCTATAGTCCCGTCCATAAGGGCTACAGGTGTTTACAACCATCAACTAAACGCGTCTTTATCTCGCGACATGTTGTTTTCGACGAAGGTGTGTTTCCCTTTAAAGAATCTTCTTACAAAAGTTCCCCATCTAGTAATTTGAAAATTACATCCTATGATAAGTGGACTACAACCACAGAACCTACAAAACCATCTACATCTGGCTTCGAACCTAAACATTTATCAACCACTTTACCTACTCTTATACCTACTTCTCTTACGGTTCCACTTTCAGCTACACCAACACCGGCATCTTCAACACCCATCACTCCAATAGAAACTACACTTGATTCTATATCACCAAACCACCGTGAAACTAATAGTACTACATTAGTTCCACTTTATCAAACTCCCCTTTCCACTGAACATATATCTTCTTTAATTCCAAATGAAACACCATCACCTACAGAACCTAACCTAAATGAACTTAATCCCATTTTGGATCTACCCTCTCAAACCTTAGAAAGAATCAACAGTCCAGTAGGTTCATCATCTCATACTTCTTCCGTACAAAATCTCCCAATACAACTTTTCGTTGATATTTCTCAACCTCAACCATCCATCGTTCCTAATGCTCCAGTACATTCTATGAGAACCAGGTCTAAGGATGGAATTTTTAAACCAAACACTAAGAACTATTTAGCTGTTTCATCTACCACACACACTGCTCTTCCAGTATTAGAGTCCACTGATCCTAGTGAACCAAAAACTATCAAAACTGCTCTTAACAGTCCTCATTGGGTTGCAGCCATGCTTGCTGAATTGCGAGCTCTTTTTGAAAATCATACTTGGGTACTAGTTCCACGGAGAGCGAGTTATAATGTTGTTGGTTCCCGTTGGGTTTTCAAAACGAAACTCAAACCTGATGGCTCGATTGAACGATTTAAGGCTCGGCTCGTTGCCAAAGGTTATAACCAAGTTCAAGGAATTGACTTTGATGAGACTTTTAGTCCTGTGGTCCGACACACGACTCTGCGTATAGTCCTCTCAGTTGCTCTTGTACGTGGCTGGTCACTTAGCCAACTTGATGTGAAGAATGCGTTCCAGCATGGCCATCTTAAAGAATCAGTTTATATGGAACAACCGCCTGGGTTTGTCGACCCTAGCAAGCCCGATCATGTCTGTCACCTCCGGAAGGCAATTTATGGTCTTAAACAAGCCCCGAGGGCCTGGTTTGAACGTTTCAGTACCTATCTTATTTCTATTGGTTTTAATTGTTCACGAGCAGATTCTTCACTTTTTACTTGGCATTGTGATACAGGTATTATATACTTACTTCTTTACGTAGATGATATCATTGTCACGGGCTCTTCCGATCAACTTTTACAGCGTCTTATCACCAAGCTCAGTTATGAATTTGCAATAAAGGATCTAGGTCCTTTACACTATTCCTTGGGTATCGAGGTTATCAAATTCTCTGGTGGGTTGTTTTTGTCACAACAAAAGTTTATGAAGGATATTCTTTGTAGGACAGCAATGACAGAGTGTAAACCCATTGCCACACCACTTGCTCTCAAACATGATCTTCACCAATATAATAATACGCTTGTTGACGCTACTCAGTACCGCAAATTATTGGCTCACTACAATATCTTACTCTTACGAGACCAGACATTTCTCATGCGGTTAATCTAGTTAGTCAGTTCATGCATCGACCCATTATTATACATCTTACAGCAGTGAATCGCATCTTACAGTACCTAAATGGTACCTTGGATTATGGGATTCGACTCCTCTCTAATTCAACTCTTAACCTTTATGCCTTCTCTGACGCAGATTGGGCTGGTTGTGTAGAAACACGACGCTCAACTACTGGATACAATATCTATCTTGGTGCCAATTGCATCTCCTGGTCTTCGAAGAAACAACCAACGGTGTCTCGATCGAGTACAGAAGCGGAGTAAAGATCTATGGCCGCCAGTACAGCTGATCTCACTTGGGTCACCTATCTACTACGTGAACTTGGTATTTGTCTTGACAAACCTCCTGTGCTATTTTGCGACAACATTAATGCTCTTTATCTAGCTAAAAATCCTAAATTTCATGCACGGACAAAGCATATTGAGTTGGATTATCATTTTATAAGGGAAAAAGTTGTTAACGGTTCGCTTATTACTCGATATGTGTCCACCACCTCCCAACTAGCTGACTTGCTAACTAAGCCATTTCCGAAGAACACATTTCAGTCTCTACGCAGCAAGCTCGGTGTACTGTCAATACCTACTCGCTTGAGGGGGAGTAACAAGGATCATTTGACCGTTGAGGAAAATACTCCAGATCCATAGCAGAAGGACACTAATTAATCCTAGAATATCTCTACAGGCTTATGTTAAGAAAGATGCGTATATTAATCCTAGAATATCTCTACAGGCTTATGTTTAGAAAGATACGTATTCATTCCATATATACTGTACATAGTTATCTTTAGAAAGGTAAACACATACTCTATAAAATGCTGTGTAATATGTATTCAATCTTTAGTTCTCTTCAGGAGGTGGTAGTGGTGGGCAGCGGTGGTGGGAGGAGGTGGTGGTTATATATATATAGGTGATTATTAGGTTAGTTTTAAATTAAATTAGGTTAAGGGTAGGTTAGTCAATTCCACACTTTAGGATACCCCTTATAACTATAGGGAAGGTGGCCTAATAAGACCATGGTCCCCTAAAAAAAACCATGGTCCCAAAAATGGTTCTTAAGTAATTTATCCTTTTTTATAGGGTTTTCCATGTCTACTCCTTTGTGGGTTTCTAAATTTTGGGCCTTCAATTAGTTGGGGGATATTTTTATCTTTCTGAACAATTTCTAACTGTCTTTTGTGGGTCTTACATTTCAGTTTATAAAATTATCTTTACTAAGTAACATCAGAGTTATGTGTTAAATCTCACTGCTCATGGCTATTAGTAAAGAGTCTTGTGATGACAATTATGAAAATCTCTCTTTCACGGACCAGGGTAACGTTCGGTGCAAATTCTTCCATAAGTAAATCATTTTCGATTCGTAAATGCTCATGAAAATTATGTGGTATTTTTTTTTTTTTTCTTTTCTGATACACGGAATTATGTAGTATCTCGCTACAAATTTTGCTATACACCAAGCAACAAACTTTTCCTATAGATCACCAAGCAATACCGAACTATTTCTATACAGCAAACAACGCGGAACTGTTTTTGACGCAGAACTGTTTGCTGCCAAAACTTTGCTTCCTGTTAATCATAGATGCAACTATAGCTCCTACAGCAACTGCTTATACACTAAACCCTACTCAACAACTTTACCACCGGTCCTTATTCCTCACATGTCACCTGCAACTCACCTTCTCAACATTTCATCACCGACCAGCTCACAACCTCTCCTTTTTTTAATCCTTTGTATACAAGTAGTTAACCGGCTCATACCTTCACCACCACTGTGTTTGGGGTGCCCAAAGGTCTGCCTGTAAATTTATTCTGCGGTCCATTGTGCATCTAAATATTTTTTTTACACTTTAATAACAAAATAAATATCAAAAGAACAAAACACCTCTTGAAGATATGGATTAATATTAAAGAAATTAAAAGAAAATCTAAACCCTAACCTTCTATTGTATTAAAAATATTAAAGAACAGGAAATCAACACTTCTAGAGCCCAGAAATCGCCCGTGGATGGAGAGGGAGAATAGAGAGTTTCTAATCTCTTTGCGGTAGATTTCAATTGAAGAACTACCGACATTTTGGTGCTTTACCGACATACATGTAGAAACTCAATGATACCAAAATTGGTTGTTTTAAGTATGATATTACTAATATGATATTATGGTAATCTTTTTTATTTTTTGATAATCGGTTCACATACATCTAGATGAGACGAAACATTATACATGCATAACAACATAATTTCATTCATTACAAGTAAAATAGAACTAGTCATATCAGATCTCTTAATTAATTAGTTCACATACGATGATGATCAAGACAGCAACATCAGATCCGGTGTATTTCTGATTTGATAGATGTACAAAAAGCAGAATTGTACCCTGATTAGAAAAAATACTGTAAAATCGCAGTAAAAAAAAGAGCTTCAGATGTGAATTCCGATGGAAGAGAATGTAAAAATTAAGATTTTGAGAGGACATATCATAATGCTTGATGTTGGTGGTGGTGATGCTGTTAAGCCTCTACTTTTCTGCCATGATTTTGTGGCTGCCATATGAGAATCAGATATGGATTTTGTGGCTGCCGTCGATGAGAATTAGATATAGATAGAGAGAGTATTAGGGTTTCTTTCTTTCTCTCAGACGAGGGAGGCGCAATTGGATGCGCTGGAACAAAACTACCACTTACTACTTATAAGGAGGGTTTGAGATCTGCCCATCAACTAGTTATCGTTGATTTCGACTTTCATATTTGATCTAACGCCTCGTATTTTATGACTACCATTGTTTGCCTTCAAGGTTTCTAAAAAAGAGTCCTGCTGTCACGCGCGCGTTCGCGTGACAGCACAAATGAACCCGCGCCTAGCCACCGTTGGATACATCTGATGATTTTGAGATCTAGGCATAAATATATTTTATTCTTTTCTTAGAATTTTATTAATTAAACACCGCTATACTTTTGATTAATTTGAAGTAAACCCTCTTCTCTACCGGTCAGTATTATCTTCTCCAATTTGGTTGTGAAAGATTAGCGAATAAAACTTAATACAGAAAGATCGGAGAACTAACGTAGTCAAAAGGGTTTTCAAAGTCATTCATATATTTTGAAGGGGCGGGATCGGCTCACAGACTTTGTCTCACAGAGTTTGTGACAAAGTGCTGCATCCGTTGATGCTTATCATTTTGAATGGCTGTGATGAGTTGGTAAAACATGCAGATTTTTAGAGTGACCCACAACCCGATTAAAAACTCAGAGATGTCTCAACTTTCTCTCTCTTTTTCCCTTTAAACGTCTTCAAAAATTCCGATCATTTGAAGGAGAAGAGAAATCTGATCATCTTCTCAAACTCGAAATCTACTGGCAGACATGATGTTAGAAAAGAGTAAAACGATACAAAATCTTTCATTGAGGGAATATCCAAGTTTACAAAACATGCATCTATTTAAAAAATAATAAAAATCGTTCATTTCATCCGCAAGAATCATCCAAATAGACATAATCATTCAATTCTTCCCCATAATCATCTTAATCATCTCTCTGTGAAACAAATGCAAAATTTTGACAACAATGTAAAAGAAGTAGCTATTGATGTACTAAAAAAATTAGGAAAACCCACCCATTAAATCAAAATAGTTGTATGATGTTACAAACTAATTAAAGATTAGACAAATGAAGTGATACTGATAATGAACGAAATTGCTTACTAAGACACTAGAATTTCCAAATATTAAAACTCATAGTAATGTCAAACCCAAATCAAAACCATAGAAATGAAATGGCCTAAACATACATATAAAACACAAAGTGCGGCTTACCTAATAAAGATGGATCTTAAGATTTTTCCATAGTAAACAAAATAGAAGTTTTCGATTGGTTAACTTTTAGTTTCCATCACTACAGACGGTGGAAGATGGAGGAAGATGCTATGTTAATTAGAAGTTAGGAGAAAGAGAAAAACAGTCAGAAAGTTTTTCAAATCGGGTTATGGGTCATTCTAGAAATCCGGGTGTTTACCAACTCATCATAGCCATTCAAAAGGATAAGCATCAACGGTTGCAGTACTTTGTCACAAACTCTGTGAGACAAAGTCTGTGAGCCGATCCCATCCCTATTTGGGGCGGGATCGGCTCACAGACTTTGTCTCACAGAGTTTGTGACAAAGTGCTGCAACCGTTGATGCTTATCATTTTGAATGGCTGTGATGAGTTGGTAAAACATGCGGATTCTTAGAGTGACCCACAATCCGATTAAAAACTCAGAGATGTCTCAACTTTCTCTCTCTTTTTCCCTTTAAACGTCTTCAAAAATTCCGATCATTTGAAGGAGAAGAGAAATCTGATCATCTTCTCAAACTCGAAATCTATTGGCAGACATGATGTTAGAAAAGAGTAAAACGATACAAAATCTTTCATTGAGGGAATATCCAAGTTTACAGAACATGTATCAATTTAAAAAATAATAAAAATCGTTCATTTCATCGCAAGAATCATTCAAACGGACATAATCATTCAATTCTTCCCCCATAATCATCTTAATCATCTCTGTGAAACAAATGCAAAATTTTGACAACAATGTAAAAGAAGTAGCTATTGATGTACTAAAAAATTAGGAAAACCCACCCATTAAATCCAAATAGTTGTATGATGTTACAAACTAATTAAAGATTAGACAAATGAAGTGATAATGATAATGAACGAAATTGCTTACTAAGACACTAGAATTTCCAAATATTAAAACTCATAGTAATGTCAAACCCAAATCAAAACCCTAGAAATGAAATGGCCTAAACATACAAATAAAACACAAAGAATTCTGGCTTACCTAATAAAGATGGATCTTAAGATTTTTCCATAGTAAACAAAATAGAAGTTTTCGATTGGTTAACTTTTAGTTTCCATTACTACGAGACGGTGGAAGAAGGAGGAAGATGCTATGTTAATTAGCGATTAGGAGAAAGAGAAAAAGTCGAGAAAGTTTTTCAAATCGGGTTATGGGTCATTCTAGAAATCGGGTGTTTACCAACTCATCATAGCCATTCAAAGGATAAGCATCAACGGTTTGCAGCACTTTGTCACAAACTACGTGAGACAAAGTCGTGAGCCGATCCCATCCCTATTTGGGGCGGGATCGGCTCCACGGACTTTGTCTCACGAGTTTGTGACAAAGTGCTGCAACCGTGATGCTTATCATTTTGAATGGCTGTGATGAGTTGGTAAAGCATGCGGATTCTTAGAGTGACCCACAACCAGATTAAAAACTCAGAGATGTCTCAACTTTCTCTCTCTTTTTCTCTTTAAACGTCTTCAAAAATTCCGATCATTTGAAGGAGAAGAGAAATCTGATCATCTTCTCAAACTCGAAATCTATTGGCAGACATGATGTTAGAAAAGAGTAAAACGATACAAAATCTTTCATTGAGGGAATATCCAAGTTTACAGAACATGTATCAATTTAAAAAATAATAAAAATCGTTCATTTCATCCGCAAGAATCATTCAAGCAGAGACATAATCATTCAATTCTTCCCCCATAATCATCTTAATCATCTCTCTGTGAAACAAATGCAAAATTTTGACAACAATGTAAAAGAAGTAGCTATTGATGTACTAAAAAAATTAGGAAAACCCACCCATTAAATCCAAATAGTTGTATGATGTTACAAACTAATTAAAGATTAGACAAATGAAGTGATAATGATAATGAACGAAATTGCTTACTAAGACACTAGAATTTCCAAATATTAAAACTCATAGTAATGTCAAACCCAAATCAAAACCCTAGAAATGAAATGGCCTAAACATACAAATAAAACACAAAGAATTCTGGCTTACCTAATAAAGATGGATCTTAAGATTTTTCCATAGTAAACAAAATAGAAGTTTTCGATTGGTTAACTTTTAGTTTCCATTACTACAGACGGTGGAAGAAGGAGGAAGATGCTATGTTAATTAGCAGTTAGGAGAAAGAGAAAAACAGTCAGAAAGTTTTTCAAATCGGGTTATGGGTCATTCTAGAAATCCGGGTGTTTACCAACTCATCATAGCCATTCAAAATGATAAGCATCAACGGTTGCAGCACTTTGTCACAAACTCGTGAGACAAAGTACGTGAGCCGATCCCATCCCTATTTGGGCGGGATCGGCTCACGGACTTTGTCTAGCAGTTTGTGACAAAGTCCGCAAACCGTTGATGCTTATCATTTTGAATGGTCGTGATGAGTTGGTAAAACATGCGGATTTTTAGAGTGACCCACAACCCGATTAAAAACTCGAGAGATGTCTCAACTTTCTCTCTCTTTTCCCTTTAAACGTATTCAAAATTCCGATCATTTGAAGGAGAAGAGAAATCGATCATCTTCTCAAACTCGAAATCTACCGGTGAGACATGATGTTAGAAAAGAGTAAAACGATACAAAATCTTTCATTGAGGGAATATCCAAGTTTACTGAGAACATGCATCAATTTAAAAAATAATAAAAATCGTTCATTTCATCGCAAGAATCATTCAAAAGACATAATCATTCAATTCTTCCCCATAATCATCTTAATCATCTCTCTGTGAAACAAATGCAAAATTTTGACAACAATGTAAAAGAAGTAGCTATTGATGTACTAAAAAAATTAGGAAAACCCACCCATTAAATCAAAATAGTTGTATGATGTTACAAACTAATTAAAGATTAGACAAATGAAGTGATCTGTGATAATGAACGAAATTGCTTACTAAGACACTAGAATTTCCAAATATTAAAACTCATAGTAATGTCAAACCCAAATCAAAACCATAGAAATGAAATGGCCTAAACATACATATAAAACACAAAGAATTCTGGCTTACCTAATAAAGATGGATCTTAAGATTTTTCCATAGTAAACAAAATAGAAGTTTTCGATTGGTTAACTTTTAGTTTCCATTACTACAGACGGTGGAAGATGGAGGAAGATGCTATGTTAATTAGCAGTTAGGAGAAAAGAGAAAACAGTCAGAAAGTTTTTCAAATCGGGTTATGGGTCATTCTAGAAATCCGGGTGTTTACCAACTCATCATAGCCATTCAAAAGGATAAGCATCAACGGTTGCAGTACTTTGTCACAAACTCTGTGAGACAAAAATTACGTGAGCCGATCCCATCCCTATTTGGGGCGGGATCGGCTCACGACTTTGTCTCACAGAAGTTTTTGACAAAGTGCTGCAAACTGCTGATGCTATCATTTTGAATGGTCGTGATGAGTTGGTAAAACATGCGGATTCTTAGAGTGACCCACAATCCGATTAAAAACTCAGAGATGTCTCAACTTTCTCTCTCTTTTTCCCTTTAAACGTCTTCAAAAATTCCGATCATTTGAAGGAGAAGAGAAATCTGATCATCTTCTCAAACTCGAAATCTATTGGCAGACATGATGTTAGAAAAGAGTAAAACGATACAAAATCTTTCATTGAGGGAATATCCAAGTTTACAGCACATGCATCAATTTAAAAAATAATAAAAATCGTTCATTTCATCCGCAAGAATCATTCAAACAGACATAATCATTCAATTCTTCCCCCATAATCATCTTAATCATCTCTCTGTGAAACAAATGCAAAATTTTGACAACAATGTAAAAGAAGTAGCTATTGATGTACTAAAAAAATTAGGAAAACCCACCCATTAAATCCAAATAGTTGTATGATGTTACAAACTAATTAAAGATTAGACAAATGAAGTGATAATGATAATGAACGAAATTGCTTACTAAGACACTAGAATTTCCAAATATTGAAACTCATAGTAATGTCAAACCCAAATCAAAACCCTAGAAATGAAATGGCCTAAACATACAAATAAAACACAAAGAATTCTGGCTTACCTAATAAAGATGGATCTTAAGATTTTTCCATAGTAAACAAAATAGAAGTTTTCGATTGGTTAACTTTTAGTTTCCATTACTACAGACGGTGGAAGAAGGAGGAAGATGCTATGTTAATTAGCGAGTTAGGAGAAAAGAAAAAAGTCGAGAAAGTTTTCAAATCGGGTTATGGGTCATTCTAGAAATCCGGGTGTTAACCAACTCATCATAGCCATTCAAAAGGATAAGCATCAACGGTTGCAGCACTTTGTCACAAACTCTGTGAGACAAAGTCTGTGAGCCGATCCCATCCCTATTTGGGGCGGGATCGGCTCACAGACTTTGTCTCACAGAGTTTGTGACAAAGTGCTGCAACCGTTGATGCTTATCATTTTGAATGGCTGTGATGAGTTGGTAAAGCATGCGGATTTTTAGAGTGACCCACAACCAGATTAAAAACTCAGAGATGTCTCAACTTTCTCTCTCTTTTTCCCTTTAAACGTCTTCAAAAATTCCGATCATTTGAAGGAGAAGAGAAATCTGATCATCTTCTCAAACTCGAAATCTACTAGCAGACATGATGTTAGAAAAGAGTAAAACGATACAAAATCTTTCATTGAGGGAATATCCAAGTTTACAGAACATGCATCAATTTAAAAAATAATAAAAATCGTTCATTTCATCCGCAAGAATCATTCAAACAGACATAATCATTCAATTCTTCCCCATAATCATCTTAATCATCTCTGTGAAACAAATGCAAAATTTTGACAACAATGTAAAAGAAGTAGCTATTGATGTACTAAAAAAATTAGGAAAACCCACCCATTAAATCAAAATAGTTGTATGATGTTACAAACTAATTAAAGATTAGACAAATGAAGTGATACTGATAATGAACGAAATTGCTTACTAAGACACTAGAATTTCCAAATATTAAAACTCATAGTAATTCAAACCCAAATCAAAACCCAAAAATGAAATGGCCTAAACATACAAATAAAACACAAAGAATTCTGGCTTACCTAATAAAGATGGATCTTAAGATTTTTCCATAGTAAACAAAATAGAAGTTTTCGATTGGTTAACTTTTAGTTTCCATTACTACAGACGGTGGAAGAAGGAGGAAGATGCTATGTTAATTAGCAGTTAGGAGAAAGAGAAAAACAGTCAGAAAGTTTTTCAAATCGGGTTATGGGTCATTCTAGAAATCCGGGTGTTTACCAACTCATCATAGCCATTCAAAAGGATAAGCATCAACGGTTGCAGCACTTTGTCACAAACTCTGTGAGACAAAGTCTGTGAGCCGATCCCATCCCTATTTTGAATCCATCCAATTTGTTTATCATCAGCTAAATGGAATGCTTGCTTTTCGAAGACTTCGATTGTGGTTGGAGCATTTATAATGTTAATCGGTATTTGAATTAGTTACATTTGGATCATAAACCCCTCTTCCTTCTATTCGAATCATCAGAACTCTGTATTTTAATTTTATTTGAATGCGGGTGATAATCATGGGGATTAATTTGCAGTTTTTAATTTCCTGCCTTGAAAGAAATAATCATGGGGATTAATTTTATTTTAATTTGCAGTTTTTAATTGAAGGCAGTTTTTAATTTCCTGCCTTCAATTTTTGGTAATGTAGAAATATCACTACCATCACCAAACAATTTATTTGGATTAGTGCTATACGACATAACTCAAGAAAAGTTTAATCCATCACGGCATCTGTAGTAGAATGAAAGAATTGCTTTTCAATACATACACAGGACTGAAAAGGAAATAGATATCGAATTCATGGTTAACAAATAAATAAAATAATTCATTTTCACTGAAATCTAGATATACAGCTATTAAACAGATCCAACGGCTGTTGGACGCGAGTTCATTTTCACTATCACGCCAAAGCACGCGTGATAGCAGGACTCTAACATAACATTGTCGTTTGGTTTTAGGGTTTCTATAAGGAGGGTTCGAGATCTTCACGTTAAATTTTGGGCTAACTTTTCAGATTTCTTAGTTGATCAAACGGCTGAAATGAATTTTATACCTCACCGCATTTTTTTGGTCGATATATTTAATATAGGCTGTCGTGTGTTATGGGTTCGCCCTAGATGGGCCTAAGTAATATAAATTTTGATTTTTTTTTTTTGAAGCATATATTCTATTAATTACTAACAGGCTATAACACTGGTGTATATAATACCCAAAGATTCATCTGTTACATTTGAAATGATAAACCATGAATCTAAATTAGCAAAACAGTAGAGCAGAGCGTGAGCAGTGATCTTCGCATCAAAGTTGCATCGGGGGAAGATGTTGGAGTCGAAGGTCGGAAGGCCTTCGTTCAATGCTTTCCACAAAAATAAACTGTACATTTGATGGACACAACAGAGTCCACGAGAGTTTAGTTGATGGTAGGGTTGCTCAATGCGTTTGATTGAAGGTGCAAGTTAAGCAATTGCGTGTAAAAGTTGATGTGTACTGCCCGAATGATAACTACGTATCTCCTTTTTTCCCGTCTTTTTCTATCAGGTGGAGGTTCCCGGAGAAGACAGATGTAACTACTGTTACTAATTTTACTAAAATCATATTAGAGAATACTGAGCTACAACAAGGACAAAAGGTTTACAAAGGCAAGGTAATGTGCTTTATAGGACAACACTTACATAAACCATTAAATAGCTTGCAAAGACACACCTTAAGCTTCTTAAGCTAACCTAGGAGAGCTTAAGATGGAAAATAGAAACTACAAGCAGAATTACACCTTGTACTACAGAAATGGATTACAATGCTGAAAGGAAAAATTACAGGAAAATTATTTTACTATTCAAACTGATACACAACCCTAAGATAAAATCAAAGAACACCGCAAATGAGGAGAATCCACCGGCCTAAAAAGAGATGCATGTACGTTACTGAGCTAAAAAGGTAAAATGGTGGCAATAGAACTCAAAGTCTTCAATTGGAATTCATTTTTATTGATCATGTTTCAAAAATGATGGAAGAGTTCTCTAGTTTATGTAGATAATCGTGAGCATAGGAATGCAGAACTTCATCTCTAGTATTCAACATCAATGTATGCAAACCAGTAGCAGATTAGATAGGGGTATTTGGTTGAAAGATCTCCAACAGATCTAGATGGCATGCACTTAATGGTAAGAACAAAATCATAATGCTCTAACAGACTTATGTTAAAGATATTTCAGTAATCCGTCCTAGATACTAATTGAAGATCAGAGAAAAAGAAAAATGGTTGCCAACTTTGTAACTTTAGAAGTCTACCAGACACAGTTCCAAAGCCCCTCTTAGTTACTAAGACCAAATCATGAAAATCCTTAAACCCAAAAAGAAGACTAAATTATCATGCCTCAAAGAAAAACAAATACAATTTTTCAGGACATAAATCAAGGCAGACGAAACACGGAAAAAGAAACTAAGCCTTAAAAATAAAAAGAAAAAAACCAAATAGAGGCATACAAGGCCAGAAAACAACAAACAAACGATTCCAAAAACAAGGACACAACTAGCAACAAGAACACCAAAACTAAAGGAAAGAAAAACAGCCAAAAACAAATAATGATTACATAACAAGGGTTTAACATGAAAGGAATAAAGAAGAGAGCTTTTGGATGGAAATCAAAGGTTTGGCCAAGTAAAAAGGTAGGGTTTTGAAAGATCTTCTGAGGGTATGCAAGGAACTTCATCCTGAGCGACTGAGTAATATTAGAGAGCATCTCCAACAGAAGGTGTAAAAAATCCTACGCGGATTTTTTATTTAGTCCTTTTATTTATGGGGTCTACACATAGAGTAAATATATGACCTCATATCTAGAAAACCATCTCCAACAGTGAGAAGTTTAACCCTTAGAATTAAAAGAAAATTGGTTAAAAACATGACGTGGAGGTGCAACGGGAGGTGTAGATAACATTTTCTTGAACAACTTCATAATTAGTAATTGGTCCCTCCTAACTTGTCGGACCCTACTATTGGAGATGGATTTATGCCAAACGGGGGTCTAAAATCCTATGTGTCACTGAAAATAAATAGATCCACCCTCTCTTGGAGATGCTCTAAGGTTGATTAGATTTCTTTGTGTTTTTTTGTTTTAGAGATTAATTTGAGTTCCAACATCAACACCACATCAACAACACTAAATACCGAATGCTTAAAACTTGTTCTAGACCTTCTTAAGGATTATACTTTAGATCTTCTCTTAGTCTATGTTTCTTTCTTAGATCTTCACTACTCATATTCTGAATCGTCCACCTCTATGATACCCCCATCCCTCTCTTGCTGATAGATAGCAGACTTTTCATGCACATAAGCATAATCCATGCCCGGTGAATATTCAGATAGGAAATAAGTGGAGGTTATTGGAACTCCGTTAGCCAACACTACACCAAATCTAGGTTTTCCTAACAATAGGATTCCTAACTAGTTTTATTTTGGTAACTCAAATCATTCATTATAAATCTAGTAACTCTTGTAAAGGGTTAGCAAATTAAGGAATAGTTACCATAATTAGAAATTAATTCATAAAAACTAAATAACTATTCAAAGTGTGAGATCATTAGCCGTTGTTGTCTATTTTTGATTGGCCGAGGTATAATTTAAATATAACATCTTACTTTAATTTAAAATGTGTTTCTCGAGATTTCAAACTGTTGGAATATTTCAGACATTACTTAAACCGTAGAGTACTCCAAACTTCTTTCTTCTTCATTGCTCTTTAATAGTTCTATCTTCCCTCTTGCATGTTTGCTCCTTCTTATCCTTCTGATTCTAGTTAACTTCTTTCTTATTCATTATGAGTAATTACAACTTATACAAGCATCTTAGTGGGATTTCTGTAGCTCAGTGATATGCTAACTACACAAACATTGGTATCCTACCAACTCCACCTGCGTTAATGAGAGAATTTGGCATTAAAGACAGTAGCATTTTGGCTAGAATCTTCTCAACTGAAATCTACAAAACTGAAGATATAAGAGGTGTCCTACGTCATTTTTGGGGGCTTAATATTGGGTTTCAAATCAGATAAGTTGATCCAAGTATCTTTATCATTACTTTTCGTACATCAGAAGACCTTAAATAGATTGCTTTGAATGGTCCCTGGTACCCATATGGTAATGTGATGTCGGCAAGATCATCTTTTCCAAGTATGCAAATATCTACTGAAGTCGTTAAGGAAATCCCTCTTTGGGCCTGTATTTCTAACACAAAACATGAACATAGAGAAGGAGAACGTGTCGGTTTAATATCTAGTAGGATAGGCATAGTTAGTAGAGTTGAAAAGGGAAGTTTTGATTGCGAACCAAGAGTCTTAGTATGGGTTAACATAGAAAAACCTTTAGTTATGAAACTCCTTGTTAAAGTAGACCATTATCCTGTCAGAGAGCTCTCTTTTACTTACCTCAACCTCCCCTCAAAATTTTGCTCTCATTGCTTCCGCTTTGGTCATAAGATCAATCAGTGTGCTATCATTCAACATAGGCCCTTATAAGATATTTATGACATATATATGCCTTCTCCTGGGCCAGCAGACGATATTTTCTATTTAGACAACACGCCTATCCAAATTTGGAATCCTCAATATAATACTGATGCTCATGGAAACATGGGATCATTTGAGCAGTTTTTGGCTATCCCGGGAAATAAAGAAACTTTATATGAACTCTACAGAGAAGAGCATCCCACAGTTGAACAAAATCTTATGAGCCAATCAGTCTCAAATCGTGATTATGAGGTTCTAGGACCGGTAACTTATGATGAAGAAATGCCTCTAGCCTCTAATTATATCCTAGGAAAGAGAACATTCCCTTTTAACTTACCAGAAAACTTCATCCCACTGCATGGATCGAATGCCGATCCCGATGAATCGGTTAACTCGGAGACTCGCAGAGTCATAAACTCCATGGAACCATCCCAACTCGGAACAAATTATTGGGTTTCAACAAATTTCAACTATCCCGGAAATCTTTAGACCAGAACCGGAACCACTTCAAGTTAATGGAAGATTATCTTTCTCGACCCCTCCTTTTGAAGATGCTAAAGAAAATCTTTCTTCTCTACTCTCTGCTTAATCCATTGCATCCTCAGTTTTAGCATCTCATGATAATTCGCTTAAGTCAGGCATAAATGCATCACCTTCATCATATGCATCTCCCATAACTCAGCCCAAATATGCTTTCAAACTGTCAATCCCGGATTTCATATCTTCATCATCTTCTGAAGAGCTCCGAATTTTGGTTTCAAATTCGAACAAATTTCATACATTTAATCAATATGGATCCAATCTTAGAGAACATGATCAAGCAACAGATGACTATTTACCAGTTCCTTTCACTCTAGATTCCCCTTCTGCGCCAAAGGTCGAAATCCAGGTAACCCTAAAAACTTCTGATTTTCTCAATTCCCTTAATTATTCTTTACTCTTTCCTTGAATTAATTTACTGTTTATATAGTTAAACTATTACTCCTGGTTTGCCGTAATTTGAATTCACTCATAGGGATTAATTTCTAGACTTCAATCTTAGCATAAATTGCATAGTTTGCTTTCTTCAATTTATAACATGAAAATTATAGCTTGGAATGTTCAAGGGTGTGGCAACCCTTTTACACAAAACCATCTTAATCAGCTAATTAATAATGACAAACCTGAAATACTTTTTTTGTCTGAAACTAAATCTAAGAGGCACTTAGTTAAAAATCTTCTTAAAGACTACCCCAACACACATATAGTGGATCATGTAGGTTTAGCTAGAGGGTTATCCTTAGGTTGGGTACATGGATTTTCTTTTGAAATAGTGCATTGGAACTTGAATATGATCAATATTCTGGTACAAACTAATTCTGAGACATAAAAATGGCTTCTACCATGTTTTTATGGTATCCCTTACCCTTCAAATAGAAATGTAGCTTGGGAATTCCTCTCTAATATTGCCAATCAAGTAGATTTTAATTCAATTCCTTGGGTTCTACTTAGAGATCGTAATATGATCTTTAGTCAAGAAGATAAAATAGGGGGTTTACCCTTCAAGAAGTCTGATAGTGAATAATATCAAAATATCCTTCATAAAGATGGCCTTTTAGACTTAGGCTTTAAAGGATATGACTATACTTGGAATAACCATAGAGAGAATGCGGCTAATATCCAAGAGAGACTTGATAGAGCAGTGTGTTAGAGCACTGCTCAGTCGAACTCGCATGCGTTGCTATCTCAAGCATGTTTGTCAATGTTAGTGATCAAAGCCATAAGTCTTGATTTCTAGTCTACTATAGCTAAGTCTCGGACTAGGATTATAAGTGTAGTTGAGCTCAAGAACTCCATGGAAATCATCATACAAGACGAAGAACTACTCAAGGAACTAGTGGAACTTCATCGACTAAAAGGTATGTGGAGACTTGAACTTATCTATCACTCAAAAGTCTATATACTCTATCTCCTATTTTGAGACAAAATTCGTATTGCTATATAGACTTTGATTATACACATTTGCTATTTCGAGCCGAGTTTATCTCGCCTATCTATTTCTCGAAATATGTGCTGGTAAGCTTTTGCTTTGTCCAAGTTCATCTTTACATAGTGACGAAAGTCATGCTATGTTTCAATCACTTTGAAAATTGCTTACTTTGACGAAAAATAATTTGTGAATAACAACTATATAATAACGTCATCTAAGAATATTTCAATGATTGAAATTGAGAGTTTAGGTTATATAACCATTGTTAGATATAAGCATTGTGTGGAAACATATATATGTATAAGTACTTTTTCCTTGAACCGAAGTATGCGTACTTTGTTGATCAGGAAAACCGGAACAAGAGCTGTGAACTCAGTCCGCGAACCCAGTCCGCGGGCGGCGGAAGTTCTCATCCAGAGAATATCTGCTTTGGAGTTTGAGAACTCCTTCCGGGAACTTAAGTCGGCGAACTAAGTCTGCGAACTTAAGTTGGTTATATTTAAAGACGATTTTGTGAACTTATATTTATATTAACTAAGGAATGCAAAATGCAAACCGTGGCTATAAATTTCATGAATCGATTCGAGTGAATCAAATTGTTTTTGCTTCGATTGTGTCTTGTGTAGTTACATAAGATTTATACAATTGAACAACTCTCTAACTAGTTCATTTGAGTTATTTGAACTAGTTATGGTGAAGAAGAATATGGTTGATATGAAAGTGCTCATATGGCTAACCATTTGGTTAACTATTGTTAAACCAACAAATGTACATGTTTGGGTACGGTTACACAAACCTAAAATCGTGCATTTCATTTGTGTGCAACAAGCTAAGTTTTCGGTCCAACGGTTGAAAGATATTAGCTTGAATCTAATCAGGTTTTCATTTAAATGTGAAAATTGAATGCTTTGTTACTAAGCTAACATTGATTGCAAACCCTGATTTGAAAGACTATATAAGGTAGAACTCTAGCAACTGGGAAACCTAATCCCCACACCTCCAGTGTGATACTAGTTGTATTAGCTAGAGTCGATTCTCCTTTAACCTTAGGTTTGTTCTTGAAAACCAGGTTAACGACTTAAAGACTTCATTGGGATTGTGAAGCCAGACCGATACTACTTTCTCGTAGTTGTGTGATCTAATCTTGATAATTCTATCATGTTAAGTACAATCGTAATGATTGGCTTGAGATTAATATCTCCGATAGGCAAGGTATAAAAGTAGTCACAAACATATTCGTCTCATCGTTTGTGATTCCACAATATCTTATTTTGCCGCGTCGATTAAGATTATTGTGAGGTGATTAATAATACTAAGTCAGTTCTTCGGGAATATAAGTCCGGGTTATCAATTGGTTCCTGTTCACCTTGATTTATCAAAAGACGGAACAAAACTTGTAGGTATTTTTGTGGAAGACAGATTTATCTATTTTTGTAGACTTTTCTGTGTGATACAGATTTTTTTATTAAAGTCTTCGACTTTGGGTCGTAGCAACTCTTAGTTGTGGGTGAGATCAGCTAAGGGAATCAAGTGCGTAGTATTCTGTTGGGATTCGACACGTAAGGAGAGCAACTGTACCTTAGATCAGTGTGATATTGATCGGGATTCAACTACAGTCCAGACCGAAGTTAGTTTATAGTAGGCTAGTGTCTGTAGCGGCTTAGTACAATGTGTGTTCAATCTGTACTAGGTCCCGGGGTTTTTCTACATTTGCGGTTTCCTCGTTAACAAAATTCTAGTGTCTGTGTTATTTCTATTCCGCATTATATTTTGTTATATAATTAAAATATCACAGGTTGTGTGTTGTATCGATCAATTGTGAAATCCAACCTTTGGTTGTTGATTGTAAATTGATTGATCCTTGGATATTGGTATTTGGTACCATCCAAGTTTATATCTCTTGTATTTGATATAGTCTCACAGATTTCTATTTGTTTGACAATAGATCAAATCGAGAGATAGAGATATTAACTCTTTGATATACTTTATTAAGATGGAGTCTAGTTGATTCTCTTGAAATTATATTGTAGTTTTTCCATACAGATTGCTAATCGAAATATTGGGTGTGGTTGTTGTACCCCCGTTTTTTCACAGTGGAAAACATTAAATGGAGTAATAGATTCCAAAATGCTGAGTTATCTCTTCTTATAGCAGCTGGTTCTGATCACTGCCCTATAGCTTTAAACTTAGACACTACCCATGCGAAGAATTCTCATACCTTTAATTTTTATGATACTTGGCAAAAAGAGAACTCCTGTGTCCATACTATTAGAGAGTCTTAGGATCATACCATTAAGGAAAACCCCACAAATTCTCTGATATTAAACCTTCAGTCTGTACAAATCAACTTAGACTATTGGAGAAAACACATTTTTGGTCTTCCTTCTAAACAAATTAAGAGATTACTGTCACAAATTAATAACCTAAACAACTCAAGTTTTGTTTACCAAAAGGAAGATACGATTAAGGATAAACTTACTCAATTAAAAAACCTATATGCATCTCAAGAAGCCATTGCTAAACAACAATCTAGAGACAAATTAGTATAACTAGGTGAAAAAAATACTAAATTTTTCCATACCAAAACCTTGAAAAAAAGAAAGTGGAATAACATTGAATGCCTTAGGAGAAAAGATAATGAAATAACTTTCAAAAGAGTAGAAATTCAAGAAACTCTGTCTGATTATTCCCTACAACTCTTCACAACCCCTTCACCCTCTCCAACCCACAACCCTCTGCTTTTTCAGAATATACAACCATGTATCTCTTCTGAAGAGAATTATATCCTTAACTCCATCCCTTCTGCTGAGGAAATCTGGCAAGTAATAAAACAACTCAAACCAAACAAATCACCAGGCCCTGATGGAATCCCAGTCAGCTTCTTTAAATTGAATTGGGAAGCTGTAGGTGAACAAGTAGTTTCAACTATTCAAGGTTTTTTTGAAACAGGTGTGCTTCACCCTGAACTCAACAAAACATTCCTCTTTCTGATACCTAAAAGTAGAAAACCTAAAGATCCAAGTGGTTTTAGACCAATTGGAATTTGTAACACATTATATAAAATTATAGCTAAAATTTTAACAAATAGAATGAAGCCTTTACTTAATGTTTTAATCTCCCCTTTCCAAGCTGCTTTCCTCTCCAAAAGGCAAATCTCTGACAATATCATTATTGCTCAAGAGATAATCCATTCCTTTAAGAAAAAAAAAGTTAAACATGATGGAATGGGTATTAAGATTGACATGTCCAAGGATTTCGATAGAGTTGACTGGGAACTTTTGATTTATTCAATGAAATCTTTTGGTTTTGACAATAGCTTTTGTAATCTCATTCACCAATTTATTTCTACCTCTTCCGTTGTTGTGCTACTTAATGGAAGTCCAGGAGAATAACTCAAACCTACTAGGGGTATTAGGCAAGGGGATCCCCTATCTCCTTATTTGTTTATTATTTGTATGGAGATATTCTCCAGAATGCTCATATCTGGGGAGGAAGAGAAGTTAGTAAATGGCATCAAAATCACTCATAAGAATAGCCCTATTTCACTTTCTTTTTCTGCTGATGAGTGTCTTCTATTCATTAGAGCAGATTTAAGAGAATACCACAACATTCTTGATCTAATTGAATCTTTTGGTAAAGCATCAGGACAGCTTATTAATTTTGACAAATCAGGGATATTCTTTAGTAAAAAAGTCCAACCAAAACATCAAAGAATGATTAGCAAATTACTAAAAAAAAAAAATAAAATAAACCCTTTAAACTCCTACTTAGGAACTCCTCTTTTCATTAATAAGGAAAAGATTAAACTCTTTGAAGGTTTGGTTGAAAATATGGAACACAAAATTCAGATCTGGATGGGTAAAATTCTTGCTCAGACCAGCAAACTAGTACTAAATAAGGCAACTTTATCCAGTATGGCCAGCTATCAAATGAGTTGTTTCATTTTGCCTAAGAAAATTACAAATAAAATAGATGCTTTATAAAGAGATTTTTGGTGGGGAAAAGAAACAGATTATAAGGGATACTACCCTAAATCCTATTCTTGTCTTTGTAAACCCAAACATAAAGGAGGGTTAGGACTAAGAAATGCTCATAAATTTAACTTAGAAATGATTACTAAACTTGCCTGAAGACTTTTAACTGAGCCAAAAGCCCTTTGGGTGTCACAATTAAAACCTAGATATTTTAGAAATGCTTACCCTTTCAAAGTAAAAATACCAACAACCAGTTCCTGGATTTGGAAATGCATAAGTAAAGGTATCCAACTAGTGGAACAAAATAGTATTTGGGAAATAGGAGATGGTAATAATACTAATATTTGGGAAGATAAATGGATCTCTAACTTGGAAAACAACATCAGTAGCTGGAAGACGGCTACTAACTCCCATTTAACACTTGTAAAAGATCTTATAGATCCAATCACTAAGAACTGGAATTCACAATTAATTCTTGAAATGTTCCCTAATCACATTGCAGAGAAGATCAATAACACTATAATAGCTAAAGGAAAACCTGATATTTTAAGATGGCTCCTTACTAAGTCTGGTATCTTTACAGTTATTCCATGTACAATAAACTTAATGCGAAAACATTGAACCATTACAATTTAGGGCAACCTGACTCATTTTGGAAAAAGTTATGGAACTTACAAGTGTCTGAAAGAATAAAAATATTTTCTTGGAAATGTTTACACTATGGACTTTCCACAAACTTGAAGTTGTCTAAATTTATGGAGGATCTCAATCCAAATTGTTCTTTTGGTTGTAATGAAGTTGAATCCTTAGAACATCTCCTGATTTTTTATCCTTTTGCTAAATCTGTATGGGCTACATAGCCAAGTCCTGTTGAGCCTTGTTTTGACAGTACCACAACCTTTTTAGATATTTGCAAGAATTGGCAGGGGAAAATAAACCCAACTATATCTATAGAATTAATACTAACAAAAGCTTGGTTTATATGGAAGGAAAGATGCAACAGAGTTTTTGAAAAGACCCAGCAATCCAGTGCACAAATAGGTTTAGAAATACAAAGATTTTTAGATTCCTGGTTTAAAGATAATAATTCCACTTCAACATGTACACAATGAAAAATTGACTTCTCCTACTTGGACTGCTCCTAAAAAAGCACAACTGAAAATCAATATAGATGCAGCCTGGATTTCAATGAATATGTCTGCAGGTTTTTCTTTAATTCTTAGGAATGATGCAGGATACTTTGAGCAAGGCAGAGCAGGACCACTCACAGCTTCTACCTCTGAAGAAGCAGAAGCAATAGGTTTTGTTGCAAGGAGCAAAATGGGCAGTTGAAAAAGTATTATCCAGCTTTTTGGTAGAAGGCGACTGCAAAAATATCTTTGACTATCTGAATGGGAAAGAGTCTGAAATTGAATGGCAGAATCAAGCCATAATGGATAAAGTCAAGAGTGAATTTAAACTTTATAAAAAAAAATTGGGTTTTATTATGTCCCTAAAACTGCAAACAATGTGGCAGATATCTTGGCCAAGGAAGCCAAATCCTTTAGACATATCATGAATTGGAGGAATACACCTCCCTCTTGTATTAATTATGATCTATAAGTAGATAAATCAAATGCTATGATGGAAACTACCATCCCTACATTCGATGGCTCTACTCATCAAGATGTAAGGGTTACTAACTCCCGAAGTTAGTCTTTCGAATGCAATTAACTTACAAAAAAAAAATAATTTGAGTTCCAATCATGCTACATGACCAGCGCCTTGACAGCTGATATGACATGGCATGTTAATGTGGTGGACAGAGTGTCCTTATCTTATCCACGTAACCAAAATAAAACCAGGGAATATCGAAAAAAAAAATCATTTGAGTTTAGGAAACTAATTAGTCTTTCTTTTGATAAATTAAAACATTTCTCCTCTATAATTCGCTTCTTCATCTACGTAAAAACTATAATTATGAAAGGGTTTCTATTGATACCTCTTTGTCTTTGCATCGCATCAAAGAAATCAAGAATACTGCTATAAATCCATCAGATTTTGTTGAAATATACTTAATCAATCATCTAATTAGTGTTGTTGTACCTGTTCTTTTGTTACCATTAAAACTTAAATTCCTTCATTCGCACACAAACAAAAATTCTTCAAAGAAAATTAGATATATCATCTTCGAAACAACCACCCCCACTCAATTACAAACTATCTCTCATAATCGGTCCTTCTCCCTTGGGTTATTTTAATCTTCTTCTCTATTAGAGAATATATTATCCTTCTTTCCTTATTTTCATTAAGGAGAATATCTCTGGTCATAACTACTGTAATGAGGAGATTATCTCCGCCATAACTTTTGTATTCCCAAGAGGGATACTATGGTTGGTTATAATAAGAACCCTGGTGAACTTAAAATCACTAAGGAAGTTATCATCAAATCCAAGATGGTATCAACCACCCCTCGATCATCTTTCCTCTAAATATCGTTGAACATGGCAGGCGAGAAGAAATCTCTTCACCCGGCTTTTGCCGTCACCAACATCAAAACCCTAGTTCATGTTTTTTTAGATATCAAACAAGATGAATACTCCTCATGGGTTTTCCTCTTTGATTTACATCTCCAAGCACATCGTTTGCTTTTCCTAATCGATGGTTCGCAAAGACCTGCAGATATTGATGCCGATACTGAAAAACAGTAAGATGCACTCTTCCGTCAATAGATGTTCGCCACCATGACCAAGGACTTAATGCTTACCGTTCTCAAGAAGGTAAAGATTGCTAAGGAAATTTAGGATCATCTTAAAACCATTTTTCAAGACAACAAAGGCAGCCGCGCCGCAAACCTTGAAAGTAAGTTTGTCAATCTTAAATTTTCTAATTGTGCTAGTGTTGACGATTATTGTGACAAGCTTAAATCATTGTCCGATCGATTGCATGATATTGATTTTCCCATGAATGAAAAAAAGACTGGTTATCTAATTGGTAAATGGTCTCCCGGAGGAGTACAACACTGTTGCATCCTTTATACAACAGTCCATGCCTACGTTTGATGCTGCTCGCTCACAACTTCGTACCAAAGAGATTAGACGCGCACACCATTCACTTTTGCCGTCACCAACTGCCTTTGCTGCTGCTGCTGCTGCTCCTATGGACCGTTCCAACCAGCGTTCTCATCACTCCAACGGAAAAGTGGAAAAAAAACCCAATCTACTGACAGACGTCATGGTCCTGGCCCATGTCCCTCTCTAATCAGCAATCCACTACTACTGCAAACGCCATCTCCTTATCGTCCTTCACAGCAGACGTCCTCAACAGCCTACCCCCCATATTGGGCTATTCCCCATACCCGGCGCTCACTCCCTGGCAGTCACCCAACCAACACAGCAGGCCATCAAATGTTCACTCACGTAACAGCAATGCTCGTGGACGATCCCCTACAACTGGTCGTGGTCAAGCATATATAACCCCTACAACGGATATTTGCAGCCTACGGACATAGCTGTGGCATATAGTTCAATGTATCTGCAATAACTAGATGATGCTTTCTACATGGACACTGGTGCTACCTCACACCTCACTATTGATTCAGGTTTTTTACATAACGTTTCCAACTCTAGCACTGTACGGTCTATCTTAGTTGGCAATGACAATAGTATTCCAGTTACTGCTAGTGGTACAAAGCTCATAAACCTCCCTTATCGCACCCTCCAAATCAAAAATACCCTTGTTGTTCCTGATATTATCAAATACTTAGTCTTCGTTCGTAAGTTTACTACTGATAATCATGTGTCTGTTGAGTTTGATCTGTCTGGTTTTTCTGTGAAGCATCTGAGTTCGAGGAGGACTATCCTTCGGTGCAATAGTTTCGGGGAGCTCTACCCTATCACCAACTCTGTCGTGCCAGCCCACAAATCGTCCCAGTCTTCCCCCATATCTCTTGTTGTTTGTTCGCCAGATATTTGGCATAGTCTTCTTGGCCATCCCGACAAGGCTATTTTAGATGTCTTACACACCAAAAATTCTATCCACTATAATAAAAATCAGTGTTCTAAAATTTGTCATTCATGTCAAGTTAGTAAACATGTTAGATTACCATTTTATGAATCAAATGCCATTACTTTTGCTTCATTTGATATCATCCACAGTGATTTATGGACCTCTCCTTTACACATTGAGACTGATTTTCGTTATTATATTATATTACTGGATGATTATACAAACTATCTTTGGGTCTTTCCATTAAAGTTTAAATCCCAAGTTTATGAAAAGTTTTTGGAATTTCGTTCATTTGTTCAAACTCAATTTGAACGTTAAATTAAATGTTTTCAATGCGACATGGGCCGCGAATTTGACAATTCATCCTTCCATACCTTTTCTCGTGATAATGGTCTTGTTTTTCGTTTCTCTTGCCCTCAAACTTCCTCCAAAAATGGCAAGGATGAACGCATGATTTGCCGTGTCAACGACATCACTCGCACCCTTATGTCTCACGCTTTCGTTCCCCCTAAATATTGGGTTTACTCTCTTCATATGGCTGTCTATCTCTATAATATTATACCCACCAAAGTCCTTCATGCAATCACCTGTGTCTATTCTTTATCAACGCCAACTAACGTATGATCATCTTCGTACATTCGGTTGCCTTTGTTATCCAAATCTCTCCTCCAAAACCCCCCACAAACTCGCCCCTCGTTCCACTAGGTGTGTTTTTCTTGGTTTTCCTCCCAACCACCGTGGATACCGCTGCTTAGATCTCACCACACACAAAATAATCTTATCCCTTCATATGACCTTTGATGAGAGTATTTTCCCATTCTCCGACCCTCCTCAAAATAACTCCCCTGATGACGATGTGTCTTCTTTTCTTTTTAACTCCTCCCATAATAATCACCTCTCTTACCTATCCTCGAGTACAGCTCCTACTGTACACCAATCATCTCCTATCCATCCTACTCCACCTCACCTCTATACCCAACCTCATCGTCGCAACACATTACCCATTGTGTCTACTCCTCTCATCCAAACGTCACTTTCTTCCCCTGCCACTTCAGTCCCCACTACGTCAGCAGGCCCCCTCACCATTTCTTCTTCTTTTCCCACTGCGTCAGATCCCACTCCCACTATTTCCGCACCATCCAATAACTATGTACATCCTACTGACGTTACCCCCTCATCCCCACCAACCACTTCTGCCCCTACAGCAACTACTATCACTACAGCCTCTTCCATACCTCCAACCACTACTGTTCCTCCAGCTCCTTCCCGACCCACCACTCGTGCCTTCCGTAGAATTTTCCTCCATATACATCACCTTAATCTTCGTGTCCAGACCTTAAGACATATCTCTCCAATCCCTCGTTCCCACTTATATGCTCTTAGGGACATTAACTGGAATGCTGCCATGAAAGATGAGTACAATGCTATGTTGAAAACTAATACGTGGGAACTTGTTCCAAGACCACATGACGCTCATGTCATTCACTCCATGTGGATATTTCGTCACAAATATAATGCTGATGGCTCCTTGCAGCGACACAAGGCTCGTCTAGTTGCTAATGATAAATCTCAGCAGGATGGAGTTGACTGTTTTGAGACATTTAGTCCGGTTGTCAAACCTGCTACTATTCGTACCGTTCTTACCATTGCTACTTCGCGCTCTTGGCCCATACATCATCTTGATGTCAAGAATGCGTTCCTTCATGGTGATTTGACCGAGACAGTGTATATGCATCAGCCTCCGAGGTTTGTTGATACTGCTCACCCTAATTACGTTTGTCGACTACGTAGATCTCTTTATGGTCTTAAGCAGGATCCACGGGCATGGTTTCAGAGGTTTTCCAAGTTTATCACTACTTGTGGTTTTCGTGGTAGTGTGTGTGATCCCTCTCTCTTCGTTTATCAATCAGGATCTGAGACGACATACTTATTATTATATGTTGATGATATTATTTTAACTGCCTCTACTGACGCTCTCCTATGCTGCTTCATTGATTTGATGAAAAGGGAATTTTCTATGTCTGACCTTGGCCCGCTACATCATTTTTTGGGTATTACTGTTACTCGTTCACCCTCAGGATTATCTTTGTCTCAGTCGATATATGCTAAGGACATAATTGCTCGTGCCTCCATGCCAAAATGCAAACTAGTGGCTACTCCGGTCGACACCAATGCCAAGATCAGTGCTACCTCTGGCCCTTCCCTAACGAATCCGACTCTATACAGAAGCCTAGTCGGTGCTTTGCAGTACCTCACATTCACACGACAAGATATTGCTTATGTTGTTCAGCAGGTATGTTTGTTCATGCATGATCCTCGAGAGCCCCACATGAAGGCCCTTAAGAGGATCCTTCGCTATCTTCAGGGCACCATTGATCATGGATTATTTCTCTCGGTTACCGCTATCTCTAGGCTAAAAACGTATTCTGATGCTGATTGGGCGGGTTTTCCTAACTCACGACGCTCAACTTCTGGCTACTGCGTCTTTCTTGGTGACAACCTCATTTCCTGGTCATCAAAACGTCAAGCAACTGTTTCTCGATCCGGTGCTGAAGCAGAATACCGTGGGGTAGCTAACGTTGTTGCTGAAACAACTTGGCTTCGCAACCTTCTTCTAGAGCTTCATCTACCTTTACGACGTGCTACCATCGTATATTGTGACAATGTAAGTGCGATATATATGTCTGGAGACCCTGTTCAACATCAACGCACTAAACATGTGGAGATTGACATACACTTTTTTCGTGAACGCGTTCGTATTGGTGATATTCATGTCTTACACGTCTCGTCTGAAAACTAGTATGCTGACATCTTCACCAAGGGCCTTCCACGACAGCTATTTGCTCGTTTTCGTTTTAGTCTTAGCGTTTTCTCCTCTCTTGCTCAGACTAAGGGAGTGTATTAGAGAATATATTATCCTGCTTTCCTTATTTTCATTAAAGAGAATATCTCCGGTCATAACTACTGTAATGAGGAGATTATCTCCGCCATAACTTTTGTATTCCCAAGAGGGATACTATGGTTTGTTATAATAAGAACCCTGGTGAAATGAAAATCACTAAGGAAATTATCATCAAATCCAAGCCATTTAGTATCGTCATCTTCACCCCATCATGAAAGTGAAACTGCATATTTAGATATTTATAGACGAGTGAAATTGTTAGGGTCGATGGAGTTTCTGAGTTCGTAAACTAGAATGAGAAGATAAAGGAGGGTCCCATGAATCTAGCGGTTTCTCTTTTTTTTTCTTCTTGACGTGGATAGAGAGAAGTTCCACATGTTCCTCCATTGTACATTCCACCTAAGATCCGCTGTCAATGAGCTGGTCATATAGCAGTTTCGAGTTCCATATGGGTGTGTTGGATTAAAATCTTCGTTGAAGGTATATTTCAACTTTAAGTTCTTGTTGGTAGATGCAAGGAACTTCATCCCAAGAGATTGAGTAATATTGAAGTTATTAGGGCCCGGTTAGATTTCTTGTTTTTTTTTTTTTTTTTTTATTAGAGATAAAGTTGAGTTGCATACGAGTGTCGAATAAGAATGTCGGTTTTTTTGTTTGGACACAATTAGAATGTTGGTTGGTTGAAGAATGTATTTCAACCTAATTGATGTACGCTGAATTGCTTTATATATATGTTTGAAATAAAGTGCAGTTATATTGTAATTTGGTACTTTGGTTTGTGTCTGAATCTTTGGAGTTGCTACAGAATTATATTGGTTATTCACTTGCAAGTACACAATGTGGTTATCTCCTTGTTGTAGTACGTAATAAAAGTCAAAAAACTGTCATGTCGGCGGCAACCTGTAAACTAGAAAAAAAAAAAAAGAGCATAGGTGTTTCAAACTGGTGCATTGAAACTGTCACCGTGTTTGCCAGTTTTTTTTTTTTTTTTTTTTTATAAAGAGCTAATTAGAAGCTGGTGCATTGAAAATTTGAAACGTTAAGGTTGTCCTTAAAGGTTGAACATTAAAATCTGATAGATAAAAAACCACCTTGAAGCATGATCGTCGAATCATTAAACCTTATTACCACAAATTAATCACAAATTTACACCTACACAAGTCAAATCCTAAAGTTCCTACTCCCACTTGTCCATCTGAATTTCGGTCCACATTATCTTCAGTAATGTTGTTTATAAAATCATCTCAATTTTTTTGACAAACAGAATTAACCCGTTCTTGGACATGATGATCAGTCAACATATCAATCTACCTATGCCCCCCTGAAGCTCATAATAAAAAATATAAAAGTTGCTCATGAAATATTACATCCGAACTCGAAAATTTGGAAGAAAAAAAGGATCTTATGCTCTTAAGCTTGATCTTGCTAAAGCATTCGATCAATATGTTAAAGAGTTTTGGTCTCAATCATTTATTCTGTAAATTGATCTTGGAGTATCTCTTTGGTTAGTGTTTTTGTGCTTTTAAATGGGTCCCAAGGCCTACTCTTCATCCCTCTAGTAGTAATAGAGAGGGGATCCCTTGTGCCCCTATCTATTTCTAGTGTATATTGAAGCTTTTTCTAGCATGCTGGTTACATATGAGACATAACGGAAACCAGGTAATTATTTCTCTCGAAATGTTCATAACAGGCATTGCAAGATAATTGCAAATCTATTGAAAGTGAAAAAGATATCTAAAAATAATACGAACACCAATATTTTTTAGTAGAGCTAGGTCTTTGGATTGTCTTTGTTAGAAAAACAAACTTATGCTTCTCATGGAATCAACTACTGATGTAGGGAATTTCATTCCCAAATTTTCCCAATTTTTCTTTGAGTTTGATGATTCGAGAGATTGATTTAGAAGTCGGTGATGCAAGTGATTTTGTTTCCATATTGTTATTATCAATTAGTGCACTGATTGTACGAAGTGGGTTTAGTTATATTTGTTGTGAAACTAACAGGGGGTTAGTCAATTGAGATTTGTGGAGATGTTGAGAGAATTTTAGAGACTTCTAAAATTTCTTGTTAGTCAATAGAGAGTTCTTCAAAATCTCAAACAATCTCTGTTATTGGATCGTGACTTTCTAAAAGTCTTCATAATTCTATGTTATTGGATTTGGAATTTGAAATCAATGATTTATGGTTTCGGGAGACTTGTAGAGACTTTTATTACAAAACATACCATAAATAGCAAAAAAAAAGTCTCTCATAAGTAGGCGATATTTTGAGAGACTTTGTTCTTTCTCTTTTCTTTAAGGATTAATAACTATCAAAATATTAAAAACAATAACCAAATAAGCTACATTTAAATTCATAAAAAATGAAGAAAAAAATAGTTGTCTTCCAAAACCCAATAAGTTCACTAGAGATTCCTTCTGTTCATTTTTTATTTTTATTGGAAAAATGGTTACAATTTCTGTCATGCGTAGACTAATATATTTTCATTGAAATATTCATTTTGTAAAATAAATAAATATATTATTTGTCTCATGTGTGTAAGCTGAAATTCATATATGTTTTATTGTCTCAATGAATCACAATAATTCCTTGACATATATGTTTCATTGTCTCAATGAATCACCATAATTTCTTGAAAATCATCCAGAGAGTCTCTCAAAATCTCTAAATTCACCTAGAGTCACTCAAAATCTCTCTCATAAAAAGTCTCTCAATGTCTCTACTAATCCCTATTGACTAATCCCCTATAAAGGTTTGAGTTGGTTTGTACGGAATTATTTTTTTTAATTTTTTTTTTTCACATTTGTTGTGAAATAGAAAGCTAATAATTTACACAGATTGAATTTTTCTAAGAAAGTTAGCGTTAAAACTGTGATTGATTATTCACTTGGAATTGGCCGATAAAGGAAACACAATTGTGTCGAAAGAAAAAAAATCTTAAGAGAAAATAATCTAAGATGGAAGAAGCCCTCCTCTCAAAGTTGTGATCTCTTCTACAACAGTTTGTTTGGTGCAATAATCAAAAACAAAGAAAATTAAATAAGACAAAAGTTATTGATACTTAGCTCCTATAAATTGGAAGTGATCGATTTGACGATTTGTCAAAACGGATGAGCTTCTCATATCTCCACAACAGCAACAAGAAAAAACTTTGGAAAAACAGAGTGAGTCACGTGTTCAACGCGTTGCCCTTACTGGTGGTGTTACTGGTTTGTAGTTAAGATAATTAATAACTGTTAGAGACTGTTACTTTGACTTGTAGTGTTATCACACGTGTATGTTAGTGTGTGGTTCATTCTATGCTTAGTTGTATCCTAGTTGTATCTTAGCTGTATAGTCTGTGTCAGTCCTACATATCACGAGTCTGTAATGACTGTGATTCTTTGATCAATCTATTCTGAGTTCCTACATGGTATCAGATACCAACCGATCCTTACAAACCCTATCACAATCTTCAACCACCATTAATGGTGAGAAAAACCTTGAATTTCATGAATTATTTAACCAACACCAACCTAAACAACACCAATACAAACACAAACACATCAACAACCAATACAAACACAAATCAAGCCTCGTCTTCAATGAATACTCCACATGTTCTTCCGCAAACGCAAAATCAACCGCCACCACCACCGCCGTGTCAATATTCTGTTTTTTACAATTTTCCACAGTCCAATTTTCGAATCCATCCTTTACCTTTTCCGAATATCTCTAATTTCGTTTCTACTAAGCTAGATGGATCAAATTTTTTGGTTTGGAAAGATCAGCTTTCTTCGATCTTGATCATTACGAATTTGTTTGGTTTCGTTGATGGATCAATTCCTCTAGAATCTCCATTTCTGATGCAGAACAATGTTCCAATATTTATTCCGGTATTTGCTGGATGGTGTTCTTTAGATTACTTTGTTGGATCTTGCATCGACGCTACAGTTGTTGCTTCTCTTGCTACAGAATTACTTGGGAAACATTCAGCTAAAGAAAAATGGCATCATCTGGATAAAATCTTCAGTGAACAGTTCTTTGCTAGGGAAAATATGATGTGGTCACATTTACATTCTATTCGTAGAGGTAATTCTACAATTTTTGATTTCCTACAGCAGATTAAGTCAATTTTTGATTCTTTGGCTGAAATTGGTGAACCGGTGATGGATTCAGACCTTGTTATGTATGCTCTATCTGGATATAAGGTTGTGATTATTCTCAGTTTGTTATTACAATACAAAATAGGGAAACAACTTTATCTTTTTCTGAGCTACGGTCTAGATTGGTTACACACGAACAATGGATGAAAGATCAAGGTGATGATTCTAATTCTTTCTTAACTAAGGATCCTACAACATCTGCTTTTTATGTCAAGCACTATAAGTCTTATGATTCCTCTGGCAAGAAACCAGCTTCTAGTGCTTATTCTCCAAAGTTTAGTAATGGTGCATCTAATTTTTGTTCTCAGAAGTTTACTCCAGGTGCTTCTAGTTCTGGTCAAGGTACTTCTGGTTCTGGTTTTACTTTCAAGAAAGGAGACTTCAATCTAGTAATTCAGCAAGAATTGGATTTTAATTCCATTCCTTGTCAGATCTGTAACAAGCTAGGTCACTTTGCTACTAGGTGTAGGTATAGATATGCTGCTATAGAAAAGCCACCATCTCGAAGATCGCCACCTAGAAGATCTGCAAGTTCTGTGCAAAAGGCTTTTGCAGGAATGGAAGCTTCTTCTTCTACAAATCCATGGCATCTAACTGAATAGCATAATCTTGCTACTCAAAATGCTTTCTCTACTACAGGTGGACAATGGGGAGTTAGTTCTACTGGTCCAATTTGGATCCCAGATTCCGGTGCCACTGGCCATATGACAAATGATTCTGCACTTATTGATGATGCTGAAGAGTATGAGGGTGCAGAACAAGTTATGTTAGGAGATGGTAAGCTTATTTTTATTACCTTGACTGGATCTAGTAAGCTAAATAATTCTTCTGGTACAACTTTTGATCTCAAAAATGTGTTATTTGTGCCTTCTATCAAGTACAATCTTTTGTCTATAGCAAAGTTTACTGCAGATAATAATTGTTCCTTTGAATTTCTGCCATGAGGTTATCAAATCAAATCCTTGAAGACTAATCAGATTCTTTCTCAAGGGAAAATGCATAACAATTTATATCCTGTAAAGTCTTTTCCTGTGCTCTATGCTCCATACTTTGCTGCTCCTGCATCTGTTAAAGCTGCTTCAGATATTTGGCATCAAAGGCTTGGTCATCCTGCATCAAAAATCATAAAGAAACTGGCAACTTCTTCTTCAATTCAACTATCACATTATAGTTTTGAGACTGTTTGTACTTCTTGTTAGTTAGGCAAGAGTGTGTGTTTGCCTTTTTCAAGTTCTTTAACTACTTCAGATTGTGTCTTAGCTTTGGTCCATTGTGACATTTGGGGTGCTGCACCAGTTATTTCTACTCTAGGATATAAGTATTTGTTTGTAAGGTAAAATTCCTCCTACCCCAAACACAGAAATATGTATGATGATTTTGCTGATAATTGATTCGTGGATTGGATCTTCGATTGAATTATGGAGAAAAGGGGGGGGGGGGGGGATTTACCTGCAAAAAACCCTCCGATGCTAAAGTCAGTAATGGATTTTTCACATGATATTTTGGTATGGAAGATTGCTTACCTTTTTTGGTTTATCAACACTTTATTTATATGAGCGAATTTCCGTTTATTTTCTTTGATTTTATGGCAAATATTGATTGCCATAACTGGCCCCTGCATGCCTCCCAAAGAATAATCGGCATTGATCGGTCCCGCATGCCGCATGTGATAATCGCCGCCTTTGATGGCTTCATGGCTCTAGTGTAACCGACCCTTGCATGGTTGCTGGAATGTTGTAGAAGCAAAGTTTACAGTGGGGCGCAGGAATCCGTTAGGCAAGCAGAATGGGGCGGAATCATCCGAGGGCTACGGAATTATGCTGCAACGGGTTCCACCGAAACATAAATAAAAAATACAAAAAAAACATAAACTGCCGATTAATTGACGATTAATCGCCGATTAATTGACGATTAATCGCCCCGATTGCCGCTCGCCTGTTTGGGCCGCCGGCTCTTGCCGCCGGTGGATGTTGGTAACGTGGCGACTACGCTGACTTGGCACCTGCCACGTCACCCCGCCTTGGCACTTGGCGACTACGCTGACTTGGCACGTGGCGACTACGCTGACTTGGCACATGTGTTGCTGACATGTCACGTTGGTGACGTGGCACTTCTGATGACGTGTCGGTGGTGACATGGAACGCTTGTGTTGTGAAACTTTTTAGCCCATGGGCTTGTACATGGGGTGTTCGTTAGGCCTAGTTTAGCCATTTTTGGGTAAACAAGGGAAGCACCTTAGGCCCAATGAACACTCCTTAGCCACTAGCAGAGTTTTGGAGGCCTAAGTTAGCCCATTTATTTGTGTAGAATATTAGGGGTACAAACATCGCCCCCTCTTAATCCATAACTTGTTATGGGTTAAGAAGTTCGGTTCCCTCTAATCTTGTATTTCTCTGGAGTGTTACTGTTTATGGGTAAAAATCGTTTCTGTCGATTTCGGTAAATTCGATAGGTGAGTGAGAAACTGGTTCAAACCCTAAACAAATGTGTTGCACATGAGCACTTTATAGGTTCGAGAGATCAATCTGTACAAGTCCGGCCTAAACCAAGAAATGGTCGTTCCAGACTTGCTTCGGTCACAAAGTGGAGGAGAAGGGTTGATTTGGGGAGGGAAGCAAAGAAAGGTGTTGAGGAGAGTAGTATCTCGACTTGTATCGTAAAGTGAAAGCTTAGGAAGCTTGCAAGATATGAAAGCTTTTTGGGAGAGCTTGCAAGGTTGCCTTTTCCGAGAGTGTAGTATTTTTTCCCGACCGAGACTTGTTGTCCGGTGAAAATAGGTAAGACCTATTTATACAAGTCGAGATTGAAACGTACCCTCGGCCTCATGAAGGAAGAGAGTAAAGGGTGAAATAATGGGAGGAGGTGGTAACCGCATGGTTTAATGGGTGAAAACGTTTTTCACCATTATTTCCTCTTTTATTTGACCGCTTTATTCCTTTCACGCTTTCTTAATGTGAGTGTAGTGTACGCTGCATCTTTGTGACCGCCAAACCAAAACCCTAAAGAAGCATCCCCCAGTTTGTGTTGATGTCTCGAGTGTTGGTTGCATCTTGAATGCAAGTGGCGCTGCTAGTGGCGCGTGTGGCATGTGCGGAATGCCTAGGTGGTAGGTTGCACGGTTTGCAAGTTAGGCTACCAGCGTGTGTGTTTGGCATGTGCCAATGGCATGTGCGGAATGCCTTGGTGGTAGGTTGCACGGTTTGCAAGTTAGGCTACGTGTGTGTTTGGCATGTGCCAATGGCATGTTCGGAATGCCTTGGTGGTAGGTTGCACGGTTTGCAAGTTTAGGCTACCAGCGTGTATGTTTGGCATGTGCCAATGGCATGTGCGGAATGCCTTGGTGGTAGGTTGCACGGTTTGCAAGTTAGGCTACCAGCGTGTATGATTGGAATGTGCCAATGACATGCGTGGCCGTTAGGGCCGTTGCTTTGGTGGGAATAGCTGCTAGCGAGCATGTTGGCATGTGCCAATGGCATGCGGGGCCGTTAGGGCCGTGGATTTGGTGGAAAAAGCCGCTAGCGAGCATGTTGGCATGTGCCAATGGCATGCGGGGCCGTTAGGGCCGTGGCTTTTGTGTAAAAAGCCGCTAGCGAGCATGTTGGCATGTGCCAATGGCATGCGGGGCCGTTAGGGCCGTGGCTTTGGTGGAAAAAGCCGCTAGCAAGCATGTTGGCATGTGCCAATGGCATGCGGGGCCGTTAGGGCCGTGGCTTTGGTGGAAAAAGCTGCTAGCGAGCAAGTTGGCATGTGCCAATGGCATGCGGGGCCGTTAGGGCCGTGACTTTGGTGGAAAAGCCGCTAGCGAGCATGTTGGCATGTGCCAATGGCATGCGGGCCCGTTAGGGCCGTGGCTTTGGTGGAAAAAGCCGCTAGCGAGCATGTTGGCATGTGCTATTGGCATGCGTGGCCGACTTGGCCTAGGTTGCGTGGTTTGTAAGCCTAGGGCGCTATATTTGGCATGCGCCAATGGCGTAGCGGCTTGGAAATATGGCTTGTGGTACGTGTTGGTATGTGCCAATGGCACGTACGGCCATGTTGACCTAGTTGCACGTTTTGCAAGCCTAGGGCGCTATGTTTGGCATGCGCCAATGGCGTAGCGGCTTGGAAATATGGCTTGGTTGCCATGGTGCGCAGAGTGCGGCTTGGTTTGGCATGGTTGCCATGGTGCGCAGAGTGCGGCTTGGTTTGGCATGATTGCCATGGTGCGCAGAGTGCGACTTGGTTTGGCATGGTTGCCATGGTGTGCAGAGTGCGGCTTGGTTTGGCATGGTCGCCATGGTGCGCAGAGTGCGTCTTGGTTTGGCATGGTTTCCATGGTGCGCAGAGTGCGGCTTGGTTTGGCATGGTTGCCATGGTGCGCAGGGTGCGGCTTGGTTTGGCATTGCTGTCATGGTGCGCAGGGTGCGGCTTGGTTTGGCATTGTTGCCATGGTGCGCTGTATGAGGCTTGGTTTGGCATTGTTGCCATGGTGCGCAGTATGCGGCTTGGTTTATGCGGCTTGGTTTGGCATTGTTGCCATGGTGCGCAGTATGCGGCTTGGTTTGGCATTGTTGCCATGGTGCGCAGGGTGCGGCTTTGTTTTGGAATTAGGGTTTTGTGTCGAAAACCCTAATCTGGTATTTTGAAGAAAAAAAATACCCCTATTAATTATTTACACCTGAGTTAAATGCTCTTAGTTAATGTGTTGCGGGTAACACTAGGTCATGGGGTTTTACAGTTTTACCCCTTGTTTAAAAACCACCATCAATATTAAGTCCCCTGCTTAGCTCGGAACGGGGGCTTTGTCATGAGGTAAGCATAAGATGGTGACAAACTATCAACAAACAAACCGTAAAAAGAATTGAGGAGGCTTGTCGACCTTTTATAAATAGGATTTGGAATCCTTGCCTCTCGGTAGTTTTGCACAAATCGGGAGGTCGGCACAATTGGTGGGGCGGTGCGGCTTGGGCGACATTGGGAAGTCGGCGTGAGTTGGGGAACCGAGTGTGCTAGGCCGGTGGGACCGGGCGCAAGGTGTAGAAGTTTGTGCGTGCTTGCAAGCGTGACTTGGGCAACTGAGCGTGCTAGCTGGTGGGACTGGCGCAAGGTGTGAAAGCTGTGAGTGCTTGCAGGCATGACTTGGGAAACTGAGCGTGCTAGCTTGTGGGACCGGCGCAAGGTGTGGAAGCTGTGCATGCTTGCAGGCGTGACTTGGGCGGTCATTAGGAAGTCGGTGCAATTAGCGGGGCCGGTGCAACTTGGGCGACATTGGGAAGTTGGGCGCCCTTGTGGGCCCGTTTCTTACACGCACGATTTTGGTAAAGGGAAATCATTCCCTATTTCAGAATCTTCACGCCTATATATATAAAGTCCCTTTCTCCCATCTTGCACTTTCATCTTTTCATACCAAATGCGCGAGTCACAAAGAGGAACCGGCTTCCAAGTATGTCTGAGTACTTTTGTTGTTTCCCTTTCGCGTAGGTGTAAACCCTAAGAGTAGGCGCTTGCAATGATATTGCGCATGTGATTTCTTGGCGTGCTTCTTGTAGAAAATATTATATATATGCACCTAAGGGAAATACTGCATATATGATTTGAACCCGCAGAAAAGTACTCCATAAATAATTTTGAACCCAAAGAAGGATACTGCAGACGCACTTGAGCCCTCATAAAATACTGCGTATATAATTTTGACCGCTGAAGAAAATACTGCGTGCGCAGTTTCGAACCCGTATAGAATACTGTATATGTGCTTCATATGACTTCGAACCCGTAGGAAATATTGCATATATGAATTTCGGTCCTGAAAGAAATATTGCGCGTGCAGTTTTGAACCCGTAGAAAATGCTCCATATATAATTTGAACCCGAAGAATGATACTGCGTGTATATTTTTGAACCCGTAGAAAAATGCTCCATATATAATTTTGAACCCGAAGAATGATACTGCAGACGCACTTGAGCCCGTATAAAATACTGTGTATATGATTTTGAACCCTGAAGAAAATATTGCGTGTGCAGTTTTGAGCCAGTAAAGAATACGCCCTCTTTTTTTTTTTTTTTTTTGTTGTCGTTGTTGGGTGTGATTATGTGTCAGGGAGATAGTTTTGTCTTTCTTCGTATGCAGATATCTCGTTACTAAACTGTTATGAAGAAATCCGACAAGATGTTACCTGAACAAATTTCGCCTCATCGATGGATGTTCATAGTTCCAAACCAAACACGGATGATGAATTCTTTGCCCAAAAACTTGTCTCTGCTCGGAAAAATCACCCAGGTTTCGTGCTAATTTTGTTAACCGGTGGTGAAGATGAAAAGAAGACACGTTCGGTTCGCCCAGAGAACACCATACGGTTCTGTCTGACTCGAGCGCAGATTATTGATGCTGTGGTGAGGCTCTGACTGGTATCAACGGGTGAGGAGCAACAGTTCTTGGTTGGAGATGTAATCAGGAGAGACTACATTATCGTGGTAACAAGGTAGGTCGGATGATATAGCGAGCAAACTTTGCAGGAAGGAGTGGCGTTGAAGCGAACGTTGAAGCGAAGCGTGGCCGGAGAACACCGATGCGTAGCTACTTCGGAGAGAACGTTGATGCGGAGAGCTTACGTAGAGAATGTTGGAACGACGTCTTGCAACTTTTAGAGCCATGACGGTTACCATTTTGAAGTCGGAGGCCGCGTCACGTTCTGTCAAACTCGACATCCCTCAAGAGAACAGAGGTTAGGAGTCCCAGTTTCATCTATCGATCGTGCTTTCTAGGAGAGGTTGGGGTTTGGGAACGGCTTCCCTGGCTGGAAGCGCCTGCTTTCCTGATGCAGTGCGGTTGAGGGGTGCAAATATGTCTTGACGCTACGCCTTGGAGAAACATAGAATCTCACATAACTGTCTCATCATAGACTATACGACTTTGTGGGCGAAGTTCCCATTGTGCGGGTCCTGACGGGAGAAGGGTCTCCGTGAACTCAGGGGAGTTGTTGACTTCCCTTGCTTTCGATTTTTGAGAAGTCTATCCTGATCTTCATGTGTGACGAAATTGGATTGCTTATCCCCTTATACTGGGCGTCCAAGAGCAACGCGAGCCTCTTCATCTATAAACGCATGTCCCTGTCAAGTATCTTTTGTCTTTTCATCAAATCAACAAAGTGCTAAAAGAAGGTCGGATTCTTCCGGATCTTCCAAGATCTTGCCCCGATGGTGGAGTAGCGTCTCCGGTGACGGTTGAAGCCGCCATGCTTGAAGAACCGTTGGGGTGGCGGAAGCGACTACAGTTCGGTGATCGTAAGTGTATCGTGCGGAGATGACACGGTTTTGATCACGAAGTCTTTGGATCCATGGCGCCTGTTTCGAAGGGCAAGGGTGGTCTTTGGAAGGGCGCAAGATGTTAGCGCCGGGAAGGATGCAAACTGCTAGCACAGAGTGTGGTATCTGCGGCGGCATGCGCGTGCGGCATGTGTGCCCGGCATGTGCGCCTCGGTAAGCGTGTCCGTAAGCACGCCTCGGTTAGCGCGTCTGTGGCAAGCGCGTCTGGTAAGCGCGTCTGGCAAGCGTGTCTGGCAAGCGCTTCTTTTCTTTCTTCTTCTGTTTTCCTCTTTTAAAAAATGTCTAACTCAAGTTCGCAGGAGGAATCCGGTTCGGAGGATGATTCTAGGGTAGAGCCACACGAAAACTTGCCTTTTGTGACCACCGCCTGGTGACTTGGAGATGGGCGTTAGCCAATTGCCGGCACGAGATGTGGTTCAAACGGTGGATGATTCTCGATGGTTGCTGCCGAGTAGACATGGAAGAAGATCCTCTGCGAGTCATGAGGCCAGGTGCAAAGCGCCATTTTTATCCCCCGTACTTGGTTCCTTATCCAGGTCATGTGTTGGTTGGCGGCTTCGATGTGCAGCTTGGCTAAGCATGAGGCGTTGTACACCGAGAACTGGGAGAAGTACGGACATATGGCCACAACCAAGAAAACCACTAGTCGATTTGCGCTGGTTAAGCGTGTGGAAGAGGCTTTATCTTCCATCGAGGATATGCGTGAGGTGACTGGTCACACCGTTTCTGAAGACGTTATTGCCGACTGGGAGTACCATCACGACATGTGTGTAGAAAAGGAGTTCAACACTTCGTGGTTTTTCGAAGGCCTTGCTGAGATCCAAAAGTTGAAAGATGCAGCAATCGAAAGCCTTTCCGCCGAGGAGATTTCAAGACAGGAGGTGGAACTCGAAAAGCTTTCCAAGATGTTGACTATGAAGAGAGCGGCTCTTGAAGATGCAAAGTTGACTTTCTCCAAGAAAAGCAGACTTTTGTTGGATGATTTTCCTTGAACGTTTCTCTGTTAAACTTTCATTTAGGTTCCTTTTTTTTTTTTTTTTGAAAGACATATTGGATGTCTGGTTCAAAGTTTGACCTTTGATAGACAGCTGGTAGCTTTTTAGGGTATTGGATTATTTCTGGGATGAATGGTTTTGATAATATGACTCTGATTATGTTTTGGAAAAGAAATATTGCTTTTATGAAAGTGTGTGCTAGCAATAGGCACAAGACTCAGTAGTATGACGGTTTTACTAAGAACCTAAAAATAGATCGTATATCTTACGCAGTCTAAGTTTACTCACTTCATAGGTTTTGTGAACACGCCCCTCTCTGTGTAAAAGGCGGCCTTGCTGGTAGCATCGCAAGTTAGTCCCCAATTGCTGGTAGCATCTTCAGCGAGTCTCCAGTTTTCTGGTGTAGTTTTAACAAATCGATAACAGGGTTGTCGGGCAGTTGAGTCGGATTGAGTCGCAAGTCCCCAATCGCTGGTAGCATCTTCAACGAGTCCCCAGTTTTAAGGTATAGTTTTACAACTGGTAACTGGGGCGTCTGGCAGTTAAGTCGGATTGAGTAGCATTCCCCTACTATATGGACATCTAGGTCGAAGAACGAGATAGACAGTCTGACGTTGTAGCCGATAGATCAATCCTCCCGCTGTGGTCGCCAATTGTTTATGGGTAAAAATCGTTTCTGTCGATTTCGGTAAATTCGGTAGGTGAGTGAGAAACTAGTTCAAATCCTAAACAAATGTGCTGCACGTGAGCACTTTATAGGTTCGAGAGATCAATCTGCACAAGTCCGGCCTAAACCAAGAAATGGCCGTTCCAGACTTTCTTCGGTCACAAAGTGGAGGAGAAGGGTTGATTTGGGGAGGGAAGCAAAGAAAGGTGTTGAGGAGAGTAGTATCTCGACTTGTATCAGAAAGTGAAAGCTTAGGAAGATTGCAAGAGATGAAAGCTTTTTGGGAGAGCTTGCAAGGTTGCCTTTCTGAAAGTGTAGTATTTTTCTCCTGACCGAGACTTGTTGTCTGGTGGAAATAGGTAAGACCTATTTATACAAGTCGAGATTGAAACGTACCCTGGCCTCATGAAGGAAGAGAGTAAAGGGTGAAATAATGGGAGGAGGTGGTAACCGCATGGTTTAATAGGTGAAAACGTTTTTCACCATTATTTCCTCTTTTATTTGACCGCTTTATTCCTTTTCACGCTTTCTTAATGTGAGCGTAGTGTACGCTGCATGCTGTGACCGCCAAACCAAAACCCTAAAGAAGCATCCCCCAGTTTGTGTTGATGTCTCGAGTGTTGGTTGCATCTTGAGTGCAAGTGGCGCTGCTAGTGGCGCGTGTGGCATGTGCGGAATGCCTAGGTGGTAGGTTGCACGGTTTTCAAGTTAGGCTACCAGCGTGTGTGTTTGGCATGTGCCAATGGCATGTGCGGAATTCCTTGGTGGTAGGTTGCACGGTTTGCAAGTTAGGCTACCAGCGTGTGTGTTTGGCATGTGCCAATGGCATGTGCGGAATGCCTTGGTGGTAGGTTGCACGGTTTGCAAGTTTAGGCTACCAGCGTGTATGTTTGGCATGTGCGGAATGCCTTGGTGGTAGGTTGCACGGTTTGCAAGTTAGGCTACCAGCGTGTATGTTTGGCATGTGCCAATGACATGCGTGGCCGTTAGGGCCGTTGTTTTGGTGGGAAAAGCTACTAGAGAGCATGTTGGCATGTGCCAATGGCATGCGGGGCCGTTAGGGCCGTGGCTTTGGTGGAAAAAGCCGCTAGTGAGCATGTTGGCATGTGCCAATGGCATGCGGGGCCGTTAGGGCCGTGGCTTTGGTGGAAAAAGCCGCTAGCGAGCATGTTGGCATGTGCCAATGGCATGCGGGGCCGTTAGGGCCGTGGCTTTGGTGGAAAAAGCCGCTAGCAAGCATGTTGGCATGTGCCAATGGCATGCGGGGCCGTTAGGGCCGTGGCTTTGGTGGAAAAAAGCTGCTAGCGAGCATGTTGGCATGTGTCAATGGCATGCGGGGCCGTTAGGGCCGTGGCTTTGGTGGAAAAAGCCGCTAGCGAGCATGTTGGCATGTGCCAATGGCATGCGGGGCCATTAGGGCCGTGGCTTTGGTGGAAAAAGCCGCTAGCGAGCATGTTGGCATGTACCAATGGCATGCGGGGCCGTTAGGGCCGTGGCTTTGGTGGAAAAAAGCCGCTAGCGAGCATGTTGGCATGTGCCAATGGCATGCGGGGCCGTTAGGGCCGTGGCTTTGGTGGAAAAAGCCGCTAGCGAGCATGTTGGCATGTGCCATTGGCATGCGTGGCCGACTTGGCCTAGGTTGCGTGGTTTGTAAGCCTAGGGCGCTATATTTGGCATGCGCCAATGGCGTAGCGGCTTGGAAATATGGCTTGTGGTACGTGTTGGTATGTGCCAATGGCACGTACGGCCATGTTGACCTAGTTGCACGTTTTGCAAGCCTAGGGCGCTATGTTTGGCATGCGCCAATGGCGTAGCGGCTTGGAAATATGGCTTGGTTGCCATGGTGCGCAGAGTGCGGCTTGGTTTGGCATGGTTGCCATGGTGCGCAGAGTGCGGCTTGGTTTGGCATGGTTGCCATGGTGCGCAGAGTGCGACTTGGTAAATGCTCTTAGTTAATGTGTTGCGGGTAACACTAGGTCATGGGGTTTTACAGTTTTACCCCTTGTTTAAAAACCACCATCAACAGTTACATAACTTGCCCCCAAATGGTTGAGGTGATATAACTCTCCCCCAGTATGTTTTGTATCATGCTGCTCAATGCTTACGTAGGGGTGCACCTCCCTGCTGCATTTTTCTCGTGCATGGGGTGAAAAGTTGAGTTTTTCTGCTATCTTGAATTCGCGCATGGGGCTAATTCTGCTTTTCAAGATGCGCGCAGAGTTTGGGATGTGTACATTTTCACGTGCCTGGACAGATGAAAATGTTTGCCACATTTTTGCTGCCCCATATGATGGGGATAAATTTGAGATAGGGTAGAAATGCTCGAACCGTGCACTCACCCTATCCACGAGGTGTTAGAGACGTTCTCGATGTGAGACTTAAACCGGACTGTTTTTGTCATTTACGCCGATCGCGGATTCGATCACCGCGGTGGCTTATAATTAACACGAACCATATTGATGAAGTATGGAATACCAAAATAATGTTGAACTAGAATATCTCGAATTGAAATAACAAGATAAATACCTCTCGCTTCGATCATGGCCTGCCTCGTTTAACCTTTGAGTAGAAAACCCAATGGGACAAAACCATCAAAAAGGAAAAAGAGTGCAAAGACAACAGATTTGAATCTACTTCTAATGATAAAACTTTTTCAAGTGGAACAAATTCCACGGCTTCCATGGCTTTGAATCCTCAGTTTCGTCGAGATTGCTCAAGTAGTAGGATCCACGAGATGCTGGTCTATCCACTATGTATGGGCCTTCCCAGTTCGCTCCGAGCTTCCCACGTTCGGTTCCATTGTAGCCGATCGGGTTTTCTTCAAGACATATTCCCCTGGTTTGAACGACCGTTCTCTCGACCTTGCGATCATATCCCGGCCTTGATTGCCCGCCGGTATCGGACCAACCGCGCCGCAAGGTCATTTCTCTTTGTTCTTCCAAGAACTCTTTATCCAAAGCCGATATGTCGTTTTTTCCAGACTTAACAAAGACGAGTTTTGGTAGTCCGGAGTTGTACCTCGGTGGGTATGATCGCCTCGTCCCATACGCCAACGTGAATGGAGAAAATCCAAGTGGATCTTTTCGGGTTGTTCGATAAGACCATAAGACTCCGTGGAATTCTTCAGTCCATTTCCCTTTGCCTTCTCCAGCCGCTTCTTGAGGTTGTCCATAATAACTCGGTTGGTCGCTTCTGCCTGCCCGTTTCTTTGAGCATAGTAAGGAGACGAGAAATTGTGGCGAATATTCAGGCCCTTGCAAAAGTCTTTGATTACTCCTGAATCGAACTGTTTCCCATTGTCTGATATTATTGCGTCTGGGATACCGAACCTGCAGACGATATTCTCCCATATGAACCTTTTCACATCATGTCTGGTGACGTGTGGTAGGCTCGGAAACCTACAATAAAATACTGCAAGTGCACAGCGTCTAACTAGTAGACAATGGCAAGTACAGGTCGTTCCCACGAGAAGTGTGAAATACTCTACCAACTAATACCAAAAATTAAGTAACCAAATAGAAGATGTTTTAAAGATTTTCAGAATTTCGAACAAAACAAAATAACAAATAATCGTGACAATAAACAAGATGGAATGAGTTGCTAGGGTTTTCGGTTTCCACCAATTAATTATGCAAACTCTACTAAACATTAAACATATATTCCATGCATTTTCAAATACTGTTTCTCCGCTGTAATTTTCTTCGCTTCATGGGTAGTGATTCTAAAGCATTACCTATCTATCCTTGCATACCACGTCTAGGGATTTAACCGAAGCACGAAATATCAATTCAAAAGCATAAATAATCAAAAAAATCACATGAGCAATTAAATACCAAGCTTTTATGAAGATAGATTACTAGTCATTCAAATCATTATCAAGCATATAAATGTAGAGTTCACACAATCAAATTGGTTTCTACTCAAACCCTAACATGAATTAGCTAGACATTACTTTCTCAAAAGTTATAAAAATATCTTAATAAAAACTCTAGCTAAATCAAAATAAAAATGAAATCCAAAGTCTCAAACCCTAGCTCCAGTTCACGGATTTGTGCCGCCTCCTTCTTCTCCTCTGGTTTTTGGCTGTATAGCCGCAACCCGTCCCTTTGTTATTCCCTGTTATTTTCTTTTTATAATCCTACGAGAAGACAAACTCATTGAACCTAGACACTAGTCGAAGGCCCATTCCGTTCGGTCCATTATCACCACCGGTTCCCAAATACAGGCTACCAAGTCCGACACTGCGAATCGGATAACCATATAACCACATACGAACCCATCTTCTCAGCGTCTTCCTCTTCCCAAAACAGCAAACCCGTCCAGTTTCATCAAAACTTCTAAACAAAGCTTCTTCCCTGATGTAAACCATAACACCTTCACTTATTTTCTCTCTCGATTTTACATCTCAAAACAACATCATCGAATCAGCCAACACTACCAGCTGCCTGCAACTTCAGTTCGATGCCAACAAACCCAAAACTCAGCTGCCATCTGCTCGAAAAATCACCACAGCCAACAAATATTTCAGCCATCAAGAACCCACTCTAATCATCACTTTCGGAGACTGTCATCGACAACCACCAACACCAGTTGAGAAGCCATCTCAGACAACACCATTTACTGCTCCTCAAATCAACCACAACAGACAACACCGTCCATTCCCTGAGCTGTTCAATCTATGCCAATGACTTCAATTGTATCCACCATCACCGATATGAGAGGAGCAGCCATTGTTACTCCTGCAAAATCACGAAAGTGCAAGGACTCCACAATCCAGACTTAACTAAGAAACTCTTCCATTCCCTCAGATCATTCCTCCACCGATTGAGTACATAGCTGACAGCCCCACATAGTTCGATCACCAACAATCAGCAGTTCCGTGGAGCATGATTTCCTCTTCTTTTACTTCTGCATTTCTCCATGTAATCTCGATCTCGCATCACGATCCTGGACTTCATTCTGTCCGTAAATCCAACCACCGGCTGCATGACTTCTATTCTTTGACCACCATTCCAGTTTGATGGAGTCGAGAAACCCTATAGACTCCATTGTTTACAGGTTACCGTGGCTCAAGCAAACAAACCCATATGCGACCCTTTCAACTTCTCCAGCCAGCATTGTTCTTCTTCACTGACTTCTACTCCCCTCTAATAAACTTCATGGATTCGAGCAATTCCAACCTAGCTTCGCTGTTGTTTTATCATTTCTCAGTTGAGAAATATCATGCAAATCCGTTCGAGATACCAGAAATAGCACCTCCGTTCGTAACTTGTTGACTGCCAGTTCAGTCTCATTCACGGTTGTATAGCTCAACCAGTTGCAACTGTTAGCAGTTTACACTCGTTCCATATTCAACCATAGCATCATCCTCCACTGCCGATTACAATCAGCTCAGATCAATCTTCCTCTCTTCTCAATCCAACTACAGCACCATCTTTCATCTCTGCCAGCATCAGATTACCGAGAGCTACTACCATTGCTGTTACTGCAACGAAATTGGGAGAATGAATTCGTGCCAACCAGCAAAGGACCCATTTCTCCATTGTTCAGCTCAATCTTCACGAGCGCAGCACCATCACCGCCAGCGGCTGCTTCATCAAGGAATGAAATTTCATTTCCTTTTGAGATTGAATTCTTCTAACCAGAACGTGAGAAGGATTAATATCCTTATTGTACATCTAGGTAGTGTGTACTCTACTGGAACATGTGTCATTGAAATGGAAAAAGGAGTGGTACTCCTTAGGTGCACAAATTATATAGCTTAGGAGAGTGTACACGTATCCAGCTTCTTTTCTTTCCACTGCTTGGAACCCTTTGTTTAATAAACAAAGAGAAATTCTTTGTTTCCATTAAGTCAGGTCGTGATGAGCTGTTTCACGTGCTGCTGATATATAGAAAATACCAGGCCAGCGTATCTGATCATTATGGTTGCTGATACATGGAGATACCAGGCCAACCCGGCTGCTGATATATAGAAATATCAGGCCAGCGTATGTGATCATTGTGGTTGCTGATACATGGAGATACCAGGCCAACCCGGCTACTGATATATAGAAATACCAGGCCAGCCCATTTCATTGTTGCTGATATATGAGGATACCAGGCCAGTCATATTTTTATGATTTTCGCCGCAAACACCATTTAAGCCGCAACTTGGGCGTTTATTTTTTGGATGATCGAAATACGCTTGTACTTTCTACAAAAGCACTAAAATAGTATCGTTAGCCAAAATATCGAGTCCTAGCTAATATAAATATGGGTATAAAATATAGCATTTACATGCTTATCAACGTGTACCAGTGCCACTGCTTCGACCCACTTGGTGAAATAATCGGTAGCGGCTAGTACGAATCTGACGCCTCCAGGAGCTTTGGGAGCGGCAGACGATGTCCAATCCCCACATAGAGAACTACCGGGACTAAAACCTGGATGTAATTCGTTGGCGGGTCTTTTCGGAATTGGAGCGTGTTCTTGGCATGGCACACATTTCTGCGCATATTCTTTAGCGTCTTTTTGTATGTATGGCCAAAAATACCCCTGGGTAAGTATCCTGTGCGCGAGACTACGCCCTCCAGAATGGCTGCCACAAATTCCCTCATGAGCCTCTGCCAGTATTATTTGTCCTTTCTCGGCTGACACGCATCGCAAAAATGGCTCCAAAGCTACGTGTTTGCGGTGATAATGACCCTTCGATCATTGAGTATATCCATGAGTTCTTTTTCACCTATGCAGCCAGTTTCTCGTTTTCAGGGAGTTCGCCAGTTGTTAGGTACTGTATGTATGGTTGACGCCAGTTTGTAATGTTTTCAACATGACTGTCTGACTTATCTGTCACTGGACTGTCAATATCCATATTGCTGTCGATGTTCTCGCATCCCCCGTGCTTTGATGTAGCTGCCCTCTCGCCCCACTAGCGTGTTCGAGAGCCAGAACAAATTGGTCGCATCGGAGATGCTAGGTAACTCTTGGAAATCTACTACAACGAAACGGGTGGAATGGTTTGATTGCGGAAGAAAGATATGCCAAAGCATCTGCATGCCTGTTTTCCAACCGTGGCCTCTGCCTAATAGAAAATTGGTCGAACTCATTTGCCAGGTTTCGCATATGATCTAAATACAGGGCCATTCTCTCTTCCTTGGCTTTGTAGGTCCCCAGAAACTGGTTGACCACTAGCATGGAATCAGTGACCAGCTTCACATTCTTCGCATCTAACTGTTTGTGACTTTTAAACCGATTATTGCAGCTTTATATTCAGCTTCATTGTTTGATGCTTGAAAACCTAGCTTGGTTGCTTTCTCGATCCTCGAACCTTCGGGGGTAAGGATGACGCATCCAACTCCAGCACCACCAACATTTGATGACCCATCAGTAAATATAGTCCACAATGGTTCAGGAGCATCAATCTCCATTGTTGGACTCGCCCGCCTCCGATCGGTGATCGGCTCTATGGGTTTTAACAGCTCCTCTTCTTCATCAGCAACCATTTCTATATCATCCACAGGAAAATCTACTAGCAGTGCAGCCAGTGCGTATCCTTTCTCTGCAGTTCTGGTTTCGTACTTGATCTCATACGCCCCCAGAAAATTTGACCATATGGCTAGTCGACTGGAATCATCAGCACGCTTCAGGATTCTCTTCAGCGGGTATTCCGAGTATACTACGATCTGCCTTCCTTGGAAATAAGGCTTGAGGCGACGAGATGCATGGAACAGTGCAAGTGCTATCTTCTCAATTTTCTTGTACCGTGATTCTACCCCCGTCAAAGATTTACTGACGAAGTAAACAGGTTTCTCATGTGGATCCGTAACAAACAGCACTGCACTCACAGCGTTCTCCATTGCAGCCAGATAAACTCCAATATGTTGTCCAGTTTTTGGACTGACCAAAACCGGTGGGGTTGACAAATACTTCCTGATCTCACCAAAAGCCCTTTCACACTCAGCCATCCAACCAAAATTCATTGCTTTCTTCAAAACGTCAAAGAATGGCTTGAATCGATCCGACGAGCGTGAAATGAAACGGTTTAAGGCTGCTAATCGTCCTGCTAGCTTCTGGACCTCCTTCTTCGTTCTTGGGGATGGGATTTCTCTGATGGCTCTAATTTGTTCCGGATTCGCCTCGATTCCTCTCGTGTGTCATCAAGTATCCAAGGAACTTTCCCCGATGATAGCCCAAATGAACATTTTCTTTGGATTGAGTTTCATACGATATTGCCTTAAGATATCGAACGTCTTTTGGAGATCAAGAAAATGCGATTCTTTTAGCTGAGATTTCACTACCATATCATCAATGTATACTTCCATCGACTTCCCAATCAGATCCTTGAACATATGGTCTACCAAGTGCTGGTTGCCCCTGCATTCTTAAGCCCGAACGGCATTACAGTATAGCAGTAAACTCCTATGTCAGTCACGAATGCAGTATGCTCTTGATCGTCCTCGAATAAAGGTATTTGGTTATACCCCGAAAAACCGTCCATGAATGACAATCTCCCATACCCTGCGGTAGCATCCACCAAATATCTTATCCGTGGCAGCGGGTACGGATCACTCGGACAAGCTTTATTCAAATCAGTAAAATCGATACAGACACGAATTTTACCATTCTTCTTAGGAACAGTGCACGACATTTGACAACTTGACTTGGATATTTTATCGGTCGAATAAATCCACGTCTCCAACAATGACTTTCCGACCTCTTCAAGAACTCCATCTTTTTGCTTTGCGCCATATTTCGATTTTCCTCGAACAGATGGAAATTCTCATCGATATTTAGCTTTGTGGCAAGCTACATTTGGATCTATCCCTGGCATCTCAGCAAAACTCCATGCGAAAATGTCAGCGTTTGCCCTTAGCAATGTAATCAAACCATCACGTTCATGTGCAGGCAGATCTGCCCCTATGAACGTTGTTTTGTGCTCCTCATCTCCAATCTGGACCTCAATCAAGTTGGGGGTTCAGCTGCGTCCTCTCCCCTATATGATTTTGGAGGGAGAGGATTCTGTAATTGCTATTTCTGCTCGACTCGCATGATCTGGTTGCCACTTACTTCGACTTCTTGTACTCATCCATTGCACTCTCATAACATTATGGGAGGCCATCTGGTCGCCTCTAACTTTCACAACTCCTTCTGGGGTAATAAACTTCAGGCATTGATGATTAGATGATGTGACTGCACCGATCTCATGCAGCCAATCTCGTCCTACGATCGCATTGTAGGGTGCTCGGCAATCCAGCAACAAGAAAGTGCTCAAGACGGATTTTTCAGCCACTGTTATCGGTATCTTCACTTTTCCAATCGCCTTTGTAACTTCGCCGCTGAAACCGATAATTGGATTTTCATCCTCCTCGATCAAGTCGTGTGGGAGATTCATAGAGGAGTAAGCTCCTGAAAACAACACGCTCACTGAGCTTCCTGTATCCACTAGAATCCGGTGTACACGAAACATGCCGATCCAAACAGTTATAACGATAACGTCATTGTGGGGAGCATATACACCTATCATGTCTGCATCAGAGAAATCGATCTTGGTGCACCCAAGCTCCCGAGTTTCTGCTCCATTACCGCTGACAAAATCGATGTGATTGGTCAGGTACCATTCTTTCAACCGCCCGAGCTTCCTCCCGGTTTCGTCTTCCGATGCCCGTCGGTCATTGAATGGATCCCGGCGTGGCCGACGTTAATCACATGTGCGTTAATCACGTTGGTCATGGCAAACCGTCTGGGACCTTTTCCAAAGTCCTTTTTCACGCATCGCTGCAGCTTCCCGGCGTCGATCATTCGTTGAATCTCGACCCGTGAAAGAGCTAGGTTCTCGATTTTGTGACCATGGTCTTTATGGAACTTGCAGATTTGCTCCTATCACGTTTATCTCGTGTTTCGCCGCCAAAGGACGTGGGGGCTCAAATCCTTTTGTATTTTTTCGTACAAACTCCGTCGGACTTATGCTCGGCCGGGGTGACTTCATATCGTGAAATTTCTGATACCCAGTCTCCATGCGTTCACCTTGATTTTTCTCTCGAACATCCCCATGCTCATTATGCTGTCCGTTCGAACGTTTCTTGGATTTTTCTTTCTTCCCATCGTTTTGATGATTGGAAGATTTGTGAACTTCTTCTCGAGCTTTAGAATCGTCCTCCACTCGGGCGTACTCTTCTACTCGATCATATAGTTCTTCCAAAGTTTTTGGTGGTCTCTTGACCAAAGAACCATACACACCTCTTTGATCATGCTGGTAAGCCTGTTTGTATGCTGCAATGACAACTTGGTCGTTGGCTCCATCCACGTCCGCTAACTCTTGCTTGAAACGCCTAGTGAATTGTCTGATGCTTTCCTCCTTCCGAAATCCTAAAAGGAACAGTGAATGGCATCCTTTACGGTCACGTTTGTTGTACTTATAGTTAGAGCAAAAATCGCCGATCGCCTTATGGTAAGTCCCGATCGACTGATCGAAGCCGATTGAACCACGAAATAGCTCCTCCCGTCGTGGATTGCGGAAACATTTTACACATCAACTCGTCGTTGTACCGCCACAAGGACATGGCGGTCTCATAGTGTAAAACGTGTTGATCCGGATCATCTGTTTTCTCATCGAATTTAGGTAATTTTGGAACCAAAAATTCATTGGCGGCCTGAATTCTCGATATTCTGCTTGAAAGGTGCTCCTGCTGCTCGATGTAACCTTTCCATCTTTTCTTCTCGGGATTGTTTTTTCATCATCACTTTCTCGATCATCTTGGCAAGACGAGCTTCTGTTATCGCGTCTAGATCGCCATCTGAGGAACTGCCTTCCTGCTCATAATCTCGGTCCTCTGGAATATGATTACTCGATCTTATTTTCTTTCTTCGGTGCAGAGTAGTCTCTATGCCATCTCTGCCTTGCTCCGAACGAGCATAGTAATCGTCCCAAAAGTCACCCTCGTCGTGTTGGTCTCGAGCTTCATTCTCGTCATTCCTGAGACGTTTTGAATGAGACGTAGTTCTGGTTGCGCTCTATTGAGTTGCACCTCGTCCGATCTCCTGCTCGCCTGGGTCGTTTCGGTAATTCTCCAGTGACCAATAGATTCCTGTCTGGTCGATCAAGATTGATCACATCTTTGTTAGAATCTGCGACTTGTGGTTCAATCCGACTTCCAAGGCGTTGCCAAACAGATCGGACCCTCTGATTATTCAAAACACCAGACCTAGGCCGAGGTTGGTTTTCACGTTCTAATCTCAGTAGAGCATTCTCCTTCTCTAACTCGTCTAGCCGATTCGTAGTTGTTCTTCCTCCGATCGGGAGTCGCGGTGCGCCATCACGCAGCATCCCGTCGATTGCGATTCCTCCTAGATGGGCTGCCGAACGCATACCCTTTGTTGCCACGAACATCCGGGTTTTCCCATCAACGTCAATAACTTCGTTATCGACCGGACGTTGTTTTTCCTTTCTCCGATTCGAGATCCGAGATCGTCACGAAAACGATCTCGATCTCGTCCACGATCCAGTAATCTGTTATGAGTATGATCTTGACCCTGTCTGTTTCCAGCGAGTATAGCAGGTGCAGATTGGACATCAATTTCGTTCCTCTCAATTTCGCGTCTCCTGCGCGGTTGGGAATTGTTGTTAGATTCAGATCTTCGTGCAGTCTGTCTAACTATTGCCATAACTCAATTTGGTAACACACGATAATGTTTTCTCGAAAACCTTGGTCGGCGCCACTGTTTGTAAGGTAAAATTCCTCCTACCCCAAACACAGAAATATGTATGATGATTTTGCTGATAATTGATTCATGGACTGGATCTTCGATTGAATTATGGAGAAAGGGGGGGTACCTGCAAAAAAAACCTCCGATGCTAAAGTCAGTAATGGATTTTTCACAGGAGATTTTGGTATGGAAGATTTCTTACCTTTTTGGGTTTATCAACCCTTTATTTATATGAGCGAATTACCCTTTATTTATATGAGCGAATTGACGATTAATCGCCCCGATTGCCGCTCGCTTGTTTGGGCCGCCGGTGGATGTTGGTGACGTGGCGACTACACTGACTTGGCACCTGCCACGTCACCCCGCCTGCTGACGTGGCAACTGCCACGTCATCGTCCATGTTGACGTGGCACCCGTTGCGGCATCCCGTTTGCTGACGTGGCACCCGCCACGTCAGCTGCCACGTCATCGTTTGCTACCGTGGCACGTTAAGGGACGGTACTGTGCTGACGTGGCTCCTGCCACGTCATCGTTCACTGACGTGGCACATGCGTTGCTGACGTTCACGTTGGTGACGTGGCACTTCTGGTGACGTGTCGGTGGTGACGTGGAACGCTTGTGTTGTGAAACTTTTTAGCCCATGGGCTTGTACATGGGGTGTTCGTTAGGCCTAGTTTAGCCATTTTTGGGTAAACAAGGGAAGCACCTTAGGCCCAATGAACACTCCTTAGCCACTAGCAGGAGTTTTGGAGGCCTAAGTTAGCCCATTTATTTGTGTAGAATATTAGGGGTACAAACAGTATTATATTTTGTTCATGGATGATTTTAGTAAATTCAACTGGATATATCCTATGAAGTTGAAGTCAGACAATTGTCTTGTTTTGCTTTGTTCAAAAAGTTAATGGAAAACTTGTTAAATTCAAAAATTAAAGAGTTTCAGTGTGATGGAGCATTGGAGTTAACAAAAGGAGTTTTTAAGGAGTTTCTTGATAATAATGGCATTTCTTTAAGGATTTCTTGTCCTCATTTGCATCAGCAGAATGGAGCTGCTGAAAGGAAACACAGGCAAATCACTAAAATGGGAAATACACTTTTGTTTAATGCTTCCATGTCCAAGTACTTCTGGTTTGATGATTTCCTCTGTGCTACCTATCTGATCAACAGGACTCCCACAAAACTACTGAATTATAAATGTCCATTTGAAGTATTATTCTCTAAATCCCCAGACTATTCATTTCTAAAAGTGTTTGGATGCTTATGCTTTCCAAATCTGTCTCATTATAGAAAGGACAAATTGAGTCCAAAGTCATCTATTTGTGTCTTTATTGGCTATAGTCCTTTTCATAAAGATATAGATGTTTTGATTATAAGACTCATAGAGTTTATACTATAACTCATGTCAAATTCAATGAGCAAGTTTTTCCTTTTGCTGGCAAGAATATATCTTCTACAATTTCAGAAGCTAACTGATACTTCATATCTTCTAAATGACACATCTGCTACTTCAGCAACTGAGCAACCAACTGAGCAAGCAGTTTCTCCTTCCTCAACTGAACATGTAGTTACTACTCCATCATCAATTACTTTTAGTTCAGTATCTACTAAAATGCATACAAGATCTCAATCTGGTATTAGTAAAAGAAAGGGCTTAAATGAAAAATGGGTAGCTTGGATTCATAGTTAAGATCTGATACATCCAATTCCTACAGCATTTACAGCTCTTGTTAATTCTTTAATTGAACCAAAGAATTTTATACAAGCAATGAAAGATCCAAGATGGGTTAGGTCTATGAAAAATGAACATGAAGCACTGATTAGTAATGATACTTTTGAGGAAGTTCCTTTTGTTCCTGGTATGAATATTTTAGGATGTAAATGGGTCTATAAGACACAAAACTAAAACTTGATGGCATTCTCATTTTAGCTGTCAATAATGGCTGGTTCATGAGGCAATTAGATGTATCTAATGCATTTCTTCATGGATTTCTTAATGAGGATGTTTATATGAAACAACCCCCAGGATTTGTTAATCCAGAACATCCAGATTATGTGTGCAAATTGAAAAGATCTCTTTATGGTCTCAAAAAAGCTCCTAGAGCTTGGTTTGAGAGATTCAGCAGTTTTATGCTCAAAAATGGTTTTCTTCAGTCTGTAAATGATAATTCTATGTTCTATTTCCTTCAAGATGCTCTCAAGATGGTGCTCCTAGTTTATGTTGATGACATTATTTTAGTGGGAGTTTCTGGGACTCAAATTTTTAACTTCATTCAAGTTTTGAAAGCTGAGTTTGCTATGAAGGATTTGGGCCATTTAAATTACTTTCTGGGAATTGAAGCGGCTTGGAATGCAAATACTCATACTTTGTTACTAATACAAAATAAGTACTCTCTGGAGTTACTAAAGAAATATGATATGCTTGAATGCAAGCCCTGCAAAACTCCTAATGCTACTGGTAAGAGAGCATCTCTTTATGATGGTTCTTTATTGCATGATGCTACTGGTTACATATCTTTAGTGGGTGGAATTCAATATTTGACTATGACCAGGCCAGATTTAAGTTTTGCAATTAACTATGTCTCCTAGTTTATGCACCAACCAACTGATGTGCATTTACAATTGGCCAAACGTATTTTGAGATATGTGAAAGGTTCTTTAGGCTCTGGGATTAGATTTACTAAAGGAGATTGTTCTACTTTGTGTGCTTATACTGATAGTGACTGGGATAAACGTCCTTATACACGAAAATCTACTGCTAGATATTATGTGTTTATGGGTCCAAATTTGGTTGCTTGGTCTTCTAAGAAGCAACCTACCATCTCTAGATCAAGCACAGGAGCTGAGTATAAAGCATTAGCAGTTACTGCAACTAAAGTTCAGTGGGTTTCCTATCTATTGAATGAACTGGGTTTTCAGATTTTTATTCCCTGTACCTTATACTGTGACAATCTTGGAGCTAGGAGTCTTGCTGAAAATCCTATATTTCATGCTAGAACAAAGCATATTGAAATTGATTTTCATACTATCAGGGATTTGATGGTTGTTGGATTTGTGCAAGTGCAATATGTTCCTACTCTGCATCAGATTGCTAATTTGTTTACAAAGGGCTTGCCAAAGGAGTTGTTTTTCAGGTTGCAGAGTCAAATGATGCACTATGTCAGTGCTCAGTTTTGTACCTAGTACATCATTTGCGGGGGAGTGTTAGAGACTGTTACTTTGACTTGTAGTGTTATCACACGTGTCTGTTAGTGTGTGATTCATTCTCTGCTTAGTTGTATCTTAGCTGTATGCTTAGATGTATCCTAGCTGTATCTTAGCTGTATGGTTTGTGTCAGTCCTATATATCACGAGTCTGTAATGACTGTGATTCTTTGATCAATCTATTATGAGTTCCTACAATAACAAAGAACTTGTAATCCAAGTCTACAGAGACGACGTCGTAGAGATATTTGATTTGCCGAGTAATATGGCTAAGCGGAGTACTGATAGGGTTCGTGCGATTTATGACGAAGATAATTGTAAACTTCAAATTCTTGTTGGTAGATGTAAGGGTCTTCCTCCCAAGAGATTGGGTAATGTTAGATGCACTAAGGAGTAAGGTCGATTAGATATCTTTGGGTGTTTTTTTTTAAGATTAATTTCTATGGAAAATACTATACAGTGCATCCCGATTTCGGTATTGATCTCTATATATTTAGCTCTAGACCGACCCTGGCTATAAGACTGCATGCCTTGGTGAAAAAGCTAACTCACCGCCTCACCGACCTTCTTCCCCACTAGTTGGCCTCAAATTTGGAAAGCGTTTATGGGTTTCTAGACTATTCTAAACCAGTCTGATAATATCTATCTTATATATATTCTTCACTTGATCAAAAGGAAACACAATTGTGTCGAAAGTAAAAAAATCTCAAGAGAAAATAATCTAAGAAATATTTTTCTAGAAATCAGAGAGATTTGTATGATAATTATGTATGTGTTCTCTTCTACCAATTTGTCTACTCCAACCTTCGTCATGGTACTTGGAACTATTTTTCTAGATTTGTATTTCTTCTTCTTCTTATTTCCTTCGATTATATATGATAATTATGTAATTATGAGTCTCTCCTAAATTAATACAGGGTCGCACTTATAGAAATCCTCGTGGAAGTCCTGGTGGATGTAAATATCGTGTTCATGAAGTCGTAAGGACTCCAACTACTGCTACTGCATACGCTAAGAAGATTACAACACACCTAGATGGAGTGGAATACCTAATAGACATGTCAGAGTTTAAGGATCGGCTTTCGTTTGAATAGTAACAACAGTATCAAAATCAGAGAGATATACCTGGAAAATTTACAAAAATACAGCAACTTACATGAACAAATCTTGATTCTTGATAGAGAAAAGGGAGATTGAAAGCACTGGAACCCTCGCAAGATAACTTTTAGAGGTTTATATAGTCGAACAATTCAAAGGATTGAAATCAGAAATAATGGTGTTGTTAATGGGTACCTTGTATTTTGGTAACATCTGAACTTTGAATCAAAGGTAATCATGGTGGTGGTAATTGAATGAGTCCTGTTATTAGGAGGGAAAGATTATGAGGAGGGAATAGAAATTTTAAGGGAGGGATTGACTTCTTAAAAAATACATGAAATGTCCAACATATCCTTGAACTCAACAACTCGAGAAAGATAAAAAACCATTGTCTTCTTCCCTGAAATTCTGAAGTTATGCATTCCCTTGAAGGCAACTATGGCAGTGGTAATGGAGGTCAGACGAGTAGGCATATAAATGGAAGTAGCAATCAATTATCTGAAACTGACGAACATTAGAGTACCTTCACGGCCATAAGCCATCAAATTTTTACAAATTCCATCGTCATCTTCTTCAACGTATAATCAATTCCTTTGATGGGAATGAAACTATCTGTCCTGGACAATGAAAGAAGTTCTAAGATTTATCTTCACTATACAATGTTTCAGAGATTGAAATAAATTATGGTTTTGTTATGAGATCAATGGATATTGGTTTGATCAATTACTTTTAGGGTTTTGATTAAATGAATTCATAAAGCTTCATTGGTCACGGTTGATGTTCATTAACTATTATATACTTTACGCAAAGGATTTCAATAACATAATCAATTATGTGCATTGTTGTATGGATTATTTGTACGGACTCTAAAGCATATACCGGGGAACTTACGAAGGCAAAACGACGGAAAGGTTATATCATTCGTTTGATAAGAGAGGGTAACGATGGTATTAACGAAATAATTACACTACAGGAAAATTGGCCATTGGCGACGATCCACGTCGTCGCAAAATAAGCATTTTCGTCGCTAATTATTTTCGGCGACGAAAATGTGATGTCGCCTGGATCGTCGGTAATTGTGCGTCGCTGAATGGATACAGCGACACAAATTTTACTTTCGTCGCAAAATGGTTTTCGGCGACAAAAAGGATTTTTGTGGCTAAAAACAAAATTTACCGACCAAATACATATTATCGCAAATATAAATGTATTAGCGACAACATACTCTTGTCGGATAATTATTCTTTTTTGGCGACCTGATCTACTTTTGTCGGAAAACATCTTCATTCAGCGATAAGTATTATTATAGCCATTAGTAAGTAAGCACATAGCGGAAGAGAATTTGTATTCAGCAAATGTTGTCGTTATCAGTAGATAAGACTACATATATAGCGAATATTGTAATTGGAAAATTCCATTAAACCAAGCTCATATTAACTTAACACGATTATTCATACAAACATGCCAAGCAATGATAAGAAAAAGAAACGAACTTCTGTAATACCTACCAAATCTATCTACATTATAAAGAGAAATAAAAAGAAAAAGAAGGAAAAAACAAGAAATTGACAGAGAATAGAAAGAAATTATCATAAGCCGACATTTCTGGGTATTTCAGTCTTGCCTAGGCAACAACGCCTCCAACACTTGACCCAGGAATGTTGTTTAGCTCTAATTTATTGAAACATCGGTTCTGTTACAGCTAGATACTTTAAATGGTTAGTTATTCAGGCTTGGCAAGGGTCTTGTGCAAGTAACTAGAACATACACAACCTGCAAATGAATCATACACTTATAAATGGTAAAGAAGGAACCAAAAGGGATTCACATCTGAAATATTACTCAACAGTATTATTGCACTTAACAATGAAACATATTCAGAGAAATGGTTAGCAGACGCTACCTTTCAGAAAATATTTCCAAGCTTTCCCTCGAAATCATACACTTATAAATGGTTGAATCCCAAAATTTCCTATATACATGAAAATAATAATGGGAGGGAAACTTATTAACTGGTACTAATTTCTAAAAAAAGATGCCATAATATCTATACTCTATAGTATGCAAGACCTAAATGCTTCTGCAGTATCAGATTAGTTGTCATTGCTTCAAATTGACCAGCTGATAGCCGACAATGCTCCCCATGTAGGTTGGAATAATAAAATAGTGTACTCAACCAAAATTTCTTTTTTGGAATTAACTAGTTATACTGTTAGAGCAATGAGGCAGGAGACTAAAAACACAGAAATAACTGAAGAAGCCGGGTTTCACAAACTAATCCAGTTCCAGTTTAGCTTACCTGGAACACAACTTCAAAAGAACTTGTCCCAACAACTCGTTCTGCTATGTAATCAATATTCTGCCAAGTAAGCATTTCAGGGATACTAACTTACGCATCACATAATTATGCCAAGCACTAACAACATTCCATCCTTCACCCTCTTCAACTGACAGTTTCGACTACCAGCTGTGGTTGCTAATACATGCCCTGCTTCAGCATCAACACCATAAATTAATTCTGGTTCACTATCCTGCAAAAGGAGAAGTTAAAATGCCATTACATTTCGAAGACACACTACTAAAGCATCTTATGCTTGAGTATATGTAGCAGAAGGAAATGGAAACGTACCCTAAATACAACCACCATTACAAATTAACTGTCACTTGCTTTCTGTAGACTGAAGCCAAAAAACCATCCATAAAAATATTCTAAGAGATTAAGGCATAGTAATAGATATTTCCATCCAAAATAAAGATTGGTACTAAGAAAACAACTTACTTTAGTCATCCTCCTCCTCCAATGTCTCGTCCCTTGTATTTATATCAAGCATCTCTTTTCCAAGCCAGTCAACAGAACTTGAGGAGTTCTTAAAGGTGGTGATTGTCCTGAAATTTCCTATATCACCATGAATCGAACTTGTAGGCCCCTTCTTGCGGATCTAACAATTGTCACCCACTTGATGGTAAATTTTTATATTCTGCCTTTCAAATCAAGGTGCCTACTCCTCCTGGATGAATAATAGGCTATGTCAAAAACATATACCTCCTACATTAAAAAAAAATTATTCAGTAATATTTGTATGGGTTTGTGAATAGTTTTCACTTAATAATATGGTACAAGTGAACACAAAACAACCACAAATCTTATATGATAAAATCAAATGTTTCAAGACAAATTTTAAAATCCGTCACCATGATTATCAAACAAATCTACAATTGCTTTAAGATTTAGGGATTAAATTACCCACATACTAATATAATTGAACAAGAATAATAATGCGAAAACCATCGATTACCTGAAAAGAGATCCATATTCTAAATACAAATCAAATCCCTCATCTGTGAAAACCAATTCTCTAATTATGACAACGGGTTCCCCATCTTTCTATATATCTTCTATCGTTTTCTTCGTCTCAATTACAAAAACCAGTTTCAGAAAATCAAAATCAGATGAACTATTTTAGGAGAATCCTAGATTGAAGTGATCAAATCATCTCAACCCTAAGTTTTCTGCTTACTCTGTAAATGAAAACCCTAGAGTGAGATTTTCTTGAATGGAAGAACGTAAACATGACGAGAGTAAATGGAGAAGTTAGGTTAGCCAATGCAAATGAGAGGTAGTGGTTTGTCGCTTTGGTTTCATTTTTTCTTTTTATTCGGATCGTGGTTCATGTGGCATATAGTTACAATAACTACTAAGCCTTGTAATTTGGAAGGAAAAACGAGCCTTAGCAGAAAGTCCAGGTACCCACAGGCCACGAAGCATTGTGTCCCGACTAGACCCAAATTAGTTCAAATTCCTCACCAATTAAACCTAATAGCTTCCAAAATGTAGATTCTCCGTCAAACTATACGATCAAATTAGCGGCCCCATGTCTCATATCCCATGAGTCATGACCCACATGCTAAAACTCCAACATTTGAGTTACAGTTGAATAGTATAGATAGTATGTCTGAGAATAGCAATGAACATGTAAAAGTTTTAACTAAGATATATAATCTATAGCAAGCTGTAATGCGCTTCAAAGGTTGTTAAATAAAAAAATCTCTAGTGATATATAGGATTATTTGCATTAGCACAAAACTAACTCATCGCTGAAAGTACAACCATACGGCGACCTAAATGAAATATGTCCCTAAAATTGTCATTTAACGACCATTAATATTGTCGGTAAAATATAATTTTGGCGATATTAAAATTTAGGTCGCTGATCATATGATTTAGCTATATCATCAAATTTGGTCGCTGTATATATGATTTGGCGACCATCTTAGCTACAATTTTTTGACATGTCGCTGAAAATCTTATTTTGCGACGTGAATTTCGTTCATCGCTATTTATTATATACAGCGACAAAAAATCATACGTCGCTTGGAATTTGGTCGCCGATGCCCTACTTTCTTGTAGTGTTATTTCTTATTATGTCATTATACTTTGACCGGAAATTGACTATAATTTAGCCGGTTTCTTTCCCTCCTCAAATCCATTGTTTCCCTCCTATTAAAAGGGCTTAATTGAATTCATCCTTTAAAGATGAAAAGCTGGAGCCAAATAAGCTGGATAAAACCCTATAGCGTAACGGATGGAAATAAAGGAGAAGAAATTTCAATATTGAATCTGGGACGTTGGATGAGGGTGTGGGAGAAGGGTGCATTTTCAGCCAGGATTTATCTCCTGCCCATTCCTTCATTTTGAAAGTAATGAGAACCGTCGATTGCTGGAAAAAGGCAATTCAAAACCATCGGATCATGCCAAAACCATTTGTTTTTGTAACATAGATTCTTATGCATGTATAGCTGGGCCTCACCATCCTTTATGTGCAACCACACCAGGGCCTGGCTCCACTTCCAGCCAAGTCACCACCCCTACTAGAAGAAAACGATTTTTTTGGGCACTACTCAAAAATTGTGGGGACTACTAAGTGATAAAATATCTACCATATAATTATAAGGGGTGTCCTACAGTGTGGAAATGACTAACATACCTTTTAACCTATATATATTTAACCACCTCCTCCCATCACCACCACTTATATATATAACCACCTCCTCCCATCACCACCGCCCCTCACCACCACCTACCACCACCTACCACCTCGAACCACCACCACAGCCACCTCTATATATAACTTAATTTAAATCATTAACAAAACAAAACAAAATCAAAATCAAAATTATAACAAACTCATTATTTGCCATTCGTTTTTGGTTGAAAAAATAAGAAATAATCATCAAAATGAGTTGAAAATGGAAGTTGCAGAGAGAAGTTCAGCTAGGAATTATCCGAAAACTTTGTCGAACTAGTCGAACTCAACTTTAATGGAGGTTTTTCTTTCAGAGAAAAGTTCGGTTACGTCGCAAATTTTTTTTCGTAACCGAACTACGTCGCACTTTTTTTCATTTTTTTTACGTCGTAATTTTTTTCTCCTAACCGAACTTTTCTATGGAAACCTATATATTGAGTTTGGTTACGTCAGAAATTTTTTCATTTTTTTTTTCCCAGCAGAACTTTTAGTTCGGTTACGTCGCAATTTTTTTCTCCTAATCGAACTTTTCTCTGAAAGAAATAACTCCATTAAAAATGAGTTCGGCTACCTGTGTTTTTAGAAATATTAGCCAAAGTACACTTGCAGATGAGTTCGGCTACCTGTTCTTCAAATGTCGTAGCCGAACTTTGTTAACCAAACGGAAATCAATTTGTAAAATGTTCAATTTTAGGAATGTATTGGCCAATTCAAGCACCATTAACTAAATTTGAAGTATCCGTGAGTACCCAAAACATCATACTCTTGTTGTGGCTCTTAAAGAAAAAGATTAACTTTTTTTCTTCCAAAATCCTCATCTTCATTATCATCTTCATCTTCTTCTCCCTCTCCATAATTCTGCTTTTGAAAAAAATCAAACTATTAATTTAATCTCACTAATCATTAATTAACTCACTAATCAAGAAACTAACTAATTTTATTACCAATGGCAAGTTTGGTATTAAAAAAAAATTAGATAAGGGTGACTCAAAATTACTTCAAATATCCACCCGAAAAATGAAGAATAGTCCCCCTCCATTTTTGATTAGTGCCCAAAAAATCGTTCTAGAAGAATATGAGAAGGTAAGAATTAATTGATCTTCTTTGAAACTTGAGTGGAAGTGGATGTTCTAGGGTGGGCAAAAAATATTGAACCGCGGATTTCACCCATATGTATCCGTAAAATTGCGGGTGAAACCCAATCCGCAAGATTTATGGGCCGGACATGGGTAGGATTCTCAAATCCACACTTTTAACGGTTTGGTTGCGGTTGGACTTTGAAATTTCGTGGATTCATCCGCACCGTAGGGCACTAAGGAATTTAATATAACTATTAAGAATAAAGGAATTTAATATAACTATTAAGAATAACATATTAACATGGGAAGTATGAATTCTATGTACAAACATCTTAATCTTTCTTAAACCTTCACGCTCAACTTTCTTCTACGCAGTGAGCACCATCAGCAGTTCTCCTCAACTAAAACTGCTCGTACTATGTTATTCTTTGTTGTACTGATCGTACCATGTTATTGCTGTGAGTGTATGACAAGTGGAGACATACACTGCCAGTTTGATATCAACTGCAGTTTTTGTTTTCATTATTCTGGTAAGAAAAAAAAAAAGCAAACGAATGAAGAAAGAAAAGAATCAGAAATCCAAGGATTGAAGACTTTGTTTCTATTCATTAGAAACTGATTTAATCAACTAATCTAACAGCTGGATCAAGGGAATTGAAGAAAGTTTCATTGAATCGAAATCCACTATTGTGCAAATTTATTTGGATTTTGTGAATTAATCAAGCAATTCAATGTGTATAGTGGTGTATATATGGTAAGCGTATCCACTACTTCTCTTGTTAAACAGAGATTAATTTCATGACTACAGTTTGATTACTTTAATGTCAAATCTACCGGTGATTGGGCCGGACACGTTGGATTTTCCAAATCCGCAATTTCAACGGATTGGACACTGGACACAGGTGACCCAATGTAGTACGCTTCGGCCGAGTCAGCCGAGTTACTGGCGAGTAACCCGGGTATCGGTCTTTGGCCGATACGATCCTCAAAAACTCGGCCGAGCAGGGTATTCTCTATATACTCGCCAAGTTAGCCGTGACTCGTACCGAGTTATTCGGCAGACTAGGATCAAAATTGTTCCCAAACCACTATATAAAACCCTAAAATCTTAAACCAACAGTGGAGGCACAAGTAATAGCCAGCTCTATAAGTTTATACTCCTTCCACATCACAAACAGTTCACATACCTAGAAACTATAGCACAGGTATGACTTACCGACTTACTTGGTCTGGATCGGCCGGGATCGGGGAAAACTCGGTGATTCGTCCCCAGCCGAGCCAGGGGAAAACTCGGTGATTCATCCCCAGCCGAGCCAGGGCCGATCCCTGAGTCGTACTACATTGAGGTGACCCCTAATCCACATTCGTCCGTTGCTCACCCCTAGAAGTGGAACAACTCGGTAGGGAATCAGCACTCTGAAAAGAATCATGACTAGTTCCAACAAGATAGACTTGAGACCAGGAAGACCATTTATAGGAATATCATGTGCATTCCTAACTATGGTACATTACACAGAAATAGATAAATGATCAAAATAATAAAAAAATTCACTTCCATCAATCTACTCATGTCATCATGTGTAGGAGGTAAAAGAAGAGAACCTATATAAATCAACTAAGACATATGTAGTGTTGTTAAAATACTGGCAGTCATCTTCTCCACTCACTAAACCCCTTAACAAGATTCAACTTAGGCAAACTCTAAAACATTAACATGTTCAATAAGAAGGTAAAACTAGAAAATATATCAACAAGCCGTAAAAAAAAAGATCTGAAAACATTTCTGAGATCTACAAGAGGAAAGGGGTTGACAAGGGTACAAGGTTCAAACGCCTCAATAATTCTAGCATCATTCTCAAACGTGTAGCATCATTCTCAAACACCTCTGCATATTCTCGACAACTGTATTCCTGGAAACCACCTCCTCTGTGTTGGCCTCCACGTCTCTAATTTTAACTATGCCTTTACGGTCAACAATTACCATGAATGGTATCCTAGATTCTTTGGCACGCTCCATATGTTTTTCAACTCTCTTAGTAACCAAGTATTCTGCTTTCACTTTAGCACTCCACAACTCGCTCACCAGTTCAGCAGCTTGCCCCAGATCCTCTTTAAAAATACTAACCAAGACTTGTGTTTCTGTGGCCCGGATCGACTGTCATAATAAAAAGTCCAAGGGGTAACGTACCAGCATTATTCCAAGGTCATAATCAAACAAATTTTTTTATCCAGCTGACCGTGCGTTAAAGGTGAACAGCAGTTCATAACCCATCAAGGGATGCATAAAACTAATTTTGAGATTGATCATAGACTTTGCTAGAAAACGAAATTGTTCAAATAAAAAGAATTATAACAGACCTGGTGACCATCCTTCCCAAGCTGCTCCATCATTATGGTAAAAACTCGCTCAATTCCAAGGCTGACACCAACTGCTGGGACTTGCCTCGCACCAAACATTCCTATAAGATTGTCATAACGCCCTCCAGCTGCAATTGAACCAACCTGAGGAAACAGCTGTGCGTCAGACGGCATAAAAAAGTAGCAACCCAAATAGAAAGAAAAAAAATAGCAAGGACCAAATATTTACCCGTGTAGTGCCTGTGCCTTTAAAAACAGCTTCAAATATTACCCCGGTATAATAGTCAAGTCCTCTCGCAAGACTCAAGTCAAAAACCACTCTATGTGCACATTTTGATCTTTCTAGTGCTTCGAAAAGAATCTCTAAATCCTCCAATGCAAGATTAGATCTATCATTTTCTAGGAATTGGCTGCCTTGCTGTTTCAATTCAGACAGCAATTCCAAAGGAGGTCCATGCTTCTTTATAAGAGCACCAATTTTATCTGCCACTTCAGCAGCCAAGCCCTTCTCTTCCACCTAGCACATATTACATTGTAGATGATTCACAAATTCTATAGATTCCAAACTGAAATGCAAAAATAAGCAAAAAAATGAAGAAGGGAGAAAGACGAGGGAATCAATCTCGCACAACTAAAAGAGTAGAAAAGTAATCATGCATGAAAGGTCAAATCCAAAGGGGTAGATAAAATTCCACAGATAGGATCACATCACAAGTACATGTTTATGGTATTCAAACACTAGATCACAACAAAGCATAATCTGGCAGAGATTTATTAAACTAGGGTAGGCTAATATAACCTGAGGCACCTGAACCATGCTGCACAGATAAGCATTATAAATGAATTCACGCGTCATAAACCAAGCTAATAAATTAATGTACTCACCATTTCCTTCTTGATATCTTTAAACTCTTTCTTGTCTAACTTATCAATGCTTGAGCATATTGTTCTGAATTTTTCGGGTGGAACCCCACAAATTTCCAGCATTCCATCCAGCAGCTTTCGGTGACTCAGTTTAATCTATAGTAGAAAGATAGTGATTAAGAATGCAGGGATTGTAAGAAACTAATAACAACGAGAGCAAGCAAACTGCAGTGACCAAATTTGCAAGTATCGAAACAGAGATCAAAACTATGAAGCGATGACAAAGTCTACCATAAATGCAGCATGAGACAACTCTTTTGTAACAACATGAGAACATAAGTGAACCAAAAGAAATACCTCATAATCCCCAATGTTTAATTCATCCAGTAGCTCGGTCAAAACTTTAACAACCTCAAAATCCGGTCCCATTGCACAATATTGGCCAGCAATATCAAAATCACACTGGTAGAATTCACGGAATCGTCCCTCGGATGGGTTGTCCCGTCGATATACCTTACCAATCTGGTACCTTTTAAATGAAGAGATGGCGTTCATAGCTACATATCTAGCAAATGGTACGGTAAGATCATACCGAAGAGAGCATAGCTCACCACCCTGCAAACATTATCAACCAACTAAGATCCCGAGGCAAATAGTGCATATTGAGAATCTCCAAAGGAACTACACTACACCAACCAAAAAATTAAAAACAAAGTACTCCATTCCCAAACAAAATGAATGACTTAGAAGACATAAAAGACAAAAACCGGTAAGCTATGGAGATAAAACCTGAGCTCAAAACAATAAATTGCCCTGTATGACAACCAAAGAACAAAATTACTAGTACCTGATCAGCAAGGTCAAACACCAGCTTCGAGTCTTCACCATATTTTCCCATGAGAGTCTCTCTCAATTCAAAAGCAGGAGTATCAAGGGCCATGGCTCCATGCCTTTTAAACACCCCTTCTATGATTTTAAATGCTCTTTCCCTGATGGCCATTTGCTCTTTCGAAAAATCTCGAGTCCCCTGGTAAATCAGAAAACAAAATCGAAGCATACCAGAGTCAGCCAAAGAAATTTTTTTGAAAGGAAAACAGCCCAAATACTAAAATTTATGGTTTCCATGGAAATATTAAAGACTACAGTCCAAAAGATATTGTTCCTTCTCACCTTGGGAAGCTTGGGAAGTCTTCTAGACTCATTAGTCTCTACCATCTCCTTCATTTTCTTCAAAAACGTGTGAAGTTGTGGATCCTTTGGCTCAAAAAGCAAAGAGAGATTGCACACCCAATTATTAAAGTGTGCGCAACCCCAGAATGGATGGCCACCAGTCTTCAACCTGTCCATGAGGAGCTGCTTTATTACCACAGTTCCCTTACCCAAAACCACCTTGTTTTTCTTTTGGTTCTTTTTTCCCAGATTTTCCTTCACTTGGTTGGCTTCAACACTTAAAGCTGCAACCGAAACCTCTGCATTCCTCTCTAATGATTCCATTCTTTCAAGTGAACGAATTGCCAAGACAGCTTCCCAGGCAAGAATATCTCTAACTGTGGCCACTAACCTGTTTATAACATGAAAGAAACCAAGATAATTCACTTCACATGAAGCTAGTGTCGTTATGCACGTGATGGCATTTCTTAACTCATCAATGTTTGGGCATCCGCATTGAAAAATCTCCCCCATATTGGAGCCAGCAACATCTGCCAATAATCCAGCTCGATAGAAACTACTCTCACCTAGATGAAAGACTGACATCGCAAAAGAAAAAAATGTCTTCACTAATGGTTTCTGACTCCCTGCGCTGCTCGACGAACCATCCTTGCTAATTTTCACACTAGTATTCAGCTCCACGAGTGTTATCGAGTGTATCTGCTTAACACTTTCCCTAAAACTTCCATGAACCTCAGTTATCTCAGATAGCAACTGGCAACCCTTGGTTTTGCCAACAAGCAGATTCGACCCGTTAAGTAAAACCTTGAAATCCCTAGCAACAGATACCACATCCTTAATTGAAAACCCATTACCAGAATCCAATGACCTGACTGCTAGTACAGATGCATCCGCATTCAAAGCCTCGCAGGATAACGAGGCAACAGCATCCGCAATAGGCGATAAAGAAGATGAACAACAATCTAAAATTGCACAAATTCCATAAACAGATTTCTCTAGAACATTCAATTCCCCTGGAGTATATCCTGTCTCACCCAGGGTAATACCATTCAATTTGAAAAATGAATCTAAAAACCCTAACGCAGAAGAAAAATCCAAATTTCGAAAATCAAATCTTTCTTGGTTAAGGGTCTTGCAAATTAAATCGGGAAGAAGAAAACGAATATCAATCTGAGTAATTATGAGCTTGTTGAGAAGAAGAACAAGACATGCCCGAGTTTCAATTAATGTTAGAAGAGAATTGGGGATAGACTTTACCTCACCTACGGAGTAATTAAGATTAATTTTTTCAGAGGAATTGAAATCTAGCTTCTTGGATACTGACGAATCGATATCCACCTTACTGAGACCGTTTGCAATGGCATAAACCGATGATGAAGAAAGAGATGAGCCCTTTCCTCCAATTATTATTACCTCGTTCGATCCAGATGCCGTTTCCATCGATGATGTTAGGACTCTATACCAAAACTAATGGATTTCTACCAAAACTATGAAAACAGAAAAGATAGAAATCCTTTGATTGGGGATTAACCACCGATTAATAATTTGAATTGTATTGAATGTCTAATCTGTTCTACAGCAAAGAGATATATATAGGCTAGCAAATCCTAATTCAAGCAACATCTAAATAAAGCAGTTGAAACTAATTTAGGAAAACATAGTGCAGGAACCAAATTAAGAAAACACCCAAGTCTGATATGAAGTAGCAGTAAGGAAATCTAATAAATATGGAAAGAACAGGGTAAACGGTGTTGGTGTCGCAACAGATGATGGACTCTCTCAATCCTTGTTGTGTTTGTTTGTGAGTATTAAGAATCGAATGGGATCTTCAAACTTCGAACCAAAGAGAAATCGAGAGAAGCAGACGGTAATTGGGATTGAACGAGAGGCAAGGAAGAGAGGAGAAGAGTAAAGGTAAAAGGTGAGGGTTAGGTGATGCTCCAGCAAAACCCTAAAATATGGTTGCATTTACTATTATAGCCCTGAAGGGGAGGAGGCAATACGGGTCACGTGTATTGCGATTACTGGCCCTAGGTAGTTGGCACCGATGCCCATGAAAATGACCCGCTTTTCATGCAATACCCAACTAACACCCATCCGTTTTCCCTTCTCTTTTCTCGAAACCTTCCATGATTTATAAATGGACCAGCCCTTAACGGCAGTGGCCTTGATGTTAGTTCATTTTTAATATTATATATAATGTGTCCCGAATACTTATCAAGTCTTTCTGGTCCGATGTATGTTAAGTTTGACTTGGTCATGGATATCATAAGGATATTTCTTGTTTTGTTTTCTCTGTTCTATCGGGTAAACAACTAATGTTGTTAACACACTCCATTAAATTAGAAATGCTTTCTAAAATTATACGTGTTGTTGCCATATAAAATTCATAAAAATATACTACAGATAATTTTAAAGGGAGTTTGTACGCGTTTAATATCTTAAATTAAGAAAATGAGTTCACCTCTATGATTTTCTATTTCCTTACCCCATTTGCCATTTAAAAAATCTGTACATAATCTGTACTTTCTCGGACCATTTTTTTACTTATTGGAATATATGCTATTAAAATTTCACTTCTGGAAATATATCTCTTGATTTATAAGACCATATATATACTCTTATGTTGTGAAGTCTCTTTGGGAGATAAGTGGATATGGTCACCTCCAGAATCGTCAACCTCTTTGGCATCCGTTTGCCATAACCATTGCATGGCTTTTTATGGTTGATGAGTATGCGGCTTAATCGCAATATGTATTTTTCCGGAGAGAAAGAAATTTGAAAACCGACTAATATGTAATTGGGGTGGCAAGATCGAAGTTCCCTTATTGTCATGCATCTTTCAATGATCGAGTACATCTTTTTTGTTAGTGAGATGATTTGTAAGACCATATACTTACCTTGCAAAGTCTCTCATACTATCCGGTCATCTATTACACCTAACTATAGGTTCCCATTGTCACCTCAAGAATCGTCAACCTCTTTGGTAGTTGTATGACATAACAATCTTCTGTCTTTTCAATGTGGAGCAGTCTAGTGACCAATTGGTGCGTTCTCGCTTCTTTTATACTACTTCCGGTATTTTTTTACACTTAGAAAGAACAAATTATAAATAACCTGATCTGCCAGCGTTCGTGATGGTCATCGTAATGACATTTTTTGATTTTTCATTCTTTACCGCATATCAATCCATTCTCTATCAATAAGAAGAGTAGAACACCGTGACGTTATAACCTATTAAAAAAACGAACAATTGTAGAGTAAAACATGTAAGTCAGGGTCCATTATCTGAATCCATAACATTTGCTGGCGTCTTTGATTTTTTTGATTTTGATTTTTTTTCCCAAAAGTGCAATCTTATTGATTTATTTTTGCTAAAAGTGAAATCATCTGCTTAGCAAGTTGAAATACGTTAGCTTGGTGATGCCAGTGTCAGAAAATTTCCTTCAAAACCACTATGGATTCAGATCAAGATTGGGAACATAAATTGGATTATCATATCACCACGGTTACACAGGGGATAAATAAGATCCACCAATGCCATTGTACATCATGACCAAAGGGACTAATAATGAAATGCAAGAAAAAAAAAAGAAGGAAATTACACGTCAACAAAATGCAGTAAGGGAAACACACCTGAACAAAATGACGAAAGGGAAATACATCAAAAAAAAATGCAGACATACAAAAAAACATGATATACTATTCCCATGTATTGTTTTATTTGGTGCAAGGCTTCATAATGCTTAATCTTCGGTAATGGTAGATGCCGAGAAACCTTCGGACATCTTCTGAAGGCAGGGTTTCTTGCGAGGTGGATCATTATCGTGCATAATGGTGATGTATCCAGTTTTTGAAATTTCTCCCTAAAATTACAATCACCATTTGATTTTTTCGTAAAAAATTCAAATTTGATATTTTTGTTTGTACTCGTTTTGTAGAGCTCTTTAAAAGCTTTCCAACGAGATAAAATTTGTAAAATTCCAAGGCACGGTTTTTTAGATGTGTTATATTCAAGTTTGTATACCAATTATACCCCTGAAAAAATAGGACGCATAACTCATTATGCAGATAGAAAATCCAAAATTTATTCCTTTTACAAGTAAATGTATTAAGGGTAACTTTGTCTTGTTACTCTCTTTTTATAATTTTGAATAATTATGGTCTCACGGTAGCTAAAAATTATTTTGGGCCTACCAATAAGAATAATATTTTTTTTGGGGCCTTAGCCTAATTTTCCCTAAGTAGAAATGTACTGTACCCATTGAATTAGTTACAATAACTTACTTCAAGTAGTTATAACCCAACAGGTGTATCAAAAGAACGGTTTTTTGGGGACCAGCCTTTTTTTGGGGGGACCATTGTTTTATAAGGCCCCCTACCCTACAATGTTAAGGGATGTCCTAAAAATTATGAGATTACCAATTTGTCCCTTACCCTAATTAAAATTATCCCTAACCTAATAATCTAAAACAAAACCTAAAACTAAAAAAACAAAACAAAAAACAGTTTCTATCAAAACTGTTCTCCTATTCGCTTCTCTTCTTCCCCAAATACAACATCGTCTTCATCGACTCGATCGATTAATCGTCGATTCAAAAAATTTTCATCGTCGATTAATCAATCGAATATAACAATGGTTCTTCGAAAGCAAACCAAAAGACTACAAGGAGAAGGTCCTCGATTGGGACATCTAGCAAATCAGCCGAGTGATTTTGATTCAAAAAGAAGTGGAACAACCAAGTGAAGCCATAATCCGGTATAATAGACGCTTGCGAAGCCCCGATTCTGCCATGGGACCGATTCGCAGGTATTTTGCAACAAACCCATTACTTTTAATTTGATTTTGATTCGTTTAATTGAATACAAATCATCAAAGTAGGGTTCAACTGGAAGTTACAGTACATAGTTCGGTTAGGTCGAGTTTCAAAAAAACCCAATTTTGTTAACCGAACTTCCTGAAAGGAAGAACACGAAGAACAGTTCGGTTCTCTAGGTATCAAAACTAGGTCACCGAACTGCCTATTCGGTTAGATCGCAAAGAAGCCCAAAAAAAATTTCTAACCGAACTTAAAATGTTTTACAACAATTTATTTTTCTACATGTAACCGAACTCCGTTATTTTGCCTGTTACTATGAGTTTTTATGTAACCGAACTGTGCTATTAGAAAGTAACCGAACTTTACAAAAAAATAATTAATGTAACCGAACTGTTGACAAAAATCTTGACAAACCGAACTCTTCAGTAGTTGCAAACATGTTGAGTTCGGTTTGTTCGCAAAAATTTTTGACAAACCGAACTCCTCATTACAATTTACCAATGTTGAGTTCGGTTTGTTCTCAAAAAATATTTGTTAACCGAACTATACTATGGTCCCCAAAATTATATTTGGCTTATTTTTGTTAAGCTAATATCTTTTGTTTTCTTGATTAGTGGAAGAGGCAAAAAATCAAACAAACCTTTACTGGAAGATCTTAGAACTCCCACCCCTCGAGGCAAAGTACATTGCGATGCCGATCATCGTGGAACCAAAAATGCTAAGTATAGAGGTGGGTCATTACTAGGATGTTGTCATCCAAGATGGTGTTAATAGAGATAATGTTGACAACGTAATCCAACAAGTTAATGAAGAGATTGTTGAAGCGATGGGCAATGAAGAGATCATGGAAGCGATGGGCAATGAAGAACAACATCAAGGTGGAGAAGGTGAACCCCGTGAAAGAGGAGGAAATGAGGGTTCCAATGATGGTGAACCAGCTGCAGGAGGAAGAAATGAGGGTGCCAATGATGGTGAACCATGTGAAGGAGGAGGAAATGAGGATGACAATGATGATGGTGAACCAAATGAGGGTGACAAAGATGAGGAAGATGGAGATAAGGATGATCTTTGAATTAGATGAGGACTTGGATGAAGAGGAAGACGAAGAGGAAGAGGCGAAGTAGAAATAGTGGGAAAGAAACCTAGAAAGACTCCCAAAACGCCTTGTGCTAGATATTCATACATTCCTGATGAAAATTTGTGTTTGTCTCCAAAGAATCCAACTTATGGTACTCCAGGAGATGGAGGGGAGGTATTGATGGGCTACAAAAACTCATGGGCTGCCAAGATCTTTGCGACAAAGGTATGGCTCAAATCTTAACCATCAAGCTTTCTCAGGCACTTTATTATATTTTGACATATATTGTTGTTTTCTATATATTAGTATATAAGATATGATGTTGCTTTTGTAGGATCATACTGATGTTGTTCGTGTTTTGAAACGTCAAAAGAACAAGGTATGGAATATAGAAAACGAGTGTGATGAGGTCCGGTTGGCGGTATTTGACTGTGTACTATGGAATGGGATACAACATGCTCACCAAAAGTTTGATGTCAGAATCGTATTCTTCGCATTTGCCGAGAGGTCTTATCCAGAGACGGATAGCTTTCATCTACCTTTTGGTGAGATGGCAATTACTCCGGATGATTGTTTTAGAATCACAGCCCTACCAATTACAGGAACAAGTGTTCGAGATGGCTACGATCCCTCGATGAGTTATGAACTTCTTGAAAAGCTGGTCTAAAGGTGTCTGGGATGGAGCGATAAAAAGGCACAATATGAGTTTAGACGAGCTAACAAAGAGCCTACGGAAGGTGATGAGTATAATGAGTTTGAGGCAGACCGCACGTACAAGAAGAAGTTGAAAAAGATCAAGCTCAAGACCTTGTTTGATGAGTTTTCAGGGACCAAAGAATTGGTTGCTCGGGGAAAGTTGGTGATGACAGAGGAGAAGATTAAGCACCATGTGACTGCTTATTTGTTATCAACATCCTTTGCCGGACATAGGTGATTTGATTATCATTATACATCTTTGCACCTTCAGTGAAAGGCCCTAGTTGTTGTACGACAACGTGGAATCCGCAATTACCATCCGGAGGGACGTCATCGGTGGATATGACGTACTTTCTAATATATGGAGGTAGATCTTCCAAGTACATTCTATCAACAAAAGTTGATGTATCATCAATTGGTCGACTTCTTTCTTGGATGCGGCATATTGGAGCCTTAAGCTTCACGTCTCGTTGAATTGGTTGGCTAGGTTCCGATGGAATAGGTGGGGTTGGTTGCGAGCGTAACATCGGTCCTTTTTTCTTCATATCCCGTTCACTTGTTTCGCCCTTTTCCACAATATTCCTAGACCTTTTCTTAGAATCTTCTTGATACTTCGCCGCGGTATGCTCATGCCCACTAGGGTCTCTAGTAAAAGGCGTCATTTCACTTTTCCTCTTAGCCAACACCTTTGCATATTCTCTTACTTGTTTTTTTGTTTCTTTGGTGATAGGTCTTCCTTTGCCCTTGCCTTTTTTCGGTTCGTGCACATTCTCCGAAGTGTGTGGATAAACAATTGGCCGCATGTCATCCCAAAAGATTTGCTTTTCGAGTTTGTTCATGTTCCGATACGTCTCGATAACGATTCTTCCCATCTCATTGTCACCAAACTCTTCTCCGACATCGCCCTTTGGAGGAGGGACAAAACTTAAATGTTGCCAATATGGATCTATATCGCTTAGAGGGATTATGCCATGTTCATACTTAACTATCATATGGCGACAAGGGAGTCCCATAGACTTCATCATGTTTCAAACACACACCTCGTCCGGCTTGGTTCCCCATATGTCAATCAAATGAACCTCTACCATTAACCTCTTAATGCAAGCACGCGAAACATTATAATGAAGTCCCTTAAACAACCGAAGGTCCGCCATATTCGTGATGTTACCACCTTTGTCTACAATCTTTTTGTACTTCATGATGCGGCTTTTTTGAAACTTCCCTTTAATTCTATCAATCTCACGGTTGAAGTAATTCTCCATTGCGTTAAACACAATCACAAAATTATCGACACATCCAAAAAGATTTTTCTTCAACCGGTGGTGAGCTGATTCTACCAAACTTGTTGCTTGATTCCCAAAGTGTTTATGGTGGTTGGTAAATGCATAAACGAAGCGCTCTTTGTGCGGTTCCAACCATTGCTTAACCACATACGTTACAATATCCCTGGATATTCGGGGGCTAGACCAATGTTCGATAAATGCCGCAAGATTTAGATTATACTCTTCTTCGGTGAGAGACCAAGTCAATGACTCCCATTCACCAGAGAAAGCAACCCATTTAGCGTGATTTATAGTGTATTGTATATCGAATTCCTCTTTTTCAGTCGCTTGTTAATCTTGGTAGCTTACTAATCTCTTCAAATGCTTTCCTCTTTGGTGGACAAATTTGAGGCTTGCACCTATTCATCACATTACACCAAATATGGAACGTACAAAGCATATTATGTGCTAATGGGAAGACTCTCTCTATTGCGTTCATTAATGCTACATCGTTGTCCGTCACTATAACCGCGGGGATATCATCATCTCGGTATATGGCCTTCACTTGTTGTAGCGCCCAAGTGTAACTTGGTTCTTGCTCATCTTCTAGAAAACAAAAAGCAACGGTAAACGGTGACTTGCGAGGTACGACCAACAATATTCAACAATGGCATCTCGTATTTGTTAGTCTTGTAAGTGCAATCCATTATAAGAACTTGATGGAAGGATTGAGCCAATTGAACACTCTTCGGATGCGCAATGAAGAGATGCGTTATTTGATCTTCCGGACCTACCTTCTTTTGAACCGCGTAGCCTTTATCTTTAGCTAACAAAAACAATTGTTGCATCACTTTTCTATCCTTCCATTCATTCCTTTTAATTGTCTCAATTGCATTGTAAATGGTCGTCAAAGATGATACATTATCCTTGTTATCATCCTTTAGTAAGCGAAGCATGTTAAGTGGTGTAATTCCCATTCTCCTAAATTTAGCTATTTTCTCCATTTCTTGAGGAGTGAGCCTAGCGGCCATTGCATGTTCTTCAAGATCATCCAGACGAGGGTGGTTATGATGGCCTACCACCTTATCCATAGATAGAACCCATCCTTTCTTTTTTTTGCACTTACTAAATACTAGCTTGAACGGACATTTAGTTTTCTTTGATCACGCCGTGTTCTTCCTTGTCGTCTTTCCTTTATACACATAACCCTTCTTCTTGTGACTAACATTGGGATCTCCACTTCTCTCACAAACCATTTCAAAACGAGTTTGGCTTTCTTTTCCATTCAAAACTAATACGCACATGGCTTTCTTGGCATGGTCTCTGGCCCAATTCTTCGCATCAATAGTTTCATCAAAAACCAAATCATTGACATAGTGATTAGATGTATCTTCAAACAGCATGCCAACAGGAGAAGGTTGATTATCCATTGGCATAGGTTGACAATCAATCTACAAGAAATGGAACAACATCAATTGCAATCAGAAATAAGTTCGGTTACATTATAATTTTATCGGGATAACCGAACTCATAGTTCGGTTGGTCAAGCAAGTTGACAACTAACCGAACTTTACGTAGACTAAAATTGTACGTAAGTTCGGTTAGATTGTGGGTTGGTATGAATTTTGCGAACAAACCGAACTTATGAACCCTATAGTTCGGTTACATAATAGTTTTATCGGGAAAACCGAACTTAGAGTTCGGTTTGTCAAGCAAGTTCACAACTAACCGAACTTTACGTACACACAATAAAATCTTATTGTACGTAAGTTCGGTTAGGTAGTGGGTTGGTATGAATTTTGCGAACAAACCGAACTTTGTACATTAATGTGCAATCTTATTTTACGTAAAGTTCGGTTACCTGATGGTTGCAAACTAACCGAACTAATGTACCCTTAGGTTTGGTTACATTTCGGCCAAACCGAACATTACATCGTAATCCTATTTACAGAGTTCGGTAGCATGTCCGCTAACCGAACTTCAAAAAACCTCCATTAATGGAGAGTTCGGTAACCTGCGTGTTTAGAAAACGTAACCTAACTACACTTTCAGATGAGTTCGGTTACGTGTTCTTCACACAAGGTAACCGAACAAGCACAAATCTCCTCTAAAAATTCACATTTTTTTGAAAATTTGGACCAATTCAACCAACATTATCTAAGTTTAGAGCATACCTGGGTACCCAAATAGTCTTCCTCCGGTTGTGGTTGGTAAAATCTATCGTTTTCACCATCTTGAGATTGGCTTTGGGGAAGAATACATTCACCATCTAAGAAATAATCTATATCCAGGATCATTGTGAAGATTGACATATACTCTAGGAGAGGAAGGAGATGTAGATTCAGATGAGCTATCATCAATTGAATCATCACTTGAGTAGTCTAGATTAGTGAACTCAAAAAAAATTTTATTTTCCATGGTTTTGTTCTTCATCTTCTCTAACTTTTCTCTCTCAATAATTCTACTTCTTTTTTAAAAATCTGATTTTTTAATATCAAATCTTTATTCAAAATCATTTCACTAATCACACTAACTAATATTAACACTAACTAATAATTAACCAAATATAATCAGAGGGTAGTTTTGGTATTAATATAAATATTTAGATAAGGGGTGACCTAGAATTACTTCTAACGTCTTACCCAAAATAAAACAATGGTCCCCCAAAAAAAGGCTGGATTACAGAGAGGGATGTGAATTGCATCATTTGGTGAAAAGTATTGTCTATTGGGTAACACACTTAAATAAAAAGATGCATGGCAGTGAACAAATATGTAGGTTGGGGTTTAATCCTAAGAGACATTATCTATTCACAGTACCAACTGTTTAAACTCTTTATATATGACATCTCTCTTTCGTTCTTCAAAAAAAAGAACATCTTTACTAGTATTATTGTAGTGTCTTATGTTTATGCTTATAGTGCATAAGCATGGAGTTTTGTCGTAAACCTATTTCATATTGTTCATAGGAATCCAGTAAGAGAGTGCACTCTTATCGGATTGTGATTGTTGAATCCTGGAGAATAGACGCCATTAAACCGGTTGCACCTTGAGGGGCGAAATCTATTCTTAAGGACAGTAATTACATCACGCCTCGATCTGCTCCAGTTCGTATATTATAGCATCCATCGCCTAAGATTTCCAACAATCTTAAGAATAGGTCGCCATATGTCTGCTATCACTAGTAGAAATATGGCTTTTTTTGTGATTCATGCTTTTTAAGGTGTGATTACGAGAATACATTACTAAATATTTAGTTGTTGAATAACGAGAACAGATTTCGTGTAAGAATCGTTACATAAACGTGTATTATCTTAATAACAGTATTAACCCGTCATCTTAGTTGTATCTTTATAGATTTTAGAATAACTGCATCTTTGTATGCCTATGTTATGTAACTTGATTTTAATGTGTCACCATATAGTTGATTTTACAAGTAACATATCTTTATGCTAATGTCACTATATAATCGAATTATTGGCATCCATAGATACTCCCGAGGGCAGCCACTTTAGAAATTTCGGAGACGGCGAGGTTTTCTGGTCAAGGCTACCAAAGTAGGAGGACTATTGCTGAGAGTTAACAAAGACGCAAACCTAGTTCTTTGAACTGAACCACCTACCGTAGAAGAGTTCACAATCCACTTCTTTGTTTCTTCTCGCGCACTTTGGATCACTATCATTTGTCCATGGATATTATGGCTAATTACTTAAAAGAAATTTCTTAGCCAAGATAGAGGAAGAAAATGGTAAAAAAATATTTGGAAGATGTTGTTAAGATTTAGGAAAAATAGAAAAGGTAAGTGAGGTTGGAACCGTACAATTGGGTGATAAACGAAGGAGATTGAGAAGTGTTTGGGGTTTCCAAGTAGGATTGCGATAGGTGGGTTGTTCCCATATTCTAATTTTCATCAAGAAATCGGAGAATCAACACAATTGAATAAGATACGCGATATATACCTTGCACCTTCGAGAGCGAGATCTTGAAAACTTTAGTTCTTCTTTGCACAGGTTTGTTCTTTTAGTTGAAAACTTTGTCAATTTTTTCAACTTGTTTTCAATTTCCGAATTTCTTACTTAATCTGATTAGTTGGATGTGTATTGATTTTCGTCATGTATTGAATTTTTTTTCTCAATTTTGGAATTGCTTGCTTAAATTGTGGTTTAGTTTGTATATATTTGATATATAGTTATGTGTATCGACTTTTGTTTCTTTATCTGTTTTTGAGATAGAAAATGATAACTTTTTTAGGTTACTCTCAACAAGAAGATTATATGAATTCGAATTCAATTTGATCTGATTATATTCTATTGTGTAGTTGTCTTGTCATACTAGTTGTTGGGTCTGCCACTGAAAGTTAATCACTTTGTTTTGTTTGTGAACTATACAGCTTTTAGAATGGACAAATCCTGGATGGATAAACATAGGTTGTCTGAGAATATGAACAAGGTGTTGAGAAATTCTTGAGATATGCCATCGATCATATTCGTGATAGCATGGATACGAGATGAGATAGATGATGAAATTGAGATATTATGTAAGTGTAGGGAATGCATGAACACTTTGGTTCTCTGGCGGTGCATAAAGTGAGAATTCACTTTGTATGTTAGCGGCATCAACCGAAACTACACGAATTGGATTTGGCATGGGGAAGAGGTTACTTTGCTAATTCTAGGCCGTGTACTTCACATGACGATTTTCAATATGGGCATGGTGACGAAGATGATGAAATGGAGCTACCCGAAGATGTCTGCAAAGAAATAGATATGGTTGTTTGTACATGAAGAGTTCTGGGGGATCCAGATAGTTTCCAAAAGTTGATTGAAGATGCGGGAAAAACCACTTTACCCAAGTTGTTCTTCGCATACAAAGGTATCGACATTGATTAGGCTATTCAACATAAAAGCAAAAGGTGGTTGGTCCGAGATAAGAGCTTCAGAATTACTCCATGAAGTTAAAAGCATGCTCCCACCAAATAACGAGTTGCACGAGTCTATGTACGAAGCTAAGAAAACTCTTAATGCATTAGGGATGGAATACAAAAAGATACATGCATGCCCAAATGATTGCTGCTTTTTGAAAAGGATTATAAAGATGATAATACTTGCTAGGACTGCGGTGCTTCTAGATGGAAGAAGGCACCATCAGTACGAGTAAAGGGGTGCTGAAAAAGTGATGTGGTATTTTTCACCTATTCCTAGATTTGAAGGTTGTTTCGGTCACCCAAGACATCAAAACACCCGATATATCATAGCCTCCCAAGAGTTGAAGATGGTAAACTTCGTCATCCGTCGACTCCCAGGCATGGAAACTAGTTGACAATAAATGGCGAGTTCGCTAAAGAACCCCGAAATCCGAGGTTAGCTCTTTCTACGGATGGGTTCAATCCAAATAGTTCTTGTTGGTGGAAATTACAGTTCTTTGGCCGGTAATGTTGGCTATTCATAACCTTCCTTTGAAATTGTGTATGAAAAGGAAATTTATTATCTTGACGATGTTGATATCTCGGTCCTAAACAGCCCAGGAAACAATATAGATGTTTATTTGGCCCCTCTTATAGAGGATCTACGAAATTATGGGATGAGGGTGTGGAAGTTTATGATGCCTACAAGGAGGAGAACTTCAATCTCAAAGTTGTACTTCTTTGGACGATCGGTGACTTCCGGCATATGCTAATCAATGTCTGGTTGCCCTAAAGGAGGATATAATGCTTGTCCAATTTGTCTTTGAACGTACTTCTTCCATCAGGCTTAAATACTCTGGGAAAAATGTTTATCAAAGTCATAGGAAATTTCTTCCGAGAAAACACAAGTTTAGATTGGATAAAAAGGCTTTTCATGGTCAACAAGAGTTAGGCACAGCTCCAAAACCTTACGACGGTGAAGAAGTACTTAGGCGGAGTTGAAGGCATTGAACGTGTGGGGTAAGACAACAAAATCTAAACCCGTCTATTGGAAGAAGAAGTCAATTTTCTTTGAACTAACATACTGGAAGTACCTGCTTGTCCGACATTGTCTAGATGTCATGCACACGGAGAAAAACATAGGAGAGAGTATTGTTGGGACGTTACTAAACGTACCTAAGAAAACAAAAGATGGTTATAATGCTCGAAAAGACCTTGAGGATTTAGGAATGAGGCACGAATTGGCACCTAAAGAGAATGGAAAGAAGGCGTACCTTCCACGGCATGTTTCACATTGACAAAGGAGGAAAAGATTAAGTTCTGTAAAACCTTGTCTCAATTGAAGGTCCAGGAAGGTTCTTGTTCGAATTTTAAAACCGGGTATCGATGACAGATTTAAAGTTGTACGGTCTAAAATCGCATGACTATCACATGCTTATGCAGCAATTTCTTCCGTTAGCTATAAGGTCCATTTTGCGAGCATGTGAGAAATGCTATAATCAGGTTATGTTTTTTTTTCAAGGAAATGCTTTGCACGGAGGTTGATGTCATGCGCCTGACTCAAATACAAGAGGACTTGGTTGTTACCTTGTGCTTATTGGAACAATATTTTCTCCCATCTTTTTTTGACATCATGGTTCATTTAACTCTCCATTTGGTTCGGGAAGTTCAATTATGTGGGCCGGTTTGCTTCCGATGGATGTATCCTTTTGAGAGGTTTATGAAGGTTTTGAAAGGATATGTTCGAAATCGGAACCGTATAGAAGGTTGCATCGCTGAGGGTTATATTGCAGAAGAGGCGGTTGAGTTTTGCACTGAGTACTTCAAAAATGTTGTAACTATTGGTATTCCTATTGTTGGTACCTGCAACAACAATGAAAATTTTGGTGGCACGAGCCTTCTTTATGACGGGAAGACACTATCAAAGTGCACTTTTGCTGATCTTGATGTTAATGGACCAGTGATGCGGCAGGCACACCAAACCGTACTAAATAACACAGCTGTCGTGGAACCCTACTTTGAGTAAGAACTTGACTTCGTGAACTTATTGTTTTTGATTTCTGATAACAAGGTTTTTCAATAAATGCTTATTCGCTTTTCCTTATACATTATGCATTTAATTGGGTTTTGTTGGTTCACTGGAAGGATCTTTAATCAATTTTATTGGTAGGACACAAATCTAGACCGAGAAGTTTGTTTGTCGTGTGAAGTTTAAACAAATATTTATACCAAGTATTAGAAACATGTTTATTGTTTAAGAATTAATGAAACCATTTGTGCACCTCTATTTCCTAGTAATCAAAATGTGTTCACTGTCTCGATATCCACATTCATATTTCAAAGTTACACATGTCTTATTTGAAAGAAAAATTTTCACATGAAACAGAAAAGTGGTTGGAGAAACTTGACATTGTCAAACATTCCAAGATTGGTTAAATGAAAAAGTAAGAACGCTCTTCATTTTTTTCGTATTATGAAAAAGTGTTTGCGGTGAATATCCATTGGTGTTGTGAATTGGATTGTTTACGGTGAGTATTCACCGATCGATAATTTACAAAGTTGAAGAAGAACGAAAGGATCCTAATAATATTATATACGAAGAATTGAGATGGATAGCATCGGACCAAGTAGCCAAATCTTTGAAATATGAAGGATTCGAAGTAAATGGATGCCGTTATCACACAAAGGCTCGAGATGATAGAAGAGTTACCCAAAACAGTGGAGTATGTTTAGTGGACGCGGAAGACAACAATTACTACGGTGTGATCAAGGAGATATGGGTTCTTGATTATCAAATGATAAGGGTACCCTTATTCAAGTGTAATGGGTGCAAAATCGAAGTAAAGATAGATAAATTGGGTTTCCGACGAGTTGAACTTGAGAGGTTAGGTCATAAAGTGACCCCTTCATTATGGCTTCCCAAGCCAAACAAGTTTTCTATGTACAAGACCAAAGTTATTCTAATTGTTCGATTGTCATATCAACACGTGAAAGAGATATAGATGAATGTGAGGTGGAAGAGTCACTGGCCTTGGAGGGTAATCCCAGTTTTGAAAATGTTGTTCCTGAGGAGGGTTCTTTCGACATAGGTGATGATTCTCAATATGCTTACATGCGTGATAACAATGACGGTATATGGATTGAAGATATCTCCAAGGGAACAAGAAAACACGCATGCAAGATGACAGCCCGATCGACGAGGATAAATCTTCAGATGATGACAGTTCCATGGACGACGGTTACAGTTCAATGGAAATTGAAGCAGACGAAGATGACTGAATTTTTAAAGCATATATGTTCTCTTACTAGCCAGTACTTGATTATCTTCGCCTGAATGTTCTTTTTATTTTGTACTAGAATGTTCTTTTTATTTGGAACTACATATTCATCTTGGCTTTGGTATTTTTTTTTATCTAAGTTTGATTAGTGTTGGCCCCTATTTTAGCGAAAATGCTAAGTAGCTTGACTTTATAGAAATGAATGATCAGATCGTCATTATCTTATCCAGCTTATTTTGAACTACATATTCATCTCGGCTTTGGGTTATGCAAGTGTGGTTTTGTAGAAATGAATGATCAGATTATAGAACTGTTAAAAATGTACTTTAAAAAATGACCACACCAGAATTAATCTTGATACAGTGGAACACATTAACATCCACCAGTCATGTAGAAATGTTCGAGAGTGGAACCCACGAATATGCATCAGTCAAGAGATTGTATTCTTGATTTCTTTGATGCGATGCAAAGAGAAAGAGACAGCAATAAAAACCCTTTTGGTAATTTTATTTTTTATGTGGATGAAGAAGCAAATTACAGAGAAGAAATGTTTGATTTTATCTAAAGTAAGATTAATCAGTTTCTGGAATTGTTTTACCTGTTGGATAAACCCAGAAGAGAAATTTTTCTTTTCCTTTTGTTCCCCAGTTTTATTTTGGTTACGTGGATAAGATAATGACGATCTGTCCGCCACATTAGTCTGCCACATCAGATCAGCTGTTATTCAGCTGTCAAGGCGCTGGCTATGTAGCACGATTGCTATTTTAGTCAGTCTCTTCTTAAATCCTTGGAAACTCAGTTGGCCCCAATGAAACTACATATTCATCTCGGCTCTATCCAAAACACAGAAGGGAGAATAAAATCCCAATGAAAATTTTATTTCCCCCGCTAAACCTTCATTCCCGCCCACCAAATCTTTTCGTCGCTCAAATTTTCCATTATTTTCGGTGCCTAAAGGCCATCTGTTATGGTATTTTCATCGCTAAATCATCGATAAAATATCTTATATAAAAAATCCCATATTCTTTTGCATTCCCGCCCACAAAATCTTTCATTCCCGTTCACAAAATCTTTTTGTCCTCAAATTTTCCATTATTTAGGTGCCTAATGGCTATCTCTGTTTTGGTATTTTTATCGATAAAATCTCCTATATAACAGATCCCATATTCTTTGCCCTACTCTTTTCTTCACCATCTCGACTTTTTTTCATTTGTTGACTGCTTTCGATCGACCTCAACACCATCGCAGGTTTGCATATCAATCTTACCTTTTCAAATCATTATACTAAGCTTTAGTTTATGAAATCGTTTTATGGTGCAAAACCCTAAGTTGTTTTCATGTAAGACTTTTTCTCTCGCTCTTTTGGTTTTAGGGATGTTTTATACATTTAGGTGTTTGTTAAAATGTCTATAAGAATTGAATGTTTATGTTTGCGATTACATCTATTCGATTCATGTTGTATCGACTATTGTCTATTTTTGTCGATATGTATAGTCTTTATATTTTGGTCCGTAATCCTTGTAATTGATTTTCGCTCTCTCTTCTTATATCTCGCATCCAAGTCTCTTCTTTTCTAGGAATGGATGCTTTACAACTCCAACCCGGTACCGATTACAATGGGTAATAAAATATTAGTTTATTTGTTTTCCTTGATTTGTTGCATAAATTTTTATTTTTGTTCTCATATATGCCATTGTCATGCAACCAGTTTATATGTATAGTAGTGATTTAAGTATAGGTTTATTTGCTACTGACTAAGAAGAAAAACACCCGGAGCGTTTCAAGGCTACCAACTTTGGTGAGAAACAATAATCCTGAAAAGAAAGATATACTTTTGAATGACCACGGTTTGCCTCGGGTGACGAACCAAGCAAAGCTTCCTAGTTATATGGGCTTAATGGCGAGGATGCTTATCCCGATTCATATTGACTCGTGGAAATATGTTAACACTACGAGTAAAGATGCACTTTGTGGGATTGTATTAAGGTATTACTGTGCATGAAACTCAAGTGTTCACGTGAACGTTATGTAATACGTTTCTTATATTGATATGTTGAAATCTACATTTGTTATAGAGTCGATTCAATATTGAACCACACCTGAAAAAGACTATGTTGCAAAATTGCGGAAGTCTGTGGAGAACTTTTAAGTCCCGACTCACCAAATGACTATGTTCTCGCCATTCAAGGATAGTCCTCGACTTCTTAGGAAGCCCCCGCAGATTGTACCCATATATCAAGCAACATCATTGGGACGCTTTTGTGAAAAGCAGAACATCTTCGAATTTAAGGTGTTTTTATATGGTTGTGAATTATTATTTATTTATATTTTCGATCACGTCCGTAATTTAATTTGTATTTTGCCATATTGGTTTTGTTAGCATAATATATGATTCTGTTGTGCGGGAGATCCATGAGGAACAATCGAGAAGCGATCTACGAACATTTATGGCCACCGCACGGTCGTCTCGGATACACAGGACTGGCGGAAAAATTAGTACGAAATTGTTTTAATTTTGATCATTTTATTATTTATAAAAAGCTGTATCATATTAATTGGATGCGGCATATTGGAGCCTTAAGCTTCACGTCTCGTTGAATTGGTTGGCTAGGTTCCGATGGAATAGGTGGGGTTGGTTGCGAGCGTAACATCGGTCCTTTTTTCTTCATATCCCGTTCACTTGTTTCGCCCTTTTCCACAATATTCCTAGACCTTTTCTTAGAATCTTCTTGATACTTCGCCGCGGTATGCTCATGCCCACTAGGGTCTCTAGTAAAAGGCGTCATTTCACTTTTCCTCTTAGCCAACACCTTTGCATATTCTCTTACTTGTTTTTTTGTTTCTTTGGTGATAGGTCTTCCTTTGCCCTTGCCTTTTTCGGTTCGTGCACATTCTCGAAGTGTGTGGATAAACAATTGGCCGCATGTCATCCCAAAAGATTTGCTTTTCGAGTTTGTTCATGTTCCGAGTACGTCTCGATAACGATTCTTCCCATCTCATTGTCACCAAACTCTTCTCCGACATCGCCCTTTGGAGGAGGGACAAAACTTAAATGTTGCCAATATGGATCTATATCGCTTAGAGGGATTATGCCATGTTCATACTTAACTATCATATGGCGACAAGGGAGTCCCATAGACTTCATCATGTTTCAAACACACACCTCGTCGGCTTGGTTCCCCATATGTCAATCAAATGAACCTCTACCATTAACCTCTTAATGCAAGCACGCGAAACATTATAATGAAGTCCCTTAAACAACCGAAGGTCCGCCATATTCGTGATGTTACCACCTTTGTCTACAATCTTTTTGTACTTCATGATGCGGCTTTTTGAAACTTCCCTTTAATTCTATCAATCTCACGGTTGAAGTAATTCTCCATTGCGTTAAACACAATCACAAAATTATCGACACATCCAAAAAGATTTTTCTTCAACCGGTGGTGAGCTGATTCTACCAAACTTGTTGCTTGATTCCCAAAGTGTTTATGGTGGTTGGTAAATGCATAAACGAAGCGCTCTTTGTGCGGTTCCAACCATTGCTTAACCACATACGTTACAATATCCTCGGGATATTCGGGGCTAGACCAATGTTCGATAAATGCCGCAAGATTTAGATTATACTCTTCTTCGGTGAGAGACCAAGTCAATGACTCCCATTCACCAGAGAAAGCAACCCATTTAGCGTGATTTATAGTGTATTGTATATCGAATTCCTCTTTTTCAGTCGCTTGTTCATCTTCCGGTAGCTTACTAATCTCTTCAAATGCTTTCCTCTTTGGTGGACAAATTTGAGGCTTGCACCTATTCATCACATTACACCAAATATGGAACGTACAAAGCATATTATGTGCTAATGGGAAGACTCTCTCTATTGCGTTCATTAATGCTACATCGTTGTCCGTCACTATAACCGCGGGGATATCATCATCTCGGTATATGGCCTTCACTTGTTGTAGCGCCCAAGTGTAACTTGGTTCTTGCTCATCTTCTAGAAAACAAAAAGCAACGGTAAACGGTGACTTCGTCGAGGTACGACCAACAATATTCAACAATGGCATCTCGTATTTGTTAGTCTTGTAAGTGCAATCCATTATAAGAACTTGATGGAAGGATTGAGCCAATTGAACACTCTTCGGATGCGCAATGAAGAGATGCGTTATTTGATCTTCCGGACCTACCTTCTTTTGAACCGCGTAGCCTTTATCTTTAGCTAACAAAAACAATTGTTGCATCACTTTTCTATCCTTCCATTCATTCCTTTTAATTGTCTCAATTGCATTGTAAATGGTCGTCAAAGATGATACATTATCCTTGTTATCATCCTTTAGTAAGCGAAGCATGTTAAGTGGTGTAATTCCCATTCTCCTAAATTTAGCTATTTTCTCCATTTCTTGAGGAGTGAGCCTAGCGGCCATTGCATGTTCTTCAAGATCATCCAGACGAGGGTGGTTATGATGGCCTACCACCTTATCCATAGATAGAACCCATCCTTTCTTTTTTTTGCACTTACTAAATACTAGCTTGAACGGACATTTAGTTTTCTTTGATCACGCTGTGTTCTTCCTTGTCGTCTTTCCTTTATACACATAACCCTTCTTCTTGTGACTAACATTGGGATCTCCACTTCTCTCACAAACCATTTCAAAACGAGTTTGGCTTTCTTTTCCATTCAAAACTAATATACACATGGCTTTCTTGGCATGGTCTCCGCCCAATTCTTCGCATCAATAGTTTCATCAAAAACCAAATCATTGACATAGTGATTAGATGTATCTTCAAACAGCATGCCAACAGGAGAAGGTTGATTATCCATTGGCATAGGTTGACAATCAATCTACAAGAAATGGAACAACATCAATTGCAATCAGAAATAAGTTCGGTTACATTATAATTTTATCGGGATAACCGAACTCATAGTTCGGTTGGTCAAGCAAGTTGACAACTAACCGAACTTTACGTAGACTAAAATTGTACGTAAGTTCGGTTAGATTGTGGGTTGGTATGAATTTTGCGAACAAACCGAACTTATGAACCCTATAGTTCGGTTACATAATAGTTTTATCGGGAAAACCGAACTTAGAGTTCGGTTTGTCAAGCAAGTTCACAACTAACCGAACTTTACGTACACACAATAAAATCTTATTGTACGTAAGTTCGGTTAGGTAGTGGGTTGGTATGAATTTTGCGAACAAACCGAACTTTGTACATTAATGTGCAATCTTATTTTACGTAAAGTTCGGTTACCCGATGGTTGCAAACTAACTTAGAACTAATGTACCCTTAGGTTTGGTTACATTTCGCCAAACCGAACATTACACTGTAATCCTATTTACGAGTTCGGTAGCATGTCCGCTATCCGAACTTCAAAAAACCTCCATTAATGGAGAGTTCGGTAACCTGCGTGTTTAGAAAACGTAACCGAACTACACTTTCAGATGAGTTCGGTTACGTGTTCTTCACACAAGGTAACCGAACAAGCACAAATCTCCTCTAAAAATTCACATTTTTTTGAAAATTTGGACCAATTCAACCAACATTATCTAAGTTTAGAGCATACCTGGGTACCCAAATAGTCTTCCTCCGGTTGTGGTTGGTAAAATCCATCGTTTTCACCATCTTGAGATTGGCTTTGGGGAAGAATACATTCACCATCTAAGAAATAATCCATATCCGGATCATTGTGAAGATTGACATATACTCTAGGAGAGGAAGGAGATGTAGATTCAGATGAGCTATCATCAATTGAATCATCACTTGAGTAGTCTAGATTAGTGAACTCAAAAAAAATTTTATTTTCCATGGTTTTGTTCTTCATCTTCTCTAACTTTTCTCTCTCAATAATTCTACTTCTTTTTTAAAAATCTGATTTTTTAATATCAAATCTTTATTCAAAATCATTTCACTAATCACACTAACTAATATTAACACTAACTAATAATTAACCAAATATAATCAGAGGGTAGTTTTGGTATTAATATAAATATTTAGATAAGGGGTGACCTAGAATTACTTCTAACGTCTTACCCAAAATAAAACAATGGTCCCCCAAAAAAAGGCTGGATTACAGAGAGGGATGTGAATTGCATCATTTGGTGAAAAGTATTGTCTATTGGGTAACACACTTAAATAAAAAGATGCATGGCAGTGAACAAATATGTAGGTTGGGGTTTAATCCTAAGAGACATTATCTATTCACAGTACCAACCTGTTTAAACTCTTTATATATGACATCTCTCTTTCGTTCTTCAAAAAAAGAACATCTTTACTAGTATTATTGTAGTGTCTTATGTTTATGCTTATAGTGCATAAGCATGGAGTTTTGTCGTAAACCTATTTCATATTGTTCATAGGAATCCAGTAAGAGAGTGCACTCTTATCGGATTGTGATTGTTGAATCCTGGAGAATAGACGCCATTAAACCGGTTGCACCTTGAGGGGCGAAATCTATTCTTAAGGACAGTAATTACATCACGCCTCGATCTGCTCCAGTTCGTATATTATAGCATCCATCGCCTAAGATTTCCAACAATCTTAAGAATAGGTCTCCATATGTCTGCTATCACTAGTAGAAATATGGCTTTTGGTAACAGTTCATGCTTTTTAAGGTGACAGTTCTGAGAATACCTGTTACTAAATATTTAGTCATTTGTTGAATAACGTAATGATTTCGTGTAAGAATCTGTTACATAAACGTGTATTATCTTTATAATGTATTAACCCGTCATCTTAGTTGTATCTTATAATGATTTTAGAATAACTCTCTTTGTATGCCTATGTTATGTAACAGTTTTAATGTGTCACCATATAGTTGATTTTACAGTAACATATCTTTATGCTAACTGTCACTATATAACTGAATTATTGGCATCCATAGATACTCCTGAGGGCAGCCACTTTAGAAATTTCGGAAGCAGGCGAGGTTTTCTGGTCAAGGCTACCAGTAGGAGGACTATTGCAGAGTTAACAAAGACGCAAACCTAGTTCTGCTGAACCACCGGCTGTAGAAGAGTTCACAATCCACTTCTTTGTTTCTTCTCGCGGCACTGGATCACTATCGGCTGTCCATGGATATTATGGCTAATTACTTAAAAGAAATTTCTTAGCCAAGATAGAGGAAGAAAATGGTAAAAAAATATTTGGAAGATGTTGTTAAGATTCGACCGGAAAAATAGAAAAGGTAAGTGAGGTTGGAACCGTACAATTGGGTGATAAACGAAGGAGATTGAGAAGTGTTTGGGGTTTCCAAGTAGGATTGCGATAGGTGGGTTGTTCCCATATTCTAATTTTCATCAAGAAATCGGAGAATCAACACAATTGAATAAGATACGCGATATATACCTTACACCTTCAGGAGCAGATCTTGAAAACTTTAGTTCTTCTTTGCACAGGTTTGTTCTTTTAGTTGAAAACTTTGTCAATTTTTTCAACTTGTTTTCAATTTCCGAATTTCTTACTTAATCTGATTAGTTGGATGTGTATTGATTTTCGTCATGTATTGAATTTTTTTTTCTCAATTTTGGAATTGCTTGCTTAAATTGTGGTTTAGCTGTATATATTTGATATATAGTTATGTGTATCGACTTTTGTTTCTTTATCTGTTTTTGAGATAGAAAATGATAACTTTTTTAGGTTACTCTCAACAAGAAGATTATATGAATTCGAATTCAATTTGATCTGATTATATTCTATTGTGTAGTTGTCTTGTCATACTAGTTGTTGGGTCTGCCGCTGAAAGTTAATCACTTTGTTTTGTTTGTGAACTATACAGCTTTTAGAATGGACAAATCCTGGATGGATAAACATAGGTTGTCTACAGAATATGAACAAGGTGTTGAGAAATTCTTGAGATATGCCATCGATCATATTCGTGATAGCATGGATACAGATGAGATAGATGATGAAATTGAGATATTATGTCCGTGTAGGGAATGCATGAACACTGGTTCTCTGGCGGTGCATAAAGTGAGAATTCACCTGTATGTTAGCGGCATCAACCGAAACTACACGAATTGGATTTGGCATGGGGAAGAGGTTACTGCTAATTCTAGGCCGTGTACTTCACATGACGATTTTCAATATGGGCATGGTGACGAAGATGATGAAATGGAGCTACCCGAAGATGCTGCAGCAGCGATAGATATGGTTCAGGCTGTACATGAAGAGTTCACAGGGGATCCAGATAGTTTCCAAAAGTTGATTGAAGATGCAGAAAAACCACTTTACCCAAGTTGTTCTTCGCATACAAAGGTATCGACATTGATTAGGCTATTCAACATAAAAGCAAAAGGTGGTTGGTCCGATAAGAGCTTCACAGAATTACTCCATGAAGTTAAAAGCATGCTCCCACCAAATAACGAGTTGCCTGAGTCTATGTACGAAGCTAAGAAAACTCTTAATGCATTAGGGATGGAATATGAGAAAATACATGCATGCCCCAATGACCTACCGCTTTTGAAAGGATTATAAAGATGATAATACTTGCCGGACCTGCGGTGCTTCTAGATGGAAGAAGGCACCATCTGGTACGAGTAAAGGGGTGCCTGAAAAAGTGATGTGGTATTTTTCACCTATTCCTAGATTTCGAAGGTTGTTTCGGTCACCCAAGACATCAAAACACCTGATATATCATAGCCTCCCAAGAGTTGAAGATGGTAAACTTCGTCATCCAGTCGACTCCCCGGCATGGAAACTAGTTGACAATAAATGGCCAGAGTTCGCTAAAGAACCCCGAAATCTGAGGTTAGCTCTTTCTACAGATGGGTTCAATCCAAATAGTTCTGTTGGTGGAAATTACAGCTGCTGGCCGGTAATGTTGGCTATTCATAACCTTCCACTGAAATTGTGTATGAAAAGGAAATTTATTATGCTGACGATGTTGATATCTGGTCCTAAACAGCCCGGAAACAATATAGATGTTTATTTGGCCCCTCTTATAGAGGATCTACAGAAATTATGGGATGAGGGTGTGGAAGTTTATGATGCCTACAAGGAGGAGAACTTCAATCTCAAAGCTGTACTTCTTTGGACGATCGGTGACTTCCGGCATATGCTAACTGTCTGGTTGCCCTAAAGGAGGATATAATGCTTGTCCAATTTGTGCTGAACGTACTTCTTCCATCAGGCTTAAATACTCTGGGAAAAATGTTTATCAAAGTCATAGGAAATTTCTTCCGAGAAAACACAAGTTTAGATTGGATAAAAAGGCTTTTCATGGTCAACAAGAGTTAGGCACAGCTCCAAAACCTTACGACGGTGAAGAAGTACTTAGGCAGGTTGAAGGCATTCAGAACGTGTGGGGTAAGACAACAAAATCTAAACCCGTCTATTGGAAGAAGAAGTCAATTTTCTTTGAACTAACATCTTGGAAGTACACCTTGTCCGACATTGTCTAGATGTCATGCACACGGAGAAAAACATAGGAGAGAGTATTGTTGGGACGTTACTAAACGTACCTAAGAAAACACAAAAGATGGTTATAATGCTCGAAAAGACCTTGAGGATTTAGGAATGAGGCCTGAATTGGCACCTAAAGAGAATGGAAAGAAGGCGTACCTTCCACCTAGGCATGTTTCACATTGACAAAGGAGGAAAAGATTAAGTTCTGTAAAACCTTGTCTCGAATTGAAGGTCCCAGAAGGTTCTTGTTCGAATTTTAAAAACCGGGTATCGATGATGATTTAAAGTTGTACGGTCTAAAATCGCATGACTATCACATGCTTATGCAGCAATTTCTTCCGTTAGCTATAAGGTCCATTTTGCACGAGCATGTGAGAAATGCTATAATCGGGTTATGTTTTTTTCAAGGAAATCACGCACGGAGGTTGATGTCATGCGCCTGACTCAAATACAAGAGGACTTGGTTGTTACCTTGTGCTTATTGGAACAATATTTTCTCCCATCTTTTTTTGACATCATGGTTCATTTAACTCTCCATTTGGTTCGGGAAGTTCAATTATGTGGGCCGGTTTGCTTCCGATGGATGTATCCTTTTGAGAGGTTTATGAAGGTTTTGAAAGGATATGTTCGAAATCGGAACCGTATAGAAGGTTGCATCATTTGAGGGTTATATTGCAGAAGAGGCGGTTGAGTTTTGCACTGAGTACTTCAAAAATGTTGTAACTATTGGTATTCCTATTGTTGGTACTGCAACAACAACTGAAAATTTTGGTGGCACGAGCCTTCTTTATGACGGGAAGACACTATCAAAGTGCACTTTTGCTGATCTTGATGTTAATGGACCAGTGATGCGGCAGGCACACCAAACCGTACTAAATAACACAGCAGTCGTGGAACCCTACTTTGAGTAAGAACTTGACTTCGTGAACTTATTGTTTTTGATTTCTGATAACAAGGTTTTTCAATAAATGCTTATTCGCTTTTCCTTATACATTATGCATTTAATTGGGTTTTGTTGGTTCACTGGAAGGATCTTTAATCAATTTTATTGGTAGGACACAAATCTAGACCGAGAAGTTTGTTTGTCGTGTGAAGTTTAAACAAATATTTATACCAGTATTAGAAACATGTTTATTGTTTAAGAATTAATGAAACCATTTGTGCACCTCTATTTCCTAGTAATCAAAATGTGTTCACTGTCTCTGATATCCACATTCATATTTCAGGTTACACATGTCTTATTTGAAAGAAAAATTTTCACATGAAACAGAAAAGTGGTTGGAGAAACAGCATTGTCAAACATTCCAAGATTGGTTAAATGAAAAAGTAAGAACGCTCTTCATTTTTCGTATTATGAAAAAGTGTTTGCGGTGAATATCCATTGGTGTTGTGAATTGGATTGTTTACGGTGAGTATTCACTGATCCGATAATTTCTGAGGTTGAAGAAGAACGAAAGGATCCTAATAATATTATATCCGAAGAATTGAGATGGATAGCATCTGGACCAAGTAGCCAAATCTTTGAAATATGAAGGATTCGAAGTAAATGGATGCCGTTATCACACAAAGGCTCGAGATGATAGAAGAGTTACCCAAAACAGTGGAGTATGTTTAGTGGATGCGGAAGACAACAATTACTACGGTGTGATCAAGGAGATATGGGTTCTTGATTATCAAATGATAAGGGTACCCTTATTCAAGTGTAACTGGGTGCAAAATCGGGCAGTAAAGATAGATAAATTGGGTTTCCGACGAGTTGAACTTGAGAGGTTAGGTCATAAAGTCGACCCCTTCATTATGGCTTCCCAAGCCAAACAAGTTTTCTATGTACAAGACCAAAGTTATTCTAATTGTTCGATTGTCATATCAACACGTGAAAGAGATATAGATGAATGTGAGGTGGAAGAGTCACTGGCCTTGGAGGGTAATCCCAGTTTTGAAAATGTTGTTCCTGAGGAGGGTTCTTTCGACATAGGTGATGATTCTCAATATGCTTACATGCGTGATAACAATGACGGTATATGGATTGAAGATATCTCCAAGGAACAGAAGAAAACACGCATGCAAGATGACAGCCCGATCGACGAGGATAAATCTTCAGATGATGACAGTTCCATGGACGACGGTTCTGATTCAATGGAAATTGAAATGATTTAAGATGACTGAATTTTTAAAGCATATATGTTCTCTTACTAGCCAGTACTTGATTATCTTCGCCTGAATGTTCTTTTTATTTTGTACTAGAATGTTCTTTTTATTTGGAACTACATATTCATCTCGGCTTTGGTATTTTTTTTTTATCTAAGTTTGATTAGTGTTGGCCCCTATTTTAGCGAAAATGCTAAGTAGCCAGCTTATAGAAATGAATGATCAGATCGTCATTATCTTATCCAGCTTATTTTGAACTACATATTCATCTCGGCTTTGGGTTATGCAAGTGTGGTTTTGTAGAAATGAATGATCAGATTATAGAACTGTTAAAAATGTACTTTAAAAAATGACCACACCAGAATTAATCTTGATACAGTGGAACACATTAACATCCACCAGTCATGTAGAAATGTTCGAGAGTGGAACCCACGAATATGCATCGATCAAGAGATTGTATTCTTGATTTCTTTGATGCGATGCAAAGAGAAAGAGACAACAATAAAAACCTTTTTGGTAATTTTATTTTTTATGTGGATGAAGAAGCAAATTACGAGAGAAGAAATGTTTGATTTTATCTAAAGTAAGATTAATCGGTTTCGGAATTGTTTTACCTGTTGGATAAACCCGTAAGAGAAATTTTTCTTTTCCTTTTGTTCCCAGGTTTTATTTTGGTTACGTGGATAAGATAATGACGATCTGTCCGCCACATTAGTCTGCCACATCGGATCATTGTTATTCATTTGTCAAGGCGCAAGCTATGTAGCACGATTGCTATTTTAGTCGATCTCTTCTTAAATCCTTGGAAACTCGGTTGGCCCCAATGAAACTACATATTCATCTCGGCTCTATCCAAAACACAGAAGGGAGAATAAAATCCCAATGAAAATTTTATTTCCCCCGCTAAACCTTCATTCCCGCCCACCAAATCTTTTCGTCGCTCAAATTTTCCATTATTTTCGGTGCCTAAAGGCCATCTGTTATGGTATTTTCATCGCTAAATCATCGATAAAATATCTTATATAAAAAATCCCATATTCTTTTGCATTCCCGCCCACAAAATCTTTCATTCCCGTTCACAAAATCTTTTTGTCCTCAAATTTTCCATTATTTCCGGTGCCTAATGGCTATCTGTTTTGGTATTTTTATCGATAAAATCTCCTATATAACAGATCCCATATTCTTTTGCCCTACTCTTTTCTTCACCATCTCGACTTTTTTTCATTTGTTGACTGCTTTCGATCGACCTCAACACCATCGCAGGTTTGCATATCAATCTTACCTTTTCAAATCATTATACTAAGCTTTAGTTTATGAAATCGTTTTATGGTGCAAAACCCTAAGTTGTTTTCATGTAAGACTTTTTTCTGCTCTTTTGGTTTTAGGGATGTTTTATACATTTAGGTGTTTGTTAAAATGTCTATAAGAATTGAATGTTTATGTTTGCGATTACATCTATTCAGATTCATGTTGTATCTGACTATTGTCTATTTTTGTCGATATGTATAGTCTTTATATTTTGGTCCGTAATCCTTGTAATTGATTTTCGCTCTCTCTTCTTATATCTGCATCCAGAAGTCTCTTCTTTTCTAGGAATGGATGCTTTACAACTCCAACCTGGTACCAGTACAATGGGTAATAAAATATTAGTTTATTTGTTTTCCTTCAGTTTGTTGCATAAATTTTTATTTTTGTTCTCATATATGCCACTGTCATGCAACCAGTTTATATGTATAGTAGTGATTTAAGTATAGGTTTATTTGCTACAGCTAAGAAGAAAAACACCCGGAGCGTTTCAAGGCTACCAACTTTGGTGAGAAACAATAATCCTGAAAAGAAAGATATACTTTTGAATGACCACGGTTTGCCTCGGGTGACGAACCAAGCAAAGCTTCCTAGTTATATGGGCTTAATGGCGAGGATGCTTATCCCGATTCATATTGACTCGTGGAAATATGTTAACACTACGTAAAGATGCACTCTGTGGGATTGTATTAAGGTATTACTGTGCATGAAACTCAAGTGTTCACGTGAACGTTATGTAATACGTTTCTTATATTGATATGTTGAAATCTACATTTGTTATAGAGTCGATTCAATATTGAACCACACCTGAAAAAGACTATGTTGCAAAATTGCGGAAGTCTCGTGGAGAACTTTTAAGTCCCGACTCACCAAATGACTATGTTCGCCATTCAAGGATAGTCCGGCTTCTTAGGAAGCCCCCGCATTGTACCCATATATCAAGCAACATCATTGGGACGCTTTTGTGAAAAGCAGAACATCTTCTGAATTTAAGGTGTTTTTATATGGTTGTGAATTATTATTTATTTATATTTTCAGTCACGTCCGTAATTTAATTTGTATTTTGCCATATTGGTTTCTGTTAGCATAATATATGATTCTGTTGTGCAGGAGATCCATGAGGAACAATCAGAGAAGCGATCTCTGAACATTTATGGCCACCGCACCGGTCGTGTAGGATACACAGGATCGGCGGAAAAATTAGTACGGAATTGTTTTAATTTTGATCATTTTATTATTTATAAAAAGCTGTATCATATTAATGTCTGGTCTTCTCTTATATTTGGAATAAGCAGATAGACAGTGGTAAGTATACACAGAAACAACTTGATCGATGTGTGTTATGGAAGGAGGCACGTATGAAAGAAGGAGTATATAAAACTGATGAGTGTAAAGAAATGGCAGCCAGTATTGTAAGTTGTTGTTGTATTATTCAATTGTTTGTTGTCCTCATAATTTTAGTTTTTCTTAATCTACATTTAATCTACATTTATGCATGATGAGTTTCAAAAGCAACGTTTAGATGGGACAATTGATGTGCCCAGTGATGTCGACGCGATCACACACTTTTTTGGTCCAGAGCATCCTGGCAGAGTTAGGGCTGCTGGTAAACATATTACCCCTACTTCATTCTTTAATAAACCTAAAGCCCGTGCCAGAGTAACAAAGCAAAAGTATGACGAGTGCCTTGAAGAGAATAATCGGTTAAAACTTGCAAATGCTGCCTTAGAGGAACAACTTCGACAAAGTCAACAGGTAATATGTAATTATAATATCCGAGACTTAAATTTCTTAATTCACTTTCTTATTAATGTTTTTTTCTTAATTACAAATGGTTGTACTACTGCGTAGACTAAACTTAGATATTTTTGGGTTCTCTAGAGTCTATTAAGCAACTTAACCGACTCTCTACATATTCTAGATTGTAACGTTACAAATTACATTTCAATAGTACTGATATTAATTTTAATTCAATTTTTAGTCATCTGTCGCATCTCGTTCTGACTTAGCCCGGCCAACAGTATCTGAATCATCAAGAAGCCCCCAACCAAAAAAGGTAAATGTTGCGGCTTGCTTTGACTCATTATGGGATATCTTTTCTTGTGTTTCTCAGAGTTTAAAATTATTTTTTGGGTGACCGATTAAATATTTTTGTAGAAATCTGAAGCAAACTACTAAGCGAGAACCAATATGGGTGATGAAACTAGAACGGCATGTCTCTTAGCCTCTAACTAATTTGTTTCAACTCATTTAATTAAACTGTGATAGGGATTTTGCTAGTAATTCTAAACTTTTAATTAGTAAATGTATAAAATATTTGTTTATAATTATCCGAAATGACGCTTTCAGATAATGGCTAATTCTCTGCCAAAAAAAAGTGTACCCAAAAGGAAGAGGACAGGGAATGGTATGACGGAAAATTCCATGCGTAAGAAGGTAATAATCTCGTCAAGAGTATGGCCCTAGCTATTAGTTTCTCAATTATTTAGCAAACTGACCTTAATAGTTGACACTATGGATGTTGAATCCGTCATATCATAGGTTTGCAATCCGGTTGTGAATGGCTTACCTCAAACTCCTGGGCTTGGGAAGGTAATTTCTGACATTTCCATACTAAAATTGTACTACATTCCTTTTATTTTTTATCTTTTTATTAATTGGTTTGTTTAATATAGGGTGATCCGTGTGAGTTGATGGTAGACTCTGATGTCGTAGCAACGGGAATTGTCTTCTATTCTGACCCCGAGGTGGTGGTGAAAGTACATAATGAAGATTTGAGCAAAGAGAATTACCGTGTCTTGGTTAAATATGGTAAGAAACCTGCAGCACTTGTCCCTGTCCCGGTCCCTAAAAGTGATATAGAGATGGTCAAAGATGCTGTAGGGACGTTCGTGCAATGGCCTAAGAAACTCGTACTCATATCAAAGAAGGTATGTGTATTGTTGTATTTATGGTTTTTTGTTTTTTGCAACTTCTTCTTGTTTTTTGTAACTTCTTCAATATTTTTAGTAATCTGTCTTACTTTATAGGGTGAAGACACGGCATCTTCATCAGATTTGCTAGAGATTTTTTTGAATGATGCAACAAATCGTCTAGCTGAATTAGGCGGAGATATTTTGATAACAATTGGTTGTGGTGTTTTCAACTCGGTAACCAACAACACATTGAACGTATCGGTGGATGATATCACGCGTGTTTGCAAACGAGGACGATATGCATCTGTTACCAATGTTGTTATATACATCGGGTGATGGTATTCATTATCTTCAATTGTATTATAATCAACTCATCCATGAGTCTTATACCTTCACATGTCTTATTATCCAGATTTTGCATGAGAAACTTCTTTCATCAAAAAACCAAAAGAAATTCGCTTTTGTCGATCCAAAGAGCGCTACAATCAATGGCATCAAGTTCGACAAAACTCACTCTAGATCTCATCACCTGGCTTAACAAAGCAAATGCGAGTTTGTTACGGTTCCTTATCTTAAGAAGTAAGTGTACATGTTTATATATATATACACTGGATCATGGCATTGGTTGGAAATGTTTATATTTCAAGTTACAATGTTAGTGTTTGTTTATTGCAGGCAACATCATTGGGTCTTAATGGTTATTAACTTTAGTGTTCGAAAGGCATGGTTGCTAGATCCATTTGGTGGCAAAACAAAGAACCTCTGAATTTGATAACATTATCAAGAGGTTAATTTATTTTCCTGTTTACATATGAACTTCGGTCTCATCAAGTATTTTTTCAACATATTAAACTTATATTCATATGCATCCTGGGCTTTGAAAGGTTGTCTACAAGTAGGAAAAGGAAACTCAAGCTTTTCATTTTATGAAGAGAAGGTGAACAAACTAACCTAGTGCTAATAACTAATGAATTTAAATAGTATTAACGCATTCATTTTATGAAAAATGTAGTGTATCCTCGACAAGAGAACCACTGTGAATCTGGATTTTATATTATGAGGTACATGAAAGAACTTGTGGAAAGACAACGCTCCGAGCTGCGTTAATGGTAAGCTATATTCTACATACATAGTATAATATTCAATAATAACTCAGATTTTGATAGATATCTTAACTAGTTCTTACTTATTTTCAGTATTTTCCAAAGAAAAAGTACGACGAGGGAGATATGATGGAAGTCCGCAAAGAATGGATCGATCACATCAAACCATATTTAAAAGAGAACGATGGAGTGGCAGATATGGATTTTGATTATTTAAAAGAGAACGATGGAGTGGCAGATATGGATTGATTATTTGAAAGAGAATGATGGAGTGGCATATGGCAAATATGGATTGATTATTTGAAAGAGAATGATGGAGTGGCAGATATGAATTGATTACGCAGAAGACGCTTCGTTCAAATAATGGTTAATCTAAAGCTTTTTGTTTCATTTATTTTTTTCCTAAACGATTGTGAGCTTATTTAGTTTTTTTCTTTTGATATGGATATTGATATTTAAGATGTTTGATTTTATGTAGAATTTAAGATGATCTTGAATAGATTGACTTATTTACGCTTGTGCAATATTTTATTTTGTCTTACATAGTTTATTGTGTTAATAACATTTTAGGTCCAGATACGTCAGGGCCAGACTTTAACAACTGGCCCAGCCCCCAAAAATATTTACGCTGTAAGCTCACTGGGCTCTCACTGGGCTCACCTTTCCATCCCCCTGAAGATATCTAGCTAGCCCATAGCTAGCTAGCCCAACCCCATCGGCCGACCCTCTACCGTAACAGATTATATTTACAGTAACCATACATATAGTAACTTGTTTTTTAAAAAATGTTACTGTTAGGGCTGCACAAGACCCACCCACGATACCCATACCCGCCCGTACCCGCTAAACCCGTGGATTTTTTGTCCATACCCACCTGTTGTGGGTGCGGAGTTGGTTAAGAAGAAAAAAAAATCCGCTGTCTGTGGGTGCGAGGTTGGTTTTAGGTCATACCTGCCCATACCCACCCGAAAAACCCGCTCAATATACACCGTTGATTATAGCTAATCCTTCACTGGCCTTGAGAAGTTCAGCTCGCTCCCTAGACCACCTCTTTTGTCCCTTTCTCCGAGAGACTTCACGATTTTAATGGTTGTTGGTTACTTGTGTGTGAACATATCCACAGAGGTGCCAATTTAAGAGCTGGCCTTCTTAACGTTCAGAGATTTCTTTACCATCAAAAATAAAACAGAAGCGTATTCGATTTGCTATCACTATAATTAGCTGCACGCGTCATGAAATATATTAAAGCGGACTCCATGGATTGTAATCTTGAAATTTTCAATGTGGTGCAACAGATTATAGCGAACTCCTCCTCCTCCTGATCAATATATCTAATTTTTGGATTATATCTAATTATTGCGGGTTTAAACGGGTTTAAACCCAAACCCGCCCTACCTGCAGCGGGTGGGTAACAAAACCCGCCCGCTGTTTGTGGGTGCGGGGTTGGTTATGAAAGAATAAAAACCGCAGCCTGTGGGTGCGAGGTTGGTTTGAGCTTATACCCGCCCATACCCGCCCATGTGCAGCCCTAGTTACTGTAATAACTCTGGTAACATTTTATAAATTAAAATGTTATTTTAAGCATCCATGTAGTAACTGGTTTTGCAAAAAAAACGTTACTGTAACAGCTCATAGTAACAGTTTTGTTGGAAAACTGTTAGCTTAATACCGTGTTCAAGTCCAAACATAAAATATATATGGGAGTAGCGTAACAGTTTAAGAATTGACGCGTTATAATTACTCTGAAGACAGTAACAATTTGTTCTCAAATATGTTATAGTAATTTGTCAATCGCAACAGTTTTACTAAAAAACAGTTACAGTTGTAACTATTCAACAACATAAATTTGTATAAACTGATACGGAAACCCACTGACAATGACAGTTTTGAAATTTATGCAACATTTCTATGTAACGATTTCGTAACAGTTTTTATAAACTTTCCGTAACAGGGGCTTTAGTAACACCGCAGAAAAATCTAAAACTGTTACAGAAACTATACGGTAACAGTTTGTAACTGTTACCAAAAGCCATATTTCTACTAGTGTATAAAATGAAGACTTTATGAAGTTCGAACGGTTTGATACGAAACCAAACAAACAAAGACGCCTTTAAACTAGAAGAGGAATGAAAGATGAGTATCTCGCTGCAATGAACAGGTTAGATTAACATTTTAATTCTATCTTTCAATTCATTATTTTCGTTGCATGTGTTGTCAATTGGAAACTTTTTAGTTTGCTGATGTTTGAGACAAAGTGGGATGAACACACAGGTGTTTGACAAATTGTCTTGGCCAAATCTTTTGATTTTGAGGAAAAACTAATAACTGGGTGTTGAATTTAAGATTTCCCATTTTAGAAAATCTACATAAACACATGTTGGTGTTTTGATATGCCATCGGTATGGTTGATACCTTTGATACAAAGAGTATCATGTTTAGTTTTGGAGCACCAACACTAAAACAATGTTTTGAAACCTGGACGGACGTGTCGAACCAGTAAAATCACTGGGCCAAGGTCAACAGGTCTAACCAGTGGTTCAACTGGGGGTCACATGTATAAATAGTTATTAACATCTTAAATCATGTTAACATTTTAGCTTCTGTAAAAGACCCATAGATAACTAGGGACGGACACGTGCAAGTTTGGAAAGAAATTAATTGTCCACGTCTTTTCCTCATTATGTCCACATATTTTCCATCCAAGTGTTGTATTTTTACGTTTTCTGCCATCAAGCCCTACCTTCCATTGCATTTTCTCTTCTTCTCCTACGGCATCTCTCTCGCTAACATAATTTTTTATAAGTTATAACTCTTTGTGCCTCTCAATCTACGTCTCTAAAGAATCACCACAGCTTTAAAAGAATTGAGATTAATCGTAACAAATACGTGTTCATATAAAATTTGATGAGGATCTGTTGTAACATTTATTGTTGTAAGATTAACTACTGATTTCTTCTAATCTTGATATCAAATAATATTTAATCATGGGTTTTTTGTTTTTTTGATCTTGGTTGATTCTAAAAATAGTGATTTCTTCTCAGCTTTCGCTCAGCTTTAGGTGGTATCTCAATTGAATGAAGAGGATTAGTGATTTTGGTTGGAAAGTGATCCGTGTTTCGTTTGATTTTTTCTTCTTCTGTCTGCAATTGCCGTTGCGGTACAATACTACTGGGTTAATTGGTAAAACACGTTCTATACCGTACTGGTTTATTGGGCCGACCGACCGGAGGGCCCGTAGGGAGGGAGTCCCTTCTATGGCCACTTTTTTGTCAAATGAAACCTAACGCAATTTTTACAATTTGATAAAAAGATTGATTTTGGTGTAGTCTTTGGGACATGAAAAGTCCAAAATATCCTTACACTTAAAAATTACTTCCTTCATTGTCCTCATCTCTGTTTCTTTTTCTGTCCCAAAATTTCAGCTCTCACTATTTATCGTTCGGACTTCATCCTTTGCCGACACCATCGCCAACCAGTACCACCGTCATAACCTGCACCACCAGCCCCCGCCACCTCCTCCGCCTCCACTAATCACTCAATTCAGTTCTATCAGGAGCAGCTCCTCCACTAAATAAGGCCAAGTGTATGAGCTGGACACAAACTAAATACCATTACCAAAGAACTACCACCGTCACTATAACAACTCCACAACCACCAGCAGCTCCACCACCTACTCCAACGACAACACCTTTACAACCACCAGTACCACCGTTGCTACGCCACCCCGTCCGTGTTCTTAAAGCTCAATTTTGCTTTTTCAACTCAGCTTTTTCAAGTGAAATCGAAACTCATCACCGCCATGAACAATACTACTAACCATCGCTCACCACTAATTTGTAACCTTCCATGGTTTGAACCGAAAATTTGAATCAACCATTAATAAATGCTCTCTTTCGTTCTTTCACCACCAACATCATAAATTCCTTCTGTACCACCACCATAACCAGCACACCCACCACCAAATTCTATACCCCATCACCACCACCAAATTCTCCCCCCTAATCGATCATAACCAAAATCTCTATCCTAATTATAATCAAAATTTCTACCTCCAACCATCGCCAGATTCAAAGACCACCACCATAACCCCCACCACAACCGATTACCGTAACCAGGAACAACATCAAGCACTACCTTAATTAGGAAATTGAATATTTTGTGACACTTCCTTCAACTAATTCTACTTCAATCAATCATACCCAAACTAATAAGAAACAATTACAATCAAACTAATAACATCATTGATGACAAAGGTGATGGTGGTTGTGAGAAGAAGGGAGGAAGATGGCGGCAAAAGCAACAAAAGCGCAAAGAGACCTCAGCAGGATAGAAAGAAGGGAACGTGGAAAACTAGATTTTGGAATTGTTTAATTACAAAATACCCTTCCGTAATTCGGAAACACGTGGTTCGCATGCGTACAGTACAACAACTGCACCAAATTTTGGAATTTGATCTGGCAAAGTGATGTTTTTAGAGTAGAAAGAGACTCAACCCAATACACATTCCATTGGTAATTACGCGCTTTTAACCGTTGGTTAAAAGCCGTTCATTTAACAGTTCAAATGTATGATATTGATAACATTACACGTCGTGAATATTTAAAACCGTTGTGCTATGGTTAGGTTCCTCATACCCCATGAATACTAATTGTGTAAATACAACAGGATCAAACTAACAGTTCAAATGAACATATACATATTTTACATGCGTGCATTTGATTCCTATGAGTGCAAATAAATTAAAAACCACCAATGTCGCCGCGCCACTAAGCCACTATTACAACCGCGGTTGCCGCCACCACAACAATGTCGTGCCATTACAGCACGTTATCCACTAGAACACTATGTATAGCCCAATATTATGTTAGGCCCTCCCGATTGTGGTTTACTTGGTGGGAATTTTTATTTTACAATCCCATTACAGCGATGTTTCGTTTTTTTCGGTCGGCCCTCCCCACCGTGGTAGCGGTATTCTAGTACTAGATTACTGGTTTATACTAGATTACTGCTGCAGCAGTAAAGGCCGACCAAAAAAACCAATTACTAAACTCAGAAATGATTTTGTGGGCGGACAATATTTCAAAATGCCTTTTCTCGTACTCAATTCCTCTCCACTAAAACGAAAGGAATTTTTTTTTTTTTTTTCTGAACAAGAAGTATTGAAATGAAAACCATCAAAAAAGGAATGCGTAATTGGGGGATATGAAAACTAATTGGGGGATATGAATTACTTCCCCCAACCAAAGGTGGCTGTTAAGGGGTGTTTTTTGGGGGCGAAAATACTAAAACACCCTTAGATTAATTAAAAAACATTATGAAAAGACTGTTATACCCTTTCAACTAAAACATAAAATCAAATAACCAATTCATATATCCCCCAATTCAGTTTTAAAGACTCGGCATAGGGTTAGGTTTAGGAAAAAAAAATTTCTTCATCTTCTTCCTCATCGTTCATCATTCGTCGACGATTAATCGTTGAATCAAAAATTTCTTCGTCGATTAACATAACATAACCATGCCTCCAAGAACCAAATCGAAAGCAAACCGAGAACCAAATCGGCCGCCGAACAAACACATGAGCGAAGAATCGAGACCATTGCCGAACAACTAGAAGAGGACACAACAACGATCAAACACTCATGGCTTCTCCGGATGATCAAACACTCATGGCTTCTCCGAGTTTCGAGAAGGTAAGTGATTTTTGAACTCATTTATGATTGTTTTACTCGATTTGTAGCCATGGGTTTAGGTTAGAATCGCTTAAAACATACAATAGCACCTAATTTTGTTTTCTAAACAATGTGTACAACGATACCGAGTTTCGATATTTATGGAGTACCATGGCATGGGATCTTGGTTTGAATACCTAATGTTTGTTTTGTTTGTTTTGTTTAGGTAGCCCGAAGAAAGATAAAGGTCCTATCCTCATAGAATTTGGGTCGAAATCAAACAAGAGGATCAATTTGGGAGAGTGGTGGTGAACGTAGTGCACTTGCATTCACCGGAACAATCGAATTATTAAACCCCAAGTCATAGAATTTGGGACTAGTCAACAACCCACACAAGGCAAGGACAAAGCCGCAAAAAAGTTAAAGGTTGCTCATTGGGATTTGCGATGATGGTAAAATTTGGGGAGCATGAAGATGTCCAAACCTTAGTAAAGAACTCTTAATCGGGTCTCATATTTGTATTCTTTGGTTGAAAATTACGTGAATCCTTAGTAAAGAATATCGTGATTCTTTGGTTGAAAATTACGTGAATTGCTTCGTCAAAAGGTACCATGGTGAAACTGATACAATGCACTTCCCGTTTGGTGAGATGACCTTGATTCCTGAAGATGCTCATGGAATTCTAGGCTTGAATGTTATTGGCAAATCAATTTCAGAAGGAGTAGAGTCTCGGGACCTAGAATGGTCGAAGTTGCACGATTTGACCAATAAGCTGTTTGGTTGGGACTTCAAAACTTCTTCGGATAGCTTTTATGTATCATCGAACGGAAGTAAGACGAAGACATTCAAGCTGACTATGCTTAAGAAGATGTTTGAAAATACGAAGGCTAGAAGCTTGGTGGATGGATGGGACCTGCATGATTCGTTTCTGACCGCCCGCGTGCACTGTTATACATCTTGGGCACTAGGGCATTCCCTGACACTAATGGCAACAGGGTAAGTGCAAACTTTCTCCAGTACCTTGACCCGTTGGAAGGTGTCTGTGGCTATTCTTGGGGCACCGCGGTCATGGCACATTTGATGGCGGAGATGAGAAGGGCTTCATTGGCTAAAACAAACCAATTTGTCGGGAATTTCACTCTACTCCAGGTACAAATTTCCTTAATCTATTGTTCACATGTATTTTTTTTACTTATGTTCACATGTATATTGTTCACATTGGATTAGGTGTGGTGTTATGAACACTTCCCAACCTTATTCAAGGACTGCCCATTCTTGAAGATCAAAGACCTTCCTGAACCCGATACCCCTAGAGCTCGAGAGGTTTGAGTTTAACAAAGAATCCGGCCCGGTAAGAACAAAGGTCGAGTCATCCAAATGAGATTGGCTCCGGATGCTATGAGGGTGGAAGACGTTGTGTTCGACACTTATAAGGAGATTGGAGGATACCGTCAAATTCCAGGAGATGTTGCATTTTACCATGGGCCGTTGTACCACCCAAAAGGATACATCATGGCCGATCCATGCCGTGTGATGCGCCAACATGGATTTAAGCAATTATCCCGTTTTTGGTCGACCTCTGAGGATAATTATCTTCTTTACTTTTCTCGGTGCAATTCAACTCCCAACAAGTTGCATGTAGTGTATGATCCAGAACCGGAACCAACACATTGGAGGGATAGAGCGCCCCGTCGTTTGGTTGATATTAGTAAGTGGGAGGTTGCAGAAAATGGTTATGAAGCTGATGAAAGCTACATGATGGATTACCTGGAATGGTCACATCCTTACGTCGTGCGCCCTCCCTCCGTCGAAGCTCCACACCAAGAAATCCCTCCTGCTGAAATTCCTCCACCTCCACAACCTACGATGGCCCACCTTCTTAAGACTTTAGGAATGGTGGTAAGTTTTCTTAATTGCTTATATTCATTAAATGTAAAAATAATCATATATTAACATATATACTGATTATGTGTTTGATGTATTAATCTAGCGACGTCGGCTTGGGAAGGTAACGAAGATGTTAGGTTGTAGGCATAATGATGGGGTGGTGCTATCTCTTCCATAAATCAAGGAACTTGAGGAAAAGCTTCAAAGAATTGAAGAAACCCACCCTACAGATCAAAGCTATGTATGGGGAAACAAGGAAGGCGCCGACGCAAAAAAAACAAAAGACTAATTTAGTTTGAGAGAATTGATGACAAATAGTGATGGTTAACTATTTAAGACTTTGGTTACGTCAAGATTTGTTAAAATGTTCTTTGGTTCTTTGGTTTATGTTGAACATGTTAAGATTTGTAGTTTGAAAGTTAAAATGTTCCTAAGATAGCATAGGTCGGTTTTAGAAATACATGTACACATAACGGCATATACATAATGCTCAAAACATGGTGGAACCTAGTCCGGATAGCAACTTTTATGCCGGAACAATCGAGTTAAATTTTTTGGTTCCCGAAATTGACATGTACCGGCATTGTTACGTTTGCTAAGTTGACCGCCGTATTGCAAATGTCCAAATACTCTTAAATATGTGATAGAAAACCGGCATTGTAAGATTCAATTTGACAACGCCGGTATTGCAAATGTCCAAATACTCTTACAGAGTTGAATGAAAACCGGCATCGTTGTTGTGATTTCCACAATGCCGGCAATTTGATTAATTCATTTCAAAAAAACTTTTATTTCGGTCTTGAGTAATCGACTACATTGGATTAGAAAATTGCGCTTAGTTAGACATAATCTATTTCCATCCCTTTTCAACAATTATGAGCCTTTGAGCATTTCCCTAATCTGTTCAAAGACATCTTCCGGAATGGGGGTGTCAAGGATCATCCTCATTGGCTCTTCTTCTTTTTCAACGTATTCTTTTCCCTTCATATAACACCCATCACACCCATCGATAGGCTCACTAGTGGAAAAGATGCTATTTGAGACATAATGAAACGACACAAATATTAAATGTCCCAAAACCACAATATACTGAATGCGTCGTTGACTAAAGTCAAAGTGTCGTCATGGCACGACTTTTATTGACTTCTAGAACGACATACTTGTTTGTGTTATTGACTAAAGTCAAAGATGTCGTTGCACTATGAGTTTTGTTGACTTCTACAACGACAAATAGGATAGTATTGTTTCTGTGATAGGTATTTCCAACTGTGTGGCTATGATTTTATCTTCTTATGCATAGACGGCTGGAGATGAAACATCTCACATCATACTTATCCTTATCCATATTAAAGCAGAGAGAGAAACCGCACCCCTCCATTCCCTCTTATCTCTCTTTCTCCTTTGTTCCCACCCTCTCTCTCAGACGAGAACAATTTCACAAACAATTTTTCTCGTCCTCGTCTTCACATCTACATACCTCCACCTCTTTAGTTTTCTCAGACAACAATATTTCAGTTTCTTCTCAGTAAAAAAGAAAAATGAAAACTAGGGTTTCCACAAATCTCTTCATCAACACTTTAGTTCTATTTTTTTTCTCGGATTATAGAGCATCAACTTCAAGTGGTGTAGAAGATAGCAAATCTTGAGCGTCGCGTACAAATTTTGGTGTAATTTTATTTTATCATATTTTTAATGTTGAAATTTAGGATTTCTTTGGTTTTGACTCTAGGGGTTTTCCCTTAATTTTCTTGCGATTTCGTTTTTGTGGGTACTCGAGAGATCCAATTAATGGAGGGAATTAGTAGATCAAGTGAATCCTCTGTGCCTTCATCAAGATCAGTAGGTAAAGTTAGCGTTTTTTAATTGTTTTTTCCATGATTTCTTTTTTGATTTCACAGTAGAAATTAGTATCCTTTTGATTTGTTTTTTAATTGAGCAGTTTGGGTTTTACTGGTTTAGGTTAAGTGATAACTTATATGTATTCTGGACCCTAAAATTTTAATTTGTTGTTAATGTCTGTAAGTTTTGTTTTATTCATCGATTGGGTGTTGTTTTCTTTGTTAATAATTAGGTTGCACTTGTTGGGAGGAAAGATTACCAAGACCACTCTTACACTTGATGATGGAACTGGTGGAATTGATTGGCACGGATGGTATAGACTCTCTTTGAGGTTTTTAGTTGTCTCGGATAATGTTACGATGGGTTAGCTTACCATTTTGTGTTTTTTTTTTTTAGTTTTTTTTTTTACATTTAGGGTTAATGATAATACAGACTCAAAATCACAGGAGATGGCTAAAATTTAGTAAGTTACTGTTTTTTTTAGTTCAGATGCGATAGTAAATACTGCCTGAGTTGTTTGAATGACTTTTTTTCAGTATCAATTCCAGTTGTATTGAATATATAGTTGACTTTTCGAACTCAGGGATTTTTTTTTGAGTGGTTTATAATGTATTTGACAGAATGAATATGGACCAGAGGGATGGGAAATTGGAGATCCTGGTAAAGCGTATACGAAATAGCTGGCAGTTTCTTCGGCTTCTGTTTTGTTGTTGCCTTGCCTCAGACAATGGTGAGCTCCTTCTCCTTTGTCCCTTCCCCCTTTCACTTTCTTATCCCGTTTTGCGCTGGATATTTGACTATAATTGTCCATCATTTGCAGTTGTTGTTATGACATGAATGAATGGTCTGATTTAGGCTGTCTATGAGGCTGCACATGAGAAACTTGTTTTGTTGTCTAATTGAAATACATTAGCAGGTCTTGTTTCGTATGTTACCATTTCTGTGGACTCCTCTAGTGCATTTTTAATACTCTGGTAGTATCATGAGTAGTTGTATCGATGTCGACCCATGTTCCCTTTTCTTATTTCGTTGCATTTTGATGTGTAGAAATATGTACCATGGTATGGCTTTGGCCATTTGCGAGAATTTTTTTTATTTTATTTTTTCTCTTTTTTCAGAATCTAACCGTGTTAACAATCTTCTCTATTTATTGCCCTCTCTTTAATTTGTATTTTAATTATATATATATCAAATATTAAGTAACCAATTGCGAGCCACAAGACTAGTTTAGATGTCATTTAATTGTGTTAGTGTAATTTGTCGAATCTTTTTTTTGAATTGTTGCATAGGTGTACCCTGTGTTGCTTAATTAATATGTATTATGCCCTGTGTATACTAAGTGACCAATCGGTGTTGTTTGAGTACTTGAGTTTCCATTTAAACTGTTTGATTTGGTTGAGCGTTGGATCTATGGATTTTTGTTTTCCATCCGCCGACCCCTACTTCATTAGGTTTTAATACCCTTATTGGCTTTATTTTTTAGCTTTAATCCCCTACCCAGGGTTGGTTTCAAGTGCTGGCTCCTATTATACTTGAATGAATGTTCTATGTACGACTGAAGTGTAGTTCTGAAATAGTAAAATCCTTCGTTTGTGTACTGGTAATGATTTTTCTAGATTTTGCAGGTACTTATAAGTACATCTGAGTTACATAGGAAGAAACAAGACAACGTTCACTGGTTATAGTGGAACTAGAAATGAATCTTTTCAACCTTCAGCAACTTGGTAACCACGAGTAGCATATAAATTGGTAACCACGAGTAGCATATAAATTCCCATGGATCTCTAATTGAGTTAATTTTACTCTGGTTTCAGTTGAAATGTTTACTAGTGATGGTGTTAACAAGAATGGAGATTTTTTTTTTTAACAAAACTAAGGTAAACTTCCCCTGCTTCTCTCTGCATTTTGTTGAACTATCCCTTTCAGGCTTGTTAAAGAAACTATCTGAACTGTATGTGTTTTTGGTGGATAAGTTCCTCGTTCTAACAGATGTGGACTTGATATGCACAAATGCTTGTACATGATGTGCTTATGTATCTCTGTGTGTATGGCTTTAATTTCATGCCTATAGGCACATCATAAACCTTGTCTTCACTTATGTTGGGCTAGCAACCGGAATGTTGGTCTTCATCCTTTAAACTTATCGAATTATTATGTGTACTCATTTAGTTTGGAAAATCATGCATGGCTGGAAGTAGTGGTTTAGTTTGGAAATCACTTCTGCCAACTATTAGCTAGCCATCAAGGTACTTTGAATAGGCATCCTTGACTATTTCTGTTAATTTAAGAATTTATTTTTTTATGCGAATTGTTCCTTGTGTTAGATGAAATCTTACGGAGGTTTATTGATTTTGTATGATTGAATTATGGGTAGGATGATGACATTGTTCAAATCATTAGATAGGAAATTCAAATATTGAGTTAGATTTGAGCTACTTAGTGAAAACTAAGAATTCGGGTAGCTTTGTTTTCTTATGAACTGTTGCGCTTTATGACATGTGGATTAGGGCTACACAACGAGAACCAAAAATTGGTGTAGCTGTATTTTCTTGAGTCTTGTTATTTTTTGTGAATTTTTGCAGTCAGTTGTGGATAAGTTAAATCATTTTCGTGAGGTGGCATAAACTGGTGTAAATTATATTTTCTCTTTTATAGCAGGAATGGTAAAAGCCTTGACTTGCACGAAGACTTGATATATTTCTACAGTTAAGCTCGATGAAATCACCGTTGCCACCACCATTGTCAACAGATCCTCTAGAAAAAATAGAAAATGAGGATGACGAAGGTGAATCTTTCTTAATCTCTCATCAAGTTTTGATGTTTGATTATTGTCCTTAGTTTGCTAGTTTCTAGTTGGATTTATAACTTCGTATAATTACACCCAATATTAGTTATACGGTACAGGGGTCTATTGAAACTTTGTAGTTTGGATCATTAACATGGTTTTAATTGTAACAAGACACTATTATAAGTGTCCCTCTCATCATGATAACTGTTTTCCACTGCTGAGTCGTAAGATTAGTGATGCTATTAAGCACACGATTGCTGCAGCTAAGCTATATCCCATCCACAGTTTTAATCTAATTCAGTGTTGGGTGCTTCTGTGTTCTGACTGCACAGTTGCTTTAGTTGGAATTTTTCTAGTAGCTTAGACCATCTTTTTACTAGTGAAGTACAATTGTTGTGATGATAATGTTGAAATTAGATAAGGAGATGGTGAGAGCTATCCGTTGTCATGAAGTTACTTGTTATTATTCAAATGCCATAATACTGTTTGCATTTTGGTTAACTGATGTTGAAACTTTATTTTTGATGCAGGTGCACTGTTCTGAAATTTGGGTTTTCTTTTAGCATCGGGCAGCTTATCGTTTTGCTGGTTTGCACTTGTCATTAAGAAACCTTCAACTTATTAGGACATGCAACACTTATCTTTCAGTATAATCTTGAACTTATTAGGACTTGTATTGGTGTTAATACAATATTCAAATCTTTTTGTATTATTTATGAACTGAATATACGAAGAGATTGAATGTTCAATTTGTATGATAATTTCAATTTACAAATTCAGGTTTTATTTCTGTGTAATTTGGGTTCCAAATCAGAATTATTTCAGCCCAGTCAGAATGGTTGCAATCAGTCAGCCAAATCTGATCTGCTTTTTTTTTTTAATTAAAATAAATAAAATCAACGACGTAATACAGATGTCGAACTTAGCGACAATCTGAAACTATCGTAATTCAGCTGCAAACGCTAAGTGTCGTTCCAGAAAAAGACACTTAATCTGCGGCACTTTCAACTGCAACTCCAAAGTGTCGTTTAACTCGTTAAAATGACACTATGTAACTATCTTAAAACGGCTGTTTTCCACTAGTGGCTTACAATGGACCTTGTGGTTTTCTCTTGACTCTGCTAGTTCAACCGCTTTGTCAAACCATTGAAACTCATCGCACTTTGGGTGATTCAAACACCTCGAAACATTCTTCCATTCTCAAGCATCATCGGTTTTGCAATCCAAAACGGCGTGTCCCATCACAGCTTCTACACTTTGAATAAATAAATGGTCAGTCCATGGCTAGGTGAGAAGGTGACTTGCAAATTTGACACTTGCAATGATGATTCTGTAAGAAAAAATTGTATTAGTTTTCCGTCATAATATTGAAGAGCATGTTGTTAGGAAATCTACTTACTTTGCAAATAGAGGTAGATGATGAATCCCCCATTCTTTGAGCCGTTCTTGCTTACTTGAGAGAATGTTTTTTTTAATTTGGTGCTTGGTTTGTGTAGTTTTTGGCAAAGGAATGGGTGATGTTATATAGAAATAATGCTCCAACGGTCATATTTTTCAAAAAACTAGCCGTTTTTTTTGAAATTTTCCAATTCCGGCATAGATTTTACTAAACAAAGAATGCCGGTATTGTATGCATATATGGGTAGTTTCCTGTAAAGATTTTACGCATTACCGGCATACTCGTGTTATACAGTATTGTGCCGGAACACAATACCGGTATAGTTAGAGTTCCTCCTAGAATGCCGGTTCTGAACATTAAATGCCTAACGGCTAGTTTGCATAAACCATACGCTCGAAGACATTAGTTCCGGCGTGGGATCTAAGTTACTTAGAGTGCCGTCACTAAAGTGAAAAAGATCCGTTATCTCCACATCTATTTAAAGGAATGGATACACCCATTGCGGTTGATACCGCACAGATATATCTCCAATGGATTACCAATCACCAGCTGACAAGTTCATCAATTCCCTCGACAAAGAAAAAAATATGAGGATAATATTGTCAACTCCAACGGGAAATCAATCATCAACCACGACCAACTCCGTTGCCACAATACTAGAAAAACTAAGAAGGAAGGAAGAAACCACCAAGTCAATTGCCGCAATGGAAGAAGAGATAATCAAGAGGAAAAGAGAAGAAGAAGAGGAAGCAAAGCTTGAACGTTATCGTCAAAAATTAGATAAGATAAAAGTTTTAAGCTGAGGAAGAGGTTAAACGTCAAAAAGAAGCTAAGATAGAAGCAGATGTTGAGGAGGAAACAGAGTGGATTAGAAATTACTACATAGTATCGGATTTGCCGGAGGATCAACGCCCTTCAGATGTTTTTTGGGGCCTTGTAATGACTGGTTCTTACAAGCATAACCAGCTTGACGGTAAGAAACGCAGAATTGAATACGCTCATCAAATAGTACGCATTCGAACAACTGCACTCATCAAATCATGTCTCAAATACAACGAATTTCTTGCAAGATACAATGGTGATAGGTATGAAGCTCAGGACGCATATACGAAGTAGAGAAAAGAGCCTTTTAGGCATTTCGAAGCAACTTTACTTGTTCAAGCTCGTTCCAATAAATCATTAAATTGTAATACCGGCATCATTGGTATGTAATTAACTATGCCGGATTTGGTGTTATTATATATAATTGAAGCACCAACGGTCTTATTTTTCAAAAAACTAGCCGTTTTATTTGAAATTAACAAGTACCGGCGTATTCGCAATTATACATGTAATGCCGGTATTAGTTGCCGGCGCGGCACCATGTTGTTACAAAATGCCGGTATAAGTTACATATTTGGGATAATCTCTGATAAGAAATTTACTTGTACCGGCGCCATATGACACATTAACTACAATGCCGGAATTTATGTAATTTCAAAAAAACTAGCCGTTGAGGTTTTCCTCTATATAAATAGAGCTAATACTTGAACCCAAATGCCCAAAATTCGTGTGTTCTTATATATCTCCTTGAGAATCTTAACTTAAGAAACCCTAAACCCTAGAATAGTCATCTATAAATAGCTTATTATAGAACCTAATCCCACATACAACAAATGGCATCGTTTGACTCCGAGGAAGATTTAGCAATCACCCAAGCATGGTACGCCGAAACTCGTCCTTCAACTATAGATAGCAGCACGCGGGATTCCATGTGGTTGAAGATTTTTAGGAAGTTTGTTCACGATTACGGTAACCCGAAAGGAAGAACTGCTCAACAAATCGAGCAACGACACGACATCATCCTAAATGCTGTGGTTGAGTATCTAAAAATGAAGTACCGGATCGATAACGCTCATCACAATAGGTTGCCCCCAACAACTCGTAAGTATCTTTATGAATAATTCGGCACAATCTACTATTTTTTAATTTTTATGTAACCAACAAAGTTTGTGTGTTGTTTTTGTAGCATGAAGCCGTGAAAGTGCGCTACTTACAAGAAAAGGGAGAACCATTCATGTTTGAAGCCAACGTGAACCATATTGTAACCAAAGTCACCGAGTACCACCAGCTGGGTGAATCGGAAACGGATTCTTCTTAAGAAGATTGAAAGTTTAGTGGTATTTGCTAAGGTTTTTCGTAAGGTTTTGTGGGTACATCTCTATGTAAACCCTCACGAGACTATAACTCGTCCTATTGGGTCACCAAGTGGTTTAAAGGCTTGATGCACGTGCTAAGTGCATTCGTGCTTCCTGCGACAAGGATTACATTTGAAATAAATTAGAGTTCCGGCTTATGTTATTTTGTTAGCATGATACAAAAAATAATTAACTTGTAATACCTAGGCATAGTTGATATGTATTTTTCTATGCCGGATTTATGACGGTTACGATTTCCCCCTACTAGTTTGTGATTACAATTTCATTCAACTTGTTTGACGATTTACAAATTCATTCAACTTGTTTGACGGTTACAATTTCAATCAACTCGTCGGTTTCAAACTACTCATGCTATATAAGTGACGGTTTTGGAAAGAAAAATATTCAATCTATTCAATCTCTCCCTATTTTTGTTTTCGTCTTCTATACCAAAGCAATGGCTCGTCGCAAACCCAATCCAGAAATACCTGATGCGCAAAAAAATCCTCAAGAGTCTCCCGGTGAAGCGGACGTAACAGATTTGATTCGGTAAGTGATGTATAACACAAAGTCTCCTTTTGAATTGAAGTACTTTTAGGGTTTACCCAATAATATATAACACAAAGTCAAACATGCTAGGGTTCATGACGGATTGAAAATTCTTATTAGGGTTTTGAAATTGAATTCTAGTAAGATGAAATTCTAGTCAATTGAATTGAGTTTGAAAATCAAAAACCAAAAAACACTAAGAACTCTGTAAAAATTTACAGAAAACCGGCATAGATATATTGCCATTTACGAATGCCGGAAATGACACCGGCACTATCGTATTTTATTTTTCGATGCCGGTTTTCGGTCCCTAAAATTTGTGAATCCCTGGATACAATACAACCAAAACCGGCATTCAACGTATTAATATTGAATATGCCGGTATCTGTTCCGGCACTCAATGTATGGTAACAGTTTATACCGGTTTGTTTTTCATACGGCTTAGAATTTTCTACATATAATTCAATATAACCGGCATAGGAGTATTTTTTTTAAGGAATGCCGGAACCAATACCGGCATTGTCGTATTTTATTTTGATATGCCGGTTTGCTGTCCCTAAAATTTGTAAACCCCTGGATACAATTCAACCAAAACCGGCATTCAACGTATTAATTTTCAATATGCCGGTATCTGTTCCGGCACTCAATGTATGGTAACAATTTATACCGGTTTGTTTTTCATACGGCTTAGAATTTTCTACATATAATTCAATATAACCGACATAGGAGTATTTTTTTAAGGAATGCCGGAACCAATACCGGCATTGTCGTATTTTATTTTGATATGCCGGTTTGCGGTCCCTAAAATTTGTGAATCCCTGGATACAATTCAACCAAAACCGACATTCAACGTATTAATTTTGAATATGCCGGTATTTGTTCCGGCATTTCGTATATGTCTATTTATGATGCCGGTTTTAAGTATGTTCCTTTTGTATGCCGACATGTAGTATGTAACTCAATTTTACGTGTTGGAACATAGGTCTCACGCACCAAGAAAGGACAAAGGAAAAGGAAAAGCTGTTGAAGAATCAAAGTGTAAGTCTTCTCGACGTAAACGTCAAAATCCGGCTACTGCTAAGGTCACAATTCGGGATCCTATAAGCGACTCAACAAGCACTGATGATGATGATGAGTGGGAAACTCCACCAGAACCGGTAATAGCAGGTGGCTAGTCCTCACAAGCAGGTGGTTTAGGACAAACTGATGATGAAAAGGCACCCCCTCTTCACTTCCCTGATAAGTTAGAATTGATTCCTGTCCGCAATGATGGCAAACATTGGGGTCAACCGATAAACCCGCAACTTTTATTTTCGTATAAAGACTCTTGGGCTCGTTGGGTCTATCAAACTTATGTAAGACGTTTGTATCTTATTATTATATTATTTTCCTGTCATCAATTTAATTAAGTTTGTTGTGTTTTTATAGGACCACAGGAAAGCCTGGCGTGTTAGCCGCCATCAACAATCGGATGTGTGGCCTTTGGAGGATGAGTGTCCCATTGTTCAACAAATAGTCGAGCATCCGGGTTGTATCATGCGATAGAAAATTATGTGGCCACCGATACCGTCACCGCAAACCGCTTTTGGAGAGGTTTTATGGTGAAACCGACACCATGCATTTTAATTTTGGCGAGATGACCATTATCCCTGAAGATGTCCAAAGGATAATAGGACTAGAGGTTCTTGGGAAACCGGTTAAGGTTGGAGACAAGTCGAAGGACCTAGGGTGGGAAAAGATCTATGAACTCACGAGAAAAGTTGTTTGGATGGAACAAGGAAACCACGTTGGCAAATTTGTACAAGAAATGAACTGCTCGGACAAAGACTATAACATTCGTCAAACTCATTCAACTCGTTTGGGAATACGAAGAACAGGAATTGACTCCCGCACAAGCTCAACAAATGCTGCCGCATATATGCTTGTTCATTTTGGGAACCGCTATATTCCCTGACTCTAATGGTAACAGGTGCATATGAACAACCTAAAGTACTTGGATCCGTTGGAAGACGTTCATAAGTATTCATGGGGCACCGCTTTCTTGGCTCATTTTTGCGTAAATGCGTCGAGCTTCTAAGGCGAAAGGCCGTCAATTTAATGGGAATTTCTTTGTGATTCAGGTAAGGTGAACTATATATTTTGTGATTGTTATCGTTACATTTGTTAGTTTCCAACTATTTATTTTCTTATACAATTTATGGGCACAGGTGTGGGCTTATGAACACTTCCGAGATTTGTTCATAGGGTATAAAGGATTGGAAATTTGGCATGATTACCAACCGAATATGGCTCTAGCTCGTAAATACTACTTCAAAAATACCCTTCGCCTAACAAGAAACGGTTTTTACAAATGAGATTGGCTTTGGACTCGTTTTCTGTGGAACATGTTGTGTTCGACCCTTATAGGAATGTCAGAGGAGTTCACCTTCAGAGACATGAAAATGTTTCATTTTACAACGGACCGTTCTTTCATCCAAAAGGATTTGTTATGCATAACCCTCTCCGCGTGATGCGCCAACTCGGTTACAAGCAGAAAGATCTCACGGATACATCTTATCATAAATATTCTCACGACTTTACTAAATGCCAATCAAATGAGAACCATACTATGGTATGCTACGACCGGAACCAATTCTCGCACATTGGATCGAAAGGGAAGAAGAAGAACTTGCTTATTTGGATAGGGGTGATTGGGAATTGGTCGAGAACGGTTTTGATAGTGAACCAACATTCCTAAACGGGCATCTACAAGACTCACATCCTTATGTTGTACGCCCGGATATTTGTAGAGGTCCCTCCACCACCAAGACGTCCCTCCACAACTCCGGATATTGTACCGGACTTCTACAGCTCGTTACGTTGTTGGTGCGTTCATTACTATTCTCTTAATCTATATCTACCAACTTATAAATTTGTACGTACTAAATACATGCTGAAAAATCCGTTAACGGCGTCAGCGAATTGGAAACTTGGCAAGGTTCTTTAAGAAGAAGACCAAGAAAGGAGAGTTGCTGACCCAGAAAGAAATGGAGAACGTCGTCAAAAGATAGACCAAATAGAAGATATCGAGGCAAAAGACTTGTGGGGCGAAAAGAAGAAGAGGGTATACAAGAGGCCAAGAACCGAGTGATCTTGTGATTCTTTAATAGTGTTAGTTTGGTTTATGTTTGTTTGTGTGGATTGGTAAACTTTGAACATCTTTGCTTCATTTGTTTTCGGTTTGGAACATCTTAACTTTACATTTGGTTTGTTTACACTTTGCGTATGTTATTTTATGGTATTTGGTCTTTGCATATCCGTGTACTTAAGTTGTTATTCCAGCACAAACGAGAACATATTTTGCAACGCCGGTACGAGCACCGCCGTAGTAAAGTTTGAATTAAATCACAATGGCACGTACATGGCATATGGTTCAATGATTACAATTCAAACTTCCAAAAAAAACAAAAGGTGGCGTATTAGTGAACCACATTAATCCAAATTACTCAACATTAATCGAAATTACTCATCATTGCTTCCACACGTATGAAGTTGCAACTCCTCCTCTTCAGGAGGTTTCTTTGATAAGGCCAAAGCATCCCATAATTGGTGATTCTCCTCGTTCAACGCCATCCATCCCTTCCATATATTTGGATCTAGTTCCTTGTTTTTAACCATCCCACAAACAAAATGACGAAATGATTGCCGTTCACATACGCCAAAACAACTCTTCTCGTCTTAAGGGATCCCTCGCATTTTTGCCATTTTGGTGTAAATGTAGTGACTACCGTGGGGGTAAAATAATGAACAACGCAATTAAATGTATCCGCTACTAGATGCCCACAAAGAGGCATCCTCATCCAATATTGAGAAGGAAGAAATGCCATCTCCTGCTCTGGGCCTGACACTTGAGCACACATATCATCAAACACCTCGTCGTGACCAACCAATTGCTCATAAAAGCTCCTCTTCTTCACAAGTTGATCGGCCATCCTCATCTTAGCATATCGGCATGGTGTCATTCCTTTACTAACAGCCGTCTCGAAGATTCCTAATTGTTCGGTGACGGCATGATAGCCACAATTTCCATCTCCATCGACATCATCCGTGTACACAACAAACTCGCGAATAACCTCAGGAAGTTGATCTATGTAAGACTCTATCTTCGAATGGTAGTGTCTATAAGTCCTACCCGTTTGCGAATCCTTATACATCGTCATATTACCAACTTTTAGCTTAATTATATCCAAACCATCCTCTGCAATCTCTACATTCCATATGTCTTCGGTATGTGACGGGAGATTATACTTCCTTGGCCTACCCCTACGCCTTTTTATTTGAACCTTAGATACATCAACTATTGGTGTAGGTTCGGAATGCTCACCTTGTTTCCCTTGGTTGCTTAATGTTGGTACCTTAGGCGGCCTTCCCCTTTTCTTTTGAACCTCGGATACATCAACTGTTGGTGTAGGTTCGGAATGCTCACCTTGTTGCCCTTGGTTGCTTAATGTTGGTACCTTAGGAGGCCTTCCCATTTTCCTTTGAACAGAGGATACATCGACTATTGTTGTTGGTTCGGAATCCTCACCTTGTTTTCCTTGGTTGCTTAATGTTGGTACATTTGGCGGCCTTCCCCTTTTCCTTTGAACCTCCGATACATCGACTGTTGGTGTAGGTTCGGAACTCGTCGATTGTTGTTGACTTGATATCGGTTCCTTCCTCGGCCTACCCCTTTTGTTTGGAACGGGCGTTTCAGCGAATCTTGCTTCTGAAATCTCACTTGCACATAGATCTCGTTTTTTAGTTGCCGCGAGTTCCTCTTCACGTCGAGTCATTTGTTTTAACTATTTTCTTTGTTTCTTCCTTGCAATTTTAGTTTGGGGTCTACCCGCCGGATCTCCCTTTCTTGGCTCTTCACTTTGTGCTATCCATGGCCGTGTAATTAGTCTTAGTTGGCTCAACAATACTTGTCGGCTAGCCGAGTTGCCACGTGAGTAAGCTTCATAAAATTCTAAAGCCTCCTTTGTATCCCATGGTGATTGTCCGGGAACTTCGGTAGGGGGAAGGTCGAAAGATAATTGCTTCCAAAAAGGATCAATAACATCAATAGGTATCATTGTTTCATACTTCACAAGCATATGACGACACGGAAGCCCCAATGAAGACATGTCTGGACAAATACACACATCACCCGGTTTTTCGTAATTTTTCTCATATTGCATTTGTCTCATCATATGTTTTATTGCCCAACGGGAGACGTTAAACTCTATTCCTTGGAGCAACTTAGTATGTTGGAGAAAGTGAGTCATCCTATCCATTGAGCTTTTCTCAAAAGCCTTCTTGATCCTATCGATATCGGCCTTAAAGTGTTGCTCCATTGCCTCGGTGACCGTAACCACGTTTCCCATTCCGGACTGGATGAGATCTTTAAATCTCCCATGAGAGGACTCTGCTATACTAGTTGCTTCATTCCCGTAATGTCTATAACGATTCGTCCACGCACGCACAAATTTTTCCTTGAACTTATCCAACCAGTTATCCCGACAATATGAGACAGCACTTGGATACACTTCGTTATATTTGGCAATAAACGTGTTCAATCTCTTTTCATACATGTCCTCGGTAAGAGACCAATAAACATTCTCCCAATCCTTTAGAAATTCCAACCACCTTTTATGATTTTCATCGTGTTCTTTGTCGACTCGCTCTTTAATCTTTCCTCTTTCATTTTCTTCTTCTTCGGGTGATAGTTTCTCTTTGCGAACATCTTCCTCTAGTTGAGCAACCATTCTCTTCTTAATATCAGCCTTAGAGGGTTCAAACAAAGCATGACAATTTTTTTTTTCACATTTTCACCTATATGATATGTACATAGAAAATTTTGTGCATCCGGATATACGTCGGATATGGCATTCATTAGTGCCTCAAATTGATCGGTTATGATGACCTTCGGAGAACGATTTTCCGGGAACAATAATTTCAATTGCCGCAATGCCCAATGATAATTGTAATCCCTCTCGTTCTCCATTAAACACCAAGCCAATGTGAATGTTACCTTGTCCGATGTTTGCCCCACGATGTTGAACAACGGCATGTTGTATTTGTTTGTCTTGTAGGTGCAGTCCATCACAAGAACATCACAACACGTATGAGCCAATTGTGAAAGCAAAGGATGCGAAATGAATATTTGAAGCGGCTTGTTGTCCGGACCTCTTTTAATGATACGCGTGTAATTGTGATCCCAAGCTATCTTCTCAAATTCTTGCATAACACTCCTCCCTTCCCATTCCAACCTTTTAATGGTTGCTTGTGCGCTATAAATTGTACTGAGTGAAGAAACGTTGGTCTTATCCTTTTCCTTGAAGGTTCTGAGAATCACTCTTGGTTTGATACATGCTTTGGTCATCATCTTTACATCCTCGAATTGATCAGGTTTTAGCTTCGCAACTAGGGAGTGACCTTCAAAATCTTTCGGATCGGGGTGGTTGTGACGGCCAAACCACACCTTACATTCCCATTCTTTTTCTTCTACTTTTGAACCTCTTAGATAGAATACAAGCTTAAAAGGGCAGTCATCCTTCCGCGTAACTGTCTTGTATACCCTCTTAGTCTTCTTTTCATATACATAACCCTTTCTCTTGTGGCTATTTTTCTCCTTGTATTTTCCACTTCTCTCGCAAACCATCTCAAAACGAACATCTGAACGTTGGGAATTCCTCACTAAGACACACATGTTATTAAGAGCCGTCGCTTTTGCCCAAGCGATTGCTTCCTTTTCACATTTTATTCCCTACATAAGGACAACATTATGGAGATTACAAGCAAATCCCAACATAAAAGTGTAAAAACTAGGTGAAAGTATTGTTTGGTAACATACCCGCGGCATTTTATAGTACTCCGATGTATCCCGATGGAGCGGTTTGGAGTTTGGTTGATCGTTGTAGGTAACAATCTAAGGAATGAATGAAAAGAATATTGGATTAGTTAAAAACCGGCATTGTCGATTAGTAAATTGAACTGCCGGTATTATGAACCGGCATAAATGGTAATTGACTCAATATACCGGTACTATGTTCCGGCATACTAAGTTGAAAGAAACAAATGCCGGTATTCAAGTTCAAAATATCATTAGCTTCTGTATGTTATTCATGTAAAACCGGCATCCTCGACATTTAAGTTTCTACGCCGGTATCGTAAACCGGCATTATGTGTCATGTACTCACACTGCCGGTTTTAATATTCCTTAGAATATTCGCTGGTAGGTAAAAAGTATAAATGTGTACCGGCATACAATCTTGGATTGAATACCACGCCGGTATGTTCTTGAATACTGGGGGATATTTAGTCCCGGCATACAAATATCTATGAATACAATGCCGGTTAAGCGATACCGGCGTAGTATTCATACCACGAGCATGCCGGTACTAAGGTTTTTTCAGATTTAAATGGCGGTTTCAAAAAAAAAAATCAAATTTTCGACATCTTTGAAGCATTACCTGTGTGTTGGGGTTGCTTGTATGCTGAACATGTTTACTTTCTTGAGTTGGTTCTTCACAAAACATTTCATGGTCAAGAAAATAATGATTCAAAGGTGTTGGTTCATCATACAACAATTGTGAGTTGTTATCATTAATCGAAGATTGAAGATATGATTGTTGTTGTAATTGAGCTAAAGATTCAAGAATTTGCAAGTCTCTCATCACAATCATCTTCCATTTTCAAAAAAAAAAATTCTACTCAAAATTTTTTTTCCCTCTCAACTAACCCACACAAATTCAAATAAACATAAATACACAAATTATATCCCCCAAATCATTAACATTTTACTAATTAGGATTAATAACTAATTTTGATTAGGGAGGGTTAGATTAAGAATTAATAATTTAATTATATAAGGGGTAACCCAGCTAGGATATTTGGATCCCTATTTTGTCATCTAGTCATATCCCCCAATTAATTTGCATATCCCCCGGTATGAAAACTCAAAAAAGTCTATGCATATTTTTTTCTTTTTTTCTTAAAAAGTGAAAGGTTAATACAGTATTGGGAAAGGCCAAAGGCAGTCAAGAAATTTAAACTACTCAGCTAATGTATTCATTTCTTTGGTATCATCAACAAATCTGTCGTTTACTTTGAGGAGCTCGCCACCAGACTCAGCCTCCTCCTTTTCCAACTCTTTATCAGTCTTTCTCCCTCATCTATTTTCTTGTTCACCTCAGCTTCATGGAGAAAACTTAATTTGTTTGACTATATGTATTAAAGTCTTTGCTCTACTCATATTCTTGGAAACTCTCTTTCAGTTACAAAATTATTATGCAAGAAGTATCCAAGCAGTGGTAATACTTGTTGAAATTTGTTATAATCTGTTTGGTTGAGATTTTTAATTTTTAACTTTTTCTAATTTCTTTATTTTAATTCTTCGTCAACTCAATTTGGAGTAAAATGGAATTGGAGATCGATAAATAAATCAAAATGGTTTATTGGTAAGTTTCGGGTTTACCAGACCACGATTTCATCATCTTCCCAACCCGAAATCAACTCTTTTTTTCTTACTTATGATCAACTCTGCTGATTGAAATCATCGATCATAAAATTAGACTATTGGGTATACAGTTCAATTGGGTGCTAATTAGTTCCTTTTGTTTAGAAACTGGTCAAGGATTTCTCTGCGATGTAGAAACCTGTTGGATATTTTCAATAACATAGAAAACAAAACGTTTTTCGTTTTTGGATTGCCACTATCACGGGGAGCGTCCGGTGCCGAATAGATGCAATGGATTTTTGTTGGAGATGAAAAGGCATCTCCAAAGGGTGTGATGGTTCACAAAAGACACATCCATTCCCATAAGGCACTATTGATGTCTTTTGGTAGTGAAGAGGCATCTCCAATAGGCATGAGTTCCCTATAAGTAGTGATGATTTGTTTTCATTCATACAATGAAAAAACATCAAAAACAATCTGTTTTCTTCTTCTCAAAAAAGCATCATCAGAACCTTATACAGTGTGATTCTTGGTCGGGTCAAGGAAGTACAATCCTTGAATTCGATTACGGTGTTAGGGCTTCATTGAATCCTGAAGGCATAATTCGAGAGACCTGTTTGTACTCGCCAAGTTATTTGGGAAAGGTCGAATTATTGTCTAAAAGAATCGAAAGAGCCTTGAAGTCAGGGGTACACCATTGTTTTGTTTCTGTGTTTTTTCATCCTCTTGTTTTTAACCCAAAATTTTCCAACAGTTTTTAGACAATTAGTTTCTTGGAGGATGAAACGGGTTCTGGTATTGTTGAATTTCCTGAGAACAATGGTCATGGCAATGGAATTTTGGATTAAGTGGAATTTGTGTTGTTGATCACAGTGGTGACGGTTAGCATTATTAATGGCTACAACAGGCTAGTACGTGATAGTGGTAGGGAGATAGTTATAACCATGCAAGCAATAGCCCTGTGGATTTTCCTTGAAGGCATGGGATTTCCGAATCCGGTACAAAAGCTTCTAAATACCCACGAAATAGTGGTAAACAAGATCTTGGATGAAGCACAAAACTGTCTCGGATGGGTTCAATCTGTTACATTGCCTGCACCGGCGGTTAATCAATCTGATATGCCATTAAATGAAGGCATAATGGGTGAGAAACTTAAACTAAAAGAACAAAAAGAATAGGAAGACAAAGACTGCCATCTGGAGAATTGATGATGCCGTTCTCTTGGTCTAGCCGTGTGAAAAGAAAATGATAAATCATGCGATGACTTTCTAGTTTCCATCAAGAGTGGACAATGCAACCAAAACGGTTAGTACAAATTGATTTTTTACATCAATCGTAATAACATGATATTGCAACAGCATGGTGTGTAGATGATTTCGATTCATCTCATTGTTTATATGTCAAATCCATGTTTAAATTGCATATGCATTCACAGAAACACAGAGAAATGTTAGCATTTCTTATTACGGTTTTGAATCTCTTTAAATCCATGATCAAAATTGGGAGTTGATTATTTATAATCTAATCATCATGTCATCTTTCCAGTGTTTACATGACTGAAATTTGGTTGCATGAGATTTATTTGATTTTGGTTGAGTATAGTGGAACGCCAAGTTCTCTACTGTTGAGCCAAATCCGAAGAGATAGTAACTTGTATTACTATATAAGTTCGGATTTGAAGATTTCCTTCTCTAGGAATAATATTTCTTTGTAGCCATCATTATAGTGCTCAAAGTGACCCAAATCCAAAAGGATGGTGCCCATACCAGTGCGTTGGATTTGAAGTTTTTTATTTCTATTTAGAAATGTTGTGCGCCGTGTTTCGGCAGAAATTGACACATGCGGTACTTGATACAAATAAAGGAAGTGTCTTTCAATGACACAGTTTTGGTCGCGTGACATTAGAAAAGTATTGTCATGAATGCTCTAAGATTAGAGAACCAAAATGGAGATCACCAATGATTGTTGAGACTACAATTTTTGGTACGGGTATAATTCTTGCGGTAGGAATTATAAATTTAGAAGTCTAAAATCATCGGTAAATGTTGAGAAACATTTAGATGTGAACATAATTCTTGCATTAAGAATTATATGGTTCCAAATCTGGAAATTGGGATGTCTTAAATGACATCAAAAGGAAAATTCCGGTGATATGTAACTTATTGGAAGATTGGGCGCGCGACCAAATATCCAACGATGTTATGATATTACCGATGCATAAATTATGAACATTTGCATTACATAATGTAAAATGTTAAACAGACATGGTCTATGTTTTTGGGTATAAATTTGTAGAAGATTGGGCATGAGTAGAGGAGTTACTCATCGTAATAATGTGCTTTTTGAAATAGCAAGTAAATTACCTACAAATTTTCTATGCCTCTGGTGTATGCAAGTCTATAATGACTTCTTGTGAATTAACCGTAAATGTTAATTAGGATCACTAGAGAAGTTACAATTATTTTGTAAAATTAAATAGGAACATTTTTAATAATGTTGTCAAAATTGATTGCATAAATGGATGCAATTAATGAGGAAGAATGGCTTAGAACCTAACTTTTAGATATCCATTTTTGGAAGAAGCCATCTCAAGCGGTCTTGATTAATTGTGAATCAGGCTATGATCTATAACGTCTCTAACAAAGACTTATAATGAAAAGTCAAGATATATAAGTCTTGTACATTGAACGGTAAGTCAATTACTTAAGAAAGGAGTAATTGCCGTTAGCCATTGAAACGGAGAAAAACTTGGCAGACATATTTATGGAAAGTCTCCCAAAGGAAATGTTTTCAATGAAGTATACAGAAATGGGACTAAGGTCTGTGAAGGAAGGTTGATCACCCATAGCAGAAACCCAACCTATGTTTTGAAAAGGATAAACAAGGTTCAATGTGGTACCAACAAGTTATGGAAGTGACTATGGTGCACTAAGTATAAAACTTCTCATTTCTTTTTAGTGCAGGGATTCTGCAAGAAAAAGGGATGGATGAAAATCCTTAATAAGTCTAACTTTTATCACAAGGTGTCTCGCAGAAACACCTTCGAGACTTACCTATATGAGTATGGAAATCAGGCCATTTCCTAAGAGAATAAGACCGTTCTCTAAAGCAGACTCATGAATCCAGGATATAGCACATGGCCATTAACGTGCTGAGCTACAGAACACACAATCTCTGAAATCAGTATGTGTAGAGATTCCGGTTTTATCACATGGGGTACTTGGTTCAAGACTAGTTTCACCACTGAACCTCGATAAGGCTTTGAATTTCTTGCACTAAGTGAAGGTTCAAATCCAAAAGATACCTATCATTTATGTACTGTTTTCAACGATGATGCTTATTCCCAACTTTGCTTGAACTACGTTGGCTTGATCCCACTCGGGTACGTAGGCAGTCACTTGAGTGATGCAGCCATTCCGGTTTTGTAAGTTTTACTTTATTTTCTATTTTGGTTTTTGAAAATAGGGGGAGATTGTTGGATATTTTCAATAACATAGAAAACAAAACGTTTTTCGGTTTTTGGTTTGCCACTATCACGGGAGCGTCCGGTGCCGAATAGATGCAATGGATTTTTGTTGGAGATGAAAAGGCATCTCCAAAGGGTGTGATGGTTCACAAAAGACACATCCATTCCCATAAGGCACTATTGATGTCTTTTGGTAGTGAAGAGGCATCTCTAATAGGCATGAGTTCCCTATAAGTAGTGATGATTTGTTTTCATTCATACAATGAAAAAACATCAAAAACAATCTGTTTTCTTCTTCTCAAAAAAGCATCATCAGAACCTTATACAGTGTGATTCTTGGTCGGGTCAAGGAAGTACAATCCTTGAATTCGATTACGGTGTTAGGGCTTCATTGAATCCTGAAGGCATAATTCGAGAGACCTGTTGTACTCGCCAAGTTATTTGGGAAAGGTCGAATTATTGTCTAAAAGAATCGAAAGAGCCTTGAAGTCAGGGGTACACCATTGTTTTGTTTCTGTGTTTTTTCATCCTCTTGTTTTTAACCCAAAATTTTCCAAAAAAACCTGACCCAGAAATTAATCATCTTCACCCGATTTACTGAAACTTTTGGGTTTCAGTTTTTTGCTCTGTATTTTGATTTGTAGTCGATTCCGATTGATTTAATGGAGTTCTCAAAAAACATTGAACTGAAAATTTGTTCGTTTGAATGTTGTTGATTGAAATTGTTGAAAAATTTCTTTAATTATATCCAATTATAACTCAATTTGGTGAATGAAAATTCCAATTTTATTTTCTCTGCACATTTGTTGTGACGGACATCAATGAGTTTTTTTCATCAGGGACTCCCTTTGGTCGTCCAATGAGTCACTGGTTGGACCGTCCGGGTCACCCGGTTCTCTGGTTTTTTTAACATGTTAGTGGATATGTGTTGGACCGGACCATTTTTCTTACTGGTTCACCGATTTACCGGTCCAACCGGCCGGCCCGGTCCGGTTTTTAAAACACTGCACTAAAGTCCTTTAATAATTTGTATTACGTTGTTAAGGACCGTAGAATTGCAATTGTGGAATTGTGATCCTTCATTCACCATTCAATGTACACAGCGGTTAAACATGCACTTTAATTTTTCAACGAGAAATTATCTCTGGTGTTTTGGATTTTCTGGGCTGTGTTTATCATTGAGGTTGTCTCTGGTTTCAGCATTATGTAAATCAATAGTCCAAAGTATGGTGGACTGATATTTTGAAAGATTCATCTCAGATAAGCCTCCAATGATATATTGAATAGTTTCCAATTGGAAAAGTCATCAGTAGATTGAAATTGAGCATGTTGGTGACACTAGGCTATATGGATTGCTTTTGGTATTTACTTTCACTGTACCGAGAAGATTGGCATTCCCTTGCTTGTGCAAGCGGAACCATAGATGCTAAAATTCAAACCCCACTGTTGAGACTCTTGTGTCAGATGATTAAGTTCGAAAGTGATGTTCGCCACGTATCTTAGGGAGTTCATATCATCTATGGGAGATGGTTGCTACAAATTTAAAGTGGTTCATATCATCTGTTATATATCTGAATTGATAAAAATTGGTGTTGGTAAAATATGTGGGTTTGAAACGCATGTAAAAGAATTGGATATACCCTTTAGAAGTGGGTACCGAAGTACTGTGAATGGTCATTGTGACTAAATATCACAGTACTTTATCTTTCCCTTGGTTGTACTAGCACAATTGATAATTTCAATTAGGCAAGTCAGGAAATGTGGGGGTCGTAGATTCATACTATCTAAAATGTTGAGAAACCAGGAGATAGATATCTATGATCCAAGTGACAACGTATTGTAATCTAGTCGACAAAAAGGGACAACTCTCAACTCTCAAGCCATGAATCGTAACTTTAATTTCTTTAGCTGAGTTTAAACTCACAAAACCCATCTCCAATCTCCCCTGAATTTCTCACATGAATTCCTCTCTCAACTCAACACAACCCTGAACTCAGCCGCACCTCCATTTCTTGTTTTCAGGTGAGATGTAGCAAAACAAAAGATGGGAGAAAAACTTGAGTTGTCTGAGAAACAACTCGGCTTAATTGAGTCTAATCGTACGGATCGGATATTGGCACTCAGTTGTGGTGGTTAAGGGCTAACCAGATGCTCAGTTCTGTCAGCTCTAGGAGACTGACAGCTTAATTTCACGCATAACTCCTCTCTTGCGCAACCTTGCATGCTCCGAATATCACCTGTGAATTGACCTTGTTGCCTTTTTGCTCCAAATGGGTAATTTCTCCTTATTTCGTTCCAAATGACTCCATTGCACCTGATAAACTCAAAATCAAACATAAGAGACACAATTCTCAAAGACAATAGCAAAGAAAGCATAAATACTAGATATAAAATTAGGTGTTTTACAACACCTATCAAAAATGCATTATGAGGTAGTCAATGGGCAGTTACTATGTCTGGTATAATTCCCCAACCGATGTTATTGTTTATGAAAACTTATACATCAATTTGTGTATGTAATAAAACTCTGAACCTTTAAATACTGGGTTTTATCTCTCTTGCAGTTGGGTTATACAGTTGGCGGTCTGGTGATATAGTTGCAGGATGGCGTTATGTGTATGCTACTAATATTCCTGTATCTTTGCTTATCGGAGTTGGAGTGTGGTGGTTGCCCCCATCACCACGATGGTTATTATGCGCCATAGAAGGAAAGGGAAATACAAAGGAGGCAAGAGAAACTGCAATATGTAGTTCGTGTCGGTCGATGGGTGGAGCCATTGGTGATTCAGCTCCATAACAAGTATATGAAATGCTTGAAAGCACTTACTATTGGTGTTGGATTGGTTTTGTTCCAGCAGGTATCATCATTAACCCAATGTTCTATAATTTTAAAAGCCTAATTATTTTTATAATATGTATACATTTATGATTCTCACAGGGCAACCAAGTTTGTTATATTAATGTTGCAACAATTCTCAAGGTAAATTAGTCTGTGTGACTTTGTATTGTTACTTAATTCTTTTTTTCTGGGTTTTTTCATTTGATTGGTGATAGTGAAGAATTTGATTGAAAATAGTCAATTAGAAAGAAAGAAACAAAAAGTGTCATTGGCTGAGAATCATAGAGTTTTATCCTTTTCTGGGTATTAAGATTATCTGTTATTTGCTTGAGTAGGCTGGGCTTGCGAAACTCATCAGACTTGCCAGGGAGACCACTGTTCAGGTAACAAAAATGTTTGTATGTTATTAATTATTAATTTTTCTTTCCAGCATATTCAGTTCTTACTCACTTCTTGTTTGAGCTAGCTATTAAGAAGTGATATGTTCACCTTTGATTCCAGCGGCAAGAGCAAAAGAAACCGGATGTTCCTTCAAATGATGTATTTTTTAAGGCTCTCGTGAGCAGTGGAATAACTGTAAGTCTTCGAGAACTATTGAGTTAGATTTGACTATGGTGTTGGATGGATTTGCAATTGGAACCGTGAGACCCTTTCCTGAAGCATGTTTTTCGTTCAATATTTATGCTCAATATCTTGCATTTTTTTCCTTTAAACGTCTGGTTTTCCCTTAATATTGCGGTGCATTTCAATATGTTTCTCTTGAGAGTAATTTCGACATACCTATTGAGATTACTAGAATGTTTTACTTGAGTCTGAACTGTTGAAGGCATGATCTTGAAGTTTTTGTCGAGCACGGGAACTGGTGTCAATGGTTCCACACTTTAACTCTTGTTCCGTCAATATGAGAGTTCATTATGACTCATCCTGACATTGAGGTTTGTATGCAGTTGATATATTGCAAGAAACAATGATATCTGAACTTCTTTACTTATGTAAACTATTTCCTTTAGCAAGTGATTCCAAGTTCTCTTTCTCATGTACTACGGATGCTTTTGGAAATTAAACCACTTGTACTACTTTTTACTACCTTTGCTTAATGGCATCTTATGATGCAGGGTATACTGAATACTTGTCTCCTTCTGAACTGTAGTTCATTTGTAATGCATCTAATGTATGCTTCTAAACCCTTTTAGAAGCAGTTGGAGTTGATACTGGTGTTTTGGAGCTTAAAGAAATATGAAGACAATAAGAAATGTTGTTCTCACTCCTGAACCCATGATATCATTTAGTGCTACTGTGAGCACTGAGAAGTTCATTTTTGTTTCAAGTTAACCTAGAGATTACTTATAATTTGTGGTTTTGACCTTCAGTTTATACTTGCGAGGGGGTTGGCCTCAACATGTATACCAGCTAGATTACATGGTAAGTACTTCACTTGTATACTTGGCATCAACTTGTATACTTCACATGTATTACCTGGTGAGAGAGCTTATAGACTTTGGTTTGTTACAGAACCAATTGCATTGATTGACTGGAAGAATCTATATGAAAGACAAAGGGAGTGCCAAAGGAGTTCAAGATTTTTAAGTTCCATGTATTCAAGTTTTGTAGGCAGTTAGTAAGTTTGTATGTGTTCCCTTAGAAATTTGGAACCTTCCATGTTTTCCTTTAGAAATTTGATACTTAACAAAAAAACAAGTTTGGTACTTAAAGAAATTTCAGTTCTTTTGTTATATGAACCTAAGATGAATTGAATGAATATGATACGCATAGATTGAAGAAATTGTTGTTGAGTGTGGTTACGAATATATTGAAAGGTGTATGCATGGTATTGAATTTAGAATTCCGGTTTATTTCCGGCAGAAAATGAACTGCCGATCAGCCTTGACCTGGTCAAAATTGACCAATTTTGACCAGGTCAAGGTTGACTGGCAGTAATTTTTTTGCTGTTACAAAAAAGTCCATAATGGCTCTAAGATGTTACGACAACGTTGTTACAAAAAGAATTCGTAACGGCCCGGAGTTGTTACCACGTGGCAAATTCGTAACGGCTCACAGCTGTTACGAGGGCCGTTACAACCGAAATTCGTAACGGCCACAAAGACGTTACAAAAAAAATGTAACACCCACTTTTTCAACAGGCAAGATCCGTTACAACCCGTTTTAGTAACGGCTTGGTTCTGTTTCTAATTCCAGAATTTGGTGTAGTGAGGGTAAGGAAACATAAGAAACATCATTTCTAGGTGAGAGTTCTTGTAATGCGTCAAGAAAGAAAATAGCTTCTTTAAGCTCATCACACATTTCTATGTCACTTTTCATGTCATCATGCTTTGCACAATCTAAATTGTTCATTATAGCTTTCTCTAATGCATTATCACCGTCTAACTCAAACGTTTGTTGAGCTAAAGAATCAATCACATCCATTGAAAAACAGGCATGTACGTCACTCGGGTATCTCATAGCCTCAAAGATGTTGAAACTTATGGGTTCACCGTCAAATTCCATAGTTATGGTGCCTTTAAAGACATCAATTTTAGTTCTAGCGGTTCTCATGAAAGGTCTACCCAACAACAAAGGTGTAGACGAGGGTGAATCTTCGTCCCTCATATCTAGAACATAAAAATATGCAGGAAAAATCAGCTCGTTAACCTGCACCAAAACATCTTCCACAAGCCCTTTCGGGTAAGTATTGGACCTATCAACAAGTTGAATAATAACACTGGTATCCTTAAGAGGACCAAGGTCTAATGATTCATATATTGAAGCAGGCATAACATTAATAGTTCCACCTAAGTCTAGCAAAGCACGATCAAACCTGGTGGTACCAATTGTACATGGTATAGTGAAACTACCGGGATCCTTCAATTTTTGTGGGAGTTTCTTTTGAAGATACGCGGAAGCATTCTCACCCACATACATAACTTCATTACCGACCAATTTGTGCTTGTTAGTGCACAATTCCTTTAAGAACTTTGCGTAGCGAGGAACTTGCCGTATCGCCTCAAGGTGTGGGATGTTCACTTGGATATTCTTGAAGATCTCATAATTCTCCTTGTATAGTGTCTCCTTCTTGAACTTTTCTAACCTACTAGGAAAAGTAAGAGAAGTGACATTAGTAGAAACAAGAGGTTTAGAGTGAGAATTTGTTACCAAATCAGCCTTGTTAAGGGTTGTTTCATCCTCTTGTTGCTCTACAACAGATTCATGGTGCTCCGGTGATGGTGCCGGTTTCTCTACTTGCTTCCCACTTCTTAGCTCAATAGCATTGACATTCTCCTTATGGTTCAACGGTTGCGAAGGAAGTTTTCCAGCTGCTTGTGCTTCCAATTTGCTCACGGTAGTAGCTAGTTGACCCATTTGTGTTCCCATGTCCTTCATATCCATATCTGCCTTTTGTTTATCTTGCGCCATTGTGGTGAGAATGATATTCATTTTGTCATCTATACTCGTTCCTTGAGTTTCTTGACATGGCTTTTGCAAGAATTGATACCCACCTTGTTGATTGAAAGAATTGGAAACAGCAGCTTGCTTGTTGGCGTAGCTGAAATTAGGATGATCATGCCAACCCGGATTGTATGTGCTGGAATACGGGTCATATCTTGGCCTTTGCTGATTTTGGTACATAGCATTTGCTTGCTCAGCATCTTCGGTGTGTGATGATGGTATGCCGCAGCTGCTATTTGTTGCATCATCCTCTTCATGTTACCCATTCTATGTTTCCAAATATGAAGAATCATCAACTTCATTCACCTTCTTTACCATTGGTTCACCTCGAGTGTAAAATTGTTGAGTGTTTGCAGCCATGTTCTCTAACAAGCTTGTAGCTTCAACAATGGTCTTGTTGGTAAGTGCACCACCACTTGCGGCATCGATCAAATGTCTTTCATTTGGAAGCAACCCCTCATAGAAATATTGAATGACAAGTTGATCATTGATTTGGTGATATGGACAGCTAGCTAGAGGTGTCAAACAGGCCGGCCTGGCCAGGCCTGGCCTGGTTTTTGTCAGCCTAGCCTGGCCTGTGGCCTGGCCTGAATAAGCCTGCATAATAGACGGGCCTGGCCGGCCTGGCCTGTTGTGACTACAGCTAAGCCCAGCCTGAGCCTGAGCCTGGTCTGTTTTTACTGGGCCAGGCCGGACCAGGCCCAGGCTAGCCTGTCTTCTCCACGAAGAATTTAATCTAAAAAATTTGTTATGGCCATCGGGACTTGAGGTTGAGACCATTAGCTCACTCAACAATCTGGAAACCAACTGAGCTACAAGAGTTTCTTGGTTTGTTGTGATTCGTCAAATATAATAATGTTGTCATGTAATTACTAGGTATTTCTTTTGCTAAAATGTCGACATTATCTACTTAATTTAGTTTACGAAATCATATTGCAAATTTGCAAATTAAAATTTCATTATTATGGAAACTTAGGAAACATATTAATGAAGAATATTTTACGTAAATATGTTTTAATTAATTATTACGAAACTAGGAAACATATTAATGAAGAATATTTTATGTAAATATGTTTTAATTAATTATTAGGAAACTTAGGAAACTTAATATGTTTTAATTAATTATTAGGAAACTTATTAATGAAGAATATATTGTTAATGAATAAATGTTCTTATCAAGGAAATTAAAGAAAAACGGTAATGGTAATAATTAATGAAGAAGTTCATGTTAATAAGGAAATTAACTTAATTATTATTGGTTAGTAATTTTTCAGATCAAAATGGAACATAAGTTGAGATCGTTCACGATGGCAACAATACTCGTATATGATCTAGAGATCCCAAGTTCGAACCCCTTTGATAGCATTTTTATGCTATTGTTCTATCTTCACAGGCCTAGACAGGACGGCCTGAGCAGTCCCAATACAGGCTCAGGCTAAACCTGGCTAGGCCTAAAAGGCTACAATGCCAAAAACTACAGCCTAGCCTGGGCCTGTATTGAGCCTGGGCCCGGCCAGGCCAACTAAACATACGGGCCAGATCAGGCTATAACCAGTTATACAGGCCAGGCCGGAGCAGGCTCAGGCTGGCCTGGCCTCTTTGACACCTCTACAGCTAGCTAAAAGCTTCTTGTAGCGCTCCCAATACTCATAGAGAGTCTGTCCCGATATTTGCACAATACCACAAATTTCCTTGTGAATCACGGCTGCTTTCTATGCCGAAAAATACTTCTCAAGGAATAACTTATTCATTAGGGTTTCGTTTGTATTCTTCTTTAGGGTTTCATTTTTATTCAAAAAACATACATTTCTTTCCGAATGCGTTTTCCAAATCTTATAAAAATACACCAAATAAATCCCAAATCATTGAGAATCCATTTAACCATCCAACCACAACCAAAAATACATACCTATTCCAAGGGAAGTCTTGGGTCTTTCAAAAAAAAATGATGAGAAGTTTTATTCAAAAACAGAAACCGCAAGCAGGATGCAAATTGAAGAAACCATAACTTCGCCGCGAATACAAGGAAGGTAAAGAAAAAACAAGTTTGCAAAACATCAGAACAACTAAGAGACGAATAGAAACAATGTAGAAGAAGAAGCTAGTCATAGAAAGCTAATGTGTGAATTTCCAATGCCTCGGTCAGAGCTTTTCAAACACTTTCCCCAACAATCTTTCGGTCAGCAAAAGTTCCATCCGGAAGCCACATCAGCAATATTAGCCTCAGCATCCCACCCGGAAGTCATCTCAGCAGCAAAATCATCCGTATTTTTACCGACATCCGCCTCGGCAACCAATCCAACATATGCCACCACGACTTCTCCAATGCCGCCGACAGTAGTTTCGTCGTCTTCTCCAAAAGTTGTTTCAGTTTCATAAACCGGAAGTCTTCTCAGCGACCTTTCGAGGAGAATTTCCCGATTCATCAGAATCAAGGGTTATGACACCGTTCTGGACAGGGAAGCTACGTTGATTTTCCCCTAAAATTTTCACAAGCTTGGCCTTCTGCCATTTCAACTGAGAAGCAAACTGTCCCACCCTAACAGTGGGCCGTGAAGAGGTTTTGTTGCACCAAATCCTCCCAACGCACTAGGATGCTTCGCCGCCTTCCCGTTCTTCCCCCAAAGGTATGTCCCGAATGATTTCGCCAGCTTTACGAAACAGAGATTCAATTCTATTCAATGCCTCCCCATGAGAAGAAGACTGGTTTTCGTCGATTCCAAAGTTCCTCCTCGAAAACGTGGAAGTACATGTTTAAGACACGCTTGCCCGCATCGTTACTTCTCTTCCGCCAACACCGAGACTTGGAAAAAACAAAACGGACAAGGTGACATGAGGAAGGAATAACACCCCCTTTCTACGGGCATAATACTTGCGGGGTTTTGAATACGGAAAGAACTTTCTATGTAAGTCACGTAGGGAAAAGAGACAACCATGCCCGCAAAGACAAGCCGCTACTGGGCCAGGCCGTCTGCGCTATGCTTGCCTCACAAAACCGTGTCATGCCTTGCACCACCATCCGCACCATGCCTTGGCCCCACCACGCCATTCCGTTAGCGCCATGACTTGCCGCGCCAACACCAACAACTCGCCGAGCCAGCGTCATGATGTTCCCTAACCAAGACAAGACGATGCATAGCCAGAATAAGCCGACGATCTTCATCTCATCGCTTCACGATCTACACCATAAATAGAATCTATGCAAGGCTGCCAAACACGGGGATCATGAACTCTCCTTACCTCTCGAAAAAGGTTAGTTGGCCCTTCCTGACCATCTTTTCACGACTTGATGTTTCGATTTTTGTCATGGCCTGTCACCATCTTATGCTTACCTCGCAATGATGCTCCTGTTCCGAGATAAGCAGGGGACTTAATGTTGATGGTGGGTTTTAGCTTAGGGTTAAAATCATAAACCTGTACAACTAACATGACGTCACTATGACCATTTATTGAATCGATCAGCATGCCTATGTAATAATTACCAGGGTACCCTTTTTTTCATGTGTCATGTTCCACGGCAGATTCCTTAACATGATCAACATCATCTTTGCCAAACTCTAATTCTGATGCTACCGTGCCAAGGCATGCCAACCATGCCAACCGCACTATTGTGCCAATGGCAAACCATGCCAGCCACATCTCCGCGCCAAGGCATGCCAACCATGCCAACCGCACCACTGTGACAATGGAAAACCATGCCAGCCACATCTTCGCGCCAAGGCATGCCAACCATGCCAGCCGCACCACTGTACCAATGGCAAACCATGCCAGCCGCGTCTACCGCGCCAAGGCATGCCAACCATGTTAGCCGCACCATGCGTCGATGGCATGCCAAACCCTTGTCCCCACCAAGCCAACTGCACCTTGCCTTGGCCCCACCATGCTAAGCCGTCCGTGCCAAACCCTTATCCCCAACCATGCTAGCCGCACTATGCGCCAATGGCATGCCAAACCCTTGGCCCCACCATGCCAACCGCACCTTGACTTGGCCCCACCATGCCAAGCCGTCCGTGCCAAACCCTTGGCCCCACCATGCCAAGCCAACCGCACCTTTCCTTGGCCCCACCATAACAAGCCATCCGCGCCATTTTGCCTTGGCCCCACCATGCCGGCTTTCCCCATACGGCTACCAAAACGAAGGCGTGCGACGATCAACAGCCAACCTTCCATCCAAGATGAAAATCCTATCCGTCCAAGGTCGCCAAACAACGCATGGTAACCTTTGGCCCAAAACCCTAGTTTTGACCACGCCAAACCGCGCCAAGGCATGCCATGCCAATGTTCCAATGGCATGCCAATCACCTTGCCGCGTCATGCCATGCCGACCTTCCCTATTTCGGCTACCAAAACGAAGGCATGCGACGATCAACGGCCACCCTTCCATCCTAGATGCAAATCCTAGCTGTCCAAGGTCGCCAAACAACAAATGGTAACCTTTGGCCCAAAACCTTATTTTTGGCCACGCCAAGGCTTTCCATGCCACATGTGCCAATGGCATGCCAACCGCCTTGCCACGCCATACCATGCTGGCCTTCCCTATTGCGGCTACCAAAACGAAGACGTGCGATGATCAACGGCCAACCTTCCATTCTATATGTAAATCCTAGCCGTCAAGGTCGCCAAACAACGCATGGTAACCTTTGTCCCAAAACCCTAGTTTTGGCCACGCCAAACCGCGCCAAGGCATACCATACCACATGTGCCAATGGCATGCCAACCACCTTGCCGCGCCACACCATACCGGCCTTCTCTATGGGACTACCAAAACGAAGGCCTACAACAATCAACGACCACTTTTTCATCTAAGGTGCAGATCTTAGCCGTCCAAGGTTACCAGCCAACGCATGGCAACCTTTGGCTCTAGTTTAGTCGCGCCTAAACAAAGCCAAAACCCTAAATTTTGGCCGTGCCTAAACTAAGCCATATTAAAGCCATACTGATCATGCTTTCATGCCACTGGCTACCAAACGAAGGGTTGCAATAATCAACGGCTATCTTTCCTCTTAAGATGCAAAATCTCGACCGTCGAAGGTCACCACCGAGCCGGCAAGTCTCCCAAGCTCAATTCACCGGAAAACAACAACGTGCTACATGTTTCTACGAAAATACTCGAGACATGAACGCATGTCACAAACTGGGGGATGCTCATTGCGTATTGGTTTGGCGTTTTACAGCGTGCGGCGTACACTACGCCTGTTATAGGAAAGTGGCATAAAGATGAGGCGGTTAGTAAATACAAGGAGTAATGGTGAAACGCTTTCTTTTATGGAACATCAATTCCAGGCGTTACCGGTTACCACCTCCTACCATTTACTCACCCGTTTCCATTTCTTAATGAGGCCAGAGTACGTTTCACTTTGACTTGTATAAATAGAAATTACCTATTTCCACCGAACGACAAGTTCAGGTCAGAAGCATACAACACTCAGAAAACATTTTCTAGCTCTCCATATGTGAGCTTCCCACTTTCTGATACAAGTCGTAAAAAACTACTCTTCCAGAATCAAATATTCTGGTCTCAACACTTTCTTCGCTTCCCTCCCCAAACCAACCCTTCTCTTTCACTTTGTGACCGAAGCAAGTCTGGAACGGCCATTTCTTGGTTTAGGTCGGATTTTTACAGATTGATCTCTCGAATCTAAAGTACTCCCTTCCAGTACATTGTTTAGGGTTTAAATTTGTTTCTCACCCACACACCCGAAATTACCAAAATCAGCAGAAACCGTTTTCACCCTCAAATAATAGGAATCCAGTTAGAGAGTGCACTCTTATCGGATTATGATCGTTGAATCCTGGAGAATAGACGCCATTAAACCGGTTGCACCTTGAGGGGAGAAATATATTTTAAGGACAGTGACTACATCACGCCTCGATCTGCTCCAGTTCGTATATTATAACATCCATCGCATAAGATTTCCAACACTTTTTTTTCCTAGAGATTGTACGAGTGCGGTCGAATTAGAATGTTGGTTGGTTGAAGGAATTTAAACCCAATCGATGTATGATGAGTTGCGCTTTGGTTTATTTAAACCTAATTAGCTTTCTAGCCAGAGTAGAAAAAATCAGGGACGGACCCAGGAATTGGTATTGGGTAGGGCTAATCCAATGCAAGGAATTTTTTTTTTGGTTCTACGAGAAATTGAAAGTTTCTACAAAAGAAGTTCTAAAGTAGTACCTTTTTTTCTATGCAAGTATATGGTATGTATGTCGCTTGTCCAACAACCAAATCCTAACCATTTCTTACGCTTTGTAGCAATCGATGGACAATAATATATCACCTCACCTACAAGGCTACAACATGAATCGCCAACAACCTTACAAAATTCAAAGTCATTAGCTCCATAAAATTAACAAAAATTTATATGAACCGATATTTCGTTCACTTTATAGCAAAAAGTTTATCCCATTAAGATTGCATAAGTAGTTAAGTACAAAAGATTACAAATTTTATAACAAAAAAATTATTATACATTAAGATTTATAAGCGGTTAAGTACAGGTATAATATTTGAACCATAAACAAGAAGATTTTCGGTCCGACGATCTATATATATATATATATGCATAACAAGCTATAACAAAATATATGTGTTGATGGTGGATTTTAGACAAGGGGTAAAATCGTAAAACCCCATGACCTAGTGTTACCCGCAACACATTAACTAAGAGCATTTAACTCAGGTGTAAATAATTAATAGGGGTATTTTTCAAAATACCAGATTAGGGTTTTCAACACGTAAACCTAATTCCAAAACCAAGCCGCATCTTTGCGCACCATGGAAACCATGCCAAACCAAGCCGCACTCGTGCACCATGGCAACCATGCCAAACACGGTAAGCATACCGCGCACCATGGCAACCATGCCAAACCAAGCCGCATCTTTGCGCCCCATGGCAACCATGCCAAACCAAGCCGCATCTTCGCGCACCATGGCAACCATGCCAAACCAAGCCGCACTCTGCGCACCATGGAAACCATGCCAAACCAAGCCGCATCTTTGCGCACCATGGCAACCATGCCAAACCAAGCCGCACTCTACGCACCATGGCAACCATGCCAAACCAAGCCGCATACTGCGCACCATGGCAACCATGCCAAACCAAGCCGCACTCTGCGCACCATGGCAACCATGCCAAACCAAGCCGTACCCTGCGCACCATGGCAACAACGCCATATTTCCAAGATGCTATGCCTTTGGCCCACGTCCAACGTAGCGCCCTAGGTTTGCAAGACTTGCAACTAGGTCAACATGGCCGCACGTGCCATTGGAACATGCCAACACGTGCTCGCAAGCCATATTTCTAAGCCGCTATGCCTTTGGCCCACGCCCAACATAGCGCCCTAGGTTTGCAAGACTTGCAACTAGGTCAACATGGCCGCACGTGCCATTGGCACATGCCAACACGTGCCGCAAGCCATATTTCTAAGCCGCTATGCCTTTGGCCCACGCCAAACATAGCGCCCTAGGTTGCAAGACTTGCAACTAGGTCAACATGGCCGCACGTGCCATTGGCACATGCCAACACATGCCGCAAGCCATATTTCTAAGCCGCTATTCCTTTGGCCCACGCCCAACATAGCGCCCTAGGTTTGCAAGACTTGCAACTAGGTCACACGTGCCATTGGCACATGCCAACACGTGCCGCAAGCCATATTTCTAAGCCGCTATGCCTTTGGCCCACGCCCAACATAGCGCCCTAGGTTTGCAAGACTTGCAACTAGGTCAACATGGCCGCACGTGCCATTGGCACATGCCAACCTGACGCAAGCCATAAGCCGCTATGCCTTTGGCCCACGCCAAACATAGCGCCCTAGGTTTGCAAGACTTGCAACTAGGTCAACATGGCCGCACGTGCCATTGGCACATGCCAACACATGCCGCAAGCCATATTTCTAAGCCGCTATGCCTTTGGCCCACGCCCAACATAGCGCCCTAGGTTTGCAAGACTTGTAACTAGGTCAACATGGCCGCACGTGCCATTGGCACATGCCAACACGTGCTGCAAGCTATATTTCTAAGCCGCTATGCCTTTGGCCCACGCCCAACATAGCGCCCTAGGTTTGCAAGACTTGCAACTAGGTCAACATGGCCGCACGTGCCATTGGCACATGCCAACACGTGCCGCAAGCCATAAGCCGCTATGCCTTTGGCTCACGCCAAACATAGCGCCCTAGGTTTGCAAGACTTGCAACTAGGTCAACATGGCCGCACGTGCCATTGGCACATGCCAACACGTGCCGCAAGCCATATTTCTAAGCCTCTATGCCTTTGGCCCACGCCCAACATAGCGCCCTAGGTTTGCAAGACTTGCAACTAGGTCAACATGGCCGCACGTGCCATTGGCACATGCCAACATGTCTTTGCAAGCCATATTTCTAAGCCGCTATGCCTTTGGCCCACGCCAAACATAGCGCCCTAGGTTTGCAAGACTTGCAACTAGGTCAACATGGCCGCACGTGCCATTGGCACATGCCAACACGTGCCGCAAGCCATATTTCTAAGCCGCTATGCCTTTGGCCCACGCCCAACATAGCGCCCTAGGTTTGCAAGACTTGCAACTAGGTCAACATGGCCGCACGTGCCATTGGCACATGCCAACACGTGCCGCAAGCCATATTTCTAAGCCGCTATGCCTTTGGCCCACGCCCAACATAGCGCCCTAGGTTTGCAAGACTTGCAACTAGGTCAACATGGCCGCACGTGCCATTGGCACATGCCAACACGTGCCGCAAGCCATAAGCCGCTATGCCTTTGGCCCACGCCAAACATAGCGCCCTAGGTTTGCAAGACTAGCAACTAGGTCAACATGGCCGCACGTGCCATTGGCACATGCCAACACGTGCCCAAGCCATATTTCTAAGCCGCTATGCCTTTGGCCCACGCCCAACATAGCGCCCTAGGTTTGCAAGACTTGCAACTAGGTCAACATGGCCGCACGTGCCATTGGCACATGTCAACATGTGCTGCAAGCCATATTTCTAAGCCGCTATGCCTTTGGCCCACGCCAAACATAGCGCCCTAGTTTTGCAAGACTTGCAACTAGGTCAACATGGCCGCACATGCCAACACGTGCCGCAAGCCATATTTCTAAGCCGCTATGCCTTTGGCCCACGCCCAACGTAGCGCCCTAGGTTTGCAAGACTTGCAACTAGGTCAACATGGCCGCACGTGCCATTGGCATATGCCAACACGTGCCGCAAGCCATATTTCTAAGCCGCTATGCCTTTGATCCACGCCAAACATAGCGCCCTAGGTTTGCAAGACTTGCAACTAGGTCAACATGGCCGCACGTGCCATTGGCACATGCCAACACGTGCCGCAAGCCATATTTCTAAGCCACTTTGCCTTGGGCCCACGCCAAACATAGCGCCCTAGGTTTGCAAGACTTGCAACTAGGTCAACATGGCTGCACGTGCCATTGGCACATGCCAACACGTGCCGCAAGCCATATTTCTAAACCGCTATGCCTTGGGCCCAGGCCAAACATAGCGCCCTAGGTTTGTAAGACTTGCAACTAGGTCAACATAGCCGCACGCGCCATTGGCACATGCCAAACACACACTTATTTGGTAGCCTGACTTGCAAACCGTGCAACCTACCACCAAGGCATTCCGCACATGCCAAACACACACGCTGGTAGCCTAACTTGCAAAACCGTGCAACCTACCACCAAGGCATTCCGCACATGCCATTGGCACATGCCACACGCGCCACTAGCAGCGCCACTTGCACTCAAGATGCAACCAACACTTGAGACATCGACACAAGGCGGGGATGCTTCTTTAGGGTTTTGGTTTGGCGGTCACAAAGATGCAGCGTACACGACGCTCACATTAAGAAAGCGTGAAAAGGAATAAAGCGGTCAAATAAAAGAGGAAATAATGGTGAAAAACGTTTTTGCCCATTAAACCATGCGGTTACCACCTCCTCCCATTATTTCACCCTTTACTCTCTTCCTTCATGAGTCCAGTACGTTTCAATCTCGACTTGTATAAATAGGTCTTACCTATTTCCACCGAGACAACAAGTCTCGGTCGGGAGAAATATACTACACTTACACTCTCGAAAAGGCAACTTTGCAAGCTCTCCCAAAAGCTTCTATCTCTTGCAAGATTCCTAAGCTTTCACTTTACGATACAAGTCGAGATACTACTCTCCTCAACACCTTTCTTTGCTTCCCTTCCCAAATCAACCCTTCTCCTCCACTTTGTGACATCAAGCAAGTCCGGAACGGCCATATCTTGGTTTAGGCCGGACTTATACGGATCGATCTCTCGAATCTACAAAGTACTCACGTAAAAGACATTTGTTTAGGGTTTGAATCAATTCCTCACTCACCCATGAAATTACCAAAATCGGCGAAACGATCTTTACCCATAAACAATTGGCGACCACGGCGGGAGGATTGATCTATCGGCTACAATGTCGGATTTGTCGACAGAGATGTCAAGATGGTAGGGGAAGGCGACTCAATCCGACTCAATTGCCAGACGACCGGTTACCGGTTGTAAAACTACACAAAACCGGGGACTCGTTGAAGATGCTACCGGCGATTAGGGACTTGCGACTCGGTCAGACTCAAGCGCCAGACAACCCGGTTATCGGTTGTTAAAACTACACCAGAAAAGCGGGGACTTCTTTGAAAGACGCTACCAAAGCAATTGGGGACTAAGCGGCGATGCTACCAGCAAAGCCGCCTTGCTACCAAGCAAAGCCGCCTTTTACTTGGAGAGAGGCGTGTTTGCAAGTGAGTAAATTTAGATTGGGCAAGATATACGATCTGTTTTTATGTTCTTAATAAAACCGCCATACTATTGCGCCTTGTGCCTATTGCTAGCACACACTTTCATAAAAGCAATATTCCTTTCCCAAAACATAATCAGAGTTATATTATCAAAACCATTTATCCCAGAAATAACCCAATATCCTCAAAAGCTAACATTTATCTATCAACCCAAGAAATCCAGGAAGACAAAAACCATAAACCAGGCGCTTTGTTTGCCTTTCAAAAAAAAAAATTCACCTACCCGTACATACCTACTTTGTACAATAATAATTACCTGTCACTATTAGCAGACGTTACTACAGTGACATTTGAAGAATTATTTATGATGAAGTATTTCCACAAGTTTATGAAAGGCATACCTATGGCTACGGTTTACACCAGCACAATAAAACAATAAAACAAATTGAAAGAGAAACGCTGGAGTACATAGCTAGGATATGCTTGCCCACTTTATCACTACCGCGCTACCGCTAACACCATGACGTGATAACAAAGATACGAGGTAAAAAGGGCAGCCAACCCATTTCATAAGAATAACACTTTTGAATTTGAATAAGGAAAGGATTTCCTGTTTGAGCTACGTATGGGAAGAGGCAGGCCGGGCCCGAGAACAAGTCCAAGCCACGCCAAGCCAGCACCGTGCCAAGCCAATGGTCCACGCCATACCGAAATCCAAGCCAGCGCCCATTCCAAGACGATCCAGCGCTTACCAGACGCGTTTCCCAGATGCGCTTACCTGATGCGCTTGCCAGATGCGCACGCCAGCGCTTGCCAGAAGCGCTTTTCAGATGCGCTTGCCAGACGCGCTTACCAGGCACACATGCCGCACGCGCATGCCGGCCTTGAGTACCACACTTTGTGCTAACGGTTTTGCATCCTTCCGGCGCTAACATCTTGCGCCCTTCCAGCACCATCCTCGCCCTTCTAAACAGCGCCATGGCTCCGGCGCCGTGATCAAAACCGTGTCATCTCGCACGATACACTTACGATCACCGAACCCGAGCCACTTCCGCCACCCCAACGGTTCTTCAAGCATGAAATCTCCAACCGTCACCGGAGACGCTACTCCACCATCGTGGAAAGATACTGGAAGATCCGGAAGAAGCCGACCTCCTTTTAGCACTGTTGATTCGATGAAAAGACGAACGATACTTCAGCAGGACGCGCGTTATAGATGAAGAGCCTCGCGTTGCTCTTGAACGCCCAGTAGAAGGGGATAAGCAATCCAATTTTGTCACACGTGAAAATCAGGAAGGACTTCTCCAAAATCGAAAGCAATGGAAATCAACAGCTCTCCTGAGTTCACGGAGACCCTTCTTCTGTCGGGACCCTCATAATTGGAACTTCGCCCACAAATTCGTACAGTCTATGATGAAACAGTTATGTGAGATTCTATATTTCTCCAAGGAATAACATCAAGACATATTTGCATCTCTCAACCGTACTGCATCAGGAAAGCAGGCGTTTCCAGCCAGGGAAGCCGTTCCCAAACCCCAACCTCTCCTAGAAAGCACGATCGACAGATGTAACTGGGACTCCTAACCTCTTTTCTCTTGAGGGATGTCGAGTTTGACAGAACGTGACGTGACCTCCGACTTCAAAATGGTAGCCGTCAAGACTCTGAGAGTTGCAAGATGTCATTTCAATGTTCTCTCCAGAAGTAGCTCCGCATCAACGTTCTCTCCAGAAGTAACTACGCATCAACGTTCTCCAGCAGCGGCTTCGCTTCAACGTTCGCTTCAATGCCACTCCTTCCTGCAAAGGGTCGTGCCGCCACACTCTCTATATCAAGGAACATAGTCACAGCCAGTCAATCTTCGTAGTCATGGACACCTTTTAATCCATCTCGCCAAAACTCGTGATTATGGACAGTTTGCTCGCTTACGCATCCAACCAATCCTTTTACATCCACGGAAGCCCATAGAATATCAGCCAACCTACTTTGTTACCATGACAATGTAGTTTCTCCTGATTACATCTCCTACCAAGAACTGTTGCCCCTCATTCGTTGATACTAGCGAGCTTCACCGCAGCAGCAATTACTACAAAGATGGAAACACGTAAACCATACTTGAGAACGGAAGATATACACGGGATCCCTTCACTGTCAAAGCTACGAAGAACAGTCCACCAAAAATCCGTACCCACAACAAGGTCCTCTACTCTTCAAGGGTGCAGCGCAAGAACATCATCACTATCGAGGTTTTACGAGCCGCGGGAATTTCTCAACATGAATTCGTACATGTGCACCGAAAACTCCAAAAACACGCCAGAAGGTTACATTCCCATTTCGTAAGATAGAGCCCTAAATCAGCGTCCTCCAAGTTTGCAGCAGTCAACAAGGACGGATTCGAAGGAAGGGGAACGACTAGGTCATCCTCGTCGATAACAGACGCATGCTCCAACAGGATATCTCTGCACAAAGGGAAAATTTCCATTTATACAACAAGCGGCGGTAAAGTGTACGACAGTCCGCCAAAGAATAAGAAAACATACTGGTATGATTTTCTTAACCCGAATAACCTTTGTTGGGATGCTCATGCAAGAGTTAGACCTCGCGCCTTCATCTGGAGAACCTGACTGGTTAGAAGATGATTCGAATCTGCGTGACATGACAAAGAGAGAATTCAACAAGAAGAACCTTTTCTCAAACGAGGGAGATGATGCAGTTGCGTTGGGTTTGAATACGCAACCTTTAAAAAGGAAAGAAAGCAATGAGGGACGTAACGCTTCCAGATTTTAGCATGAATAATGCCCTAATTGAAGCCGCACGTGAAGGAAAGCAAGATAAGGTTTCCGCACCTTGCGCCGGTCCCACCAGCCAGCACGCTCAGCTTCCCAACTCACGCAACTTCCCAACGCCGACCAAGCTGCACCGGCCCCACCAATTACACCGACTTCCCTATGACCGCCCAAATCACGCCTGCAAGCATGCACAGCTTCCACATTGCGCCGGTCCCACCAGTTTCCCAACTTACGCAACTTCCCAACGCCGCCCAAGTTGCACCGGCCCCACCAATTGTGCCAGCCTCCCGATTTGTGCAAAACTACCAGAGGCAAGGATTCCAAATCCTATTTATAAAAGGTCATACAAGCCTCCTTCAATTTTCTTTACAGTTCGTTGTTAATAGTTTGTCACCATCTTATGCTTACCTCACAACAAAGCCCCTGTTCCGAGCTAAGCAGGGGACTTAATGTTGATGGTGGATTTTAGACAAGGGGTAAAATCGTAAAACCCCATGACCTAGTGTTACCCGCAACACATTAACTAAGAGCATTTAACTCAGGTGTAAATAATTAATAGGGGTATTTTTTTCAAAATACCAGATTAGGGTTTTCAACACAGAACCCTAATTCCAAAACCAAGCCGCATACTGCGCACCATGGCAACCATCCCAAACCAAGCCGCACTCTGCGCACCATGGAAACCATGCCAAACCAAGCCGCATACTGCGCACCATGGCAACCATGCCAAACCAAGCCGCATACTGCGCCCCATGGCAACCATGCCAAACCAAGCCGCATCGCGCACCATGGCAACCATGCCAAACCAAGCCGCACTCTGCGCACCATGGCAACCATGCCAAACCAAGCCGCATACTGCGCACCATGGCAACCATGCCAAACCAAACCGCACTCTGCGCACCATGGCAACCATGCCAAACCAAGCCGCATATTGCGCACCATGGCAACCATGCCAAACCAAGCCGTACCCTGCGCACCATGGCAACAACGCCATATTTCCAAGCCGCTATGCCTTTGGCCCACGTCCAACGTAGCGCCCTAGGTTTGCAAGACTTGCAACTAGGTCAACATGGCCGCACGTGCCATTGGCACATGCCAACACGTGCCGAAGCCATATTTCTAAGCCGCTATGCCTTTGGCCCACGCCAAACATAGCGCCCTAGGTTTGCAAGACTTGCAACTAGGTCAACATGTCCGCACGTGCCATTGGCACATGCCAACACGTGCCGCAAGCCATATTTCTAAGCCGCTATGCCTTTGGCCCACGCCCAACATAGCTCCCTAGGTTTGCAAGACTTGCAACTAGGTCAACATGGCCGCACGTGCCATTGGCACATGCCAACACGTGCCGCAAGCCATATTTCTAAGCCGCTATGCCTTTGGCCCACGCCAACATAGCGCCCTAGGTTTGCAAGACTTGCAACTAGGTCAACATGGCCGCACGTGCCATTGGCACATGCCAACACGTGCCGCAAGCCATAAGCCGCTATGCCTTTGGCCCACGCCCAACATAGCTCCCTAGGTTTGCAAGACTTGCAACTAGGTCAACATGGCCGCACGTGCCGCAAGCCTTATTTCTAAGCCGCTATGCCTTTGGCCCACGCCCAACATAGCGCCCTAGGTTTGCAAGACTTGCAACTAGGTCAACATGGCCGCACGTGCCATTGGCACATGCCAACACATGCCGCAAGCCATATTTCTAAGCCGCTATGCCTTTGGCCCACGCCAAACATAGCGCCCTAGGTTTGCAAGACTTGCAACTAGGTCAACATGGCCGCACGTGCCATTGGCACATGCCAACACGTGCCGCAAGCCATATTTCTAAGCCACTATGCCTTTGTCCCACGCCCAACGTAGCGCCCTAGGTTTGCAAGACTTGCAACTAGGTCAACATGGCCGCACGTGCCATTGGCACATGCCAACATGTGCCGCAAGCCATATTTCTAAGCCGCTATGCCTTTGGCCCACGCCAAACATAGCGCCCTAGGTTTGCAAGACTTGCAACTAGGTCAACATGGCCGCACGTGCCATTGGCACATGCCAACACGTGCCGCAAGCCATATTTCTAAGCCGCTATGCCTTTGGCCCAAGCCCAACGTAGCGCCCTAGGTTTGCAAGACTTGCAACTAGGTCAACATGGCCGCACGTGCCATTGGCACATGCCAACACATGCCGCAAGCCATATTTCTAAGCCGCTATGCCTTGGGCCCACGCCAAACATAGCGCCCTAGGTTTGCAAGACTTGCAACTAGGTCAACATGGCTGCACGTGCCATTAGCACATGCCAACACGTGCCGCAAGCCATATTTCTAAACCGCTATGCCTTGGGCCCACGCCAAACATAGCGCCCTAGGTTTGCAAGACTTGCAACTAGGTCAACATAGCCGCACGCGCCATTGGCACATGCCAGACACACACGCTGGTAGCCTGACTTGCAAACCGTGCAACCTACCACCAAGGCATTCCGCACATGCCAAACACACACGCTGGTAGCCTAACTTGCAAAAACGTGCAACCTACCACCAAGGCATTCCGCACATGCCATTGGCACATGCCACACGCGCCACTAGCAGCGCCACTTGCACTCAAGATGCAACCAACACTCGAGACATCGACACAAACTGGGGATGCTTCTTTAGGGTTTTGGTTTGGCGGTCACAAGATGCGGCGTACACTACGCTCACATTAAGAAAGCGTGAAAAGGAATAAAGCGGTCAAATAAAAGAGGAAATAATGGTGAAAAACGTTTTTGCCCATTAAACCATGCGGTTACCACCTCCTCCCATTATTTCACCCTTTACTCTCTTCCTTCATGAGGCCAGTGGTACGTTTCAATCTCGACTTGTATAAATAGGTCTTACCTATTTCCACCGGACAACAAGTCTCGGTCGGGGAGAAATATACTACACTTACACTCTCGTAAAGGCAACTTTGCAAGCTCTCCCAAAAGCTTCTATCTCTTGCAAGCTTCCTAAGCTTTCACTTTCGATACAAGTCGAGATACTACTCTCCTCAACACCTTTCTTTGCTTCCCTCCCCAAATCAACCCTTCTCCTCCACTTTGTGACCGAAGCAAGTCTGGAACGGCCATTTCTTGGTTTATGCCGGACTTGTACAGATCGATCTCTCGAATCTACAAAGTGCTCACGTGCAGCACATTTGTTTAGGGTTTGAATCAATTTCTCACTCACCCACCGAAATTACCGAAATCGGCAGAAACGATCTTTACCCATAAACAATATGTAACCCATATATACTAACTGAATTGGACTTTTCGTGGTCCCAATGAAGCAAAATCATCTATGATAGAGTCACATGGAACTTTTTCAGCTATGAAGCACGGATACCTCAAAACCGGTGACGTATCCATATCGGACGCCGTATCAGTGTCGGACCCTTGGGGATACATATCAGACACCCCATTTAAAGTGTCCCTTTTTATTAATTGCGAAAAGGGTAGGGGATACTTTTGGGATACTTCTCGGATACTCTAGAGGGGACACTTCTTATAGTATAAGATATATATATATGTAATATATTGCCAAATATTTATATACAGAATATGTTAAATATTTTTAGATATGTAATATATTCGTATTTATCAAAAATTATTTTATAGAAGCAGTATATAAATGTCTAACCCTAACATTCTTATTCAATATTGATGAGTGATGGGTTATCTTTTTTTTTTATCTTTTTTTTTTTTTTTTTTTTTTTGATATTCCAGATAGTATTTTAGAATTTTCTTACTTTATGCGATTCTTTTCACTATTAATAAATTAAATATTTTTTACACGTATCCCAACATATCCCATATCCCCATTTTTTTGAAAATTGACGAATCCCCGTATCCGTATCCCTGTATCAGTATCCGTGCTTCATAGTTTTTCAGCAATTTTTCTTTCAACGTGGATTACCATACAATCTCCAAGAAACTCATTACCCATGTTGTTTCGAGGTACCGTTTTTACAATATTCATACATGAAAATACCCTTTGTGCACTAGTTGTTGAAACGAGAAGAGTCAATACAAGGAGAATTAATTTATCGATCATATTATAGACATTTGACTTACCGGTTTCAACCAATCGCCGACATAATTCAGCCACATTAGTCATGTTCCCAAAACCTGGATTATCGACAACGTCACATTTGTAATGTTGTAGTTGGCTTTTTAAAATACATACCTCTTGGTCTGTGAAGTCTTCATGGTAAAACCTTTCAGCAAGATGGCAAAGGGAATCAATGTCAAAAGATTGTAGTTTTCATCAGGACTGAAAGTTGAACAAAGCACAAGTAGCTCCATGGATTCCTCTTTAAATCGATTGTCTAGCTCCATTAGGTGAGAAATCTATGACTGCGTTAAATATATCAACACGGTAATGATGTTCAACTGTGATATGATCTTTCTGCTGACAAGCACGACTCGTTCCCATCATATATCGATCTAAAAATTCAGGAAGGACAATGTCATGTTCATCACAAAAGCGTTTAACACTTCCAAAAAAAAAAAACCCAATTGTTGTCTCTCAATTTTTGAAGAAGCACTTTTGTAGTCCTAACCAAATTTATGGCATTAACAATGTCTTGAGTTTTCTAGTTGTAGAGCTTCACGTAGCACTTCAGTTATCTCCATAACACTTTTCACCAAGTATAATATGAATACAAACTCAAAAGATCTGATAGCAAGATACACACCCTTAGCTATTCCCCTTATCTTAATGGTATTTCTGTCGTCTTTCATAATATTTTGAAGAACCACACAAGCTGAATTATACATATGAATCAAACTGAAAACAAAAGCAAAATGTGAGCTCCAACGAGTATCTGCAGGTCGTTTCAAAGTGTGAGTTTGATTGGCTCCCGAACCAGTCTCAAGTTCACAATTAGCTAACTTTGGGGCAATCTCTAATACCGCTGCAGATTTCAAATGATTGTGTCGCTTAGGAGAAGCCCAAACAAGCTTGATAATAACCTTCAACTTCTCAAAAAACAGATAAACATCTTTCTCATCTGTAGCTGCTTCTACTAATGCTAGTTGTAACCTATGAGCAAAACAATGGACATAATAAGCATATGGACAATCTCTAAGAAACAATGCGTGCAACCCATTCCATGCTCCTCTCATATTACTAGCACCATCATATCCCTGACCCCAAATATTTTATACTAAAAGACCATATGAAACAAGAGCCTCAGAAATCCAACTTTTTAAAGTTAATGTTGTGGTGTCTTTAACACTTTTACCTCCAAAAAACCACTCTCTAATAAAACCATCACTATCAAAAAATCTTAAAATAATAGCCATACGTTCCTGGATTGATGAATCTTGAGATTCATCTATAAGAATACAAAATTTAGCATCTCCTACTTCTATACGAATTGTATCTCTAACCTTGTTAGCGAGAATATGTAAAATTTCTTTCTGTATCTTCGGTGAAGTATACATTGCATTTACAGGTGCATTTTGTAGGAAAACTTTAGCAATTTTATCATTCAAAATAGATGCATACTTTATTAAACCAATAAACTTGCCACGATTGTTCGACTCTAGTGACTCATCATTACCTCTTAAAGGTAACGCATGAAGAGCAAGCACTCGAGCTATCTCAATTAATGTCTTTATTCGTAGCCTATTCTTTGCTATTTTTTCCTTAATTACTTTATTAATAACTTTACTGATATGGTGAGACGGCCTCTGTAGGTTTTCACAAGGTTCAACGTCTGTCATGTGAAAAGATTCGTGATCTCCAACATTTTTAACAAATGAACATGCAAATATCGTCTTCTTGGAACCAATCCTCTTGAAATCGGAGAACCCTTCTATTGTAAATGCAGCACGCTTTGGTGGATCTGTTTAAAAAATAAAACAAGGGAAGCAATATGCTTTGTTCTTTTCAATTGAGTACTCTAGCCATGAATGTAATCTCAGACAGCTATATTGAAAATAACGATCTTATTTTCCGTCCCAAGAAGGGGGATATTTGGAAAGTTTATGTTTAAAAGTCCATGTTTTAAATAAGCCTGACGTACCTTATCTCGTTGATTCACAGGATATTCATAAATTTGAATTCGCAAACCTGGATCACGCTCATAAGAAACACCACTGCTTCCATACAGACTGCACCTACATTTGCTTGAAGTGCAATTTCTTTGGCTTTACTGGATATAGTTGGTTGAGCATATGAAGGGTTCTTTTTTTGCTGAGAAATACTAGCTGGTTTATGGTGAATTAATCTAGGACTATCAACTTTGTCGGGAGAAGGAATTGGTCCTCTTGATTTATCACCCCCCCTTGGCTTGAAAAATGACTCTATCGTTTTTAATTTCTTAGCTGGTGGACGAAGATGGTCGAGTGACATTATAAGTTTGTAACATGAATAAAATTAGTAGATGCCTGAAACTAAACACTACCACTTATTAGCAAAAAAAAAAAACAACCAAATTGCTGAATTCACCCATACCAATCTTAAAGTAACAGAAACTAAACCAACATTTCAACAAACCTAATTGTAAATAAAGATAAATCATATCAAAGTATCAAAGAAAAAGCAAGAGTAATTCGCAGAAAAATTGAGATTAAAACCTTAACCCCCGATTTGGATCAGGACCATGAGGTAGTATTAGTATAAGACACTGAAAAAAGTATCCAACTTTCCCCTACCAAATATGAAGTATCAATATTGAACTAATAACACTATAATTAACATAAGAATCAAATTCAAAAGCCCCAATCTTGAGTTTATGGAAAGAAAAATTCAGCTAAACAAACAAAATCCCTAATTTCAAAGCATAGTGAGAGAATCCAAGACATTTCATTCTACTAAATCATTAATCAAGATAAAAAAAAAAACTAGAATGAATAACTAAATTGAACCCCTAAATTATTTTTTTAAGAAATATCTCCATTGCTCCAATCTCACCAACAACACAAAACTGAAAACCCTAGATTGATAAGCTAATACGAAAAGTACACACTATAAGAATAAATACCTTGAACTTATAATTGAGCATCACCCCAATAATTTTACAAACTTCAAATCGATGTCGACAAAATCAAATGAACAAAATTCAGTCGAATACCACTATCAGGAAAGTTTCCTTTCCACTCTTCGGCCAAGCAAAGAAAACAAATATCTTCTCTGCTCATTACTTCCGAGTTTCCACTAGTGTGTGGTCGTGTGGGAACTTGTTTCTCACACATACAAAATTCTAAATATTGGCAGTGGGCTAAAATTATTATACGATCTATTTAGCACTGGGCTAAGTCTATTTAGCACTAGGCTAAGTCTAAAAATGAGAAAAAATTATATACCTAACAAAAGTTTTTTGAAATTTAGGGATGGGCAATAGCCCGGGTTAGCCCCTTGCTAGGCCCGTCCCTGGAAAAGAGAGAATGCACCAATCCTGTGGTGAAGAGGTCAGCAACTTGCAGGTGTGAAGGGACAAACACAATCTCGAGGAAAGTGGCAGTGAACAAATCCCTTATAAATTGATAGTCTATCTCAATGTGTTTGATTCCAGAATGAAACATGAGATTGGTTTCCAAACTAGCTGCAGACATGTTGTCATAATAAGAGTAAATGGAATAATAAGAGATGTAATTAGTTCAGAGAGCAGAAAATAGAGCCAAAACATTTCTAGTGAAGCAACTTCTAAAGACTTTAGTTGAAGATCTGGAGATGGTAAGATGGTTCTTGGAAGACCATCAGACAAGATGATGACCAAGAAAAACACAAAAGCCAGAAGTAGATCTTCTGGTCCAAAGACATCCAACCTAGTGTAGGTCACAATAGGATGAAATTGAACGTTAATCCTAGAGTTCCTTTCAAGTATCTAAGAATTCTTTTAGCTAGAAGAAAATGATCCTCAGTTGGGTTTGTTCATCAGTTGTGCACATAGTTGACAGAAAAAATAAATATCTGGTGTGGTCTTATCACAGTAATATACATCAATTGTAAGAAGTAACATCAGATAGAAGAATACCTTGATGTGAAGTTATTTTAGAACCCTTGACGACTGGAGTTTTACATGGTTCGTACTGCAACATATCAAACTTACTTAACAACTCCAAAGTATACTTCTTCTGAGTGAGTAAGAGTTTAGACTCAGTAGGATGATAACAAGCTTCTATTCCAAAAAAATAATGCAAAGTAACCAAGTCCTTAATATGATAAGAAGTCTGAAAAAAGTGAGCAAAGACTCCAGTAAAGATGTAGAAGAATATGTAAGCACAATATTTTCTACATCGTGAAATCTTCATAGATTGATTGTGAGTATAAAGGAAAATGGAGTGTGAAAAAGCGGGGGTCTAACAACTGATCGTGTGTCAATCCGTCAAAAATAATTTCACTTTCTTACGCACTAAATTTAAATGAAGCACAAGGTAAGGAAGAGTTCGTATCCACAGAGAGGCGTTTGTTGTTATGTAAATTTCAGTTTTCTAAAATAACCCAAGGTATGTTTGTTGTTTAAGAAAATAAAAGTAGTTGAAAACAAAGTAAATAGTTCGAGAAATCAATAAGGAGAAGATATTGGTCAAGGGATAGTATCATTCACAAACATGTATTTTCATCAATGATTAGAATTGGTATTTTAATCTCGTATTTATTAAAAGTCCTAGGATATCTTGATCGCAAGTATAACCCGTTAATTCCCTGTTTTCATCACAACCACATTAAAAGATGCATATGTGAATTCTTCGTCTAAAGCAACCTAAAGTGTAAAAGCACAATTAAGTTTAACTCCCTAAGAGCATTAAGATTTATGGAATAAGACTCATCAATGCAAACGAATGTGTAAAAGCACTAGACGTTTTAACAAAAGTTATGATTCACTTGTGACTAATAGGATGTATCACTACAAGCACTAACCACAATTATGCTACTTAGAATCAGGGATAAACAACTTTTTCGTATTGAAAACCCTAATATAGCTCTAGAGATGAACACAAATCGGATTGATTCCGGACTCAACCTAACAAGTTTTCAAATCTTATAACACTATTAATTGTGAATCACAAACAATAATTACTGAGACAAAACTAATTCATTGAATCAAAAACATGTTGAGAAATCAACTTTTATCCCATAACCAATAAGGTGTTTAGCTACTCATAGCTATGGAGTTCATCATCATCAATATTCAATAATAAACAAGGAAGAAGAAGAACAAAACCAAACCCTAGAAGTGTAAACAAAAGTGGCTCTCCAAAAGAATTCCAAGCAAAAAGATATCTCATGTGTTGTAGAAAACCTCCCTTTTATAGCCTTTCTCTCCTTCCAAAATTAGGTCAAGTCTTCAAAGTCCATTAGGTGAGAGTCCACCAAGCCCACAAGGATGAGAAACCCGTGTAGAAAATACGCCCCGAAAGTGGTCGCCGGAATCCTGGTATTGTGGCCGGAATCGGCCGGAGAGTCGCCGGAAATCGGCTCCGGTGACCGGCAAAGTCCGCCCGGTCACCAGTCAACGAGTTGGATCGGCCGGGTCAACGGGTGAATCGGATCGGGTCAAACCTGAGTTAAACCGGGTCTGTTCAGCCGAGTTGTGTGAGTCAGAAATGAGTCACCGTCTGAGTATAGGCTGAATTAGAAGTCAGCCCTGAGTACTTGGCCTAGGCCATTTGCATTCTTGCACAAACTGTATGTCGTGATGCACCAAGATTGCATATCAGCTTACAAAACCAGTCTATCAAACCATTTGCCAGGCTAGTCCAGCGCTGCTGCAACCAATGTAATACTTCTTCACAGCCATGAGGGCCCTGCTAAGAGCCACAAGCTCAGGCCATTGCAAATAATTCCACCACCACCAATGTGTGCCCCTGCACTGCAACCTCATCACATCCCCACAATTGCAGGCCAGTTTCTTAGACAACCTGCAACATCAGCTCAGGCTACCACCACTATCTGCACCTTATTTTCACAACCTTGGCATCAAACTCAAACTCAATATGCAGCTCACAGGGCATAACATCATCTCCTGAGTCTTCCACTCCCTAGCTCAGCTCCAATCCACAACTCCTTCTCATCTCTCTGACATCTCAGTTGCCACCTTCTCCATTGCCATTCAACACAGCCTGCAAGACCCGACTCAACCTCGCCACAATGCCATACCAATAGCTCCATTCACAGCATCACTTTGCACTCCTGAAGCAACAGCCAGCCTGCAAATCACAACTCATATAATCTATTCAATCAAAACCTGCAAATCTCAGGCCATTCCAAGTGCAACCTGCAATTGGCTCCTTTCTGTAGCTCAGCAGCTGTAACTTCCTACTCAGCTGCAATTTCAATTTAACCCTTGTACTGAATCAATGCCACCATCACCAACTCCAGTTCTAACCAACAGCTCCACCAGTTGAGCATTAGTAGCAGCACCATAATCCCTGGCTTCCATCTTTGCACTAGCAACATCACCATCTCCCTGTGACTGCTTGCTCAACTGCAACTTCACAGCACCTACAGCACCAGAGCCATTTTAACCTGCCATCCATTCCACCTGACCCAGAGAAACCCAAAACTGGTACTCCTCCACTTCCAATTCCTGCTCTACCCTGTCAGCTCAAATCACCAACTCAGGGCACATCTTGAGGTAGATTCTGCAACATGGTACCCAATTGCTCTTCAACAGCATCAGCAGCCAAATCAACTCAGCTGCAATGCCATACATTCACCACAGTTAAAACAAGCTGCAATTCCTTCTTGCCGATCCATGGCAACATCACTCACCACACTCACAAGCAACCTGACCTCATACCCATTTGATAACCGCACCATCCTCTCAATCGAGCCTGTAATCTCCATAGCTCATTCTGAGCCACAACATTCCCACATCTCGATTTGAATCTGAGCCACATCTCTACATCGACTCCAATCAAGGACAGCTACAAAAAAAATCTGCAGAAACCCCAACTCCGAATCGACTCAAGCAGTCACTTTACACAGCAGCAAACCCCATCTCAAATTCTTCTTCTATCGATTCAACAGAGTCAGAGCCAACTTCATCTCCCTTGAATCTATGTCGGTCAAAACCCATCTTCGAATTGCAACTCTCTCTTCACAAATAAACTCTAACCTATTTCTTTCAATTCCCTCCTTGCACCACAGAGAACTCAGATCTCTTCTTTCTCTCAATTTCAAATTAATCTTCATCAAAACCTCCACATAAACTCCATTGAAACGGCTCTCTTGATTTTCTCAAACCCTTATTAGCACAACGACCCTCATCTTCATCCCCTCACAACAGCACATCTCTGTCTCCTTTCTCAATTTCAATATCACAAGCTATTCATCAACACAGCTTTTCTCATCTTTCAGGTGCCTCCATTTTCTCGATTTCAGGTCGAATAATGAGAAATGATTTCTCATTGAATTGTGTAAGAGAATGAAAGGGTATAAAGCCACTCGGGTAAGATGAATAAGGGGTAACCTCATTGACTTTAGGCACCCCTCATTAGATAAGGGCCATCTTCCAATTGCTTTGGCTGTCGGTTCCAGGTAACCGACAGCCTAATTCTCTTCCGCTCCCTTGCCGCGTTTCAGCCTGCTCCACATATAGCTCGCCTGTGAGATGACAATTTCGCCCTTTGGCCCAATTTGGATAATTTCTTCTTCTTTTCCTCCGTGCGACTCCATTGCACCTATAAGACTCAAAAGCACGCTTAAAGTACATAATTCACAAGAAAAATAGCAAAGAAAGCATAAACTCTATATAGTAAATACGGTGTATTCTACACCTATCAGATTCCCCCACACTTAGACTTTGCTAGTCCTCGAGCAAATCAAACAAAACAATAAAATACAACAACTCCGTGTCGTCGAGGCTACGGTTAATTTTAGCATAAATAACAAGCCTTTAAACCCCTAGGCGTCCCTAGTGGACGAGTTATAGTCTCGTGAGGGTTTACTAGAGATATACCCACAAAACCTAAATATCCAACTTACTAGTTCTCCGTAATGATAGTATCCAACGCGCTAAGAAGACATAGAGATTCTGCACACTAGTCATAAGAAGTTAGACACATAAATGAACACAATCTCATTCTTAAAAGTTGAGAGAGAAGTAACCATCCCTTCTCGACTAAAATTCGGGTTCGGAGTGATCAAAAGTCTCGACTCTGCCTCACAAGAAAGGGTTTTATGATATTGCTCTCAATAATAAACAGCTCTTTATGGGTCACACATGTGTCCAGGTTGGAATGAAGAGAGAATCCCGAGACACGTTGAATGGTGGGAAGGCATAACCCTCCGAAAGTTTTGAAAACCCACATCTTTTATATATTTTTGAAAACCCATTTTTCTGACGATCTCTTCGAAAGGAAATCAACCATTTAACGAAGGTGGGAATATGCTTACTTACCTCGTCATCCGTTCAACGTGCGTGCAGCTAGCACCACTCTCAAAGATCCATAGAAACGTCTTCGGTCTTCTATCGGTGTCTTCATCTTCGTCTTCGGTCTTCAACTCTTGATGATAACTCTCGAACTTCGTAGAATCTCGACGATATGATTATTTCCCCTAATTTCTTGTCGCTTGAAACTTCATTACAAATATTCCTTCTTTCCATAGGCTTTATTGAAAGAATACAAAAATAAAAACAAACTATACAAACCCAATTTTTTTTCTTCTTTTTTTTTTTCTTCTTTTTTTTTTTTCTCTTTTCTTTTTCTGTTTTTTTTTCTTTTTCTTTTTTTTTTTTTTTAATTTTTTTTTTTTTTTTTTTTTTTTTTTTTTTCTTCTTTTTTTTTTCTTAATTTTTTTTTTTTTTTTTTTTTTCTTTTCTTTTGAATAAAAAAATAAAAATAAAACAAAATAAAAACATTTTTCTCTTGTCTTTTTTTTTTTCTTTTTTTTTTTTTTTTTCTTTTGAGACAAGAGAAAGTAAAATACAAATAAAATAAATAAATAAATAAAAATGTAAGTACAATGCCATGGTGTAAGTACTTTACCGCTTGAATCTTCACAACTTATATGTCTTGATATCATAACTTCTCGAATTCTCATCCTTAATAATTTCCGCTCTTGTATATTAGTCTCCAACTTATAAAAATTATGCTCCCTGTTTTGTTGCTTTACTCAAATCTGAAATCTGCCCATTTTATACCATTGTTTGTAAACCTCGAACGTATTCAACTTTCCTTCGAATTTGTGATGCTCCTCTTGTTGATGATGATGGTGTTTCTATGGACTGTTGGTGTAGAGAGAGATAAGGTGTATGGTGCTAATGCGAACAAGATCACAAGTGGAATGTAAGTTAGCAATTCGATGTCACCAACATGGTTGATAAAAATAGCACTCAAGAGATCAAAATAGTGCTTCTATGGTGGGAAATTGGACAGCTCACCATTCTGCCCGGAATTTACGTACGGTGACACACACTCAAAAAGCACAAATTTAGACAGGTACAAAGAATTGAAGGTCGGTGCCTCACATTATGTAACATAGGTAGTCTCCACTATAGGGGATCACTGTTCTAATACCGAATTCAGCCTGCACCTTATTTGCCACTGGCATGGTTAGATCCAACTTTAACTCTCATACAATTAAGAAACCCGATCATGTTCTCTGTCATCTCTAAGTTCAGTCACTATTGTGAGATTCTCGATGTAATCTTAGCGACATGTATACTATGTGACTCTAAAGAACTACAAGTTGGAGTTTTCTTATTCACTAGTTCACAAAAAAGTTGAAAAATTGCAAAAACTTACAACATAAACCACTCCCCCACACTTAAACTTTACATTGTCCTCAATGTAAATTGAATCGTCCAAAGTAAGTCAAGGTGGGAAATCCTAGCAAGAAATCAGCAAAAACAAAGTAAAAACAAAACAAGAAAAACTAAAAACAAGAAAAGAAATAAACACAAGACAAGAAATACTCATCCGTTGGGTTGCCTCCCAATTAGCGCTTGGTTTAAAGTCGTCAGCCCGACTAACTCCTTGCTTTCTATGACTCCTCCAGAGGGAGCACATCCACAAAGTTAACTCCTTCCACCACTTCGGAAGTGAAGTTCTCATAATATGGTTTCAACCGGTGCCCATTCACTTTAAGTTCCTTCCCCGTAGCTATGCTACGAATTTCCACTGCACCATGAGAAAACACATTAGTAACAATAAAAGGTCCGATCCATCGTGACCTTAGTTTACCCGGAAATAAATGCAAGCGAGAATTAAACAAAAGCACTTTCTGCCCTATGCAAAATTGTTTTCTAGAAATCATGTTATCATGGAATGCTTTCGTCTTTTCTTTGTAAATCCGTGAACTTTCAAATGCATCATTGCGAAGCTCCTCTAGCTCTTGGAGTTGTAACTTCCTTTGCTTTCCAGCCCCATCCATCTCCATGTTGCATTGTTTAATAGCCCAAAACGCCTTATGCTCAATTTCCACGGGTAAGTGACAAGGTTTACCATACACAAGCCTAAAAGGAGACATCCCAATAGGTGTTTTATATGCGGTTCTATACGCCCACAAAGCATCGTTAAGTCGCATGCTCCAATCCTTCCTTGTTGGATTCACCGTCTTTTCTAGAATTGATTTCACCTCACGGTTAGACACCTCGGCTTGTCCATTGGTTTGGGGATGATAAGGTGTTGCAATCTTATGCGACACATTGTACTTCCTTAACAAGCTTTGCAAGAACCTGTTTTTGAAGTGAGAACCCCCATCGCTAATTATCGCCCTTGGAATTCCAAACCTTGCAAAAATATTAGCTTGCACGAAATCTGAAACAACTTTAGAATCATTAGTTGGGGTGGCTTTAGCTTCCACTCATTTCGAGACATAATCAACCGCAAGTAAGATATAAAAATTCCCATGGGAGTTGACAAAAGGCCCCATAAAATCAATACCCCATACATCAAAAACTTCAATAAATTGAATAAAAGTTTGTGGCATTTGATTTCGGACACCTAGATTGCCGGTTCTTTGACACCTATCACAAGTTGTACAAAATATATGTGCATCCTTAAACAAAGTTGGCCAATAAAAACCACTTTCAAGTACCTTGTGCGCGGTTCGCTTACTCCCAAAATGTCCTTCGCAAGCATAAGAGTGACAAAAAGACAAGATAGAGTTAAATTCAGATTCGGGCACGCACCTTCGTATCACTTGGTCACTACCATGTTTCCATAAGTAAGGATCATCCCATATGTATTGGTTTCCTAACCTCTTAAGTTTGTCTCTCTCAGCACGAGACAAGTTCTGTGGGATTTGTTTAGAAACTAAGTAATTGACAATATCGGCATACCATGGTTCTCCAAGGGCAATTGAGAAAAGTTGCTCATCCGGGAAACTTTCACGCAACGGGATAGTCTCCTTGTCCACAGCAAGTCGGCTCAAGTGATCCGCAACGGTGTTCTCAATCCCTTTCTTGTCTTTGATTTCAAGATCAAACTCTTGCAAGAGTAAAATCCACCGTATGAGCCTCGGTTTCGCCTCTTTCTTTGTAAGCAAGTATCTAAGTGCTGCATGATCAGAAAAAACAACAACTTTTGTACCAATTAGATAAGAGCGAAACTTTTCTAAAGCAAAAACAATGGCTAATAACTCCTTTTCAGTGGTTGTGTAGTTTTGTTGAGCCTCATTTAACGTTCTAGAAGCATAATAGATAGCATGAGGAAGCCTCCCCACACGTTGCCCAAGCACCGCACCAACCGCATAATCACTAGCATCACACATGAGTTCAAACGGCTTACTCCAATCCGGTGGTTTAATGATAGGGGCTGAAATCAAAAGTTCTTTCAAACGATTGAATGCCGCCATACATTTCTCATCAAAGTTAAAAACCACATCTTTTTGCAATAAGTTACAAAGTGGTGACGCTATTTTGGAAAAGTCCTTGATGAACCTACGATAGAAACCTGCATGACCAAGAAAAGAGCGTATCTCCCTCACCGTAGTGGGAGGGGTTAGAGCACGAATAAGGTCTATCTTAGATTTATCGACTTCCAAACCTTTAGAAGATATTATATGGCCTAAAACTATGCCATGAGTTACCATGAAATGGCACTTCTCCCAATTTAGCACGAGATTTGTTTCAACACATCGTTCAAGGATTAGAGACAAGTTGTTCAAGCAAAGGTCAAAAGAATCACCAAAGACACTAAAGTCATCCATGAACACTTCGATTATGTTTTCAACATATTCTGAAAAGATACTCACCATACACCTTTGGAAAGTAGCCGGAGCATTGCATAGGCCAAAAGGCATCCTTCTATAAGCAAAAGTACCGAAAGGACAAGTGAAAGTGGTTTTCTCTTGGTCCTCCGGTGCTATCACAATCTGATTATAACCTGAATAGCCATCAAGAAAGCAATAGTATGAGTGTCCAGCTAAACGTTCAAGCATTTGATCAATAAAAGGTAAAGGAAAGTGATCTTTTCTAGTGGTGGCATTCAATTTTCTATAATCAATACAAACCCTCCAACCGGTTTGCACACGAGTTGGGACAAGTTCATTCTTATCATTCTCCACCACCGTTACTCCCGATTTCTTTGGTACCACTTGTACTAGGGCTCACCCACTTGCTATCGGATATGGGGTAGATAACACCCACTTCCAAAAGCTTGAGTATCTCCTTTTTCACAACTTCCATCATGGGAGGATTCAAACGACGTTGCGCTTCCCTAGTAGGCTTTGCATCATCCTCCAAACGAATTTTGTGCATACAAACGGCAGGGCTTATACCCTTGATATCGGCAATTGTCCATCCTATGGCCGTCTTGTACTTCCTTAGCACCCTTAGAAGTTTTTGCTCCTGTAAATCATTAAGCTCATTAGAAACAATCACCGGTAACTCTTCATTATCACCCAAGTACAAGTACTTAAGGTGGTCGGGAAGAGGTTTCAATTCTAAAATCGGAGATTTAATAATTGAAGGTACAAGCTTTTCATCACTGCATGGTAAAGAAATAAAAGAGATATTATGAGTTTTCGGGCATTCTTGGAGTGAATTAAGATCACCAAGAGCTTCCTTGACTTCATTACCACACTCTACACCATTATCTATGGATGTAGTTAACACGGTTTCCAAAGCATCATCACCGTTTAATTCAAACATTTGTTGTGCCAATGAATCCATCACATCAATGGAGAAACAAGAGTGGACATCGCTAGGATATCTCATCGTCTCGAAAATGTTGAAACGTATTGTTTCTCCATCAAACTCCATGGTTAGCGTTCCCTTATCCACATCAATTATGGTTTTCGCCGTTTTCATGAAAGGACGCCCAAGAAGCAATGGAAGAGACGAGTCCGGAGCACCTTCATCCATCTCTAACACACAAAAGTCCGCAGGAAATACAAGTTGATTAACCTGCACAAGAACATCCTCAACAATACCCATTGGGTAGACATTAGATCGATCGGCTAATTGCAATACAATTTCCGCCTTTTTGAGAGGACCAAGATCAAGTGAATTATACATTGACGCAGGCATAACATTAACGGAAGCACCTAAGTCCAACATAGCTTTGTGAAAAGTTTTGTTACCAATTGTGACGGGAATGTCAAAACTACCCGGATCCTTGCACTTAAGTGGGAGTTTGTGTTTTAAGATTGCCGAGGCATTCTCCCCCACACTAAGCACTTCATTACCTTTGAGCCTTTGTTTGTTGGTACACAAGTCCTTCAACACCTTTGCATACTTTGGAACTTGCTTGATAGCATCAATGAGTGGTATGTTCACATGGATCTTTTTGAGAACGTCTAAAATCTCCTTTTCTAGTTCCGCCTTCTTAGAGCTTGCAAATCTGCGAGGAAAAGGTAGAGGAGGAACATAAGTAGAAACCGGAGTTTTAGAGTTAGAAATAGGTACCTCAGAAGTTTGGGGAGAATCCTCGACTTTCTCCTCCAAAACAGGTTCCTTTGGTGTCTCCACCTTGCCCGAATCAGTAATTTCGGGTTGCACAAGTTGTGTACCGCTTCTCAACGTAATAGCATTGACACCCTCTTTTGGGTTAATAGGTTGAGAAGGAAGTCTCCCCACTATTTTGTGCCTTCAAATTGTTGATATCAACCGCCATGGAGCCCATTTGTGTTTGCAACTCCTTAATAGCACTCTTAGTCTCTTGTTGACTCTCTTTGAACATGGTGGAAATACCTTGCATAAAAGTTTGAAGCTTTGCATCAATATCAACACCTTTATTTTGTGATTGTTGTGCTTGCGGTTGCTGAAATTGTTGCCTCGGCTGGAATTGTTGTTGTTGAGGTTGAAATCCCCGGCAACGGCGCCAAAATTTGATCGTGTGTCAATCCGTCAAAAATAATTTCACTTTCTTACGCACTAAATTTAAATGAAGCACAAGGTAAGGAAGAGTTCGTATCCACAGAGAGGCGTTTGTTGTTATGTAAATTTCAGTTTCTAAAATAACCCAAGGTATGTTTGTTGTTTAAGAAAATAAAAGTAGTTGAAAACAAAGTAAATAGTTCGAGAAATCAATAAGGAGAAGATATTGGTCAAGGGATAGTATCATTCACAAACATGTATTTTCATCAATGATTAGAATTGGTATTTTAATCTCGTATTTATTAAAAGTCCTAGGATATCTTGATCGCAAGTATAACCCGTTAATTCCCTGTTTTCATCACAACCACATTAAAAGATGCATATGTGAATTCTTCGTCGAAAGCAACCTAAAGTGTAAAAGCACAATTAAGTTTAACTCCCTAAGAGCATTAAGATTTATGGAATAAGACTCATCAATGCAAACGAATGTGTAAAAGCACTAGACGTTTTAACAAAAGTTATGATTCACTTGTGACTAATAGGATGTATCACTACAAGCACTAACCACAATTATGCTACTTAGAATCAGGGATAAACAACTTTTTCGTATTGAAAACCCTAATATAGCTCTAGAGATGAACACAAATCGGATTGATTCCGGACTCAACCTAACAAGTTTTCAAATCTTATAACACTATTAATTGTGAATCACAAACAATAATTACTGAGACAAAACTAATTCATTGAATCAAAAACATGTTGAGAAATCAACTTTTATCCCATAACCAATAAGGTGTTTAGCTACTCATAGCTATGGAGTTCATCATCATCAATATTCAATAATAAACAAGGAAGAAGAAGAACAAAACCAAACCCTAGAAGTGTAAACAAAAGTGGCTCTCCAAAAGAATTCCAAGCAAAAAGATATCTCATGTGTTGTAGAAAACCTCCCTTTTATAGCCTTTCTCTCCTTCCAAAATTAGGTCAAGTCTTCAAAGTCCATTAGGTGAGAGTCCACCAAGCCCACAAGGATGAGAAACCCGTGTAGAAAATACGCCCCGAAAGTGGTCGCCGGAATCCTGGTATTGTGGCCGGAAATCGGCCGGAGAGTCGCCGGAAATCGGCTCCGGTGACCGGCAAAGTCCGCCCGGTCACCAGTCAACGAGTTGGATCGGCCGGGTCAACGGGTGAATCGGATCGGGTCAAACCTGAATTAAAACCGGGTCTGTTCAGTGAGTTGTGTGAGTCGAAATGAGTCACTGTCGAGTATAGGCTGAATTAGAAGTCAGCCCTGAGTACTTGGCCTAGGCCATTTGCATTCTTGCACAAACCGTATGTCGTGATGCACCAAGATTGCATATCGCCTACAAAACCAGTCTATCAAACCATTTGCCTGGCTAGTCCAAATACGTCGCAACCAATGTAATACTTCTTCACAGCCATGAGGGCCCTGCTAAGAGCCACAAGCTCAGGCCATTGCAAATAATTCCACCACCACCAATGTGTGCCCCTGCACTGCAACCTCATCACATCCCCACAATTGCAGGCCAGTTTCTTAGACAACCTGCAACATCAGCTCAGGCTACCACCACTATCTGCACCTTATTTTCACAACCTTGGCATCAAACTCAAACTCAATATGCAGCTCACAGGGCATAACATCATCTCCTGAGTCTTCCACTGCCTAGCTCAGCTCCAATCCACAACTCCTTCTCATCTCTTTGACATCTCAGTTGCCACCTTCTCCATTGCCATTCAACACAGCTGCAAGACCTGACTCAACCTGCCACAATGCCATACCAATAGCTCCATTCACAGCATCACTTTGCACTCCTGAAGCAACAGCCAGCCTGCAAATCACAACTCATATAATCTATTCAATCAAAACCTGCAAATCTCAGGCCATTCCAAGTGCAACCTGCAATTGGCTCCTTTCTGTAGCTCAGCAGCTGTAACTTCCTACTCAGCTGCAATTTCAATTTAACCCTTGTACTGAATCAATGCCACCATCACCAACTCCAGTTCTAACCTGGCTCCACCAGTTGAGCATTAGTAGCAGCACCATAATCCCTGGCTTCCATCTTTGCACTAGCAACATCACCATCTCCCTGTGACTGCTTGCTCAACTGCAACTTCACAGCACCTACAGCACCAGAGCCATTTCAACCTGCCATCCATTCCACCTGACCCAGAGAAACCCAAAACTGGTACTCCTCCACTTCCAATTCCTGCTCTACCCTGTCAGCTCAAATCACCAACTCAGAGCACATCTTGAGGTAGATTCTGCAACATGGTACCCAATTGCTCTTCAACAGCATCAGCAGCCAAATCAACTCAGCTGCAATGCCATACATTCACCACAGTTAAAACAAGCTGCAATTCCTTCTTGCCGATCCATGGCAACATCACTCACCACACTCACAAGCAACCTGACCTCATACCCATTTGATAACCGCACCATCCTCTCAATCGAGCCTGTAATCTCCATAGCTCATTCTGAGCCACAACATTCCCACATCTCGATTTGAATCTGAGCCACATCTCTACATCGACTCCAATCAAGGACAGCTACAAAAAAAATCTGCAGAAACCCCAACTCCGAATCGACTCAAGCAGTCACTTTACACAGCAGCAAACCCCATCTCAAATTCTTCTTCTATCGATTCAACAGAGTCAGAGCCAACTTCATCTCCCTTGAATCTATGTCGGTCAAAACCCATCTTCGAATTGCAACTCTCTCTTCACAGCGGAACTCTAACCTATTTCTTTCAATTCCCTCCTTGCACCACAGAGAACTCAGATCTCTTCTTTCTCTCAATTTCAAATTAATCTTCATCAAAACCTCCACATAAACTCCATTGAAGCGGCTCTCTTGATTTTCCCAAACCCTTGTTAGCAGCGACCCTCATCTTCATCCCCTCACAACAGCACATCTCTGTCTCCTTTCTCAATTTCAATATCACAAGCTGTTCATCAACACAGCTTTTCTCATCTTTCAGGTGCCTCCATTTTCTCGATTTCAGGTCGAATAATGAGAAATGATTTCTCATTGAATTGTGTAAGAGAATGAAAGGGTATAAAGCCACTCGGGTAAGATGAATAAGGGGTAACCTCATTGACTTTAGGCACCCCTCATTAGATAAGGGCCATCTTCCAATTGCTTTGGCCTGTCGGTTCCAGGTAACCGACAGCCTAATTCTCTTCCGCTCCCTTGCCGCGTTTCAGCCTGCTCCACATATAGCTCGCCTGTGAGATGACAATTTCGCCCTTTGGCCCAATTTGGATAATTTCTTCTTCTTTTCCTCCGTGCGACTCCATTGCACCTATAAGACTCAAAAGCACGCTTAAAGTACATAATTCACAAGAAAAATAGCAAAGAAAGCATAAACTCTATATAGTAAATACGGTGTATTCTACACCTATCAACAACCACACACAATATTTCTCTTAGCAATATATATGGACAAAATCCAATATAATTCCAAGAAAATCAACTAGACAGTTAGACTCAATCAATGGAAATATATCCAAGAGTTGTATCTCTATTACACAATGTAATCAACAAATCAAATAGATAGAAATCCGTGAGCCTGATTATTATGTGAAACAACTTGAACGGTACCAAAGACCAATGTTCAAGTGTCAATCAATATAATCAACAACCAAAGGTTGGATTCTCTAATTGATTGAACTACACACAACATATGATATTTCTATTATATAACAAAATATAATGCGAAAAACAAATAACACAGACACTAGAAATTTTGTTAATGAGGAAACCGTAAATGCTGAAAAACCCCGGGACCTAGTCCAAATTTGAACATCACACTGTATTAAGATGCTACAGACACTAGCCTACTCCAAGTTAACTTCGGACTGGAATGTAGTTGATCCCTAACCAATCTCACACTGATCAAGGTACAGTTGCGCTCCCTACGTCTCTGAATCCCAACAGAACTCTATGCACTTAATTCCCTTAGATGATTTCACCTACAACTAAGAGTTGCTACGACCCAAAGTCGAAGGCTTGATAAACAAATCTGTCTCACACAGAAAAGTCTATTGTATAGATAAATCTGTCTCCCATAGATAAACCTATGAGTTTTCTTCTGTCTTTTGATAAATCAAGGTGAATAGGAACCGATTGATATACTAGACTTATATTCCCGAATAACAGCCTAGAAATATCAATCACCTCACAATAATCTTAATCGTATGGTAGCGAAACAAAAACTCACAAATGATGAGACGAAGATGTTTGTGACTACTTTTTATCTTGCCTATCGGAGATCAAATCTCGAGCCAATCTTAGAGAAGATAGTACTTAATGCGATAGAAACTGCAAGATCAGATCACACAACTGTAGAGAAAATAGTTGGGTCTGTCTTCACAATCCCAATGAAGTCTTTAAGTCATCAACCTACAAGGTTTCATGAAAAACCTAAGGTTAAAGGAGAATCAACTCTAGTCGCAACTAGTATCACACATGAGGTGTGGGGATTAGGTTTCCCGGTTGCTAGAGTTCTCCTTTATATAATCTTCAAATCAGGGTTTGCAATCAATGTTACCTTGGTAACAAAGCATTTAATATTCGCCGTTAGATGAAAACCTGATTAGACTCAAGCTAATATCTTTCAGCCGTTAGATTGAACTTAGATTGTTACACCCAAATGAAATGTACCTTCATTTAGATATGAGTAACCATACCTAAACATGTACACCTTGTTGGATCAACAATAGTCTACCGAAGTTATCCATATGAACACTTTCATATCAACATTCATCTTAATCATAACTAGTTCAAATGACTCAAATGAAACTATTTCTAGAGTTGTTCAATTGTTTATATTCTCATAGAAGTATAAAAGAATCAATTGAAGCAAAATCGATTTTGATTCACTATAATCGAGTCATGAACATTATAGCCACGGTTTGCAAAAGATTGCATCCCTTATTATATAAATATATTAGTTCATGAACAAACCGATTTTAGAACATTATTCACTGATGTATACATACGGGTACACGTACCTAAGTAGCCGAACCAAGTTTGGGTTTTGCCAGTACGCGTACCAGTACGCATACCAGGTTCCCGGAATTCACAAACCAACATGTACGCATATGGTACGCATACCATGGTTCCTGGACATGGATTACATATATGCAAGTACGCATACTATGCTTAAATCCAATTGTTTCAAACTCTCATTTCAACCATTGAAACATTCTTGGAAGATGGGAATAGCTATCTCACGCAAAATATTAGTTTCAAAGCAATTTCTAAGTGATCGAATGATCAATACGAAACATTCCGAGTCTACATCAAATGACTGTGTCACACAAATCATGTAAGATGTTACCATGCGATTTTCACATGATCATATTTTGACTTTCGTCAAGAATATAAGATGAAGTTGTTTTAAGCGAAAGCTTACCAACACATATTTCAAGAAATATATAAGCGAGTTAACTCAACTCGAAATATCAAATGTGTATAATCGAAGTTTATATAGTATACGACTTTTGTCTCAAATAGGAGATAGAGTAGATAGGCTTTTGAGTGATAGATGAGTTCAAGTCTCCACATACCTTTTGTTGATGAATCTTACAAGCTCCCCTTAGTAGTTCTTCGTCTTCAATCGATGAACGCCGTGAAGTCTAATGCTCAACTACACTTTCTATCCTAATTCGAGACTTAGCTATAAGTAGACTACAAATCAAGACTTATAGTTTTGGAAACTAAACTTGACAACAAGATTGAGAAAGCAACGCTTGCGAGTTCGACCGAGCAGTGCTCTAACAATCTCCCCCTTTGTCAATTTTAGTGACAAAACTATCAATACATATGGAATACAAAATAAATAAACTTTGTAGTTCTCAATCCAAATGCTTGATTTCCTTGGTTCTTTAACATTACTCGAAATATTCGTCACTTCCAAGTACTCCAATGATTCTGAACGTGTTCAACTCATCATCATAGTTTTTGAAGACCGTAGCTATAAAAATGAGAAAACAGTTGCTCTCAATCATTGTTATACAATGTCATAATATTATTACACAGCATCAAAGTTCAATTGTATCATAACTTTGACAAAAATACTACGGTGATATGTATCACTCCCCCTTATTCAATACTTCATCTCACATGAAAACCACTCCCCCCTTACATAATGATCCGTAAACCATATGTATTTGTAGTGTGAACTACACATCAATTCTCCCCCTTTTTGTCAATAAAAATTGGCAAAGGTACGAAAATTAGTGGGATCCTAATGAAATTTCCATAGATATACTTCATGGCCAAAAAAGAACAACATATCAACTTATTTAGATGCCATCATATAGCCGAAACTAAATGCATTCATCAAGGAGTTTATAAAGATACAAGATAACTCCTACAATATTCCAAAACTGCACTTCCCACAAATATTTGGCAATTAAGCACAAGTTCAATTAAGAACTCTCCCCCATAAAATGTCATTCCCGAAAGAACAACAAGAGCAACCTTACTTTCACAAGAAAAGAAGGATTTCTATGGACATTAACAAATCACATGAAAAATGAATTTGTATCCAAAATACTCAATTAAATTAACCACAAGAGAACCCATGATTAATTTAATCGAAAATGCTCACATAAGAGAACTTACGGAGCTGCACAATATTTACACAAAGATGTGGATCAGGGAAGACCAATACTGCATAATAGACAAATATTCATTCTATATTTCATCACTATTTGCATAGAGACCTATAATAGACTTAATCTTTGTAAACAAAAGTTCATCCTATCTTCCATCAATATTTTCATAAAGGCATATAATAGACTTAACTTTTGACATATATGGGATAATTATAGTTCACGGATGTAAACACACATATCCCATAACATTATTTTTGCAATATATAAAATCAATAAAATAAATACTGCAAAAAAATATTTGCCCTTAGAAGGTAGAATCAATCCTTTTCGCGCGGATTTACACCAAGAATAGCTACCAAAGGTGTATAAAGATATTTTCTTAACAAGGAAGAACATACAAAGTCATTAACGACCATACACCATAGTTCACATAAGATGATTGTGAACATTCAAGAATCCCATATCAATGCGTACGACTGCCCATTCTTGAACTTCCTTCTTTGTGATTCACCAACTACATTCTTGTAAAATCTACAAATGAGCTTAAATGAGTTGATACATGTGTATCTTCCTTTCCCTGGGAACTAGTAATCCTCAAGACGAATTGAGGATATAATTATATTAGGAAGGATTCCTTGTTTAGGTTAAATTCCTAGTTTAGGGAGGAGTACTGTTTTGAGAAGTATTCTTAGTTTAGGTAATATACCTAGAAAAGGAATTAGTCCTACAAAAGGAAATAGATTCCTAAGACATTTGGGAACCAAGCCTATAAATAGGGATGTTTATCTCATAACTAAACACATCTAGTTAGTGTGTTCTTTTTATTGACGCACCTACATATACTAGGCAAAAAAAACCTAGAAAAAGCTTACGACAATACTTGTGCAAGCTTAGAAAACAATTTAAGATTAATCCACTGTTTAGAGAAGATTGTGTGCGTAACAAAGAGAGAATTGTAATCGTTTTCTTGTTTATAATCTAAGAGAAGATATTTTCTTCGAATTACTACTTGTGTTATGTTTTCTAAGTTTCTCGTCTATTATTATTCTGAATTCCGCCTTTATAGTAATAGTTAACAAGGTACAAAGAACAATACGTACCAAGTTGGCATCAGAGCAAGGTTAGTTTTTAGGGTAAATCCCTGTGGTTTACGGTTTTCACTAGATCTCTCTACATAAAGCTTGGTGAGGTACTCGAGAAGTTGGAAGATGTTAAGAAAACAAGGGGATCAAGGATGACAAAGTCAGATGGTGATCCTAAAGAAGGCGAACCACAAACTATGGAAGAAAAGGTGGCTACGCTGGAGATATATATGAAGTCAATTAAAGTTACCCTTCAGGGACTGAGTGAATGTATTTGTTCTCATACTCAAGCCGAAGACGAAGAAAAAGGTTACACCTTCACCTGAAGCTTCGGAAAAAGATGATTCTGAAGAAGACGATTCAGAAGAAGAAGAAGAAGAAGAGGAAGAAGATGAGGAGGAAGAAAAGAAGAAAGAGTTTCTTAAAAGTCCTACATCAACTAAACCTCATGGTAAGAATCTGAAAATTTATTTTCATGTTGATATTCCACTTTACGATGGGAGTGTCGATGTAGAAAAATTAGATGATTGGATTGAACGTCTAGAGACGTATTTTTGTTTCTTTGAATATGGTTCAAAGGAAAAGATTGCTTTCGCGGCAATGAAGCTACAAAAGCATGCTCTAACCTTGTGGAAAACTTATCAAAGACAAAACCTAGGTAAAGGAGTATTGTCGTGGAAAAGATTCAAGGAAGTTGTAAGGACACAGTTTTATCCGGTTGCAGAACAATGCACGTTCAAGTTTGCTTTTGAGGAGTCATACATTGACGAGGTTACATGCGACGTGGTTCCATTGGATTTTTGTCAAGTTGTACTTGGTGGTCCTTACTTGTGGGATCGAGATGCAGTTTTACATAGGAGGGAGCAGAAGTATACCTTTACCAAAGATGGGAAAGCTTTTGTAATACGAGCTATTGACTCTCCTCTTGAGGGAGAGCTTTATTACAGCCACTTAGGATAAACGGTTGGTGAATGCTAGTACAAAGTTCATTCTCATTGTGATCCGTTCTCTTGATGAGAAGCCGAGTAGAGTTAGCTTGGAATACATTACCAAACAACAAGAAGAAGACCTAAGAAGGTTAAGTATGTTTGAACCACCATTACTAGATGATGATGGAGATGACAAGGAGATCTTTCCACATGTGGAAGACTCGTGGTTTGATAGAGAAGAATCACTCGAAGAACAATAAGATTGCATTATGGAGCAAAGAGCGACAAAGACACGCCAGGAAGAGAATGAGACTTTCCTAAGTAGATGTCAAGGTCAAGTTCCCAGCAAGGAGAGATGGTTCAACAGGGTGAAAGGAACTCACGAGTTCTCTAACCTACAAATATAACTTTCATAGGAGTTCAAGTTATTGAGGAGGGGCGCATGATACATGTGTATCTTCCTTTCCCTGGGAACTAGTGATCCTCAAGATGGATTGAGGATAAAATCATATTAGGAAGGATTCCTTGTTTAGGATAAATTCCTAGTTTAGGGAGGAGTATTGTTTTGAGAAGTATTCTTAGTTTAGGTAATATACCTAGAAAAGGAATTAGTCCTACAACGTTTGGGAAACCAAACCAAGCCTATAAATAGGGATGTTTATCTCATAACTAAACACATCTATTTAGTGTGTTCTTGTTATTGACGCACCTACATATACTAGGCACAAAAAACCTATAAAAAGCTTACGACAATACTTGTGCAAGCTTAGCAAACAGTTTAAGGTTAATCCACTATTTAGAGAATATTGTGAGCGTAACAAAGAGATAGTTGTAAACGTTTTCTTGTTCATAATCTAAGAGAAGATATTTTCTTCGAATTACTACTTGTGTTCTGTTTTCTAAGTTTCTCGTCTATTATTATTCTGAATTCCGCCTTTATAGTAATAGTTACAAGGGTACAGAGATCAATACGTACCATGAGTAGTACACCAATAATCCAAGTGCCAAGTCCAAGAGAAGTGGAACAAGTGGGACGAAACGGAGCAAAACACTCAAAAACAAGAGACAGGAGAAAGACCAATCTTAACTCATCCAAATTCAGGAATTCTCAACTCCATTTTGAAGATAATTCAAATAGGAAGAGAATGCAAAAATAATGGGGTCATTCCGAGTTCGGACGAAGAAGATACGTCTAAAACAAATTTACCGAAAATCGACGTCTACAGGCCAGTATGCATACGGGTTTGCAAACGAATTTTCGTGACCAAGAGCAGTATGAAAACGGGGTTGCATACTAAAATCCATGGATTTTGATTTTAAATGATGGTATGCATACCTGGTTTGTGTACCATGAAGTACAAACATCCCGAACTACTATTTTCAAACCTAAACATTTAAGAACCTTAAACACAAATTATAAGTTAGGTAGAAATGAACGATAAGCAAGGTACATGGATCATTATAAGTACTCTAAGAAAATGATAAAAACACAAATCTTGCTCAAGTTTATATACATACCTTTTAGAAGGATCTTGTCGTGAATCCTACAACATTACCAAATATTCAATATCATACCTAACACAATATGTGCTCCCCTATTCTAGTGCTTCCCTCACCGTATACACAGCAGGGCATTCCTTGGTGAGGATGCACTTACAACACAATCAAGTTGTGTTGAGGTGAACAATGTCTTGCTCACCACAAGTGTCTTTTGGATTATCATGAAAGAGATCGCTTTTAGAACCTTTCACATCCAAATCCATCTTTCCAAAGAACTTTTTAAGTTCCAACATCATGGATACTGCCTTTTCCACAATCATGGAATTTTCTGGGAGATCATTCCTTTTCACACTCAAAGTATCATAGGCTTTCTTTGGTACCCACTTCTGAGTGCGTTTAGGAACAATATAAACCTTCTTCCCATTACTCTCTTTTAGATTTCCCGAAAGAGAATTGGATTGACTATTCTTTTGCAAGTTAGTCTTCTCCAATTGGGAACATCAGATATTGTCTTCGTCTTTATGAAGTTATCCTTTTGATAACCATTACGATTGTGAAAAGGATTCGTATGACGTTTATAGGCAAATCTAGGTTTATCACAACACTGAATCCTTTTCCTAAAGGTTGGAAAATTACAACCTATAATGTTAAGGGGATTAGTCTTAACATATGATCTTGGTTTCACAACTTCTTGTGATGCCCAAACAAAAATATCATGAAGTTTCTCATTCCTTATACGGAAACTACATCTCCTTTTCAGGTGACCTTTATTTTACAATAGTGCAAAGATAAGGAATGTTCTTACCTCGATCCGTGTGTGATGACTTTGGAGGTTGATATACTTTGCTCTTTCGAACCTTAACTGCCGGTGAAGGTATTTCATTTTTTCCATCAGTGGAAACCTTTTTTTTGAGAAGAATCAGTAGCCTTGACAAATTTTACCTCTTTGCTAATACTTGGAGCATATATTCCCTTATAGCCTAATCCTCGTGTATCACGATGATTTTTACTTGCTCTTAGCATAGTGGTTAATTTTCTTGAACCAGTGTTGAACTTTTTCAAGTCATCTTCCAACATCTTGATTTTATCAAGAGCAACAACTAAATCAGACTCAAGGCATTATTCTCGAGCGAGATAAACGTCTTCTCTGTCATCAAAGCTAAATTGTTGAGAGTTAATCCTTGCTTCAGAATCTGCAAGTTTCTCTTCTAACGAAAAGTACTTTTGATAAATATTATCACATTCAAGTGACTTCATACGTAGGTTTTCCTCAGAATCCTTGAGGATCGATTCGTTAGAACGAATCAAAACATAAACACCTCGTAACATCTTCTCAATTTCTTGTTTGCATGACAGAGATGAGTTATAAGAGGTATGACATAAGAAGTTGTCATCTTCTTGTTTTCCAACGAATTCAAAACCTTCACATACTCTAAGACTTTCTCATTAACATCTCTATCAATATCTGAATCACCTTCATCAGAAAGTTCATCCAACTGTTCTTCTACGCGTGTTTCCCAGTTATCAATAGTTTCTACATCAAAAGAATGTTTAGATATTGCCTTAGATGTGACTGTTCTCTCATGTGAATACAAGCTTTGAAAAACATCTGGTCATTTCTGAACTAGTACGTTTTTAGAGATAGACTTATCCATATAGTCATATCGCTACAAACACAGACTTATGAGGTCTTAGACGTGTTTGCTTTCTCTGATACCAATTGAAAAAGCGGGGTGATAGACACATTTTTTTGTGTCTGAATTGTCCTCAGTGTTGGTATTGTTGGAACTCGATTTTTGTACTAATATTGTGTTTTTATGTATTTTTAGGTATTTTTGGAAATAAATATTTTTTGGAAAATTCGGCTCGAAAAGTTGCTCGGAGCACCTCCGGAGGACACGTGTTATTCGGACTCTCCGCTTTGGATAAGGGGTAACCCAATTACTAAGGGGCACCCAACTGATATTCGCACCCCCTACTCTGGATAGGGGGGCAACCCTTTCTTCTTCACTGATAAACAGATTTTGGCGGGAAACACAGTTTTGAAAATGCAGTAAACTCGTATCCCCTGTTTCGATTTTTGACAAGTTCCGTTGAGATGTTTTAGGAGGAATGAGTTGGAATAATCCTGTTTAGTCGAGACAGGAGTGGTGTATGGCTTAGAAACGTGAAAAGGGAAGAAACGCGCAAACACACGGAAACATCGTGATATTTAGTTTTCTCGGATAAATCCGATTATATTTGGAAAGAACGCGTGTTATTTCTTCCCTGGACTTGTTAAAACACGAGATTGGAGTGTGTTTACCTGCCACAGACGCCTGAAAGAGAATCAAATCCCGTAACATGGTAAGAGAAATATTCCGAGAATAATCTCTTGATGGCAAAGATTTCAAACATTTATAACGAGGGATTTTGGGGATGATGGGTATATAAAGCGATTAGGAGGTTCAGAGAAGAAATATTGAGAGTTTGGGAGAGTTTGGAGCAACCACAGAGCAATAAAAATCGAGTTGGAGAATTCTGCTGCTGCTGCTGCCATTGAAGAACACGAAGAACATTCAACGTATGCCGGACCGTCGTTTTTGATACAGTGACAACGACTCACAAACGTGGGTCGTAATCCATAGGCAGTCTTAAAGAAACAGTGACAACGACACTCTCATTTTATCGTTCTCTGTAACAGATCGGTTTGTAACAAATATAACTGTTACAAACCCAGTTTTTAATAGTTTTTCTCCATTTCATCATTTGTACACCTCCTTTGAGCAATAAAAATGGATTTTGAGCGTGTTTCCAACATGATGAGCTAGAACCCATCACTGGGACGACGGAGGAAGACGAATTTCATACATGGGTAATTTTAATTAATTCTTTTTTATGACTTTTGCACTAATTAAAAATTGAATTATGATTTGATTAAATTAGTTAATATTTTATTAGATGGGTCATGCTTGCTTAAATGTTTGATGTCCCATGCTTACGATTTATAACTAATACTTTGAGAATCTATCTTGGCAAAAATAAGAGTCCATGTTTTTATTTGTTGAGCGATAATTGTTAAAAGAATTAATATTTGAACCTTTTGTTATGAGTTTGGCTGAATCCTGAGTCCCAGCCCATCTCTTCATCTTGTGACAATATTTTGTATATATATATATATTTTTCTTTATCTTTAGTTTTTCTTTTATTAAAACTTAAAATCAATCCTACAAAGTCCGAGTGAACGACAACTCTACTTACCACTATTCTAAATTCGATCAATTTTTGGCGCCGCCGACGCGGACTTGTGTATAGATTTGTTTTTAGGTTTTACTTTTTTTTATTATTATTTTTGTTCTTTTTACGCGTTTTGGTATTTGTTTGCTTTGTATTTGGAGTGGAGCGAAAGAAAAAGAGAAAGTCTTTGAGAAGAAAAGCAAAGCCAAAATAGGAAAGAAAAGAGAGATCCGAACTGAGTGAAGAAGAAAATTTTGTATATAGTGTAATTAATTAATTTTTTATTTATTTTTAGAAACTGTAATTAGGTAATTATTTTTGTAATTTTTATTTTTATTTTTTGGACTTCTTAAATTTGGACTTTATTTTTGGACTTTTGGACATTTTTTTTAAAACCCTAAGGAAGGGTTATTTAAATATAAACTGCACAGGAAGGACGACGATTACGATATCGTCTCGGCCCCTCGGGTTCGTACATGACATAGGAGTCGTGGCCCGAGTCGACTTCAACTGTTCATCCCCCGCCGGAACGGGAGGTAAGAATTCTAAACACCCGCGAATCCCCGTCCACGGGTTTCTTGGATGATTTCGTGTGAATATATGTCGAGGAATGAATCCCGATCGCTTTAATTTCCTAGTAAAGGGCAAGGACTGGCCATACAAGATAAGAGTTCGGATTTCATCACCGTTCTCTTCTTTCCCGCCTTAGGAAAACGAAACCAAACACGAACTTAAGCCTAAAATTTTGGAATAGAACGAGACCGATAGGGTAACGAGCTTAGTAGGAAAGTCGCTCGAAAAATATTGGTTACTCTTTTAGCATGCTTCGAAGTTCATGATGGTCTGTGAAGTTGAATGCGTGACTGCGCCGCCTTGTAATAGCGGTGAGGCCTTGGGTATCAAAGCTTCACTGAGCTTCCCTCGCCTTGATTCAACTTACTTTGACTCGGATTGATCCAGAGGGGTTTGCTTAAATTGTAACGAATTCCCTTTCGAAGGATTATAAGCTGGTCTTGAAAATAATCTAAGTGGAGCCATCATGCTTTTTGTTTGCTAGATATCATTAGGTTTGCTGTGGTGGAGTCAGCCTTGTTTGTGTTTGCATAGAACTTCCCTTCCTTTTAGGATTTTTTCTTTTTCTTTTGTTTTATTTTTCTAGTGTATGCCTGAGGTCTTTAAAGAACGGGCTTGGAAAAGAAACACTCTAGGTCGTTTGATTAGTGACAAACCTAGTAGTTCTTCTTGTGAAGGAGGGGAACTCGAAGACTCTTCTTTGAGGGCCCCGTTTTTGGAAACTTCAGTTTTGAGAATCTGTCTCTTAGTGAGGAAAGTACCCCTAGTACTTCAGTTGTGCCAACGATGGAAACTTTGAAAGATTACATGTTCCCAACTGGGACCAACCGAGCTTCGTGCATTAAATTGCCAGCCAATACGGCTAACTTTGAGATAAAAGCTAGTATTCTTCAGATGATCCCTATATTCTTAGGAAAAGATGATGAGAACCCTTATTTTCATATTAGGGACTTTGAGGAAATTTATGGGACAATTAGAATAAAAGACCTTACTGATGAAGTTTTGAAACTTAAGATGTTCCCATTTTCCTTAAAAGATAAAGCCAAGACCTGGCTAAACAACCTACCATCCTGGATCCATTGAAACATGGCGGGAACTTATTGTCGCTTTCTATATGAAATTCTACCCTAAGCATAAAGCTCAGAAATGTTAGGCGAAAATTAGTGCTAGTGTGCAACAAGAGGGAGAGTCTCTTTATAGGTTTTTAGAGAGATTCAATGATCTCCTATCTCAGTGTCCTCACCATGGATTTGATAAGATGAAACTTGTAGGGATTATTTATGATGGTTTAGACTACTCGACCAAAGCCATGGTCGAGTATATGTGTGATGGTGAGTTTACTAATAAAAGTGTTGAGGATGCCTTTACCTTCTTAGGAGATGTTGCTGAGAAATCCCAACAGTGGGAATCTTGTGTTGAACCCCCTAAAAGACTCTTGGTCAATAGAAGTAGCACCAATGTGGTAGATACAAGCTTCGGGTCAGATGCTAAGTTTGCTGCTCTGTCCAGAAGGTTAGAAGCTTTGGAAATGGGTCAGTCTAAAAATAGGTCCCTTGGTGAACCCAATAGAACCTCTCAAGTATCTAGTTGTGGAATAGAGCCCGATAACTCATTTTGGGAAGGTCAGGTTAGTGAATAGCAAGCTCATGCTATCTATAACAATGCTAGGTTTGAGAACCGTCAGAAGTTCGACCCATACTCAGAGACCTACAACCCTGGTTGGAGAAACCATCCTAATTTCTCCTGGTCTAAGGGCCAGAATCAAGGTCAGTCTAGTAATTTTCAGCCTCCCCCAGGTTTTGGTTATAATAAGAATTCTTAAGGTCAAACCCAGTTCCAGAACCCTTCTGAGAATATAATGACTAGCTTAGAGGAATCTCTTAGTATACTAAAAAAGAGCCAGGAGATGTTAACACAGAGCCAGGAAATGTTAGTAAAGAGCCAGGGTAATTTTCAAGAGGAAACCAAGCAGGATTTTAAGAATAATTCCTAGTCTTTTGCTAAATTAGAACTTTAAGTCGGCCAAATTGCTAAGTTCCTTAGTGAAAGAGAAGATGGAAGGTTCCCTAGTCATATTAATCCTAACCCTAAAGGAGATAAATCGTACAATCATGTGAATTCTATTACAACCCTTAGGAGTGGAAAGAAAGTTGACAATAAGGTCGCCATGCCTGAAAGTGAACATGCTGCAGTTCACCCTTCTGAGCCAGAAAACGAGGAGACTGATAGAGTCTTTAAAGAGACCAGTGAGAGTCATATTGAGCCAGGCTTTGTTCCAAGAGCCCCGTTCCCCCAGCTGCTAGTTCCAACTAAGAGGGAGTCCAACTTTAATGATATATTGGAGGTTTTTAAGTAGGTTACTATTAACCTCCCACTGTTGGATGCCATTAAGCTGATTCCCGCTTATGCCAAGTTTCTTAAGGACTTGTGTACACGAAAGCGTAAGCTTAGTGTTCAAAAGAAAGCCTTTGTAGCTAGTCATGTGAGTTCCATTATTCAGAATACCACTACTCCTAAGTATAAGGACCCAGATGATGCGTGTCGTAGGTGCAATCAAATTAATATCTTATTTCCACTTAATTAAAAATAATATAATGGAAGTCAAGTTCGTTCCCACGAAGAGCAGGGAGATTAAGTTGTCAAAAAGTGTCACAATGGGGGTTTGTTTTTGATTTAAAGTAATTAACAAAGCAATTGAAAATAATTAAGTTGCAAGCAATGGAGAGAAATATGATCAGGGAATCCTTCTTCGTTACTAAACCGTCATCAAGTTATTATATCCATCCATTAATACAATTAATCACAAATTATTACCAACCGTGGAATAACATCTAGCTCAGTGCTATCCCCTAAATTCCTTAAATCACTGGGTACAGAAGCTCTCCAATACCAGATTCTATTCTTCAAAACCACCTAGTAGTAGCTCACCCAAGGTATAATTTGTCCGAATGCTTTATCTTTTGTGAATTATAGATTGATCCTAGTAGTTAGACTCTTAGCTCAAGGTCCACTTTCTAGTGTTGTTTATACACACAATCACTACACAGAATCCCTCTGCAAGGTCTTGTGTTCTCTACTTTTTTATGAATCATTCGACTATTACTTATCTCCTAACTCAATACTAGCATTTGATTGAATCAACAAATTAATTCAGTTGGCCACCTAAACAATCTATCAATCAATCATAAATATTCTAATTAGTATAAACAATCAATAATCATGTGAAGAACTTCAAAATAGATTTATATAATAACTCAAATCATGTCTAGAACTTAGAATTCATCCCCAATCACTAAGAAGTTTAGCTACTCATGGTATTAACAAAACCCATGAGTTTCATATTATATAATGGAAAAGAAATAGTTACGGTAATGAAGAATGCTCCAAAACCCTAGCTTTTCTCCCTTGTGTTCTTCTCTCCAAAACTTGATAAAAGATTATGAGATATCCCCAAAAGTTATAGAATCATCTCTTTTATAGGTGTGACTATGCCCTTTGCCAAATCCCCTGCCAACTAAGTTGCCAAAACTTAGCCAAATACAGCACAGGTCCAAGTCTGGCCGTGCCAAAACTAACCCAACAGCTATTGGGCTTCACATATACGGAAAAAGTCCAACCCAAAACCAAATCTTAACTCTCTGTGGCCTGTCAGTTCCGTAAGACTGACAACACATCGTCTTTTCCCGTCAGAACTCGGCTAGACATCCCTCCGTGAAGAATAGTTTTCCCTGGATTTTTAGTTTTCTCCCGTAAGATTCACGGACATACTCACCTCCGTGAGAATTCTTTTTACCTGGATTTTGGTTTTCACGGCCATCAAACCTCGGATACTCATGCCTCCGTGATTTTTCCAACTCCCTGAATTTTCCTTTCTCGACCCTGCCATCCACGGATACTCTGGTAACCGTGAGTTTCCAATTCTTCTGACTTTTTAATCCCAAGCCAATAAATCCACATATACCAGGCCCTCCGTGAAAATTAAAAGCTTATGAGGTTTTCTCAATCCCGATCACCATCAGTCTTCATCCAACACAGACTCAGCGCCATGATCAACAGCATCTCACTCTAGCTTTCTCCATATTTCATCTCAGACTCGAGTCGTTCTTCTTGGCAAAACTCTGTCCACCCAAACCCATTTCTTGTCTTTGCTATCATGGCAGCAGCTCACAGCAAAGCTCAAAAACAGGCCATCAGAATGAGCCTCCTTTTCTTCTCCGTAACTTTGACATCATGCAAAACTCCATCCTCTCTGCAGTTCAAAACAACAGCAGCCAATCCTTGAGCTTCAACTTCATCGACGAGTTATAGTCTCGTGAGGGCTTACGAGAGGAATACCCACAAAACCCACTCCAACTTCAAAGCGTTCCAGCTTCCCAAGCATCCAAATAGCTATGAGGACATAGAGTTTCTGCATGCTAGTAATAAGAAGTTAGAAATACCAAAGAACATATTCATTCTTAAATCTTGAGTGAGAAATAACCACACCATAATGAGAGAATGCGTGTTTGAGAGCGATCAATAAGCATTTCGCCTCGACTTCTGCCTCACTTAAAAGGATTTTATGATAATTGCACTCAATAAGACGGCTTTTTTATGGGTCTCACATGTGTGCAGGTAGGAATGAAGAGAGAATCCTACACATGTTGAATGGTGGGAATGAAACCTTCCGAAGTATTTCTGGAGACTCCACAAAATCGTGAAAAATAAAATATTTTTTTGATGATCTCTACGAAAGGAAATCAACCATTATAACAAGGATGAGAGTACTTACCACCTTCACATCTGATTGCAATGATGAATGTACCACTCTCACAGCATCCAATAGAAACGTCTTCCTTCGGCTCGTCTTCTTCATCTTTTTGGTCTTCGTCTTCGTCTTCGGTCTTCAACTGTTGATGATAAACTCTTGAACTTGTAGAACGTCGACAATTTGTACTCTTTTCCTCAATTTCCTTGTTGCTTGAAACTTCTTTATATATTTTTCTTCCACATGGCCTTATTGAACAAATAACAACCTAAATGCAAATCTCTTTGTATATATACTTTTCTTTTCCTTTTCGTTTTTTTTTTTTTTTTTTTTTTTTTTTTTTTTTTGATTAGAGATTGCAACTAAAACAATAAATATGAAATAAAATTAACATGGCCATGAAATAAGTACGTTACCACTTTGATCTTCACAACTTGTAATGCCTTCGTATCATAAACTTCAATAACTCTCATCTTTTGATTTTCTTCGCTCTTATAATAAGTCTTCATACTTAGATATAGAATTCCGCTCTTTATGTGTAAGTCTTCAACATGTATATAAAAAAAAAAATCTGCTCATGTATATGTTGCTTTACTTGAATATGAAATTTCGCTCTTCCTTGTATTGTTGCTTGTAAACCTCAAACGAATTCAAGTTTCCTTGTAAATTTTGATGTCGCTCCACTTGTTGATGATGATGGTGTTTCTATGGATCTGTTGTTGTCGAGAGAGAGAATGGTGCTAACTGCAAATCAAACTACAAGAAGGTGGTTTTCATCTATAGACGTCACCCTTATGATTGACAAAATCAGCACTCAAGAGATCAAAAATAGTGCTTCTATTGGTGGGAGGTTGGGTAGCTCACCATTCTACCCGGAATTAACGTATGGTGACACACACTCAGAAGAAAGCACTTTAGTCAGCTACAAAGAAAATTTGGTCTGGTGCCTTGGTTGATATGAAAATGGGTAGTCTCCACTAATGATTGATCAGCAACTCTAATAATGCATTTCCCCTTCTCCTAATTTGCATCACCGGCATGATTAAATCCATTATTTAACACTCCAATTCGTAAGAAATCCGAATGTAGTTCCCTAACACTTCCAAGTTCAGTTATGTCGGTCAGAATCTCTATGTAAACATACCTAGAAGTATGCTAGTGACTCTAAAATCTCTACAAGTTGGAGGTTTTATTCAAATATATACAAAGAAATTGAAAAATCTATATGCAAAATACTCCCCCACACTTAAACTTCACATTGTCCTCAATGTGTAAAACCGAAAATTCTGAATTCTGACGTAACAACAGATAAAACGCAAAAACTGTGCAAATTGGTAAGGAATTTGGAAAAACTCCATTTCACAAAAGTTGTTCATCTATGTGTTTTCTACAAAGTGTCAAAAGGGTACAGTGTTTCGATAAACGGTCTGACAGTTATGGTCTCTGGAATGAACTACTCGCAGTCTGAAGTTTTCTGACGAAAAGGTATTCGTCTATAATTTCTTCTAAAATAGATTCCGGACTCAATGAAATTAAACATGGGGATGCAAATATGATATGAAAACAATAAAAAACAAAAATAGAAGGGTTTAAGATACAAAACCTATGGGTTGCCTCCCATTTAGCGCTTGGTTTAAAGTCGTCAGCCCGACTTGGCATTCTCCTTATGCTACTCCTCCAGAGGGAGCAAATCGCGAAGCTCTATCTCGTCCACATTCACATAAGCAATGTTTTCATAGTATGGCTTCAATCTATGGCCGCTGACCTTAGAATTAGTCCCATCTCTAAGACTAGTGATATCAACTGCACCATGAGAATAAACATTAGTAACAACATATGGTCCAATCCATCTGGACCTTAGCTTACCAGGAAATAGCTTAAGACGAGAATGAAATAAAAGAACTTTCTGTCCCACAACAAAATTCTTCCGAGAAATCATCTTCATGGAAAAGCTTAGTCTTTTCCTTATATATACGAGAACTCTCGTAAGCATAATTATGTATCTCCTCTAGCTCATTGATTTGTAGTTGCCTATGTTTCCCCGCTTTATCATACTCCATGTTGCACATCTTTACCGCCCATAAAGCCTTATGCTCAAGTTCAACTGGGAGATGACAAGCTTTGCCATAAACCAACCGATATGGAGACATACCAATCGGTGTCTTATATCTTTGTTCTATACGCCCAAAGTGCATCGTTGAGTCTATAACTCCAATCCTTCCGTGTAGTATTAACGGTTTTCTCAAGGATGGACTTAATCTCACGATTTGAAATTTCAGCTTGCCCACTAGTTTGTGGGTGATACGGCGTACTAATCTTGTGTGTAATGTTGTACTTCTTGAGGAGAGCATGGAAGGATTTCTTGAAGTGCGAGCCTCCATCATGATAACCACTCTTGGTGTACCATGTCTAGAGAAAATATATCCTTCACAAACTCACAAACAACTTGAGAATCATTATTAGGGGTGGCTTTATCTTCCACCCATTTAGAAACATAATCCACAGCAAGAAGTATATAAAATTTTCCATTCGAATTAACAAAAGGACCCATAAAATCAATGCCCCACACATCAAAAATCTCGACAGTGAGAATAGGATTGAGTGGCATTTGATTTCGAGCACCTAGATTGCCCGTTCGTTGACATCTATCACAAGATTTGCAAAAAGCATATGCATCCTCAAATAGGGTAGGCCAATAAAAGCCACTCTCAAGGACTTTGAGAGCGGTACGTTTTGCACCAAAGTGACCACCACAAACATAAGAATGACAAAAAGATAGAATTGGTGAAATTCAGAGTTTAGTACGCTTTTGCTGGATAATTTGATCGGCACCATATTTCCACAAGTAGGGCTCATCCCACACATACTGCTTGGCTATTTTCTTAAGCTTTAGTTTTTGAGAAGTAGACATTGTACTAGGTACTTGCCTTGTAACCAAATAGTTCACTATATCAGCATACCAAGGTTTTGATTCTTCAATTGAGAAAGGCTGTTCGTCTGGAAAACGATCCTGTAAGGGAAGTTCTTCTTCGGAAATAACCAATCTACTAAGATGATCAAAGAATTTGTATTTTCAACACCTTTCTTATCTCTCGATTTCCATATTGAATTCTTGCGAGAAAAAGAATCCAACGTATGAGTCTTGGCTTAGCCTCCTTCTTTTTCAATAGATACCGTAGTCTTTGCATGATCAGAATATACAATCACATTGGTACCCACCAAATAAGCTCTAAATTTTTCTAATGCAAATACTATAGCCAACAACTCTTTTCGGTAGTAGAATAGTTGATTTGAGCATCGTTTAGGGTCCTTGATGCATAATAAATCACATGTGACCTCTTGTCTACTTTTTGACCCAAAACAACTCCGATTTGCATAATCACTTGCATCACACATTAACTCGAACGGCAAACTCCAGTCAGGTGACTTAATAATTGGTGCGGTAGTCAACAATTCCTTCAATTTATTAAAGGCATCCTTGCACTCCTGGTCGAAGTTAAAAGGCATCCTCCTTTTGCAATAATTTGCACATCGGCATTGAGATTTTGGAGAAATCTTTGATAAACCTCCTATAAAAACCTGCATGACCAAGAAACGAGCGAATTCCCCTCACCGAAGTGGGGTATTGTAAGTTCCTAATCAAGTTATCTTTGCCTTGTCTACCTCGAGTCCTTGAGAGGATACGATGTGACCAAGTACAATTCCATGGTCTACCATAAAGTGGCATTTCTCCCAGTTTAAAACAAGATTAGTGTCTATGCATCTTTTAAGAACAAGTTCAAGATTATTTAAACAAATATCAAATGAATCACCATAAACACTTGAAGTCGTCCATAAATACCTCAATGATGTTTTCCACGTAATCAAAAATATACTAACCATACATCTCGAAAAGTGGCAGGCGCATTGCAAAGACCAAATGGCATTCTTCTATATGCGAATGTACCGAAAGGACAAGTGAAAGTAGTCTTATCTTGATCCTCCGGTGCAATAACAATTTGATTGTAGCCCGAATAACCATCCAAAAAGTAATAATATGAATGTCCCGCTAACCTCTCTAACAACTGATCAATGAAAGACAAAGGAAAGTGATCCTTGCGGGTAGCCGAATTGAGCTTTCTGTAGTCTATGCACACTCTCCATCCTGTTTGAAATCTTGTAGGAACGAGTTCATCATCTTGATTTCTAACAACAGTGACACCTGATTTCTTAGGCACCACTTGCACCGGACTAACCCATTTCTTTGTCGAAATTGGGTAAATCACCCCCACACTTAGTAATTTGAGGATCTCTTTCTTCACGACCTCCATCATTTGGGGGTTAAGCCTACGCTGAGCATCACGTACTGGCTTGATATCATCTTCCATAAGGATTCTATGCATGCACATGGATGGACTAATGCCTTTGATGTCAGCAATTGTCCAACCAATAGCCATTTTGTGCTCTTTCGTAACCCTAAGGAGGCGTTCTTCTGTATTCTTTGTGAGATTCTTTGCAATAATAACTGGAAGCTCTTCCCCATCACCCAAGTAAGCATACTTTAAGTGATTGGGTAGAGGTTTCAACTCTAATTTAGGTGCCTGCACTTGAAGGTAAAGGAACTTCATCGATTCTGAGGTAAAGAGATATATGAAATATTACCTCTTCTAACTTCTTGTGATGTTGTTAAAGCACCACATGTCTCAAAAAACTCCTTGGAAATATCAACGTCCAAGTTAGGCATGCCATGGACGTCCAAATCAATGCTATTTTGTAGCACAGATTCAAGTTCATCTTCGTTGATCAAATCAAACATCTGTTGTGCCAACGAACCAATAACATCAACAGAAAATGCGGAATGGATATCACTTGGATAATGTATGGCTTCAAAAATATTGAAGCGTATAACCTCCTTGTCAAACTCCATAGTGAGTGTCCAGTATCACAATCAATCTTTGTCTTAGCAGTCTTCATAAATGGTCTCCCAAGAAGTAATGAAGTAGACGAACAATTGTCCCCATCCTGCATATCCACAACAAAGAAATCAACCGAAAACATTAGTTCATTCACTTGCACCAACACATCTTCCACGAGTCCCTTAGGATATATGTTAGACTTATTAGCTAATTGAATGATAATCCCTGTCTCCTTTAAAGGTCCCAGATTCAATGAATCATAAACATCGGCTGACATCACGCTTATGGAAGCTCCCAAATCAAGCAATGCACGCTCGAACCGTTTTTCACCAATAGTATGCGCATCGTAAAACCACCGGGATCTTTACACTTTGCAGGCATCTTCTTTAGCAACATAGTGAAGCACTTTCTCCCACTGAGGTGATCTCGTTAGCAATCAACCTCTCCTTCCTTGTACACAAATCCTTGGAGAACTTTGGCATACTGGGTACCGTTACGATGGCCTCAATAAATGGAATGTTGATATGCACCTTCTTTGAAAATATCCATAATCTCCTTGTCTAGAGCTTGCTTCTTTGACTTGGCAAAAACGACTAGGAAAAGGAAGTGGTGTGGTAAAAGTAGGAATTGTGTCCTTAGGTTGGCCAGTTGAGGTTGGATTTTCCTTTGGAACGGTTTCCACCTCTACTTCCTCTTCCAAGTTGTGAATAACCTTTTCTTGTTGTTTTGGCTCTTGATTTGCTTCCCACTTCTTAGAGTTACTGACAATAACGTTCGCTCTTGGATTCACAAAAGGTTGTGATGGCAACTTTGTGAATTCGTGCTTTTAGTTCATTCATGTCTGTAGCCAACTGTCCAATTTGAGTTTGCAAGTCCTTTATAGCCATATCTTGTTTCGGAGAATGGTATCTTGACGCCGAGCATTGGCATCTTGCTTTTGCATCATCATTTTCATCATCTCCTCTAAACTGGAACTCGAGTCTGTTGTTGAGGTGAGGTGGAGGTTGTGGTTGGAGGCTGTGGTTGTTGAAAACCACTCTATCGCCCATAAGGATTAGGAGCTGTGACTTGCTTTGATTTGCATAAGCGAAATTTGGGTGATCTTTCCAACTGGATTATAAGTATTAGAGTAGGGATCATACCTTGGCATCGATTAGGGAACACATCATTCACTGTTAGGACTCTTCTTCATAAGAAGGAATAATCACTTGCTAGCCATTCGTTGTACTACCTTCTCTATGTTGTTCATCCGTTGCTTCGATTTGTGCGAGACTCTCCCATCTCGTTAACTCTTCGACATTAGAGTTGTTTCGGTGTAGAATTGTTGAGCATTGGAAGCCATACTCTCAATCAAATGGTTGCTGCGAGATTGTCTTCTCGGTAAGTGAAACCACCGTGCGGCGCATCAATCAAATTCCTCTTGTTCGGAAGTAATCCTTCGTAGAAGTATTGAGGATATATTATGGTGTGGGCAGCTCGCCAACAACTTCTTATACCTCTCCCAATATTCATATAGAGACTCCCCAGACATCTGTAGAATGCCACTAATCTCCTTACGAACAGATGCCACTTTGGAAGCAGGAAAATATTTCTCCAGAAATAGCTTTTTCATCTCAGTCCATGTTGTAACACTCCCAGGAGGAAGACAATACAACCATTCTTCTGCTAAATCTGTCAATGAGAACAGAAAGGCTTGTAGCATAGCCATATCTCTGTCTGTGGTTGTATGCCTCAGACTTGTCATCGTGTTATGGAACTGTTGAAGGTGTCGATTTGGATTTTCACCTGGATGTCCCTTGAACTTTGGTATATGATGAAGTAGATTCGACTTCAGCGCCACTGGGTTAGTGATTGCAATGCATAGTGGTTGCGAATCTAAGCATGGAGATGTCAACTCTCTTAACTTCCTCTTCGGAGGTGGAGGATCTCTCTCGTCGTCTGTGTTAACCATCTCTTCTGTAGAAAGTTAAGTTTGCAATGTCGACGTGCTTGTATCTTGTTCCCTTGCGAGTTTGAATTCGCACCTCGGATAATCCCAATCTTTCGGTGCCGGGGATTAAGTACACGAAACAAAATTCTCAAAAAGCTAAATCAAAAACTAAAAATAAGACTAAAAACAAAAAGAAAACAAAAGAAATAACAACTAAAGCTCGATCATTTGCTCCCCGACAGCGGCGCCAAAATTTGATGCGTGTCGTAGGTACAATCAAATTAATATCTTATTTCCACTCAATTAAAAATAATATAATGGAAGTCAAGTTCGTTCCCACGAAGAGCAGGGAGATTTAGTTGTCAAAAAGTGTCACAATGGGGGTTTGTTTTTGATTTAAAGTAATTAACAAAGCAATTGAAAATAATTAAGTTGCAAGCAATGGAGAGAAATATGATCAGGGAATCCTTCTTCGTTACTAAACCGTCATCAAGTTATTATATTCATCCATTAATACAATTAATCACAAATTATTACCAAAGTGGAATAACATCTAGCTCAGTGCTATCCCCTAAATTCCTTAAATCATGGGTACTGAAGCTCTCCAATACGATTCTATTCTTCAAAACCACCTAGTAGTAGCTCACTCAAGGTGTAATTTGTCCGAATGCTTTATCTTTTGTGAATTATAGATTGATCCTAGTAGTTAGACTCTTAGCTCAAGGTCCACTTTCTAGTGTTGTTTATACACACAATCACTACACATAATCCCTCTGCAAGGTCTTGTGTTCTCTACTTTTGTATGAATCATTCGACTATTACTTATCTCCTAACTCAATACTAGCATTTGATTGAATCAACAAATTAATTCAGTTGGCCACCTAAACAATCTATCAATCAATCATAAATATTCTAATTAGTATAAACAATCAATAATCATGTGAAGAACTTCAAAATAGATTTATATAATAACTCAAATCATGTCTAGAACTTAGAATTCATCCCCAATCACTAAGAAGTTTAGCTACTCATGGTATTAACAAAACCCATGAGTTTCATATTATATAATGGAAAAGAAATAGTTACGGTAATGAAGAACGCTCCAAAACCCTAGCTTTTCTCCCTTGTGTTCTTCTCTCCAAAACTTGATAAAAAGATTATGAGATATCCCCAGAAGTTATAGAATTTCATCTCTTTTATAGGTGTGACTATGCCCTTTGCCAAATCCCCTGCCAACTAAGTTGCCAAAACTTAGCCAAATACAGCACAGGTCCAAGTCTGGCCGTGCCAAACCTAACCCAACATCTATTGGGCTTCACATATACGGAAAAAGTCCAACCCAAAACCAAATCTTAACTCTCTGTGGCTGGTCGGTTAGTGGGACTGACAACACATCGTCTTTTCCGTCGAACTCGGCTAGACATCCCTCCGTGAAGAATAGTTTTCCCCTGGATTTTTAGTTTTCTCCGTAAGATTCACGGACATACTCACCTCCGTGAGAATTCTTTTTACCTGGATTTTGGTTTTCACGGCCATCAAACCTCGGGTACTCATGCCTCCGTGATTTTTCCAACTCCCTGAATTTTCCTTTCTCGACCCTGCCATCCACGGATACTCTGGTAACCGTGAGTTTCCAATTCTTCTGACTTTTTAATCCCAAGCCAATAAATCCACATATACCAGGCCCTCCGTGAAAAATAAAAGCTTATGAGGTTTTCTCAATACGATCACCATCGAGTCTTCATCCAACACGGACTCGGCGCCATGATCAACGACATCTCACTCTAGCTTTCTCCATATTTCATCTCAGACTCGAGTCGTTCTTCTTGGCGAAACTCTGTCCACCCAAACCCCTTTCTTGTCTTTGCTATCATGGCAGCAGCTCACAGCAAAGCTCAAAAACAGGCCATCAGAATGAGCCTCCTTTTCTTCTCCGTAACTTTGACATCATGGAAAACTCCATCCTCTCTGCAGTTCAAAACAACAGTAGCCAATCCTTGAGCTTCAACTCCATCGACGAGCAATATCAACGCTGCCATCTCGAACTCCACTGCCATCAATGTTCTCATCTACATCTTTTCATCGCTGCCACCTTCATTGCTTCTCGACAAAGATCGGTTCCATGAAACAAAGCTGAGAACGCCACCTTTCTGTCGAGCTCGTCATCACCATCTTGATCCTCACGATCGCAGCAGCACTTCTCATTGATCCCTGGCATCACCATTCTTCTCCATTCTCTGTTGTTTCTTGACTTCCATGGCAGACTTGAGTTCTCATCACTGCTCTGTTCATGGTTTACTCGAGACCAAATCCTCTCGGTACCAACTCTATCTTCAACCATGCAGCGCCATCATTATTCCGATCATCAGGCTCGTACACCCTCAACAACAAAGCTCTTTCATGTTCTCGTCGTCTTTGCTACCAACTCCAGTTCTTCTTCTCATTAGGAATACCACGACCAACAATCTATCACTCCCGAGCTCCATTCTGACTTCTTCGCAACAAATTGACCTCAAACCCCTGAGATGCTTCTTGTTTTGCTTTAAACTGAACTCCATCAATCACTATCCTTCACTGAACTTTCGAGCTCCAAATTTATCTAGCCATTGAACAACAGCAGCATATCATCGTCACTAATCCCTGACTCTGCCCAGTTCGAGCTCTGAACTTCATCCAACTACCGATCACAGCTCCATTCTTTCCTTGCTCTTGATCATTCTTATCTTCCTCATCTGCCAACAACATCAGTGCTAGCAACATCAACACAGCTGGCTTCGTCACTTCCTTCTCTTCTATCGCTGATCAACAACACTATCACTTGCCAAGAAAAACTGCCGTGAAACGTGTTGAAGAAGGTGGTGGTGTGCCCTGAGAAAAATCTACGGGTGCCTATAACAATTCTGTAGGCTTAACAAAATTTCGAAAATTTCACTCGCTTCAATCGCCCGTCATTTCTTCATAGGACATCGGAATGACACAATTCTTTCGCCATTAGTTTCATCTTTTCGTCCTCTTCGAAATGATAGCAAGAACTCCTCAATTTGGATGAGTTCCATTTGGTCTTTGGCCCTTCTCCGCTTGCGTCTAACTTCTTTTATTGCACAAATATGTGCCAATTCGCTTCTTTTGGATGATTCACCTAACAAAACATAAATAAGAGAAAACAAGAGTAATATACAATAATTTGCAAGAAACTAAGCAATTACTAGCATGGATTCGAAACTAAATATATGCAAAATATGCACTTAAGACCAGGGTCCCCTACTATTTCTTGCACAATAGGTAAATACCGTGTTGAGAAAGCTTTGCTTGACTTAGGAGCCAGTGTGAACTTATTCCCATACCTTGTGTACCTTAAGCTAGGACTTGGTGAGATGAAACCTACCCAGATGACTCTTTAGTTAGATGATAGGTCCATTAAAATTCCTCGGGGTGTGATCGAGGATGTTCTCATAGAGGTCGACAAGTTTATTTATCCGGTGGATTTTGTTATCCTAGATACCCAACCTGTCACGACCCGAGAGAACCGGATACCCGTAATTTTAGGTCGCCTAGTTTTTAGCTACATCCAATGCGATCATTAACTTCATCGATTCGGTATTATGAATTTGTCTTTTGGTAATATGACTATTGAGTGAACGTCTTTCATATTAGTAAGCTACCCTCCGAACTAGATGACTCGAGCATAGAAGAGGTGAACATGATAGGAACATTAGTCGAGGAGTCATTACCAAACACTTTGTTAGAAGATCCATTAGAGAAATGCCTAGCTCACTTTGGGATTGATTTTGATGATGATGATGTGATTAATTAGGTGATTGCCTTGTTAGATTCAACCCCTTTGATAGACACTAGTAATGGCTGGAAACCCAAGTTCGAACCTCTACACGTTTCTAAGTCTACCCTAGTTTCTTCGTTAGAAGAGCCTCCTAAGTTGGACCTAAAACCATTACCGGATACCTAAAGTATGTGTTTTTAGGCCCTTCGAGACTTTACCCGTGATTATTGCTTTCGACTTGGATAGTGATCAGGAAACTAGGCTAGTATCCGTCCTTCAAAACAACAAGGAAGCTTTAGGGTGGACCATAGCAGGACATTAAGGGTATAAGTCCTCTTGTTTGTATGCATCGATCTATTTAGAGGAAGATACCAAACCTTCTAGGGAGATGCAACGAAGACTAAACCCTAATATGAAAGAAGTAGTTCGAACAGAGGTTCTTAAGCTGTTAGATGCGGGCATTATCTACCCTATTTCGGACGGTAAGTGGGTCAGCCCGTTCGGGTTGTTCCCAAGAAATCCGTATACTTGTAGTCCAGAATGATAATAATGAGTTAATCCGTACCCGAGTGACCACGGGTTGGCGTGTTTGTATTGACTATAGGAAATTGAACAAGGTCACTAGGAAGGACCACTTTCCCCTTCCCTTCATCGACCGGATGCTAGAAAGTTTATTTGGACATAGTCATTCCGCTTTTTAAATGGCTACTCGGCTATAATCGGATCGTTATTGCCCCGAGAAGACCGGGAGAAAACCACTTTTACCTGTCCCTTTGGTACCTTTGCGTATAGACGCATGCCTTTCGGGCTATGTAACGCCCTGCGACTTTTCAGCGTTGCATGATGAGCATATTTTCGGATATGGTAGAACGGTTCTTGGAGGTCTTTATGGATGATTTTGGTGTTTGGTTCGTCTTTCGATAAGTGCTTGCATCATTTGTCATTAGTGTTGACTAGATGTAAGGAAAAGAATCTAGTGCTTAATTGGGAGAAATGTCATTTCATGGTTCAATCAGGAATTGTTTTAGGGCATATCGTATCTTCTAAGGGTATAGAGGTAGATAAAGCAAAATTTGACCTTATTAAGACTTTACAGGTCCCAAAAACCGTAAAAGATATTAGGTCATTCTTAGGGCATGCAAGTTTTTATCGTCGATTCATTAAGGATTTTAGCTTGATTTCTAGACCTCTTTGCAATTTGCTTGCAAAAGATGTTAAGTTTGTCTTTGATGATGCTTGTTTAGAGGCTTTTGAGAAGCTTAAGACTTTACTCACTATCGCCCCCATAGTCCAGACACCTAACTGGAACCTACCCTTTGAGATCATGTGCGATGCTTCAGATTATGCTATTGGTGTTGTGCTAGGTCAGCGAGAAAACGAATTACTTCATGTGATTTACTATGCTAGCAAAACTCGAATGATGCCCGGTTGAACTATAACACTACGAGAGAAGGAACTGTTGGCCATTGTGTTTGCCTTAGACAAGTTTAGACCCTATCTCTTAGGTTCTAAGATCGTAATCTATACCGATCATCTTTGCTTTGAAATACCTTTTGTCTAAGAAGGATACCAAACCTAGATTGATTAGATGGATCCTTTTATTACAAGAATTTTTCCAGACATTAGAGACAAAAAGGGTGCGAGAAAATGTAGTAGCGAGACCACTTGTCTAGGTTGGTTGTTAGTTCCCCTAATGATTCCTTCATATAAGGGATAGCTTTCTGATGAACAATTGTTCTCTGTTTCCCAATCACCATGGTATGCAAATATAGTGAATTATCTTATTCTTGGTCGAATGCCCCAACATTGGGGTAAAAAGATCGTTCTAGGTTTTTAGCGGAGGTTAAGCACTTCTTTTGGGATGATCCTTATTTATTTAAGTATTGTCCAGACCAGATTATTAGGAGATGTATACCTGAGAGTGACCAGTCCAGTATTATTTCCTTTTGTCATGATCATGCTTGTGGGGGTCACTTTAGTGCCAAGAAGACTGCTGTTAAGATATTGCAGTGTGGATTCTACTGGCCGTCGTTGTTTAAAGACTCCCACAGTTACTGTGTTACTTGTGAACGTTGCCATAAATTAGGAACCATTTCCCATAGGAACATGATGCCCTTGAACCCTATTTTAATCGTTGAGGTCTTTGATGTGTGGGGCATTGACTTTATGGGTCCGTTTCCCAATTCTTTTGGTAACCTATTGTTGATGGTGGTTTTTAGACAAGGAGTAAAATCGTAAAACCCCATGACCTAGTGTTACCCGCAACGCATTAACTAAGAGCATTTAACTCAGGTGTAAATAATTAATAGGGGTATTTTTCAAAATACCAAATTAGGGTTTCGACCACGAACCCTAATTCCAAAACCAAGCCGCACTCTGCGCACCATGGCAACCATGCCAAACCAAGCCGCACTCTGCGCACCATGGCAACCATGCCAAACCAAGCCGCACTCTGCGCACCATGGCAACCATGCCAAACCAAGCCGCACTCTGCGCACCATGGCAACCATGCCAAACCAAGCCGCACTCTGCGCACCATGGCAACCATGCCAAACTAAGCCGTACTCTGCGCACCATGGCAACCATGCCAAACCAAGCCGCACTCTGCGCACCATGGCAACCAAACCAAACCAAGCCGCACTATGCGCACCATGGCAACCATGCCAAACTGAGCCGCACTCTGCGCACCATGGCAACCACGCCAAACCAAGCGGCACTCTGCGCACCATGGCAACCATGCCAAACCAAGCTGCACTCTGCGCACCATGGCAACCATGCCAAACCAAGCCGCACTCTGCGCACCGTGGCAACCATGCCAAACCAAGCCACACTCTGCGCACCATGGCAACAACGCCAAACCAAGCCGCATACTGCGCACCATGGGCCACAATGCTCAAACCAAACTCCGTGTCACATTCATTGGCAACCATGCCAAACTAAGCCGCTATGCCATTGGCACATGCCAAATATAGCGCCCTAGGCTTGCAAAACGTGCAACTAGGTCAACATGGCCGTACGTGCCATTGGCACATGCCAACATGCTCGCTAGCTAGTTTCCCTATCAAGGTCACGGTCCTAAAAGCCATGCATGCCATTGGCACACGCCAACATGCTCGCTAGCTAGTTTCCCTATAAAAATCACGGCCCTAACGGCCACGCATGCCATTGGCACATGCCAACATGCTCGCTAGCTAGTTTCCCTATCAAGGTCACGGCCCTAAAAGCCATGCATGCCATTGGCACACGCCAACATGCTCGCTAGCTAGTTTCCCTATCAAAATCACGGCCCTAACGGCCACGCATGCCCTTGGCACATGCCAACATGCTCGCTAGCTAGTTTCCCTATCAAAATCACGGCCCTAACGGCCACGCATGCCATTGGCACATGCCAACATGCTCGCTAGCGAGTTTCCCTATCAAGGTCACGGCCCTAATGGCCACGCATACCATTGGCACATGCCAAACACCCGCGCTGGTAACCTAACTTGCAAACCGTGCAACCTACCACCAAGGCATTCCGCACATGCCATTGGCACATGCCAAACACACACACTGGTAGCCTAACTTGCAAACCGTGCAACCTACCACCAAGGCATTCGCACATGCCATTGGCACATGCCATATGCGCCACTAGCGGCGCCACTTGCACTCAAGATGCAACTAACACTCGAGACATCAACACAAAGCGGGGATGCTTCTTTAGGGTTTTGGTTTGGCGGTCATGACGAATGCGGCGTACACTACGCTCACATTAAGAAAGCGTGAAAAGGAATAAGGCGGTCAAATAAAGAGGAAATAATGGTGAAAAACGTTTTCACCCATTAAACCATGCGGTTACCACCTCCTCCCATTATTTCACCCTTTACTCTCTTCCTTCATGAGGCGAGTACGTTTCAATCTCGACTTGTATAAATAGGTCTTACCTATTTCCACCGGACAACAAGTCTCGGTGGGAGAAAAATACTACACTCTCGGAAAGGCAACTTTGCAAGCTCTCCCAAAAAGCTTCCATCTCTTGCAAGCTTTATAAGCTTTTACTTACGATACAAGTCGAGACGCTACTCTTCGGGGTATTCGGGTCTCAACACATTTCTTTGCTTCCCTCCCCAAATCAACCCTTCTCCTCCACTTTGTGACCGAAGCAAGTCCGAACGGCCATTTCTTGGTTTAGGTAGGACTTGTACAGATTGATCTCTCGAATCTATAAAGTGTTCACGTGCGAGAACATTTGTTTAGGGTTTGAACCAGTTTCTCACTCACCTACCGAATTTACCGAAATCGCGAAACGATTTTTACCCATAAACAATTGGCGACCACAGCGGGAGGATTGATCTATCGGCTACAATATCGGATTGTCGATCTCGTTCTTCGACCCGAGATGTCAAGATGGTAGGGGAAGGCGACTCAATCCAACTCAACTACCAGACAACCCGGTTACTAGTTGTAAAAACTACACAAGAAAACTGGGGACTTGCTGAAGATGATATTACTCAATCGAAGATGCTACCAACGATCGGGGACTTGATGGCGATGCTACCAAGCAAAATCGCCATCAAAACCGCCTTTACATGAAGAGGGCGTGTTCGCAAAACCTATGAAGTGAGTAAATTCAGATTGGGCAAGATATACAATCTATTTTTAGGTTCTTAGTAAACCGTCATACTGCGAGTCTTGTGCCTATTGCTAGCACACACTTTCATAAAAGCAATATTCTTTTCCCAAAAAATAATCGAGTCATATTATCAAAACCATTCATCCAGAAATGATCCAATACCTAAAAGCCACCCAGCTGTCTATCAAAGATCAAGTTTTGAACCAGACATCCAATATGTCTTTCAAAAAAAAAAAAACCTAAATGAAAGTTTAACAGAGAAACGTTCAAGGAAAATCGTCCAACAGAAGTCTGCTCTTCTTGGAGAAAGTCAACTTTGCGTCTTCAAGAGCCGCTCTCTTCATAGTCAACATCTTGGAAAGCTTTTTGAGTTCCATCTCTTGTCGGGCAATCTCCTCGGCGGAAAGGCTTTCGATGGCTACATCTTTCAACTTTTTGATCTCAGCAAGGCCTTCGACAAACCGCGAAGTGTTGAACTCCTTTTATACGCACACGTCGCGATGGTGCTCCCAGTCGGCAATAACGTCTTCAGAAACGGTGTGACCAGTCACCTCACGCATATCCTCGATGGAAGATAAAGCCTCTTCCACACGCTTAACCAGCGCAAATCAACTAGTGACTTTCTTTGTTGTAGCCATATGTCCGTGCTTCTCCCAGTTACGGTGTACAACGCCTCATGCTTTAGCCAAGCACGCTAAAGCCGCTAACCAACACATGACTGGATAAGGAACCAAGTATGGGGGATCAAAATGGCGCCTGCAAGTGGCCTCACGACTCGCAAAGGGTCTTCTTCCATGTCTACGGCAACAACCATCAGAGAATCATCCACCATTTGAACCACGTCTGTGCCCGGTAATTGGCTAACTCCCATCTCCAAGTCACCGGCGGTGGTCACCAAAGGCAAGTTTTCGTGTGACTCCACCCCAGAATCGTCCTCCGAACCAGATTCCTCCTGCAAACTTCAGTTAGACATTTTCAAAAGAAGAAACAGAAGAAGAAGAAAGAAAAGAAGCGCGAAACTCACCGAACCACTTCCCGAAGAAGAACCGGTCTTTGCCCAGGAGGAATCACTCTCGCTTGTTGAACTTTCTTCTTTCTCGACTCATCAACTGCTATGAGTAGGCTCGGTGCCGTCGAATTCCTTGAAGAAAGCTGCCGTCTCGGCAACGTGTAAGGGCAGCGAAAGCATTAACGCTACCGAAGCCCTGAAGGAAACAAGACACATGTTCTCAGCCGAAATTCATGTGTTTTGAGACAAACCAATGAAGAGGCGACACATACCTGGTTATTGGAAGAACGGAAAGACACAAGAGCCGTGGGAGGATCTTGTGAAACCGTCCGAACCCGCCAAAGCCACGATTCTTCGTTCTCCGTTTTTGGCACGGGGACTTTCCAGAATTGCTAGGCAACTTTCGCTTGGGATCTCTCAACATTGGATACTTCTTCAAACTCTGAGGGAAGGTTTGCAACGAACGTTTTCCACCACGTTATTCACAAAATCTCGGATCATAATAAACTCGTCGCACCAAAACTCATTATAGCCGAAGGTCGTCGGGTTACTCTTCCCATTTGAAAGAAGGGAAGACGGATACACGACTCAAGAGCACTTTGGCGTCAAGGGGCGACACGCAACGAATCCTTAGGGATCACCGGCCGGTAAACAAGAGGCACCCCTTGATCGAAACCCATATGACGAAACACGGTCAATATTATAAGCGGCTATACGGAAAGATCCTACGAAGAAAGATGGTATATAACCGGGCGGCAGCTCCGAATGAACAGGTTTTCACCAACACTCAAATCGTCATCGGAAGACAAAGCCGTGAGCGGAGCGAAGCAAAGGTGTCCATTTGAGTCACGAATTATGGATCGGCCCCCATGGACGAAAATTGATTTCATGCAACTTATCAAGAAAAACTAACCAAGCTCACGCCAACTCTTGGACGCCTGTTCACCCATCGAAGAATTCGAGAGCCCCCAACTCACGGGAAGCGAAGGCGGCGGTTTGAGCATACTTCTCGAAGTGCTCCCATAGCCGGACTTGCGAGAAAAGCAACGTGCACATATGAATCCACTTTCATGAAACCATTCGAAACTTGCATGTTCGCAACTAGGTGATCCAGATGCACATACAGGGAACCAAGGAACAACTTGCCAATGGGAAGAACTTCACCCTTTTCCAACTTCACAACAATCTCTAACAACTCTCGGTCTTATTCCTTTCTCTTAGGAACCGTCATCAAAAATGTCTCTGGATAACGAGAGAGCCAAAAATCTTTGCGACATGAAGATCACTGCTTTTACATTCGGGCTCCAACTCGTCAGGAAACCATTGAGATATCCACCAACCGTAAGGGCACCTTTCATCCTCTTTAGGCGAGAATCCTTCGACTTTGCAATAGAGTCTTTCCGAGCAAAATCCCCCAACTTAGCGGCGTGTCATCCCGCATCTTCACCTCACCTTCGAGATAATTGGATTCTAAGATTCCGATTCTGGGAAGATTCAAAGAAGAGAGCCACACTCTCCAAGGAGAAATTTATCTCACCCCATCTACATATGATTGTATGGGTGTCCGAACACCATCTGGAGATGAAAGCAACCAAGCACAGGATGTCCTTCATAACTGGAGATTTAATGAAGTCTTGACAGCATCAATGACCTGCGCTCGAGTCAAGTTGGTATTTATACGCTCCCGCTCACCATGAACTCAACCCATCTGTCAAAAGAATGCAATGGACTTTGACACATCCGAAGTCAATGTTGGAAGAGGAATATACCCCCTTTATGAAGACAGAACCGAATGGTGCTCTCTCAGGCTAACCGAACGTGTCTTCTGTCATCCTCACCACCGGTTAGCAAAATTGGCACGAAACACAGGGTGATTCTTCCGAGCAGGGGCGAGGGCTCTAATGAAGAATTCATCATCTGTGTTCGGTTTGGAATTATGAGCATCCTTCGATGAAGTGAAATGTGGTTCAGGTAACATCTTATCGAATTCCTTCATAAAAATTTGGTAATAAGATATCTGCACAAAACAAACGGAGAAAGACGAAGTTATCTCCCTGACACATAATCGTACCCAACAAAAAAAAAAAAAAGGGGAAGGAGGACGTATTTTATTCGGGTTCAAGACTATATACGCAGTATTTTTCTTCGGGTTCAAGACTATATACACGGTATTTTACTCGGGTTCAAGACTATATACGCAGTATTTTTCTTCGGGTTCGAAACTATATACGCGGCATTCTATACGGGTACAAGTGTGTATACAATATCCTTCTTCGGGTTCAAAAATGTATATGGAGCATTTTTCTATTGGTTCAAAACTGCGCGCGTGATACTTCTTTCAAGAAGCAAAATCATATATACAATATTTCCGGCGGGTTCGAAGTCATATGAAGCTTATACATAGTATTCTTCTTCGGGATTCATACAGGGTTCTCTACGGGTTCGAAATACACACACAGTATTTTCTTCAGGGTTCAAATATTTTTCAGGACCGAAACTTCATATATGCAATATTCCCCACGGGTTCAAACAATATATGCAGTATTCCCTTGGTTGCATATGTACAATATTTTCTACAAGAGGCACGCTAAGGAATCATATGCAAGGATTGTGGAAGTGCCTACTCTTAAGGTTTATACCTATGTGAAAAAAAAAGAAAGAAGAGTACTCGAAGACATACCTGGAAGCTGGTTTCTCTTTGCCGCTAGTATGAAAAGAGGAAAGAATAAAGCGCAGGATGGGGAGAAAGGGGATTTATATATATATATATCTATATTATAAAAAGAAGTGGTGTTTGTGTAGACTGATATATCCGACCATCGATTTCGTCATCCCACGACAGAGATCTAGAGTTGGGCGAGATATATTTTTAAGCGTTGGATCCTTGGTTTCCTGATTTCGATAGGTTTCCAATGATATTACGCCTTCCTAAACAAAAAGAATATGGAACGTTTCCTCTCATAACTATGTTTCTGTTAATATAGATGGTTACAATCTCCATGTCTACGTGCACCAAAATTGAACTCTCCTTCCTTTAGCAGTGAGATCATTCTTAAGAAAAATGTTCCAAAAAAATTCAAAATTAAATGGAAGGCATTGGGAAAATATGAACAACACGTGTGGTCCCGGAGGTTGCATATGACTTGACTAAGTACTATGCATTGGGAAAAATTGGACTTCTGCAGTTGTTCATGTGTTGGTAGTTTCGGAACATAGTACCTCCGGCCATAGTGGGTGACCCACATGTCTTCTCAATGCCCGAAAAGGATCAAAGTTTTACTCTTATGGGCCAATGGTAAAAAACAATTCTAATATTGTATTTGAAAATCAATGTAGGATAAATAGGTTCCAAAAAGAATGTGAAACAATGTCGGATGTTGTTTATTCATTCTCAAGAGGTTTAAGGGACGATGACCGGGTCTGTAGGCCCCGACTAATTTGATCAGGTTAAAAAATTATTGGAGTCTACCTTATAGGTTTAACCCTTTAGATTTCAACGCAATCACGACTAATTTTCAGGGACTGCATTTTACTCTAGATTTTCTAATACACAGTTGAGGTCGGAGGCTGCCTTTTATGCTTAGTCCCCCATTTTTCAAACTAATCACGGCTAATTTTATTGCAGAGACTATATTTGACTCTAAGTTTTCTAATCCACGACCGGGGCCGTAGGCCCCGGCTGCTATGGTCCGACTATCTAAACACGATCCGATCATTGCATACTGACTAAATTTTGTGTGAGGATATTGACCGGTTGGCCAAACAATAAACAAAAGCTCGAAAAAGGTTGAGCCCCGGCAGTAGGCCGGGGTGATACCTAGTATATATATATATATTTATATATATATATACATATATAGGCGTGAAAGACTTTGAAATAGGGAAGGATTTCCCTTTTCACCAAAATCACGCGTGTAAGAAACGGGCCCACAAAGGGTGCGACTTCCCAATGCCGCCCAAGTCACGCCTGCAAGCACGGTTTCCAAGTTGCACCGGCCCCACCAATTGCGCCGACCTCCCAATGGCCGCACAAATCACGCCTACAAGCACGCACGGTTTTCTACACTTTGTGCCGGTCCCACCAGCTAGCACACTCGGTTCCCAATTCATGCCAACTTCCCAACGTCGTCCAAGTTGCGCGGCCCAACCAATTGCGCTCGACCTCCCAATGGCCGCCCAAGTCACGCCGCAAGCACGCAAGACTTCTACACATTGCGCTGGTCCCACCGGCTACCGGACTCAGCTTCCCAACTCATGCCGACTTCCCAACGTCGCCCCAAGCTGCACCGGCCCCACCAATTGTGCCGGCCTCCCGGTTGTGCAAAACTACCGCAGGCAAGGATTCCAAATCCTATTTATAAAAGGTCAGACAAGCCTCCTTCAATTTTTCCTTACGTTCTGCTGTTAATAGTCTGTCACCATCTTATGCTTACCTCGCAACAAAGCCCTGTTCCGAGCTAAGCAGGGGACTTAATGTTGATGGTGGTTTTTAGACAAGGGGTAAAATCGTAAAACCCCATGACCTAGTGTTACCCGCAACGCATTAACTAAGAGCATTTAACTCAGGTGTAAATAATTAATAGGGGTATTTTTTCAAAATACCAAATTAGGGTTTTCGACACAGAACCCTAATTCCAAAAACCAAGCCGCACTCTGCGCACCATGGCAACCATGCCAAACCAAGCCGAACTCTACGCACCATGGCAACCATGCCAAACCAAGCCGCACTCTGCGCACCATGGCAACCATGCCAAACCAAGCCGCACTCTGCGCACCATGGCAACCATGCCAAACCAAGCCGCACTCTGCGCACCATGGTAACCATGCCAAACCAAGCCGTACTCTGCGCACCATGGCAACCATGCCAAACTGAGCCGCACTCTGCGCACCATGGCAACCACGCCAAACCAAGCCACACTCGGCGCACCATGGCAACCATGCCAAACCAAGCCGCACTCTGCGCACCATGGCAACCATGCCAAACCAAGCCGCACTCTGCGCACCGTGGCAACCATGCCAAACCAAGCCGCACTCTGCGCACCATGGCAACAACGCCAAACCAAGCCGCATACTGCGCACCATGGGCAACAACGCTAAAACAAACTCCGTGTCACATTCATTGGCAACCATGCCAAACTAAGCCGCTATGCCATTGGCACATGCCAAATATAGCGCCCTAGGCTTGCAAAACGTGCAACTAGGTCAACATGGCCGTACGTGCCATTGGCACATGCCAACATGCTCGCTAGCTAGTTTCCCTATCAAGGTCACGGCCCTAAAAGCCATGCATGCCATTGGCACACGCCAACATGCTCGCTAGCTAGTTTCCCTATAAAAATCACGGCCCTAACGGCCACGCATGCCATTGGCACATGGCAACATGCTCGCTAGCTAGTTTCCCTATCAAGGTCACGGCCCTAAAAGCCATGCATGCCATTGGCACACGCCAACATGCTCGCTAGCTAGTTTCCCTATCAAAATCACGGCCCTAACGGCCACATATGCCATTGGCACATGCCAACATGCTCGCTAGCTAGTTTCCCTATCAAAATCATGGCCCTAACGGCCACGCATGCCATTGGCACATGCCAACATGCTCGCTAGCTAGTTTCCCTATCAAGGTCACGGCCCTAATGGCCACGCATACCATTGGCACATGCCAAACACACGCGCTGGTAACCTAACTTGCAAACCGTGCAACCTACCACCAAGGCATTCCGCACATGCCATTGGCACATGCCAAACACACACGCTGGTAGCCTAACTTGCAAACCGTGCAACCTACCACCAAGGCATTCCGCACATGCCGCACATGCCACATGCGCCACTAGCAGCGCCACTTGCACTCAAGATGCAACCAACACTCGAGACATCAACACAAGGCGGGGATGCTTCTTTAGGGTTTTGGTTTGGCGGTCACAGAATGCAGCGTACACTACGCTCACATTAAGAAAGCGTGAAAAGGAATAAGGCGGTCAAATAAAAGAGGAAATAATGGTGAAAAACGTTTTCACCCATTAAACCATGCGGTTACCACCTCCTCCCATTATTTCACCCTTTTACTCTCTTCCTTCATGAGGCCAGGTACGTTTCAATCTCGACTTGTATAAATAGGTCTTACCTATTTCCACCGAGACAACAAGTCTCGGTCAGGAGAAAATACTACACTCTCGAAAGGCAACTTTGCAAGCTCTCCCAAAAAATCTTCCATCTCTTGCAAGCTTTCTAAGCTTTCACTTTCGATACAAGTCGAGACGCTACTCTTCCGCAGGTATTCTGGTCTCAACACCTTTCTTTGCTTCCCTCCCCAAATCAACCCTTCTCCTCCACTTTGTGACCGAAGCAAGTCTGGAATGGCCATTTCTTAGTTTAGGCCGGACTTGTATAGATTGATCTCTCGAATCTATAAAGTGCTCACGTGCAGCACATTTGTTTAGGGTTTGAACCAGTTTCTCACTCACCTACCGAATTTACTGAAATCGGCAGAAACGATTTTTACCCATAAACACCTATACATCCTTGTCGCGTAGACTATGTCTCTAAGTGGATTGAGGCGGTTGCGTGTAAAACCAATGACCATAGGGTTGTGATTGAGTTCTTGAAAAATAATATACTTACACGTTTTGGTACACCGCGAGCTATAATTAGTGATGGAGGGTCGCAATTTTGTAATGGACCGTTTAGGCTTCTGATGAAGAAATATGGTATTACACATAAGGTAGTTACCCCGTATCATCCACAGACTAGTGGTCAAGTAGAGGTTTCCAATAGGGAGATTAAACGTATATTAGAGAAAACAATTAATCCCAATCGGAAAGACTGGTCGTCTAGGCTGCGATGCCTTATGGGCTTACCGTTTCGCGTTTAAAACCCCTATTGGAATGTCGCCTTATCGGCTTGTTTATGGAAAGGCATGTCATTTACTGTTGAGTTAGAACATAGAGCTTATTGGGCTGTTAAGCGGCTAAATTTTCACTTGACAAGGCGGGAGCCCATAGGAAACTCCGGCTCAATGAGTTGGACGAGATTCGTATATATGCTTACGATAGTGCGAAGGAGTATAAGAACAAAATGAAACTTGTGCATGATAGAAATATTTTACGGAAGTCATTTTATCCAGGTCAAAAAGCTATTCTGTATGATACCCGTTTGCATTTTTTCCCTGGGAAATTACGTTCTCGGTGGACGGGTCCTTTTATTGTTCGCACTGTATTTCCTCATGGAGTTGTTGAGATCGAGACACCGGATGGTAGTAGTTCTTCGAAGGTTAATGGTCAGAGATTGAAACCCTTTTTAGAGCCTTTTCCTACAGGTGATGTTGAGGAGGTCCCTCTGGAGGACCCTGTTTACCCTTGATTGACCATCGAGGCGATTGTATGTTGTATATTAGTTTTTGATTTCTCTTTTCACCCAAGTACTATCTTTCCGACTTCTCTCTTTACTGATTCCTCATGTTACTTTACTTTTTGGTATTGCTCTTTCATTAGAAACATTGAGGACAATGTTAGATTTAAGTTTGGGGGTGGGGAAGAGACTTCTTGTTAGTTTTTAGTTGCAATAAATAAACTCCAGAGCCTAGAAATTTATGTTTATTAAGGATGGCACTAACCAATCTAAGTGGATGGAAGCATTTTGGTTGTAGGAGTTGAGGAACCAATCGATTAGATGGCAACATCTAAAGAGTCTATTCATAAAATCACGAGCTCGGGTGTTAGAAATAACATGATAGTTTCACCATATCTCGTTGAGTCCTTTTCACTTCTGTTTTTATTTTGTTTTGTTCTTTTTAAACTATGTTTCTCTAAGTGATTAGGTGGGGCCCACGAATCAAGTTTTTACCAATGCTAGGGTGAATTAGAGTGATTGAGATACAAAAATAAAAATAAAAATAAAAAAATAATTGAGACCAGACCATTAGTCCAACCGGAATAAATTCAATAAAGTCGACCACTGGAACCCTTGTATATGCCAGTTGTGTTGACCTAGAGTTAGGATTATCGACCAATGGTTCCCTTGTATATGCCAGTGTGTTGTCAGACTAGTATCTTAGTCCATTAGGATAGGTTCATTTTGGCGGAGGCCTTCAGACAGATATGGGAAACACCGTTCACTTAGTAAACATCAAAACCATCTATGTTTTCTCTATATCCATCTTCTTAATCTATCCATGTGATTAGTTTTGAATCCGGGTATTGATGTCCATAGTGCGACTATCTGAGTAGAGCTCGGTGACTTATATATGAATTTTAGTATGCTTGAGTGCAAACTCGTGTACAACAATTGGAATTTCGCATCAGGGTACTTCCTCCTGTAATCAATAAGTATGCCAACCAAGGAGATTCTTTAGTGCCTTCCAAGTTTATGCATAGATAGCTATGGTCTGGAGTAAAGGTTTTGTGGGTACACCTCTGGTAAACCCTCCGGAGACAACACTCCGCCTCTAGGGACACCTAGGGGTTCAAATTATTTTTATTTTCTAGAATAAATTTGCTCGAGGACTAGCAAATAATAAGTTTGGGGGTATTTGATAGACATATTTTTTGTGTCTGAATTGTCCTCAGTGTTGGTATCATTGGAACTCGATTTTTGTACTAATATTGTGTTTTTATGTATTTTTAGGTATTTTTGGAAATAAATATTTTTTGGAAAATTCGGATCGAAGAGTTGCTCGGAGCACCTCCGGAGGACACATGTTATTCGGACTCTCCACTTTGGATAAGGGGTAACCCAATTACTAAGGGGCACCCAACTGATATTTGCACCCCCTACTCTGGATAGGGGGCAACTCTTTCTTCTTCACTGATAAACAGATTTTGGCGGGAAACACAGTTTTGAAAATGCAGTAAACTCGTATCCCCTGTTTCGATTTTTGACAAGTTCCGTTGAGATGTTTTAGGAGGAATGAGTTGGAATAATCCTGTTTAGTCGAGACAGGAGTGGTGTATGGCTTAGAAACGTGAAAAGGGAAGAAACGTGCAAACACACGGAAACAACGTGATATTTAGTTTTCTCGGATAAATCCGATTATATTTGGAAAGACCGCGTGTTATTTTTTCCCTGGACTTGTTAAAACACGAGATTGGAGTGTGTTTACCCGCCATCGACGCTCGAAAGAGAATCAAATCCCGTAACATGGTAAGAGAAATATTCCTAGAATAATCTCTTGATGGCAAAGATTTCAAACATTTATAACGAGGGATTTTGGGGATGATGGGTATATAAAGCGATTAGGAGGTTCAGAGAAGAAATACGGAGAGATTGGGAGATCTACAGAGCTTCAGAAGGTCGAGAAAATCAAGTGGTAGGAAACTACCATTTCTGCTGCTGCTGAAGAACACGAAGAACATCAACGCACAAGGGACCGTCGTTCTTCTACAGTGACAACGACACTTAGGCGTGGGTCGTAATAAGGAGGCAGACTTAAAAAAGTAACAGTTTTTAACCTTCTTTGTAACAGTGTTTGCAACACTTATAATCGTTGCAAACACCCGATTTTCATCATATTCTCCATTTCATCTTTGTAAACACCCTTTGAGCAATAATAATGATTTTTGAGCGTGTTTCCAACATGATGAGAGGCTAATTCTCCCACAACCAAGGCAATGAGGAAGCTATTTACGCATGAATAATTGGTAACTATTTTATTTTCTCTAATTTTTAATTTATAATTCACTCAATCACTGCTTTTGCAGAGTTTTAAATTGTTTGCAAAATTTTCGTCATTAGTTGTGATTCAATTAGATAGGTTATGCTTGTATTAAGATAATCTATGCTTAGGGGATATAATTAATTTTTGGGAATTTGCCTGATTATCTGTGAATTAAGAAACAAGGGATTTAAAAGATAATTAGAGTTTTGGGTTATTTACCGTTATTCATTCATGTGTAATAGTGGAATCAGTGTCTTGGTTATTTTCTCATATCTTGAATCAATTTTGTGTTAAGTTTTCTTTATTATTAATTTTTATAAGTCTAAAAATCTATTGCTTTCACAAGTCTCAACGAACCTTTTTACTACAACATTATTGAGTCACATCACGGGGGTCTAACAACCACACCCAATATAAATAGGCTTGAAATCAAGACTTATAGTTTTGATCACTAACATTGACAAACATGCTTGAGATAACAACGCATGCAAGTTCGACCGAGCAATGCTCTAACAAACCGATATATATATGCTCTAACAATATGATAAGAAGTGTTGATATTATTACCAGCTGAAGAAGCCACCTTATGAAGTATTTCTATAGAAGTATGTCCTAGTCTTCCATGTTAAAAATAAAAAGTATTTTGAGAAGCAGAATGAGCAATAACCTTAGAAGCCTGCATAGTTGTCTATGGTTATAGGTTATCCTTTAAAAAGCCTTCAGTAAGAACTGCTTTAATCTCTAAGTCTTTGATTTGAAATCCCCAAGGGAAAAAAATTCAATTGTCTTTAGTAAACTTGGCAATTAAAATATGATTTTTCTTAATGCTTGGAACATAAAACACATCATGAAGGTGAAACTGAGAAGAGTCTGTATCTAAAATAGTATTTCAGCACAATTGAAAGAAATTCACCATCACCTACCACAACCTGATCATTACCTGTACAAGACTTGGCATTAGAGAGACAATAAGGGTTTTTTTTCACGTGACTTGCTGCGCTAGAGTCAGTAATCCAACATGAAGCCACATTAGGATCATGAAAAACAGTGGCTAAGTTGAGCTCAATACTATGAAAAGCTTGCTGCAAAGTATCTGAACTAGAAACAAAAGTATACGACTAATCTGTAGCATAACCAGACTTCGAAGAATCTTTAGAAGTATTCTTATAAGTATGAGTATAACGCCATCTACAACGACAAGCAATATGACCAGGAATCTTACAAATTTGACAGAGACTTAAGCTAAAATCATGTATAAAAGTAGGTTTCTCATCAGATCCATGATATATCTGCTTAGATTTAGAAGATTGTTCTTATAAAACCCATAATTCTGAGAATCTAAATAGATTTACACTCAAGCTTTTAAGTTTTAAGTATTGCTCATGATGAAGAAGTCTAGAATACAAATCAATAAAAGTAAATTTAGTCTCTCTATATCTTACTTTAACAACAAGATCCAAGTAATCCACATGTTGATCAATTGCATCAAAATAATCAGAAATTGATTTGACGATTACCTCACCGAATTGAATGAAGTTAACTGCGAATAAGAGATTTATGAGCATAGAAATGACGGAGAATCAACCTCTCAAGAGTAATCAAATCTTCCATGTAGTTTTATAGCCAAAAATTCTTCGAGAAACACTATCTGAAAGTGTTGCATTGAGGCAAGACATAACAAACCTATTGTATTTGTGCGAAATATAAAACTCATGATTCAAAGCCTTCTCTTCATCAATTTTGATAATATGAACCGGTTCCGAGGAAATACACAAAACTGTGACTGAAATGTGCATTTCTTCCAAAATTGTGACTGATCCCCAATATCTTCCAAAAGTGTGACTGACTTTACCTAATACCCAAGGTACCATTTATATCCCGATGTCTACACATTTATAGCATGATGTCCACATTTTATAGCTGATGTCCACATATTTATAGCCCGATGTCCATATATTTTATGAATAATGTCCGATGTCTAGACTTCGAAACATGGATATCCACATATAATTACGCCTAGATTCTGGATGTCTACATATAATATCTACACATCGGTTAAAATATGGTGGGGTATCAGTGTGTCTATATGTACACATCCATGAAGGGGTGTCTACACATCCTTACCCGATATGTACACATATGTTGTCGATATGTACACATCTGAGGAAAAAATCTGGTATTTCCGAAAAAGACAAGGACATATATGTCGGTTGACCGGTCATGGTCACACTTTCAGAAGAATTTTCAAATTGGTCACAGTTTTGGAAGAAATACACATTTCAGTCATAGTTTTAGGTAAGTTACCGATCAGGTAGTTAGATCCATCAACTTCAAGCTTAACAGATTTGAAATTAGTGAGATTAGGCAGTTCTAAATTTATTTGAGATTTTGAATTTGAATTTAATTGATTTGAAGTATGAGATAGATATAATTCATTTGTTTGAGTCGAAAGACACTTAAACATTTCATCGATAGCCATTGTTGAGTTATTTTAGATCTCTCAAAAATTAACAATGAAGGGAGCAGAAGTGGATCGAAGAAACAAGAATTTTGGAGAACTAAAAATGGTATGATACCATTAAAGAAATTGTAATGACAAAGAAACCTAAAAGAGTCTTGATATTAAATGATAAAGAGTCTGTTACAGCAGAGGACTATTTCTGTCCAGACATAAAGCAGATGTGACCGTTACAACGAGCTGTAACAGTCAACAAAAAGTAACATAAATAAAAAAAGAAAAAGTTGACACCTCCATTTGAATATTTTTACCGAAATAAGTAAGGTAGTTAGTCATTTTATGATTACGCAAAACCTCACATGTTTGATCTTGTTTTGACTTCCCTGTTGATATGAATGCACTGCATTGCCCGATACCTCTTTGGCCGAAAGCAATATTTTGTAAAGAATGGATACCTCTTGGGTGTGTTTGGTCGCTCGTTAAACTGGTGCCCTACTCGGGAACCTTAACCCCAATTAGCAGTATAGGAATTTTCTGTTGCACTATAATTGTGTGGTTAATGAAATGCAATTTTATATTTTCTTTATATTTATCTAAAAACATAGGCCTTGTTGGATAAAATTTATGATTTTGATATAATTATTTTTAAAATAAATTTTCCCAAACATTTTTTTCCAGATAATTGATTATCTTAGAATAATGATCTAAAAAAGAAGAGGAAAGAACAATGATCTAGGATTTTTTTTTAGTCCTATGTTGTTTTATTGTCTCTCTCTTGATAGTTTAGAGAAAATAAGAAGAAAAAATTCAATTTATGGAAATGCTATACCAATCCCTCTTCTGCGCCCTTCTCTCCTCCCTAGCTGATGTGGTTAGCTAACATGGAAGTCCACGTGATCCCAAACTCTCATCGACTTAGGTGTTCATGTGGGAAAAAAATATTTAGGTATGAGGTGTTTAATATATTTCTTCATTCCAACAAAAAAAAAAAAGAATTACCTTGCTTTTGCTTTCTTAATAGAGAAATAGAGTTACAAAGTAACTACAGAACATAGATAAAAACCTATGTTATCCATAGAACTGGATGCAGGTACATAGTATAGAAAATGGTTTCTCCTAATTTCATTAAATGGAATATTCAATTCTTTCTGTGATTGTGAAGAATTTAAAATTTAGGGTTTCTCTTAAGATTACCCAGCTTGTTATGGGGAAAATATGTTGGATATTTTCAATAACATAGAAAATAAAATAGGTTTCGTTTTTGGTTAGCCGCTACGACTGGGGAGTATCCTGTGTTGAATAGACACAATGGATGTTAGTTGGAGATAAAGAGGCACCTCTAATGGGTGTGATGGTTCACAAAAGAGATAACCATTCCCATTAGACAGCTTATGTGTCTTTTGGAAATGAAGAGGCATCTCCAATAGGCATGAGTCCCCTATAAGTAGTGATGATTGTTTTCTATTCAATTATGAAGAACATCAACTCTCTGTTTTGTTTCTTACAAGCATCATCAGAAACAAAACCAGTGTGTTCTTGGTTGGATCAAGGTCGTACAAGCTTTGAATCCAATAACCGTTGTGGGGCTTCAAGTATCCTGACGGCAATATTCAATTGACCTGTTTGTACTCGCCAATTCAATTGGGAAAGGGTCGAATAATTTTCGAAAAGAATCTATTATTAGAGCCTTGAACCCCGAGACAACATTCTTTTCTTCACCCTGTTTTAGTTTCGATTTTCCAACAGTTTTCGACAATTAGATCGACATTGGAGGGTGGAACGTGTCTGAGTTTTAAGAGCGTTGTTCGGTGGACTTTAAACCAAAAGCATACTTAAGCAAGCAACAACAATTCGAACGGACTGGGTTCTGGTGGACTCCAACATGGTTGTGATATGTGACCTAGACAGATAAGTTTGTTTATCTCCTTCTCTTTTAATGTTCAAATTTTGATCGGTGGCGCATGCATTGAAAATTTGTTAAATGTCCAAATGTATGCTGTATGTATAGAATTCCCTAAGAACGCTTCTATGAGTGAATCCTTTGAAACAATGGAAATCAAAAGTTGTATGATTTTGAGAGATTGCTTTCATCGGATGATGTGAATAGACGGTACCATAGTGTGTGTCTACATAGAAGAAACCCTAACAGGAGAAACTTATTGGGTTTGTTGGACTTCCTGTCCAGTAACAGTTTTATTTTTTATTTTTTATTTTTTTGTTCCGGTGAAAATATCTTCCTAAAGAGACAAGAGACAAAGATAATGTTATTTGAGATCCTTCTTTGCCTGATGTGGGTAACAAGAAAGATCAAAAGGGTATCTTGGTAGGGCTATCTTCCGGAATGAATCATGTGTACGGTAAGTTTTTCATTCCTCTATTTTAATTTTTTTCAAATTAAAATGGTAATGACAGGCATGTTTATCAAATGGAGAATAGGGTCATACTGGATTTATGATCTAGAGATTGCCTTAGAAATTTTGGGGTGATTAGTGGCAGTCGTATCATGTTTACATCTCTGTACATATATTGTTTGTGAATATCTGTTGATATCGAATCATCTCATTGGTAACTTTGTAAGCATGTTGTAACTGGTTTGTATACTAGATGTTTGCATATATGTCTAGGTCAGAAAGTGTTTGTACAACCAAATCCTAAGAGATGTGATTGTAGTACTAAAATGGATTTGAAGATGCCTTTATGAGCATGGTGTGACAGTATCGAACACTGTTTAAACCACACTGTTTTCCTAGTACGCCTAGTGGGCGATGGTTTTGTAGTTGCAGGAAATCCTACACTACACCCATCACTAGAATACACACAATTAAGTCATTTTAAGATGAATGATTATGATTCTTATTGCTGAAATCTTTGAATGTTTACAATATGATATAGAAATGAACTATAGAATTATAATCACTCTAAAACTTTCTCTCTCCTAATGACTTGCTTAACAATTCAAAAAGAACTCTCCTACCACAGACTTATTCGACTCTTTATATAGGGTAATACATAGTGGATGACAGCTAAGTTGTCCTTTATTTTCGGGAATGATTTGCGAAATATCGCAAGTGTACAAGTATATAATCTCGCGACACTCCTAATTCTCGCTAAGTCTTCACACTTTTCTCATGTTCTGGCTATCGTCATTTAGTGCGTCACTTATATCACTTCCTTGCGACGCCTTCGCAATACTGTAGTTTATTAATCTCGTGAGGTATTGATGTTGCGATATTCTGATCCTACATCTTGCCTCTTCTCATGTCTTCTCTGCGAAGAAGAGAATGTCATGAGAATCAATACTTTGAAATGTCGCAATCATTCGTTTTCCATCAATCTTTTGTCAACAAGATTCCGTGAATTTAGGAATGACCATTTACACGTATTTTAAAATTTCCCTTTTTACCGGCACATTTAATGTTATCTGGTTACTCTTTTCTCGTTTATATAAAGGAGGATTCCTTATCCAGTTACTCTTTCCTTTTACTTCGTCTTCTTCATTGTCTGCAATTTTGTTTCTGCCATTCTTCTTCATCGTCTTCTTCATCATTCTTCTGCTACTGTTTCTATGGCATCAAGGTTTGTGAATTTTGCTGAATTTGATCACTTTGTGATTGATCTTTCTTGTTGGAGTTGTTTTATTCTGATATTGTTCTTCTTTTAATGATTCTTCTGCCATTTTTATTTTAGCAAGAACAAATCTAGCACCAAGTTCACCGTTGTGAACCCTAATATCTCTCTGGGCTCGCAACCGAAATCCACTGCCTCTAAAAGAAAGCCTGCGGATAATAAGGTATTTAAGAAACATTTACTTTTTTAATAAAAATATTGTTGCCTCTGTTTCTTATTTATCTTGTAATTCGCAGGATGACAAAAATGCTGACAGGTCCCCCAAGAAGCCTCGCTATTCTAAACCTGTTGTACCTGCTATTTCCTTTCCTATATTCAAACTTACAACTCCTACTGCGAAGTCTTCTCAGGATAATCCTATTACTTCTTCCTGCGAAAACATCGTAAATGATAACACTCCTACACCTGAACTTCTCATAGATCAAATCCCTCATAACAGTCCCATTGCGAATAAGCTTGTTTCTCCTTCCCTTGTTAATGCCTCTACCATTTCTCCAATCATTAATCTTCATGAGATTTCCTCTTCTCATGATATTCTTTTAACAAGAGATGACTCGTCTCTTCTTTCTTCTATCACCGTTACTTCCTCATCTGAGCAGATCCCTCTTACTAAAGAAAATTTGGAAGGAATAGATGTGGCCATCAAAGTTCTATCAGATATTGTGAACGATGTCAAGAAAACTTATGTCGATCCTATCAAATCTGATGTCTGCGAGATTTTGAGTAAACACCTTGGCCCTGATAAAATTTCGCAAACATCTTTGGAGCAAGAAATTAATATTTTGAAGAATGATCTCCAAGCTATGACCGCAAAGTGTAATGTCCTCCATCTTGAGAATCAAAAACTTCAAAATGTTTCATTGGATCGTGATAATCTTCGCAAGAAGAATGAAGAATTGAAAGGTATACTCTTACCCCCCCCCCGGGTTTTTTTTTTTTTTTTTTTTTTTTTTTTTTTTTGAATCTTGAGCCGTTGTTCGCCCTTCAAGCCTTAAACCATAAGCGAAAAATGGAGATATACCAGCTGGAATCTACTGTTGAAGAAATTCGAGTTGATAGAGATACTTGGATGGAGCAATATAACCAATTAGATAATCTTCATACATACTCTGTTGATCAAATTGATAATCTTTCTAAAGAAAATGCTGACTTAGTACAAGAACAAGGCTCATTAAGTAATGAATTATCTCGCCTCTCTTACTCTTTGACTAAAGCTATTCTGAAGTTGGAAACTTTATCAGATGAGAATGGAATTCTTTCTCAAGAGAAGTGAACTCTGTTAAACAAGGTGGCGATTTACTCGCAACACTCTGATGTTTGTCAAAAATTATGTAAAGAGCAAGAACAATTTCTTTGTTCATTGAGAAATCAACTCGAAGAAGTTACTGCCGAGAAGGATAAACTTATTCAAGGTAGAATAACCTTGAGTGTAAAGGCAAACCAATTCAAGGATCAATGTTCCAAGTTAGAAAAGTCCAATTCTTCCCTTGCGAAAGAAAATGCCTTACTTGTTTCCAACGAAAAAAGCTTGCGATCTCGATTGAAAGGTTTAATTGGAGATAACTTTGACAATGCCATGAATCATTTGGAGAATAGTTGTTCGGCTTTAATCCAACATCTTACCTCGCAGAAGGAAGGTAGTCATATTATTTGACTACCTCAATCCATTTATTTATTATTTTATGATATTTTCCTTGAGAATTCCAAAAATCTAAATAATTTTCTATGTTCTTTTGTTTTGCAGACTCTGAGAAAAATCTTCATTCCACTATTTCCACTCTCAAATCTGATTATTCAAAAATTCGCAAAGAAAATGGAATACTCGCTGCTTCTTTTGCTCGCTCTCGCGATCGTGCAGAAAGGAGATTCGATTATATGTCTAACTGTAAGGACATAGAAAGTAGAAATCATCAGAAAGCACTCCTCCGTCAATTTCATCTCAAAGCCGAAGTTCTTTTGAATGATGTTTTATTATCTAAATCTCTTGATCCTGTACGTGTGGATCCTCTGGAAGTAAGCGATGATGAAGTTCCTAACTCTCCTGATAGCGATTATGACTACAATAGTGACGAAGAAATCGCGAGTGAAGAAACAATCTCTCCTAATAAAGTTGTCGATAATAATATGGATGAAGGAGGATCTGGTGGAAATTAGGATAAAGTTGCTGAAGAAAATACAGTATCTCCTTCTGGTGAAAAAACTGATATTTGAGAATCAACTTTCTCTTGTAATTTTTCTTCTTATACTGCTACTTCTTCAGTTATCTTGCAGACGTGTTTATCTTCTTATTATTTCCCCTTCTTTGTAATGAAAATTATTCTTGTTAGTTGATAATTACCATTTTCTCTTTCATTATCTTTATTTATATTGAGTTTCATTGCTGCGACAAAATCGCAGGACGTCTTTACATTTTCATGTAATGACCCATTGATCTTGCCTTATCATTACTTTTGTGCGGCCTTATTTTGCCCTCCTAGTTAAAGGTCTTATTTTGCCACCCCTCACTTTTGCGTCAATGTGACAGAGCTAAATGTTCTTTCGAACATAAGTCCTATGACATTGCCGTCTTGCGAAAAAATCGCAGGACATCATTACACTTTCATGTAATGACCCATTGATCTTGTCTTATCATATCTTAGTATTCTTGCCTATGCAGGATTTTTTCGGATTTTTTTCTTGCGACAATATGACAGGCCTAAATATTCTTGCGAACGTAAAGCCCCATGACATTGCCGTCCCAGCTCCCTAATGGAGGGTGCCGCCCTTATCATCTCCCTGGTTTCCCCTTCAAGGAGGCGAACATCGAACATACAAGACTAGCTCCTCCCATCCGGTCTTAACCAGTTGTTTTCGCAGCCTCTTATCCCTTATACCTATAGGGTTTATGGTTATGAGACTACACCCTAAGTGGAGTTTTCTTCGGGCCGAGTGCAGCATATGCCAAGACTTGCCAAGAATGGCCGAGACACTTCAAATGCCCCGGGCACTCTTGGCTCAACCGTGTACCTCGGCGCCTTGGTCATACACTGACTCCTTGGAAGAGATCCTCAGCGTAGAACCAGGGGTATAACCTTATATATATAGTTGGAAATCCAAGGTATCTCTCAGGATAGGCTTTCATGGGCCCCAAATCTCCATGACTCAGGTTCCAGGGGCGGTGTAACCTTTTCCCTGAGCCATGTCAAGAGATACCCCCTTATATGACGCACTTTAGGTCTTACATTTTCCTCTTACGAAATATCATTTGCGAACTAAGGTGTACGCCATAAAGGTTCGTCTCGTTCACTCATTCATTCATTTTTGACAATTCGTTCAATCATTCATCTTTTATTATCTGTTGATATTTTATTTGCGATGTATTCGCAGACTTGCTTTATCTTATACACTTTCGCAATCACTCTGTCACAGGAACATTTCATTTCATTTCGTTCACTTATAATTTCGCAACTCATTCTTTCCCTTCCATCTTTTATGGGTAATACTTCTTTAGATATAATCTATTCCATGGTCTATCCAATTTTTGGCCCACATCTTTACCCTCCGGATCCATTAATCTATATGCCCCTGTTCCAACTATCTCCTTGATGATATAAGGTCCATCCCATTTTTTAGCCAATTTGCCTCCACTTTCTCGCTGATATATTGGCGTTTCTCGCAATACCATATCACCTGGTTGAAATTCGCGTGTCTTAACACGCTTGTTATATTCTCTAGCTAATGTTCGCTGATAATTCTCCATATGCTGTAGTGCTCTTTCTCTTTTCTCTTCTAATTCATCTAATTTAACCAAAATTTTACTCGCACTAAGATTTTTCTCCTAAGATTCTCTCTTTGTTGTTGGAATAACAACTTCTGTCGGAAGCACAGCTTCAACTCCATATGTCAAACAAAATGGTGACATCCCCGTGGCTTCTCGCCTTGTTGTATTGTAAGCCCATACTGCATTATGCACTTGTTCACACCATGCCATGTTATGTCCTTCTAACTTCTTCTTTAATATGTATGCAATTGTTTTATTTGTTGCTTCTGCCTATCCATTGGCTTGTGGGTATAAAGGAGTTGATTTCCCACATTTTATTTGAAATGCATTAAGCAGCAATTCTATATTTTGTCCCTCAAACTGCTTCCCATTGTCAGATACCAACTGTGATGGAATTCCAAATCTGCATATTATGTTTTCGAATATGAATGTAAAAACATCTTTATCGCGAATGTGTTGTACCGCTTTTACTTCTGCCCACTTTGTGAAATAATCTGTATCAACAATTAGATACCTCTTCTGCCCTTTACCTGGTAAAAAGGGTCCTACAATATCTAACCCCCACTTTCCAAAAGGCCACACACTTGTTGAAGAGGTTAAAGGTGATCCTGGTGCATGTATCCTTTTCCCATGCATTTGGCAATCTTCGCAACGTCTTGATACTTGTTTCGCGTCCTCATGCATATATGGCCAATAATAACCTTGCATTTTCGCCTTATGTGCTAAAGATCTTCCACCACTATGATTGCCAGCATCCCCACTGTGTAACATTTTTAACACTGCTTCTCCTTCCTTTCGTGTTAAACATCTAAGCGAAGGTCCATTAAAGGATCTTCGGTACAATACCCCGTCTCTTAATTCATAATTTGTTGCACGACTTTTTAATTTATGCATTTCTAATCTATTTCTTGGTGTTACTCCTCTCATTAGATAAGCATAAAGTTCCGTTCTCCAATCTTCGCAAATGGGTCTTTGTATTTCATCTTCTATGAGCATTACTTCTGTTTCTTCTTTTTCGTCTTTGTTGATTGATGGTGATAGAAGTGTTTGTATTTTTATGCATCTCGCAGTTGGATCTGTCATCATACTTGATATAAAAGCGAAAGCATCCGCGAGTCTATTGTCTCTTCTTGATATGTGCCTCCATTTTATTTTTGGTATCTTCGCCGACAACTCCTCAACAAGTTTTTTGTATTTTTTCATGGATGATTCATTTGTAGTATATTTTTCTTTTATCTGGAGAATAGCCAACTAGGAATCCCTGGTGACCCTCACATTCTCCAATTTCATTTCTATTGCAAATCGTAAATCATGTATTATAGCTTCATACTCCGTTTCATTGTTGGTAGATGCAAATTTCAATCTGAAAGAAAAGGCCATTTTATTGCTTTCTGGCAAAATTACAATGATCCCGATTCCGTTACCTTCTCCATTTGACGATCCATCTACTAATATCTCCCACCTGTTTGGCTCAGTTAACAAATCCCTTGGATTTCCATGTTCTTCTTCTATATCCATCATTTCTTCCACTGCTTCATCCTCTTCCAGCGGAAATTCTGCTAGAAAGTCTGCAACAACTTGTGATTTGGGTGAAGATAGTATTTCATACTTGAGCTTGCAATGACTTATTTGAGCATTCCATCTTTCAACCCTTCCTGATCTTTTCGAATTTTTCATTACTGATTCAATTGGTACTTTTGTTATTACCTTAACTGTGTGTGCTTCAAAGTAGATGCGAAGCTTAAATGTTGCATAAACTAATGCCAAAATTAACTTTTCAATTTTTGAATAATTTCTCTCTGTGGTATTGAATGTTTTGCTGATGTAATAGATTGGCTTTTCCACTCATGCGTCCATTCGCAGCAACACTGCACTTAATGCATGCGAGGTTGTCGCAAGATAAATTAACAATTCTTCTCCTGGTTTTGCTTTTTGCAAAATTGATATATCCATTAGATGTTCTTTTATTCCTTGTAAAACTTTTTCACATTCATCTGTCCATCTGAATTTCGCTCCCTTTTTGAGTATGTTGAAAAAATGTTTACATTTGTCAGATGATCGCGAGATGAATCTTACCAGCGAAGCCAACAATCCGTTTAACTTCTGAACATCTTTTATTGTCGCCGGTGTTGGCATCGCGAACTGCTTTTACTTTCTCTGGGTCAACTTGTATTCCTTCTTTTGACACAATGTAACCTAAAAATTTTCCTGATACTACTCCAAATGTGCATTTTTCTGGATTTACTTTGATGTTAAACTACCTCATTTGTTCAAAAATTTCTTTCAAGTCATGTACATGGTCTTTGCTTCTTTACTTTTTATTAACATGTCATCCACATACACCTCCAGTGTTTTGTGTATCCATTTCGCGAATACCTTTTCTACCATCCTTTGGTATGTCGCTCCGGCATTTCGCAAACCAAACGACATTTTTGTATAACAATATAATCCTCTTGGAGCGAAGAAAGCACACTACAAAAAAACTGACCAAAGGCTACTAAAAATTTTCAACAGCAGGAAAAGTTTAGTTACCATAACTGTATAAGCCACTAGGAAAAGCAACTGGGGGTGTTTATTTGCTTAAGCCACTAAACAGTAAGCAACTAAGGTTTCTATAACCCATTAGCAATAAGGATGCGTCAACTTCACAAATGCACTAGTAGCTTGAGACATTCAACCACTCAAAAAAATCAACAGTAACATATTAGTTACCCAATTCTCTCTTCGGCTACTAAAGTTACGCTACTACTAAAAAAACTAGTTGCTTAAATCTTTGGGAACTAACCATCCAACTACAGTACCATATACTTTTAGCTACTTTTGGGAACCAACTTAAGCATCTTAGTAGCTTAACTTAAATAAATTTAATGAAAGAGTGACTAACCTATTGGTGTAGTGAAGCCTTGTCGCTCAGTGCAAATTCAATTTCTTAACATTTAGTCAGCCAATTGGTAATGTCATACATTGTTGAATGCTATGGCCTCCTACCAACAGTCATAACATGTATTTTTCTATTGGAATTTTGTTTACTTTAAAACTTAGAAAAAAAAATTACTAGCATTCAAAATTCACTATGGTAGTATGGTTTGGGCTCTTGGCAAATGATTTTGAAAATAAGATAGTGAGACCATATATCAATTAATGTAGAAGACAAATGCTTGTACTCGACGAAATGATATATAGCCTCCTCGAGTCAAAACAAGAAGAAGCCGGTGGCTATTTCATAACTTTCCAATTAATGAGGTGCATAGAATTTGAAGCTGGAAATTAGACGATTAGCATTTTATGTGAAATACGCGGGCGACGGATTGCACAATTTGTAGCTTTAACAATGCCATTTGGTCCTGTGATCCTTGCATAGAGTGTCTTGTATCTTAAGTAGCTTATCGAATTCATCTATTGAGATTTTGTTAACTGGGAATTTAATGGAGGAAGCAATGGTGTGCCGCATACAAGCTTTGGTTACAATTGGAACCTGTATCACCTAATTTACTTTCTGCGTTGGTTAACTCTTTACCCTTGTCAATGAAATTTATGATTAGGGCCCTCAAGTCCAACTCTCTGTACCTCATCTCGCCAACTCTGTGAAAAAATCATGCTTTGTTAAGCCACTTAAATTACTGAGTACAAGGACAGAGCTAGGACTATGCTATGTGGTCAAAAAAAGATTCTTCCTTTTTCTTTTATTTTTTTGATCCATAGATAGGCTTCAAATTCAAGTGATTTGTGATCAATATCATCAGCAAACAAGGTCATTATTTTCTTTAGTTTTAGTCGATAGAAAGATATTGTCGCGTAAACATCATATATTTTAAGTTTGCCAATAGAAACTTGCACCAACAAGACGTTGTAATTCAAACAAACCCAACCTTATTATCATGAGAGATCAAAATCTAGTGGGTGCAAGTGAACCCACTTGCACCCTTCCTCGCGGCCCCGACTTAGCAAACCGATTATGCACAACAAAAAACAAAACTACTTAATCTTTGTATTCAAACTAACAAAATAATGACAACCTATTTTGCTAGTAAAAATGCAAGGACATACTGTTTACCCCATTGCACATCGATGTGCTTATCTATCAAAGTTCCCAGGATGTTTTTAGTTGAGCTAAGCATACTTTAGCTTGATGTGAAGTACCAAGATGTTTGTGTGCTATTATTTGTCTTCTAATCTATCCGGTATGCACCGCTTATCTTAGTTTGTGACACTTTTTATAAGAACAAGACAACATTTGCATATATACATGTAAAAATAAAAACAAGGAATACAACGATTACACCGCAACCGTACTTTTCCGAACATTCATAAACCAGATCATCGTTGAAATATTCTCGAAACAATATTGAATATGTGAACCAATTGTAACCAAAGGATACAAAAGCACTCAAAAGTAGTACTCAATCAAACAAGGAGCTTATACATGAAAAGAAATAAAAATTCCAGTAAAATTATTAACTAAGAGCAACATTACAACTGCAAAGCAATAGTGCGAGAAATTCTTGTATTAGACCAAATATCCTTGGACAGGCTATAGCCATGACATCCTCACCTGCCTATAAATTTCAACGCCTATTATGTGAGGGACTAGAAAATTTCCCTTTTAATGGGTTGATTTTCTACGAGAAAATTGAATTTCAGTAGGATTTTTGCAAAATCTGATTTTGGGGCTACTCTATATTCGGTAGTTATATGAACTATTTTGACTACCGAATATGGTTGGATATTAGCAAAGAGAGCAAAGATAATCGGAAGTTCGGATAACTTCATTTACTACCGATTATAGGCTCAACCAAAATTTCAAAAAAAAAAGAAGGATTTTTGCAACATCTGATTTTGGGGCTACTCTATAATCGGTAGTTATATGAACTATTTTGACTACCGATTATGGTAGGATATTTGTAAAGAGAGCCAATGTATAATCTGAAGTCATGATAACTCTTCCTTTCTTACCGATTATAGGCTCAACCAAAATTCCAAAAAAAGGATTTTCGCAAAATCTCATTTTGGGGCTACTCTATATTCGGGAGTTAAATAACCTAAATTCCCTACCGATTATGGTAGGATATTTGCCAAAGGTCTACTTTAATCGGGAGTCAAGATAACTTTATTTACTACCGATTATAGGATAGTCAAAATTCAAAAGATAAAGGATTTTACTTTATATTCGGAAGTTATACAAACCAAATTTACTCCCGATTGTTGATTAACTACCGATTGTATAGTTATCTACCGATTGTAAAGGGTAGTTTGGGATTAAAAAAAAATGCCCCTAAAATAACCTACCGATTGTGAAATAACCTACCGATTATGACAGTTTTTTTCGTTTTGTGTCGCCCCTAATTCTTTTGGGGTCGCCCCTAAAGACCCCAGGTAGTTAATTTTTAAACCGATTCTGGGTTGAGTATTTTCAAGTGACGAAGTAAACCCAAAATCGGAGTCTGAACAATACCCAAATAAACTGATTCCCAAAATCGGTATTTATATATATATTTATATAATCCGATTAAGCATTGCTTTCAGAAACAAAATATTCATTACATATTTTAGGAAATTAGCGCAATACATATAGGATTCAATATGGGAATTCTAGAATTTGACACATCAAATGCTCGTCAATGAACCTCCGAGCACGTCGGTACAAAGTCGTGTATTCTTTGTGGTGAATGAACTTTCTTTCCCCATTACGAAATTCTCCATAGCCCGTTGAAACGTTCCAGCTGAAATTCAAATAATTCTTATTTGTTAGTATGTGAACTAGTGTAGTTGACATAGGTATAAAAATGATCGCGTTACTCACTTTTTCCCTAAGAGGGACTCGTGGATGATAGTGGTACACCATATTTCTAACTATTACGTACTCTCGCATTGCCCCTTTAATGTGTTGGAATCGAAATGCCAAGTCTCTCCATTTGCGGTTGTTGGGATTCACGGTAAGCCCGTAAAAGAACTCCTTAACTCTCTTCCAAAACGTTGAATAGATTTCATTCAGACATTCACGGAAAGTATTAGCAAAGGATTTAACGAGACACAAATCTTCAAACGGTTCCCATTCCATTTTCTAGGCTAAGTGTGTGATATGGGAGTGGCTGAAAGAGGTTGTCCTTATATAGATAAGGACTCAACGGCTATTTTTTTCAAATTCAAATCAAACAATCAGATTTAAGGTATGTCCACATAGAGGGATTGTGTCCTTATAAAATCATATAAATTGTGCCTCTCAACAATCGGGCTTTTTTAATGCACATGTAAACCGATTGTAAAGTTACAGAACTTCTCTTAATGAAAATCATATTACATATTCATGCATGTAAACCGATTCCAAAAGTTACATAACTTTTCTTCATGAAAATCGGATTACATATTCATGCATGTAATCAGATTCTAAAAGTTACAAAACTTTTCTTCTTAGCAATCGGATTACATTTATGTACATACAAACCGATTCTTGGCTTCAAAAGTTACAGGAGTTTTCTTCACGACAATCGGATTTTATAAAGGTACATGTAAACCGATTTCGAAACTGAACCTCGGGAAATTGTCGAAATCGGTTTACATATAGTTATATGTCAACCGATTCTCGACAGTAAAGAATGCTGGAATCCTCCATTTTTTCCACACACACTAAGTCATTCATAAACTGGAAACCAGATTAAGTCATTATTAAAATAGGAGTATCACCAAACATAATTCGACAATAAGTTTAAGACAATACATAAGTTTTGACTCCATAATTATCCATAGTTAAAGACATAAACATGAATATAACCATTCATTTATGAACATCCCCACCACGACTACGTCCACCGCGTCCTCGTTTACTAGGTTGGGCGCTGCTCGATGCACCTTCAGGCATATTTTTGGTAGGGGCTCTCTTTCTCTTCTTCTTTGACTCATCCTCCTCCTCCTCCTCCTCATCATCATCATCCTCTTCCTGCTCCCCAAACTTTGCACCAGCTTTTACATCTTCGAGATCGTTCAATTCATCAATTAGCTTTTCATTGGCCTTCACATTTTTCCCTTCCCTGATTTATAGCTTTGCCTGGGTTATCAAGTGTCCGACTCGTCTTCTCTGTTTCAATTTCAAATAACAAACATTCAATATATAATGCTAAAACCATTAACAAAATCGTAATTGAGTAACAATACGCACCAAATAATCGAGAGCCGTATTTTTGTCCTCTATTTTGGGCCTCTCATCTAATCGTATCACTCGAGTATGCGAAACTTTGAGTTACCACGGTATGTAACACGGAATTGCCTCGTCATCTGCTCGAGATGGACCATCCAAAGGATATCTGTCAAACGCTCTGTCGTTCCGATAATCACATGATGGTAAAGGCTTGTGAACAATGACAATATCATTATCATATGATTTCCTTTTTGTCTCATGGATGTTGAACATCTTGTGCGCATTTGGGATTTTTTGTACGTAACCGCATTGTCTTGCGACTCTCGTCGGGTTGTACATTACATATCCTCTTGGGTGAAACAAAGTCCCACAATAGTCACTTTGCTCTCTTCATCCAACCTTCTTTCCTTTTCCTTTAGCCAAATCCTGCTTGTAAGGATCAAAGACAACATCCTTCGTCGTCAACTTATCTAACTGGCGTCTCAAATTCAGAAAATCCTTTTTTTTGTTTCTTCGGCTTACTTCTGTAGTTATACTTGTCTCCTTAATGCTCTCCATCCCATTCCTTGTTCTCAAAAGCCCTTTTAGAAAATATTGGGAAGTGAAAATATATCCACGCCTGCAGAAAAGCCATATTCCCTTCGAGTTGGTTCCTTCTATCCTTAGAAGCCTTTCTCAACTCCTTCAACGAGTGTGCAAGGATGGCAGTGCCCCAAGAGTTTTTGTGAAGACATATGTAATCCGATTCCAACAAAATAAAAATCCAGGAATATTGGCTATAACAATCGGGCTATTTATACATTAACGTTCACCGATTCCATTTCACATGCAGCACAATCGGTTTATAAGTTTTAGAACATAATCCGTTTCTAACAAGCATTGGGTTACTTCGTCATTAACGTAACCCGATTCTGTGAACACAGAAATTTTTTGATTTCAAAATTATCGATTTATAACCTAATGCATGTTACTAAAACCTAGTTTAGAGGATTGGGTTGATAGAAAAGTACCTGATTCGACCCATTTCTCCCTCTTGTGCGATACGAGAGGCTTCAGATTGTTCTTGCACTTCCTTCGTCCTATTTCGAATCGCTTCAACAAGTCCGGGATTGTCGGCACTAGATTGATTCCTGTTAGTAGCATACTTAGTTCTTGGTTTCGACATTTTATAGAAGAAAGAAACGATTAATCATTTTTGAATCGTCGATCATCGACGATTTTCTATTTCAAAAAATAAAAAGAGGGAGTAGAGGAGATGAAGAATCGTTTTAGGTTAGAAATGAAAACTGATTTTTGTTAGTTATGTTTATTAAGGATTGATGGGGATAATTTAGTAATAGTAATATTTTTTTGAAGGTAATTTTGGTAGTTTACATAAATATTAGACATCCCTTATCATTGTGTGTTAGGTAGATGAAGTAATCTATAGGCCCCAATTAAGTGATAGGCCCCAATCTTGTTTATTATGCCGGTGCATGGCTGTTAACATGGTCCCAAAATGAACGGTTCAGATTATTTGATAGAAAATCAAAAATTATCTTGACCTCTACGTGTCGAATACAGAGTTATCAAATCATCAAAAATCATCGAAAATTATCTTGTCCCAAAATGAACGTGCATATGCCGAAATATTCAACAAAACCCTAACACTCCACTTTACGCCTGGTCTCGCTTTCCATCTCTCCATTACCACCAAACCATAATATCTATTCTGGTTCACGACGCCATCACTGATTCACCATCTCCTTCACCACCACCATGACAAGCACCACCACCACCATGATGCTGAAATTTTAATCGGAAGAAGAAAGAAGAATTTAAACAAGAGAGAGGAAAAACAGATAAACAAATCCACGAGGTTTCGATTTGGCTTTGTCGTCTTGTAAATATAAGATGCCACGTAGATCGGGGAGGAGAATAGGGCGCTATTTAGGGAGTGGAATAGCATTTCCGTTCAATTTAAGTTCGTTAGAAAAAATAATTGATTATAATAAATTTTGAAAGCAACACTTTTTTCTGTTTATGATGAAAATAATGAATTTTTTCAATTATGATTAATATATCAATTATTATAATGGTTACCAAACACATTAGAATCCATTATAACCTGGATAATGGATTATGGGCTGATAATCCATAAAAATAATGGTTACCAAACAGTCCCATAAGGTTTTGTTTTGTTTTGTTTTGAGTTTTAAATTTTGGGCTCTCGGACGACTGGTTTTGGCTCAGTGCAAGTCATATGGTGGAATCCAACATATTCCAAGTGTGGAAAATTTTTGGAATGTCAAGTCTAGTGGCCTCCTAGTTGGTGTTTCCACAAAAAATCCAAGCAGTGTTCCATGGTTTCGTGGGAGGTCCCGTGGAATCCATATGAGCGCTAATCAGATTACCGTAAAACGCTATCCAGAATAGCGCACTAAAAGACAGAAACGCCAATCAGAATAGCGTTTTTTTTTATCCGTAGATTTTAAACGAGCCATTGAAAATCTAATGGTTGAGAAAAAAAGCGTTAATCTAATAGCGTAAAGCGCTATTTTGAATAGCATTTCTACCATTCCACCACTACACTTGTACTTCCATCTACAATTCCAAATGCTGAGATGGCGTGGCAGATGGAAGATGTAACTCTTCCACCATAACACTTGCTCTCACAAAGACTAGCAAAGATTACTGGTAAAAAACAGAGTCCTCGGCTTGGTGATTTGACCTTTTATAACCTGGCATTTTTAGGGGCGACCCCAAAAGAATTAGGGGCGACCACTAAAAGACAAAAAAGGTCACCCAAACGTAAATCTAAGCTACCCCTTATCTTCGATTTTTCGAAATGGCCAATATGCCCTTATATAATCGGGAGCCTACACCATAATCGGTAGGTTAAATTGAAACTATACTTACCGATTATTGTGCAGATACTTCGGCTAATAATCCCTTTTATAATCGGTAGCTTATCCAACTTGTAAGACTACCGATCATTAGGAGCCCCATATTTGAACCTTGGACAAATTCCATAGGTTTTGAGGGTGCAGAGCCAACCATAACCACTTGGATTGAGCTGTGGATGTAGCCATAATCGGAAGCCTAATAGGTTACATACACTACCGATTATAAGTTGCCCCAAAATGAGTTTTTTCTAAAATTCTTCACGTAATGAATTTTTAAATCTACCATATTCGGTAGGGTATATAATTATATAACCCACCAATTATAACGAGCCCCAGATCCAAACTTTGCCATATTTCATACGTTTTGAGTGTACACAGCCAGCCATAACCACTTGGTTCGTGTTTTGGATGCAGCGTTAATCGGGAGTTAAATATATTACCAAACCATCCGATTATGGGTTGCCCCAAAATGAGTTTTTTCTAAAATCCTTCATGTAAGGGAATATGAAATATACCATAATCGGTAGAGTAAACAACTTAACAACCTACCGATTATACGAAGCCCCGGATCAAACCCTTGCCAAATTCCATAGGTTTTGAGTGTACAGAGACAGGCATAACCATGTGGTTCGTGATTTGGATGTATCCATAATCGTAAGCCAAATAGGTTCCACAACCTACCGATTATAGGTTGCCCCAAAATGAGTTTTTTCTAAAATCCTTCATGTGATTAATTTTGAAATCTACCATAATCGGTAGAGTTTATTACTTCTTACCGTCCGATTATACGAAGCCCCAAATCCAACCAGTGCCAAAATCCATAGGTTTAGAGGCTACAGAGCCAGACATAACCATGTGGTTCATGATTTGGATGTAGCCATAATCGGACGTCAAATTGGTTCCAAAACCTACCGATTATAGGTAGCGTGAATTTTGAAATATGCTATAATCGGTAGGGTATACAACTTATGGACCACCCTATTAAACAAATAATCAGAAGCAAAATCCTGTAATCGGTAGTCTGGGGTATATATATTAGTGTTTGGAAATTGTTTTTGGGTCATTGTGAGATATCTTCCGATTGAGTGAGAGAAGAAGAGGAAAAAAAGAAGAAGAAGGGGGTATATGTCGATCGCCAACTCCCAATTGTTGCCAACTTCCATAAACATGGATGGGTACGAAGAAGAACATGAAGTTGTTGAAGTTCAAGGTTCGCTACCGTTTAAAGATGATGATTTGGGGTATATGTTGAATGATCCAAACTTTCATGAATATGAAACCTAGACGACGCTTTCATGGAAGAAAATGGAGAATCACCCGAGATCGAAGCTAACGATGCATCAAACATACAGGTATGTTGTTATCAAACTCTAATACCCAAGTTATCCATGTTATGTGCATTTGTGTGTGTTTTTGAACGTGAAATTTCGATTTCTGCATGCATTGAATGCCATGAACGACATATATTCGGTAGTTAATTTAGTACAATATCTACCGATTATCCACAATCGGATATATTTTGATGCATTAATCTGCCGAATATGAAAAAAATCCCCAAATTGAAAGCTTCAATTTCTCACAATCGGAAGTTGTATACATAAATAAATGTCTGATTATATAACGTCACCCCAAATACGAATTTCTCCAAAAAGTGAAATATTCGTAAATCTTGATATTTAATAATCGGTTGGTTTATGAATTTATAGTCCCTCCGATTATTTGAGATTTTTATACAGAAGAATTTTTCATTTGTGTATGTCGTAAATCGGTAGACTATGTCGTACAAGACTACCGATTGTTCATAATCGGTTATGTTGTATAGTATTAAATTACCGATTGTGTTATAATCGGTTACTTATTATCTAAACTTCCTTCCAATTTCTAATGCATAACTTGTTGTTTTTGTGTGTAGGCTGTTGTAGCGGTTGATGACGATTATTATTTGAGGCCTGATACTTCCCTACACTATGCAAACGATTTGGTATGTTCATGAATTATATTTTCTTTTTCCAATCATGTATGTTACATGGTTATGCTTATTTTTTTTTGGTTTGTTATATGCGCATTTAGATATTTGGAAGTAAGAAGGAAGCAAAGGAATGGCTTATGAACAAGGCAAAAGAGAAGATGTACGTGGTAGTTCAGAACCCTTGCATGAAGGATATTAGGTTTGAAATGGTTTGTGAGCGAGGTGGGTAGAAAAAGAGTCACGAGGGAAAGAATAATAAGTATGTAAGGAAGACGGAGTGGAAGAAGTACCGAACTCATACAAAGAAGATTGGATGCCCAGTTAAGATTGTCTTCTATAAGCCCGATGGTAAGGAAAGTAAAGATTGGAAAATGTATAAAGTTGCTAATGGTTGTCACAACCACGATGATATGGATACTCTTATTGGACATGTAATGGTTGCGAAGTTAAAACCACATGAAATGGAGACGGTGAGGTCTATGCGTATCCAAAAGGCGAGTGCGATCTTAAGTAAAATAAAGGCGGACGACCCCGACAACTTGTCTTCTTTGTATACAATTAGGTCGGCCCTAGATACGATCAAAAGGACGGAATGGGATGGTAGAACGGTCATGCAACAATCGCAGTGGTTAACTGAGTTACACGACTACACGTTGAGAACGGAAGAAAATGATGGTAAAGTGGTACGTATTTTCTTGGAACATCCCGAAATGATAAAATTGGCTCATTGTTTTCATCAAATTGTTTTTATAGATGCCACTTACAAGACAAACAAATATAATTGTCGTTGTTGAACATTGCTTGTCACACTTCGGAAAAAAACACGTTTACGATTGCATGGGGTTTAATGGATCATGAGAACAACGTGAGTTTCATTTGGATGTTGGAGACATTGAGGTCCATTTAGAATGCCGATGATTTTCCAAGGGTTATTGTAACGGATAACGATCAAGCCTTAATGCATGCAATAGCGGTAGTGTTTCCTGAAGCCCGAAACTTGCAATGTACGTGGCACATTCAATGCAACCTCAAACACAATTGTCATCACTATTTCCAAGCAAAAAAACCAAGGAAGGGTACCAAGAGGTCGAAGGAATAGGATGAGCGCATTAGTAAATTAACTGTGGAAGAACGAGAGGAAGATAAGAGGTTATTTGATGAAAAATGAAAGGAGGATGGAATGATTTGGAGAGCGTTCATGAAAGCATGGGACAAGATCGTTTGGTCAATGACCGAGGAAATTTATGAAAGAAACTGGAAGAAATTTGAGGATGAATATGGCAAGGACTACCCAAAACCCGTTGAGTATTATAAAACACAATGGTTACCGATTAAGGAGAGGTTTGTGTATGCATGGACATATGAATATCGTAACTTCAAGAACGAGGCCACAAGCATTGCGGAGGGGTCTCATGGCCGCTTAAACAAAATACTTCTAGGTAGTCAAAATGGAGTTGTGTTGATCCAAGAAGCAATCCATGAATTCACCAATCGTGATCTCGTAAAGATTAAGGATTCTATGCAATTTAGTGTACATAAATTCCCTACGGAACATGAAAGGGAAATATTTCTTCTAAGTGGATTGTTCATAAAGTTTCAAAATGGGCAATAAATCACATGATGGAACAATTGAAGTTTTATAAAGCTTACGATGACGAGAATACGGTTTGTGTTTGCAAGGATATGATAGGTATTGGTCTCCAATGTCGTCATAAAATGGGTAGGTACGTCGATGTGATTGACATCAATGATATTCATCCATTTTGGAAGCAATTAAATTTCACTCCAAGCGCCCCCGTAGTTGATGGTCCGTCGTTCATGGAGTCGGAATTGTGTGCAAGCATAACCGAGCGTTATGCTACAAAAAATGGCGCCAAGAAGCAAATATTGATACATCATTTGGAGCAAGCTCTTCACCCTCGTTTAAGGGAGGTTGACGAACCTATTAAGAAAAAGGGGGCGGGTAGGCCAAACACCGAAGTGTTGAGGACCATTGAAAGAAAATTATTGAAGGAGTATTTGTCTAATAAAAGAATATTGTGTAGGCATGAGCATTCGGAAGCCGAATTTGAAGATGAGCCGCAACCGAAGAAAAGAGGTCGTCCAAGAAAATATCAAAGTGGACCAACCGCCCAACAAGTGAGGCCAAAGGTCTCTACGAATCCTTCTCAAGTAAGTCAAGCCGAGACGGTGGAAGAAGTTGTGTTAGTGGAGAACCAAACTAGCTCCGTAGTTATTGATCAAATGAGCGACTCGCAACAAACACAATCAACGGAAATGGTGACTATAAGAGAGAGGTATGGTACTCTTCGTTGTCCTAGGGATTTTCATGGAAGATCAACACGATCAAGGTATATGATTATAAAAGAGTATATGAAACAACTCCCTCCACTCATTGTTCCATTTTTTTTGTCCATCGAAAAGGTTGATGTGGATGGCAATTGTGGGTTTCACGTCGCCACGGAACAAATTGGTTACTTTGGAGAGGCGGTGAACGAAGATGTCACCCAATGGCAAAATTTAAGAACTAAGATGGCGGTATAACTAATAAAGGACAAATATTTCTATATGGAGATGATGAAGAAAGGAGATAGGCACGAAAAAGAACTAGAGTTCAAAGACTTAGTTGCGCGTAAAAAGTGCCGAAAGCGATTGAAGACAATCGGATCCAAGTATTGGATGACAATGCCTAAATGTGGATATCTCTTAGCGGACGTTTTGAATTGCGTGGTACATTTCTTTGTTCCTCCTAGGTATGAACAGTCTTTTACGTTTACACCTTTAAGGACGGTTTGCGATGAATCGGTTAAAGATAGAAGAATTATTATGGAATTTGTGAATGAGATGCATTTTATAGGTTTAAGAGTAAATAGAGATTGCCCATTACCTTCGTTGGGTGGTTGGAGTGATTACTTCCCAACGAATCATTTAAAGATTGGTTGAAACAATATGAGACCAACATGTTGGATTGGGATCACGTCATGAAGGAGGATTTCCCGGAAGGCCTTATGGAATTGGTTCCCTCGGATGATGAAGATGAATGATCGTTATGTTTGAAAGATGTATTTTGAAGAGCCCTATTTGTACATGTTTTTTTTTGGAATTTTTTGGAAAATACTGTGAAGTATAGAGCTATAATCGGTAGTTATATTTTTAATATATCAACCGATTATACAATCTTTTGTAAAAAGACTCAATCAATATTATAATCGGTTATTAACTTTTGGAATTTAGGTTCTGATTGTAAGTCTGACAAAACAACTGAAATTTTTTCAACAGAATCGGTAGATTACATATTACATAAACATCCAATTATCACCAAACTCTGACTAAAAAAAACTGAATTTTTTTCCTAGAATCGGTAGACAACATATTGCATAAACTTGATTGTCCCCAAAGTTTGACAAAAAAGCTGAAAATCTTCCCAGAATCGGTAGACAATATAAAATTATAACTTCCGATTGTAACCATCAATCAACATTTATACTGTTGTGATGGACTTCAGGAATTCATAACTTCCATCATAAGTGAATTCTTCACCCTTTTCCACTAAGTACTGTCTTTTTGCGAGTGTCTCCTACATAAACAAACATAAAATAATGTCAACTTCGTTTTAGTAAGAAAGATTATACACCCGATGTTATTTAAAAGAATAACCGAGCGTTATACTTACAAATTGTTGGATCGACAAGCTTAAGTGGCTAGTGTTAAACATCCTATTTTGTATCGTTATGTAATCATTTACCCCTTTTTGGACAAGTCGGAAACGATCATGAACTTTTTGGAGTGATCTTTGCTTTGGATTTCCATACTCTCGCACAACTTGGCCATATACCCTCGCCCAAAATACTTCGGGTGTTAACCTTCCTGCTATGACATATTCACGTCTTGTTTCACGATACCATGTTTTCACAATGACCAAATCTTCAGCTGCGTCAAACGTTGCCATGCTTGTAAGTTGAGATATAAAATGAATTCACAAGATTAGACGATGGAAAATATATTTGTAGAATACACGATGCTATATATGTGTTGTTTGGTGCATAAATAAGAAGAGTTTACCCTCCTTATTTAGATGAGAGTCCCAACGTCTCTTTTTTTTTTTTTTTGAAAATATGGCCGTTGATGCGTATTTTTACAAGACTGTACTGAAATTACGTACAATTATTACACACAATCGGTAGGAAATGTTTGAAAAAAGCACCCAATTATTCGTAATCGGTAAATATTTATTGTTATATACTTCCGATTATAGGATGTTTTGTCAACAGAGTTCTCAGTTTAATTAGAGTAGTATAATCGGAGGTTTATGAATATGTATTATCAACCGATTGTGTGTGGTTTTCGAGGTATGACTAGTTTATTTTGAACGAACTAGCCGTTGGAGTATAATCGGTAGTTAGATCAACAATTAAAACTTCCGATTTTCATAAATATTTTGAAATTCATAACAATATCACCTACACATAATCATAATTTTACATTGAACTCCCGCAATTCTATCACAAGGTATTGTGATTAGCATCGTGGACATGTTGGACGAGTCCTAAACGGATTAAATCTTTCCATCGCCCTAAGGATTTTAAAATGAGCTTCATAACGGAAGCTTGATCTTTTCCGTCTCCGCCATTCCCCGAGAGATCGTTCTATAACCTCATCATTGGTTTCACCCCTCAATCGATATTGATTCACAAGATAAGTTAAATGGACAAATTCTTCGACGAGTCTATTTATTGAACCAACTCGGCAGAAAAGATCAACGGAGTGACAGTTTTTTGGGTTACCGGTGTCGGCGCAAAAATTTTCGTGAATTTTCCCCAAATAACTCATACTCATTATGCCTCCTTGCCCACGTTCTTCTCCTTGTCTCGGATAGAATTGAACATAGCACCTACATAAAGATAAATCTTCTTCAATCGTGAACTCCGTAGGATTAATGAATGGTTGGGCCATTATGTTTAAGATGATGTTGGAGAGAGTTTAAAGGTATTTGTGTTCCATAGAGAGTAAAAGGATACAATTCTTATATAGAGTTTAGAGTTCCAACGGCTCTATTTTGTTGGGGAAACTGTATAATTGGTAGTCAAATGAAGTATTTTCACTTCTGATTATACAGTTGCCCCAAATTTTGTTTTTGCAGAAATCTCAATTTTTTCGAATTTGAGAACTATATTAATCAGTAGTTAATTAGACTTCCGATTATACAATTGCCCCAAATTTTGTTTTTGCAGAATGTCATTTTTTCGAATTTGGGAACTAGAATAATAAGTAGTTAATATGACTTCCGATTATAAAGTTACCTCAAATTTCTTCCTTGACGAAATAACCAATTTTGGGAATTTAGGAGCTACTATGATCGGTAGTCTAGTGAGGTTCTTGTTCCTTCCGATTTTTATAGAAGCAAGATACGCGTTTGGCACAAAATCGATATTAATCGGTAGTATAATAATATCGTTACTAAGCTTCCGATTTCTTCATAATAATCGGGCACAAAATAGCTTCCGATTATGTAAGGGCATTTCTTAACGGTGTATATGGGTTGAGAATAAAAAAGTCGCCCCTAATTCTTTTATGGTCAGCCCTAAAAATGCCAGGTTTTATAATACAATTTTTTTAAAAAAAAATGTTTGACCGACTTTCTCATCGGAAAAGAGCATCCGCACCAGTTGGGCTCAACTAGGAAAGCGTTTATGGGTTTCGAAACTCTACTACACCTTCTAAGTTTGGGATATTCAATCTTATTTATTTATATATTCTTGACTTGATGAGAAAACAAACAATTGAGACTCGAAAGAAAAATCTCAGGAGAAACAATAACCTAAACCTAGCTACAAGCGAATAACCTAGCTATCACAGTTGCCTGCAAGCTCCTCCATGGTACGTAACTATATATCTCTAGATTTGTATTTTTCTCTTCTTCTCTCCTTTTGATTATATATGATGTATCTAACTTTAAATCTTTCCTAAACACAGGGCCGCACTTATCGAAATCCTCGTGGAAATCTTGGTGGATATATATATCATTATCATCATGTCGAAACGAAACCAACTACTCTTACCGCAGACGCAAACAAGATTATAACACACGTAGATGGAGTGGAATACCTAATAGACATGTCAAATTTCAAGAATCGACGTTGGTTTGAAGTTAAGATAATCAACAAGAAAGAACTTGTGATCGAAGTTTCATTCAGTGATGATATGTGTTGGAATCTTGCAACAATGAACAGCACGTTAGATGTATCGAAAACAATATGTAAAGAACTAATGCGAAACAACTCTACCGAAATAACTTGACGAGGGCAGAATCACAGGTTCAACAAGTTGTCCTTAACACATTAGTTCGCGGGTATACTCGAGTTGAGTAATGCTAAACCCCTCACAGCCAAGATGTGTCCAGGATAAGACTGCCCGATATAACTTGAGTTAGCACAACGCAAGTTACCCTCTCTTCGAACTCAAAGAACAGGATGGAGGTAAAAACGCCGGAGAAAACCCTAGAATAAAAGAAGAATTTTTCGGTGTATAGAAAATAGAATTTCGAGTTGTATTTAAAGGAGAAGATACTTGCAAATCAAGTTAGGTTTTGGTTTTGGTTTTCTTTAAAAACTAGTAAAACACCTAAAAGGAATTTACCCATAAATAAAACTCTAAAATATTTTAGGAATTAATTTCCTAAAGAAAAAAACTCGCCCAAAAAAATAAATCCGAGTAGAAGAGGAACTTGGTGCATGGCATACGCGCATATCGCATGGGTCAAAATTTGTATTTTTGCCCACCCGCTCCACCCACAATGTTGTTTTACAACATATCCATAAGCATATGGCTATATAGTGGAGCTCCTTCTCTATTATACCCAATGTGGGACTAAAGAGAGATTCATTCACTCATAAAATGAGCAATTATCCTTGGACCCATAGGTCACTAGATCAAACCACACCAAGACCAAAATATTTTTTATTAAAACTCATTTTTCTCCAACAATCCCCCACATGAATGAAATCTCGGAAAACGAAAAAATCAGAGTAAGGAAAATACCATTTAGGCAAAGGTGTCCATGAGGTCTTGAACCCTTACTTAGTGAGAAGTTACCGGAACTACTAGCTAAACAGTGAACCTAGTCTTGAACAAATAGCGTTGGTGTAATTCGCGACAACAACCACACATGATATTCTCCTCGGCGTTGCTAAGTTCGTGCCGTTTTGTCCAATTTGGCCCCTGGACATATCCTGTTTCTCGAATGCTCTAGAGAATTGGCTCAATTCTCATAGGAAGCGGCCCCACTTCCACATTCGAGATAGGTGAGTTCCATCAAGAGTGTTTTGCTACACCCCACTTCAATCTTAAATTGAAACTATGGAACTCATTAAGACTTATTTAAAAGTCATCCTCCACATGCGATCCACACTATCACATCAACACCATAGGGAAGGGACAGAGAATGAAAATCTCTCGATAGTGTTTACCTTTACCCACCATGAATTAGTTGTCTCATTCGAAACCTTGATCTTGGAATCTCCAATCAAGAAGGTTGAGTATCCTTCACGGCAAGTTTAATTATTGAGCCTAAGCCCCATCCCCTCGATGCTTTACTAACTATCTCCTTGGACAAACCTTTCGTCAAAGGGTCCGCGATATTCTCCTTGGACCGCATCCAATCTATGGAAATAACGCCCGTTGAGATTAGTGTTTTCAAAGTATCATGTCTTCTACGAATATGTATAGACTTTCCATTGTAGAAGCAACTCTTAGCTCGCTATCGCAGATTTCTTTGTCAAAGTGTATAGATATAGCGGGGCACTGTGCCTATGCCGAGAGGAATATCTTCTAAAAGTTTCTTAGCCATTCGGCCTCCTCTCCCGCTTTATCTAACGCAATAAACTCCGATTCCATAGTGGAACGAGCTATACATGTCCTGTTTGGAACTCTTCCAAGATATAGACGCACCGCTAGAGTGAATACATATCCACTCGTAGACTTAGAATCCTCGATCCCGTTATCCAGTTCGCATCGCAAAATCCCTCAAGGATGGCCGGATATCCTTTGTAATTCAAACTAAAGGTCATTGTGTACTTCAAGTACTTTAGCACTCTAATAAGTGCATCCCAATGTATCTCGCCCCGGATTACAAGTATACCCGCTTAACCTACTTACAAAGCATAAGCAATGTCTCGGTCTCGTACAATTCATCAAATACATCGACTTCCTATGACTCTCGAGTATTCAAGTTGGTTAACTCTACACCCTTATTCTTCTTGAGACGACATTTAGAATCATAAGGAGTACTGCAGACAGGTTCTGATTAAACCGATTAAATTTCTTAAGTATGGATTCAACATAATGAGACCGACTCGGACTATAGCCATTAGAAGTTTTTCTAATCTTCATCCCTAATATGACATCGGCGGGGCCTAAGTCTTTCATGTCAAAGTTCTCATTCAACAGTTTCTTAGTGGAATTAATAACATCCATGTTTGTACCTAGTATAAGCATATCATCAACATACAAGCATACAATCACAGGCATCCTTGACAAGTTTAGTATAAACACACTTATCGATTCATTAATTCTAAAACCACTAGAAATCATCACATGATCAAATTTTTCATGCCCTTTGTTTAGGTGCTTGTTTCAATCCATACAAAGATTTAACCAGTTTACACACTTTGTTTTCACAACCTTTAACTACAAAGCCCTCAAAGGTTGTTCCATATAAATTTCTTCATCTAACTCACCATTAAGAAACTTATTTGTCTTTACATCCATTTGATGTATCTCTAAATTATGGATGAGCTATAGCAATTAACATCCTAATGGAGCTAATTCTACTCACCGGTGAATATGTGTCAAAGAAATCTATACCTTCTATTTGTTCGTAGCCTTTAGCTACCAGCCTAGCCTTGTATTTTTCAATGGTTCCATCTATCTTACGTTTTCTTTTGAAAATCCATTTACAACCTATGGCCTTACACCCTGGAGGTAAATCTACAATTTCAAAAGTACCGTTTTCTCGAAGGGAATCCATTTCACTAATGGAAGCTTCTTTCCACCACGAAGCTTCCGGACAAGTCATGGCTTCTCTATAAGTCCGAGGATCGACTTTGGCTAGGTATGTAATGCAACCAGGATAGGTTTTCTCGGTTCTAACCCTTTTACCTCTTCTAGGTTCCACTTCGGGTTCATCTTCCTCTAAAGGTAATAATTGACTAGTTGAAGGAACATCTAGGGATCATCTAAACATCTCTTTTGAGAAACATGTTTCAAAGGAAAAACAGATTTCAAAAAACTCAAAGATCCCTAGACTCCATGATAGTATTCAACCCTATGTCGAAATTTCGTAACTCACAACCATAAACCTATGAGCACTAGAATGCTCGGGATACCCTATAAAAACACAATCAACGGTTTTGGGTCCTATCTTATTTTTTTCTTAGGAGGAGGGATTCCCACCTTTGCCAAGCACCCCCACACTTTGAAGTAATCATAAGATGGTTGTCTACCTTTCCATAACTCATATGGAGTTTTATCTCGATCCTTTAAAGGGTACTGCTCAGATGTAATTGGCGGAGAGGATAGCCTCCCCCACAAATTCGAAGGTAATCCCGAACTAATCAACATGGCATTCATCATATCCTTAAGGGTACGGTTCTTACGTTCGCTCACTACACCATTGACCGAGGTGAATAAGGAGGGGTAACCTCATGTATTATGCCATGTTCTTCGTAAATCTCCTATAGGAATTCTCAGTACTCACCACCACTGTCGGACCTAATAGTTTTAATGGTAGTATTCAATTGGTTTTCGACTTCACTTTTATATATCTTAAAGGCTTCTAAGGCATCATCCTTCCTCTAAGTAAGTAAACATGACAAAGTACTTCGTACAATCATCTATAAAAGTAATAAACCATTTCTTACCACCTCTTGTTTGAACCGACTTCATATCAACTAGGTCCGAGTGGATTAAATCTAAGGGTTTAGAGTTTCTCCGGACATTCTTAATGAATGATTTCTTAGCATGCTTAGATTCTACGCAAATCTCACACTTATGATATTTATCTAAAGTGAATTTGGGTATGCAGACCTACGCTAGCCAATTTATGCATTGATTTATAGTTTACATGACCAAGTCTACCATGCCAAACGTTCAATGACACACACATGTAAGCGTAAGAATCATTCAATTTCAATTCAGACAGGAGTTACATTAAGTTTATATAGACCCCCAGTCTTATAGCCCTTACCCACATAATCATTGCCCTTAGTTACTATAAGTTTTCCAGACTCAATTGTAACTTTAAAACCCTTATCATCTAAAAAAAGAACAAGAAACAAGATTTTTGCAGATGTCCTGGAACATGAAGAACTTCATTCAATATGAGAGTCTTTCCGATGTGAGCTTCAGACCGACCTTTCCTTTTCCCCGCAACCTCGATGCGAGATGAGTTACCCATATAGAGTTTCTCGCCTTCCCCTACTGCCCTCGGTAGGAGGTGAACAGTCTCTGTTCCCACAAACATGCTTGGTAGCTCCAGAGTCTACCCACCAATCCATCACATTGGTCACCGTGATTAACCTTGACACCAATGCAGAAAACTTCGTCTTTGCTTTTCTCAACCAAGTTAGCATTATTCTTCTTATCCTTACGTTGTCTGCGTGAACCGCCATATGACCCAGTATTTCCACACACCCAACAAGGACCCTTAATTTTAATAATGCTAGATTCTGGTTTACTGAAACGTACCTTTCTTGTTAGGTCCATGCTTCGAGTTGCGATTATTGTTGTAACCTTTTCTGCTTTGGATGGCTTATGTTCAGACATATGAGCTTTGTTAGACATGTCCCTTGCAGATGACACGTTCTTGTCTTTGGTGCACAACATCTCTTCCACTTGAATCTTCTTTCCCAATTCAACCATGTTGATCTCCCCAGTTTCATGCCTCAGCTTTTTCTTGTACTCCGACCAAGAAGATGGTAACTTCTCAATCACCGCAGACACTTGAAAAGTCTCATCAACAACCATACCTTCAAGAAGAATCTGGTTAATGATTTGTTGAAGTTCGAGGAATTGATCAACAGAGACTTATCATTCGTCATCTTGAACTCCATAAACTTTGCCACCAGAAATTTCTTGCTTCCTACTGGAGTCTCGACTTGGTACTTTGCTTCTAACGCATCCACAACTCATAAGCAAATCAAGTTCTCTTTAGCATTGTAAAAATCATACATCGCATCTTCCAAACCATTCATGATATGATTTTTAGCCAGAAAATTAGACCTCGTGTTAATATTGACCTCCTCCTCAGGCAAAATTTCAAAGATTGTACAAGTCATCACCTGGAACCAAGACATAGTCCATTCATGATGGCTCGGATAAAACAAAGATCTTGGATTGCCATCTCTTGAAATCCTTTCCGTTAAACTTTTGTGGTCTTTCTACGTCGTTGATTCCCATTGTTACAAGGAAAGCTAATGTGTTAAGATTGTTGGAATCTTGCAACAATGAACAGCACGTTAGATGTATCGAAAACAATATGTAAAGAACTAATGCGAAACAACTCTACCGAAATAACTTGACGAGGCGAGAATCACAGTTCAACAAGTTGTCCTTAACACATTAGTTCGCGGGTATACTCGAGTTGAGTAATGCTAAACCCCTCACAGCCGAAGATGTGTCCAGGATAAGACCGCCCGATATAACTTGAGTTAGCACAACGCAAGTTACCCCTCTTCGAACTCAAAGCAACAGGGATGGAGGTAAAAACGTCTGGAGAAAACCCTAGAATAAAAGAAGAATTTTTCGGTGTATAGAAAATAGAATTTCGAGTTGTATTTAAAGGAGAAGATACTTGCAAATCAAGTTAGGTTTTGGTTTTGGTTTTCTTTAAAAACTAGTAAAACACCTAAAAGGAATTTACCCATAAATAAAACTCTAAAAATATTTTAGGAATTAATTTCCTAAAGAAAAACTCGCCCAAAAAATAAATCCGAGTAGAAGAGGAACTTGGTGCATGGCATACGCGCATATCGCATGGGTCAAAATTTGTATTTTTGCCCACCCGCTCCACCCACAATGTTGTTTTACAACATATCCATAAGCATATGGCTATATAGTGGAGCTCCTTCTCTATTATACCCAATGTGGGACTAAAGAGAGATTCATTCACTCATAAAATGAGCAAGTATCCTTGGACCCATAGGTCACTAGATCAAACCACACCAAGACCAAAATATTTTTTATTAAAACTCATTTTTCTCCAACAATATGAACATTAATCGGTACTATTCGGGGTGCTATCCCTATTCTTCGGGACCCGACTATATCTACGAATACGTAGACAATGTCTTCAAACCAAGATACATACGTAGTGGTGGGAGATTTGATTTTCCTAGTAGAGTTAAGAAGAGTGAACAGGTTTATGCATATTATAATCAAGGCGATGGTGAACTTCAAGTTCTTGTTGGTAGATGCAAGGCGCATCGTCCCAATAGATGCAGTAATGTTGAAATTACTAGAGTCAATGATAGGGTCGACACGGTGATTAGATAGAGCTCTTTGGGGGTTTTCTTAGAGATTTAAGTAACGGAGGTGCATATGAACGATGAGGAAGAATATGAAGAAAAAATAAAATTTTCAAAACCTAACCCTATGCCGGTACAAATTGGAATTGGGATATATGATTTTGGTTATTTGATTTTTATGTTTTAAGGAAAAGGCATTACAGTCTTTTCATAATGAATGCTGCAGGTTATTGAAGGAATTTCCGTCAGTTGTATGTGGAAATTGTCAAACTATCTTGTGTCAACCAACTGGAGGTAAAGCTAGATTACCGAGGGATGCTTATTACTGGAGAAAGGGAGATGAAGCGGTTGGTCGAATGTTGTGGTGATGGTATAATGATTTTCGTTTTTCTTCTACTTTTGTTTAGTTTTAATTGGAGAATGGAAGCATTTTTGTTTTAGTTTTAAGGGTATTTAAGAAATGGGTTTAGGATTTTGGGATTGAGGTATGGGGACGTCCTGTCTTTTGACATTTATAGTAGTGCATGTTATCATCTTTTGACAATAAAAAATTTGGGTTATCTAATTATTCACACTTGTGCCTATTTTGCTTTGTTCAATTTTTTTTTTTTTTGTGCCTATTTTGCTTTGTTCAAATAATAGTGTACTACTCATGTTTGAATTTGTTTTAATTAAGTAATAAAAACTTCAATTGAATGGGTATTACATCTAGAAACATCGTTGATTGTGTATCTAACTAGTACAACCGTTGCCACAGTAGGAGGGCCGACCGAAAAACTTGAAGTAATGACATCACAATGTGATTGTACGGTTCAGATTTATAAAGTAAAAAAAATTAAAAAGAAATGTCCAGACAAATTTTATCGTAAATTTAATTTGTAAAACAAAATTGTGTGAAGTTGACAATGAAAAAAAATTTCTTCTATTCAAATCTATAGAAATTCTTGAGTAGCAATTGCTAGCTGTTGTAGCCGTTGTTCTTCTACGCGCCTCTTTTTATCCCATAACATTTATCTATTCTCTCCAATCTTTCGTAATCAAACATCGGAAAGAACGCAAGATCTTTAAGTCGTCTCGTCCGTGACAATGCCACAAATGTCATACCGAGTCTCTCTGTAGTTCCTATACTAACAACAGCCTGATCAAGTGTCAACCCTTGACTCTTGTGAACAGTTATTGCCCAACACAAGATAAGTGGTAATTTAAACCGCTGGCACGGCACACCGAAAGATGATATCCAGTTTGTTGTGACTTGAATGATAGGAACCACAGTGGATTCTTCATACGCCTTTGGACCAATATACTTGTCAAATTCGACCAGAACAACAATCGGAATATTTCCAGGTGATTCCTCTCCTTCTTTATATATGATATCCTTAACAGTTCCTGTTGATCCATTAAACAAACCAAATTGAGTGGAATAGTTTTTCCGCAACATCACCCTTGCTTGCTTTGACAACAACAAAATATTTTGTAACCCTTTCGCGTCATCAGAACTTGCTCCCTCAGCTGTTGGACAGTTATTCACTGATGGGATACGCACAAAAGGAAACCCAAGCTCTCTGAGGCGTTCTTAATTATAACTGGAAGCTTCATCTTTACTGGGAAACAGACGAATAACATGCCTAAATGTGTGTTTCTCTTCGACTGACAAGGTCGCGTAGCTCCTAGTGGCAAATAGATTCCAATCGGTAATAGTGGACTTGCCATCACTTAATCTCGACAAAGCTTCTCTATAATCCGACTCTTCAATTCCAGACTGCCGGAAAACTTGTTCACGACGAACACATTGTTTAAACTCAGAGTAAGAGAGATTACCTGTCAGTTGTAACTCTCGTCCGCCTTCAGCATATAAGGGTGTATCAAAAACAGGTGGAAGTTGTCGCATATCACCGACGAGTAAAATAGAGATATTCCCAAAAGATTTTTTGGTTTCAAAAATGTCTCTTAATCGAAGATCAATATATGCAAGCATCTTTCTACCGATCATGCTGTACTCGTCGATAATAATCAACTTCGTATTTTTGAAATCTACCTGCATGAGTCAATATTGAAAGCATTAAAACCATACAAGATATTTCCAAAAGCAAGTTTAATATGCAAAGCACTAAAATCATACATGGTAAGTAATTTCTTATTCTCTCCTATGAATAAAGCTAAATTTTCACAATACCTATATAACAGAAATTACAAAACTAAAGCCAAAATGACATATCACCTGCATTCGTCTACATCGTTCTACCTCCAGCTTCTTGTACGACTGGCTTTTATCTGTTGTGATGCCGAGTTCGTGATGAATAGTCGAACCTCCGATGTTGAATGCGGCTACACCGGTAGGAGCCATGATACGAATGTAATTGTCGTTGTCGGTCAGCTTCCCTTGTCAAACGAACAATGGCATTTATGAGTGTTGATTTTCCTGTGCGTGCCCCTCCACTGATAATCAACCGAATAGTTGAATTCGACCTCAAAGAATCAAGAACAAGATCATGTACGGCCTTTTGTTGTCTTGACAGAGCAGGGAGAGAAGTACTTGAACCAGAATCATGTGTATCTTGCACGGCTTGTCGTAAGGTGTTAACGAATACTATCTTCTCGTGAATGGTAGGGTTGTCCAGTAATCCACTTGAACAAAGATAGATTTTATCGATGTCGCGCAAACCCAGATCAGTGTCCTCCAATGCCCTGAAATTCGGTGCCATTGCAGAGGCTTGCATCCATTCGTCTAGCCTCTCATCTTCTGGATGCGTTTCGTCCTCAAATTCCTCCTCAACAATGCCAAGATCTACTGAAGGATTTTCACTAGGACGGATGAGTTCAGCGTACCTTCCTGACCACGTAGGGAAATTTCATTTCGTTTCTTCATAGCTCCTGTATCGGCTATTTAACAATACTTGTTGGTACATAAATAACAGAAACGAGTTCAGGCATAACTAAGACAACAACGAACAAAGAACAGTGGCGCAAGTGAATGCACACTTATGACTATGGCAATATTTAGATAAAATGCCCAAAAAAGTGAACAGAGAAGAGTTAACTACTCTACATACCTGTTGTCTGCAAAAGGATTCATAAAGATCAGTATCTGGAATGATTTTTTTTCCACTGAAATCTGGTAAAATCCTAACAATCGGCTCAACACGATATTTGCACCACTTTCGACGAGCCCAATAACGCTTTTTTGCTATTTCAATAAGCGTCATCTTCTCACAGTCATCCGGTCTGCTCAAATATCTTGAAAAAAAAATCCGATCAGCTATTTCTTGCTCTATATCTTTGTTACTTTTGTTCTTTCGCTTTCGCAGTTGAGAGGAGAATAACCTACTTTCACTCAGATTTAAAGTAATGAATATTCTTGACGAGTCCGACAAATTCCAACCCATAAGTAAGTGGCACACCTCTTGTGCAGATACGTCAATTTCCGAGGCATTCTTAATGAGCATTATTTTTACGGTAGGTTCTGAATCACGACAAGGTCGTAGTGGATTATCAATGATTCTCGAAAAATATCGATGTAATTCCTTGAGGCTGGTTCTGCCTTTGCTGCATACTTGGCGATATAACGGGTAATAGATTCCGTAGTTGTCACAGCAGACCAGTCAATGTTTGATCTGCATGCTTGTAGAACCGCGCGATTGTGAGAATTCAACCACTGATCGTTTCTGCGGCCAAGAAATCTGAACATGTTGCTGTCAGTTGGTTCTTCAATTAGCTTAGATTCGTCTAAAAAATAACTTCCACACTTGGTGTGTCGCATCACATAGTTGACCAAAGCCGCATAATCATCATCATCATTTTCTAGATTTGAACCCTCTGAAATTTCCTGTGCACATGGATGATTGTCTTGTATAACGACTCTGAAACTGGGATCCGGGTTCCATGTGCATATGATACTGTCAAAGTAATCGCAGATCATACGACGTACCTGAAAACAAAAAAGGGAAAGAAAAGAAAATACTTAAGTCTAGACACGGTATCAGCTCATTTTATCAGAAAAGAAAAGAAAATAAATATACAGAAAATAAAATATAAACGGCTGAAGAAAAAAAATGAAAAAAAAAGAAGACATGGTGTGGATTAAAGATGTCTAAACACAAACAATATACATGGCATAATCCAATACTTTAACTTAAAGAATTCCTGTACATAATAAGAAATTGTTTTATTAGGGAATATCCTGTACACTATTGTATGGTAACAAGGAGTACAAAACCCTACCAGCAACAGGCAAAGCACGTCTTCTTTTCTCTGAGAACCATGTGCCCTAAATTGATACTATATAACGACTATGCTAACCTAAGAATAGATATATGCTGCGAAAACAAGAATTTAGACCTTAGTTATTTAATTATATTTCCTAAGTAAACATGTTTTATCCTACAGTTATTTTCTTCAGTGCTCTGGGATTCTTGTTTCATGCAATAAGATTAAGATTACAACAATTACCTGCTCATCTGTAGAAATATGCGAAGGATCTGGTCTGTCTTTAAGACACAAGAAACCATGCACATGGCCACTACCTTTGCTCTGCCAATCGAACCGGTACCAGTGATCAACCACCTTAAACTCTTTCTTCAAAAACAACTTCAAGAATAAATCCACCCTTTTCTGGAGGAACCACGAGACAACCAACGGATTCTCGTTCAATAATTTTGCCCTTTCTCTTTTTCTTCTGTTTGGATCTAAGCTTTCCAATATGTTTTCCATGTGAAGTTTGGTTTAACAAATCACAAGGAACAACAAAACCAAACCAAAAACCAGAATAATAAAGTAATATGAACGATGTACCTGTTTTCCGTGTCAAGAAGCTTGTATAGTTCAGGACATTGGAGATCTGCTGCACTGAGTGTGAAAAAAATAGTTGGCGGTCCCAATTGATTAATCATGGATATAATCTCCTTCAATCGACTATACCAATATGCTCTACACCCTCGCATCTGTTGCGCACAATAAGCAACACGGCAAGCTAAACTGCTATCCCCAGATGAAACCATTTCTCGAATCTTTTCAATTGTAAGCTCACTGTCTCTTGGGTTCCTGTTTATGTAAACAGTTCCTAAAGCTAATGCCCGCCACCTAGTCAGAGAATTCCAAGAAAAATACCTAAACCTTGAATCCCGAGCGAAGCGCTGATCATAATAGCTCATCAAATAGTGAAAATAAAGATGTGCAGGAACTTTCCTAATTCTTGGTTCCCGTAAATCAGCTTTATCACTAGGAAATAACGCCGGAAACGCCATAGTGATGTACCCTTGAGTTGTGAACTCATCGATAACTTGACCAGAAAACGACAATTCCACGTTAGTCTTTTCTACCCCTTCTTTCTCCTCCAAAACTCTTCTAATCTCCCTCTCCTGATCTGGTTGGTCATTGACTCTAATCGTACCTACAGATTCAAAATCATCTATACCGACAAACTGATCTTGCAATTCTTGAGGTCCATGATACACATCATCTTCACGATGTTCCTCAATATCTGCATCCATAATCGGGAGATCAAGTGGGACGCCTTCCTCAGGCAAAGAAATTATATTCTCATCACTAATTTATAAATCCTTGTAGTACTTGTGATTTTCCTTCAACCACTCTAAAGCTTGCCGCACATACTCCCTCCTAACTATAAACTCCTTTGTTGAAACACTTCCAGTTCTCTTCACAATAAGAATTTCCGATAGATCCTCAGGTCTACATGGAAGTACCTTTGCAATTGAACTCACATCTTGTACGAAATTGATGACATTACCGCCATAATTGATTGCTGACCTTTGACACGATAAACCGATATTACCGAATGGACACGAGCAATAAGAATTTTCTCAAGATCCGTTGAACGGCATAGCTCCACCGGTACTTCCCCCGGATCCATCTTATTGGTCTCACTAAATATAAAAACTTTTGAATTGTCCTCTTTATCCTTCTTAAAATATGTACATATGCCTTCAATTGAAATATCAAGGACTTTCGTTTTACATCCAACACAAGAAACCCATTTTATCTCATCCACAACTCTTCTAAATCTCTGACCATTTGATAGTACAACAACAGGACTTGACTGCGCATTAGAACGTATTTCATCATTACTTGTTTGATTTCTTATATGATGATAGTTTCTTCGATACATATTATTCATGGCTCGCCTTACAATCCTTTGATGCATTGTAACGGATGCACGACATCATCTCTGACATGCAGTATTAGGTCTACGTGAGGAATATCTTAACTGTACGTCAGGGAGAAAAGGAGTTGCAACACTTGTTATTGAAGCTGTCAACCTATAAAATAGAAAGGAAAAAGAAAGGCTATTAGACTGAAAATCTGTTCTCCAACTTAAGAAAAGATCCGAGTGATAATGACAGAATTAGAAGGCAATGGTCGAACGTTTAGTCTACTTGTGACAGAATTACAATAGTAAGGCCGCAAGGGTAAAACTTTACGTGTTTGTGCAGTGTTCAATCTTATAACACATGATACCAGAGTATTAAAGCAGTTTGACTACCACAGAAAAAGACTGGAAAAAAAAACAACCATTTCATCCATATTTCTAGTTAGAAAATTATAAAGTGGAGAAGAATATCATCACCTGTCCAAACTAAAATAATTCCTAAGCATGTAATGCCCACAACAATACCAGGTCGGTTTTAAATGAGTTACACCCAATTTTTTCTTTCCAACTTAAAATATGAAAAGCAACTCTTAAAAGATGTGTGTTCTTACGATGTAAAATTCTGAAGCTATCTATCTGATAAAAAAAAAAAGAAGATGCATCTAATACAAATTTATGAAGTAATCAGTCCATAACTGACCTAAATATAATATCAAACAAATAAAAGAGTAAATGAAAATAGCAGATACAACAACTTAAGAAATGAGTACTTGAATGATTACCTCTTAATTCCTGTTGAGGAAGTTGTTCCTGGTATATCAAAGAAATCGCATAGTTCACTTGAGGTAAGTGTTAAGGGTATATCAGCGCGTACGGGAACATCAACGAGTCCATCACAGCTCGGATGAGTCGAGCTTGTTAAATTCTTGAACTTCGACGCCTTGCGAGAAGTGATTCTTTGAACCTCAAAGACCGGTTGATACGATTTCGTACGCGTATCAATCTCAAAGACCGGTTAAATTCTTCTTCTCTTTGAAGAAGCTTGAATGATAAAATTTATTAGTTTTTATTTGAAGAAGCTTGACTCTTGATTAAGCTCAATCTCAATACTAACTACTTAAATTGTATATGTAATATAAGAAACATACCCTTTTCTGAAATCTCGTCCGCTGGAATCTTTAGATAATGCTTTCCCGGTATCAACGCTAGTTCCAGTTTGTTTTGTCGTTTCCTTCCCAATTCCATCATTACCAGAAATAGGTCCAACCTGAATGTTAATATTTTATCTGCCACTCTGATGTGGTACACCTACATCAGTTTACTGATTAGTTTCAAAATTATAGATATTGGTATAAAAGCAAAGGCATCAAGGAAATTCAGAATGACCATAGTAAAACCTGAATCAACTAATTGTTGTTCCCCATGTTCAGAGCTTCTATCATCTGACGAATGATGATTGTTATTCTCTCTGGTGGAGCGAATGACTATGGCTCCCGCCTTTCTTCCGGGAATGTCATTGTTTGGTCGACATCGTTTCTCAAAGATAAACAAACCCAATGGAGGAAGTTACTAAGTCAAGCGTGTGTACACCAAAACCCATGTAACGAACCTAGAAGATAAGTAAATAAAGTACATACCTTCCATATCACAACCGACTTGCCCTTTCTTTTTCTGGATGCTTCAGCTACGTGTTCATTTTCTTGACATTGAGTTTGCTCAGTGAATCTGGGACTTCGGCATTGAAGGAATGCTGCTGCGTTACCCAACAATTAGTTCTTATTACACAGTTAACTAATGGCTCAAGCCTCAACTAATCCATTATTGCAAGGAAACAATAAATTTAAGTAAGAAGTTAGCATTGTGGAGCAGTTAGGGTCCCCTATGTCAGGTAAAGTGAAATACCAATTTTGTACATGGATACAATAGGAAACAATTCATTGTTTTTCTTCCCTGTGTTCTATGCAAGTGAAATACCGATTTGGTCTATTAAAATGGATACAATAGGAAACAATTCATAGTTTTTATTCCATGTTTTCTATGTAACTGAAATACTGATTTGGTCTACTAATTTAGCTTCGCGTACTCTGAAATCTGAATGCAACTCATCCATAATTGCTAGATCCCACATTGAGATTATAATATAACATCACCTAGGTGGGTCAAGGTTTCTGTGGTTAGTTACATAATGTCTCAAGTCTCAACTAATCCATTATTTCTATTAGTTTTATATCATGGATGCAAGGATGCAAGGAAATAGTAAACTAACACAGAAAAACTAACATCAACAAAGAAATATTAAAGTTTACCATTACTTGGTCGAGCTCTGTGCTCATTGTTAGTTGCCTCACGCACTCTCGCTCTTCGTATTTCATAAGCTCTACAGCGTTTTTCAAGGACCTCATCTTTTTGATTTTCAGTCAGTGAACTTCGTCTATCCTTTTTTGTAATACGAAGTTTCTCTAATTAGAGCTCTATTTGTTGCAAATCGATTCTTGGGCTTCGGCGGGGAACATAACTTGATTCATCTTTATGCTCTCCAGTTGAAGTAGAAACTTGTACATTTGCTGCACATGTAAAAAATCTTTATATAAGCTTATTATGCTGTTAAATCCTTACTTATGGGATGAGCATTGTAAGCTTACAAACTGCTGCATTAACTCTTGTTTTGGGATTTTGATAAGCAACACGACATCTTTCCTTCAATGCCTGTTTTTCATGGTCAGTTATTTTCTCTTGCCTTGCTTTATACTGAGCATGCCGCAGTTGCTTTTTTTTTTTGTCTTTGTCAGTCTCGGCTAGCTCGCGAAGTCTAGCTAGCTCTATAAATCTTGGGCTACGACGTGGTTCCATCTACAAGATTGAGTCTAGAAACATTCTACTACGGATAGTTCTTCCAAGATACGGGTGAAATAGTTCTGAAGCTCAGACCCTCTAAAGTATGTCAATATTTACTGCCAATCAGGTGGGTTCTAAAAAGAGACATCAAACATGACATCCATTAGTTTCGTCTCAATATCAGTGTACAACTGTTGATGGTGGATTTTAGACAAGGGGTAAAATCGTAAAACCCCATGACCTAGTGTTACCCGCAACACATTAACTAAGAGCATTTAACTCAGGTGTAAATAATTAATAGGGTATTTTTTCAAAATACCCATTAGGGTTTTCAACACAGAACCCTAATTCCAAAACCAAGCCGCATACTGCGCACCATGGCAACCATGCCAAACCAAGCCGCAGACTGCGCACCATGGCAACCATGCCAAACCAAGCCGCACTCTGCGCACCATCAAGCCGCACTCTGCGCACCATGGCAACCATGCCAAACCAAGCCGCACCTTGCGCACCATGGCAACCATGCCAAACCAAGCCGCACCCTGCGCACCATGGCAACCATCCCAAACCAAGCCGCACTCTGCGCACCATGGCAACCATGCCAAACCAAGCCGCATATCGCGCACCATGGCAACCATGCCAAACCAAGCCGAACTCGCGCACCATGGCAACCATGCCAAACCAAGCCGCATATCGCGCACCATGGCAACCATGCCAAACCAAGCCGCACTCGCGCACCATGGCAACCATGCCAAACCAAGCCGCATATCGCGCACCATGGCAACCATGCCAAACCAAGCCGCACTCGCGCACCATGGCAACCATGCCAAACCAAGCCGTATTCCCGCGCACCATGGCAACAACGCCATATTTCCAAGTCGCTATGCCTTTTGGCCCACGTCCAACGTAGCGCCCTAGGTTTGCAAGACTTGCAACTAGGTCAACATGGCCGCACATGCCATTGGCACATGCCAACACGTGCCGCAAGCCATATTTCTAAGACGTTATGCCTTTGGCCCACGCCCAACATAGCGCCCTAGGTTTGCAAGACTTGCAACTAGGTCAACATGGCCGCACGTGCCATTGGCACATGCCAACACGTGCCGCAAGCCATATTTCTAAGCCGTTATGCCTTTGGCCCACGCCCAACATAGCGCCCTAGGTTTGCAAGACTTGCAACTAGGTCAACATGGCCGCACGTGCCATTGGCACATGCCAACACGTGCCGCAAGCCATTTTTCTAAGCCGCTATGCCTTTGGCCCACGCCAAACATAGCGCCCTAGGTTTGCAAGACTTGCAACTAGGTCAACATGGCCGCACGTGCCATTGGCACATGCCAACACGTGCCGCAAGCCATATTTCTAAGCCGCTATGCCTTTGGCCCACGCCCAACATAGCGCCCTAGGTTTGCAAGACTTGCAACTAGGTCAACATGGCCGCACGTGCCATTGGCACATGCCAACACGTGCCGCAAGCCATATTTCTAAGCCGCTATGCCTTTGGCCCACGCCCAACATAGCGCCCTAGGTTTGCAAGACTTGCAACAAGGTCAACATGGCCGCGCGTGCCATTGGCACATGCCAACACGTGCCGCAAGCCATATTTCTAAGCCGCTATGCCTTTGGCCCACGCCAAACATAGCGCCCTAGGTTTGCAAGACTTGCAACTAGGTCAACATGGCCGCACGTGCCATTGGCACATGCCAACACGTGCCGCAAGCCATATTTCAAGCCGTTATGCCTTTGGCCCACGCCAACGTAGCGCCCTAGGTTTGCAAGACTTGCAACTAGGTCAACATGGACGACGTGCCATTGGCACATGCCAACACGTGCCGCAAGCCATATTTCTAAGCCGCTATGCCTTTGGCCCACGCCAAACATAGCGCCCTAGGTTTGCAAGACTTGCAACTAGGTCAACATGGCCGCACGTGCCATTGGCACATGCCAACACGTGCCACAAGCCATATTTCTAAGCCGCTATGCCTTTGGCCCACGCCCAACATAGCGCCCTAGGTTTGCAAGACTTGTAACTAGGTCAACATGGCCGCACGTGTTATTGGCACATGCCAACACATGCCGCAAGCCATATTTCTAAGCCGCCATGCCTTGGGCCCACGCCAAACATAGAGCCCTAGGTTTGCAAGACTTGCAACTAGGTCAACATGGCCGCACGTGCCATTGGCACATGCCAACACGTGCCGCAAGCCATATTTCTAAGCCGCTATGCCTTGGGCCCACGCCAAACATAACGCCCTAGGTTTGCAAGACTTGCAACTAGGTCAACATAGCCGCACGCGCCATTGGCACATGCCAAACACACACGCTGGTAGCCTGACTTGCAAACCGTGCAACCTACCACCAAGGCATTCCGTACATGCCAAACACACACGCTGGTAGCCTAACTTGCAAAACCGTGCAACCTACCACCATGGCATTCCGCACATGCCACACGCTCCACTAGCAGCGCCACTTGCACTCAAGATGCAACCAACACTCGAGACATCGACACAAACTGGGGGATGCTTCTTTAGGGTTTTGGTTTGGCGGTCACAACATGCAGCATACACTACGCTCACATTAAGAAAGCGTGAAAAGGAATAAAGCGGTCAAATAAAAGAGGAAATAATGGTGAAAAACGTTTTTGCCCATTAAACCATGCGGTTACCACCTCCTCCCATTATTTCACCCTTTACTCTCTTCCTTCATGAGGCCAGGGTACGTTTCAATCTCGACTTGTATAAATAGGTCTTACCTATTTCCACCAGACAACAAGTCTCGGTCAGGAGAAATATACTACACTTACACTCTCAGAAAGGCAACTTTGCAAGCTCTCCCAAAAGCTTCTATCTCTTGCCAGCTTCCTAAGCTTTCACTTTTTGATACAAGTCGAGATACTACTCTCCTCAACACCTTTTTTTGCATCCCTCCCCAAATCAACCCTTCTCCTCCACTTTGTGACCGAAGCAAGTCTGGAACGGCCATTTCTTGGTTTAGGCCGGACTTGTACGGATCGATCTCTCGAATCTACAAAGTGCTCACGTGCAGCATATTTGTTTAGGGTTTGAATCTATTTCTCACTCACCCACCGAAATTACCGAAATCGGCAGAAACGATTTTTACCCATAAACAATTGGCGACCACAGCGGGAGGATTGGTCTATCGGCTACAATATTAGATTGTCGATCTCGTTCTTCGACCCAGATGTCAAGATGGTAGGGGAAGGCGACTCAATCCGACTCAACTACCAGACGACCCGGTTACTAGTTGTACAAACTACACAAGAAAACTGGGGACTTGCTGAAAATGATATTACTCAATCGAAGATGCTACTAACGATTGGGGACTTCTTTGGCGATGCTACCAAAGCAAAAACCGCCATCAAAACCGCCTTTTACATGAAGAGGGGCGTGTTCGCAAAACCTATGAAGTGAGTAAATTCAGACCGGGCAAGATATACAATCTATTTTTAGGTTCTTAGTAAAACCGTCATACTACCGAAGTCTTGTGCCTATTGCTAGCACACACTTTCATAAAAGCAATATTCTTTTCCCAAAACATAAACAGAGTCATATTATCAAAACCATTCATCCTTAAATGATCCAATACCCTAAAAGCTACCAATTTGTCTATCAAAGATCAAGTTTTGAACCAGACATCCAATATGTCTTTCAAAAAAAAAAAAACCTAAATGAAAGTTTAACAGAGAAACGTTCAAGGAAAATCGTCCAATGTAAGTCCGCTCTTCTTGGAGAAAGTCAACTTTGCGTCTTCAAGAGCCGCTCTCTTCATAATCAACATCTTGGAAAGCTTTTCGAGTTCCATCTTTTGTCGGGCAATCTCCTCGGCGGAAAGGCTTTCGATTGCTACATCTTTCAACTTTTTTATCTTAGCAAGGCCTTCGACAAACCACGAAGTGTTGAACTCCTTTTCTACGCACACGTCGCGATGGTGCTCCCAGTCGGCAATAACGTCTTCAGAAACGGTGTGACCAAGTCACCTCACGCATATCCTCGATGGAAGATAAAGCCTCTTCCACACGCTTAACCAGCGCAAACCGACTAGTGACTTTCTTGGTTGTAGCCATATGTCCGTGCTTCTCCCATTCGGCGTACAACGCTCATACTTAGCCGGCACGCTAAAGCCGCCAACCAAAGACATGACCTGGATAAGGAACCAAGTATGGGGGATCAAAAATGGCGCCCGCAAGTGGCCTCACGACTCGCAAAGGGTCTTCTTCCATGTCTACGGCAACAACCATCGAGAATCATCCACCGTTTGAACCACGCCCGTGCCCGATAATTGGATAACTCCCATCTCCAAGTCACCTAGGGTGGTCACCAAAGGAAAGTTTTCGTGTGAATCCACCCCGAATCGTCCTCCGAACCGGATTCCTCCCCGCAAACTTGAGTTAGACATTTTCAAAAGTAGAAACAAGTAAGAAGAAGAAAGAAAAGAAGCGCGAAACTCACCGAACCACTTCCCGAAGAAGAACCAAAGTCTGCCGGAGGAATCACTCTCGCTTGTTGAACTTTCTTCTTTCTCTCGACTCATCACCGCTATGAGTAGGCTCGTGTCGCCGGAATTCCTTGAAGAAACCGCTCGTCTCTCGGCAACGTGCAAGGGCAGCGAAAGCATTAACGCTACCAAGCCCTCGAAGGAAACAAGACACATGTTCTCGGCCGAAATTCATGTGTTTTGAGACAAACCAATGAAGAGGCGACACATACTGGTTATTGGAAGAATCGAAAGACACAAGAGCCGTGGGAGGATCTTGTGAAACCGTCCGAACCCGCCAAAGACGATTCTTCGTTCTCCGTTCTTTGGTCTGGGGACTTTCCGAATTGCAAGGCAACTTTCGCTTGGGATCTCTCAACATTGGATACTTCTTCAAAACTGCTGGGGAAGGATTGCAACGAACGTTTTCCACCACGTTATTCACAAAATCTCGGATCATAATAAACTCGTCGCACCAAAACTCATTATAGCCGAAGGTCGTCGAAGTTACTCTTCCCATTTGAAAGAAGGGAAGACGGATACCCGGCTCAAGAGCATCAAGCGTCAAGGACGACACGCAACGAATCCTTAGGGATCACCTAGGTAAACAAGAGGCACCCCTTGATCGAAACCCATATGACGAGCAGCACGGCCAATATTATAAGCAGCTATCTGGAAAGATCCCACGAAGAAAGACGGTATATAACCAGGCGAGCAGCTCTGAATGAACAGGTTTTCACCAACACTCAAATCATCATCAGAAGAAAAAGACGTGAGCGGAGCAGAAGCAAAGGTGTCCATTTGAGTCACTGACTTATGGATCGGCCCCCATGGACGAAAATTGATTTCATGCAACTTATCAAGAAAACTAACCAAGATCACGCTAACTCTTGGACGCCTGTTCACCCATCGAAGAATTCGAGAGCCCCCCCAACTCACATGAAGCGAAGGCAGCGGTTTCGGAGCATACTTCTCGAAGTGCTCCCATAGCCGACTTGCGAAAAGCAACGTGCACATATGAATCCACTTTCATGAAACTATTCGAAACTTGCATGTTCGCAACTAGGTGATCCAGATGCACATACGTGGAACAAAGGAACAAACTTGCCAATGGGAAGAACTTCACCCTTTGCCAACTTCACAAAGCAATCTCTAACTCTGGTCTTATTCCTTTCTTAGGAACCGTCATCAAAAATGTCCATGGATAACCGAGAGAGCCAAAAATGCCGCGACATGAAGATCGCTTCTGCTCAGGCTCCAACCGTCCAGGAAACCATTGAGATATCCACCAACCGTAAGGGCACCTTTCATCCTATTTCCGGAAGAATCCTTCGACTTCACAATGGAGTCTTTCCTAGCAAAATCCCCCAACTTAGCGGCCAGGTCATCCCGCATCTTCACCTCACTTTCGGATAATTGGATTCTAAGATTCCTAGGTTTAGGAAGATTGAAACAAGAGAGCCACACTCTCCAAGGAAAAAGTTATCTCACCCCATCTACATATGATTGTATGGGTATCCGAACACCATCCGGAGATGAAAGAAACCAAGCTTGGGATGTCCTTCCTAACGGAGATTTACATGAAATCTTGATAAGCATCAATGACCAAGCGCCGAGTCAAGTTGGTATTTATACGCTCCTCGCTCACCATGAACTCAACCCATCTCATCAAAAGAACGCAATGGACTTTGACACATCCCGGAAGTCAATGTTGGAAGAGGAATATACCCCTTTATGAAGATAGAATCGAATGATGCTCTGCGGGCAAACCGAACGTGTCTTCTGTCATCCTCGCACCTAGGTTAGCAAAATTGGCACGAAACACAGGTGATTCTTCCGAGCAGGGGCGAGGGCTCTAGTGAAGAATTCATCATCTGTGTTCGGTTTGGAATTATGAGCATCCTTCGACGAAGTGAAATGTGGTTCAGGTAACATCTTATCGAATTCCTTCATAACAATTTGGTAATAAGATATCTGCACAAAACAAACGGAGAAAGACGAAGTTATCTCCCTGACACATAATCGTGACCAAAAAAAAAAAAAAAAAAAAAGGGGAAGGAGGACGTATTTTATTCGGGTTCAAGACTATATACGCGGTATTTTTCTTCGAGCAGCATTCTATACGGGTACAAGTGTGTCTACAGTATCCTTCTTCGGGTTCAAAAATATATATGGAGCATTTTTCTACTGGTTCAAAACTGCGCATGTGATATTTCTTTCAAGAAGAAAAATCATATATACAATATTTCCTGCGGGTTCGAAGTCATATGGAGCATATACACAGTATTCTTCTTCGGGATTCATACAGGGTTCTCTACGGGTTCGAAATACACACGCAGTATTTTCTTCAGGGTCAAATATTTCTTTCATGGCCGAAAATTCATATATGCAATATTTCCCACGGGTTCAAACAATATATGCAAGTATTCCTTTGGTTGCATACGTACAATATTTTCTACAAGAGGCACGCCAAGGAAGGATTGTGGAAGCGCCTACTCTTAAGGTTTATACCTATAAAAAAAAGAGAGAGAGAAGAGTACTCGAAGACATACTTGGAAGCCGGTCTCTCTTTGCTGCTAGTATGAAAAGAGGAAAGATAAAGCGCAAAATGGGGAAAAGGGGCTTTATGTATATATATATATATATATATATATATATATTTATTTATAGGCGTGAAAGACTTTGAAATAGGGAAGGATTTCCCTTTTACCAAAATCACGCGTGTACGAAACGGGCCCACAAAGGGTGCGACTTCCCAATGCCGCCCAAGTCACGCCTGCAAGCATGGTTTCCAAGTTAGGACCGGCCCCACCAATTACGCCGACTTCCCAGTGCCGCCCAAGTCACGCCTGCAAGCACGGTTTCCAAGTTAGGACCGGCCCCACCAATTACGCCGACTTCCCAGTGCCGTTCAAGTCATGCCTGAAAGCACGGTTTCCAAGTTAGGACCGGCCCTAACAATTACGCCGACTTCCAAGTGCCACCCAAGTCACGCCTGCAAGCACGGTTTCCAAGTTAGACCGGCCCCACCAATTGCGACTTCTCAATGCCGCCCAAGTCACACCTGCAAGCATGGTTTCCAAGGTGCACTGGCCCCACCAATTGCGCCAACCTGCAGGCACGCACGGCTTCTACACTTTGCGCCGGTCCCACCAGCTAGCCCACTCGGTTTTCCAACTCACGCCAACTTCCCAACGCCGCCTGCCGCCGGGCCCACCAATTGTGCCAGCCTCCCGATTTGTGCAAAACTACCGGAGGCAAAGATTCAAAATCCTATTTATAAAAGGTCGACAAGCCTCCTTCAATTTTCTTTACGGTTCGTTGTTAATAGTTTGTCACCATCTTATGCTTACCTCGCAACAAAGCCCCCTGTTCCGAGCTGCTGGGGACTTAATGTTGATGGTGGATTTTAGACAAGGGGTAAAATCGTAAAACCCCATGACCTAGTGTTACCCGCAACACATTAACTAAGAGCATTTAACTCAGGTGTAAATAATTAATAGGGGTATTTTTTCAAAATACCAGATTAGGGTTTTCAACATAGAACCCTAATTCCAAAACCAAGCCGCATACTGCGCACCATGGCAACCATGCCAAACCAAGCCGCATACTGCGCACCATGGCAACCATGCCAAACCAAGCCGCACTCTGCGCACCATGGAAACCATGCCAAACCAAGCCGCACTCTGCGCACCATGGCAACCATGCCAAACCAAGCCGCACCCTGCGCATCATGGCAACCATGCCAAACCAAGCCGCACTCTGCGCACCATGGCAACCATGCCAAACCAAGCCGCACTCTGCGCACCGTGGCAACCATGCCAAACCAAGCCGCATACTGCGCACCATGGCAACCATGCCAAACCAAGCCGCACTCTGCGCACCATGGCAACCATGCCAAACCAAGCCGCATAGTGCGCACCATGGCAACCATGCCAAACCAAGCCGCACTCTGCGCACCATGGCAACCATGCCAAACCAAGCCGCATATCGCGCACCATGGCAACCATGCCAAACCAAGCCGCACTCTGCGCACCATGGCAACCATGCCAAACCAAGCCGCACTTTGCGCACCATGGCAACCATGCCAAACCAAGCCGCATATTGCGCACCATGGCAACCATGCCAAACCAAGCCGCACTCTGCGCACCATGGCAACCATGCCAAACCAAGCCGCATCTTGCGCACCATGGCAACCATGCCAAACCAAGCCGCACTCTGCGCACCATGGCAACCATGCCAAACCAAGCCGCATACTGCGCACCATGGAAACCATGCCAAACCAAGCCGCACTCTGCGCACCATGGCAACCATGCCAAACCAAGCTGTACCCTACGCACCATGGCAACAACGCCATATTTCCAAGCCGCTATGCCTTTGGCCCACGTCCAACGTAGCGCCCTAGGTTTGCAAGACTTGCAACTAGGTCAACATGGCCGCACGTGCCATTGGCACATGCCAACACGTGCCGCAAGCCATATTTCTAAGCCTCTATGCATTTGGCCCACGCCCAACATAGCGCCCTAGGTTTGCAAGACTTGCAACTAGGTCAACATGGCCGCACGTGCCATTCGCACATGCCAACACGTGCCGCAAGCCATATTTCTAAGCCGCTATGCCTTTGGCCCACGCCAAACATAGCGCCCTAGGTTTGCAAGACTTGCAACTAGGTCAACATGGCCGCACGTGCCATTGGCACATGCCAACACGTGCCGCAAGCCATATTTCTAAGCCGCTATGCCTTTGGCCCACGCCAAACATAGCGCCCTAGGGTTTGCAAGACTTGCAACTAGGTCAACATGGCCGCATGTGCCATTGGCACATGCCAACACGTGCCGCAAGCCATATTTATAAGCCGCTATGCCTTTGGCCCACGCCAAACATAGCGCCCTAGGTTTGCAAGACTTGCAACTAGGTCAACATGGCCGCACGTGCCATTGGCACATGCCAACACGTGCCGCAAGCCATATTTCTAAACCGCTATGCCTTTGGCCCATGCCCAACATAGCGCCCTAGGTTTGCAAGACTTGCAACTAGGTCAACATGGCCGCACGTGCCATTGGCACATGCCAACACGTGCCGCAAGCCATATTTCTAAGCCGCTATGCCTTTGGCCCACGCCAAACATAGCGCCCTAGGTTTGCAAGACTTGCAACTAGGTCAACATGGCCGCACGTGCCATTGGCACATGCCAACACGTGCCGCAAGCCATATTTCTAAGCCGCTATGCCATTGGCCCACGCCCAACATAGCGCCCTAGGTTTGCAAGACTTGCAACTAGGTCAACATGGCCGCACGTGCCAGTGGCACATGCCAACACGTGCCACAAGCCATATTTCTAATTGCTATGCCTTTGGCCCACGCCAAACATAGCGCCCTAGGTTTGCAAGACTTGCAACTAGGTCAACATGGCCGCACGTGTCGTTGGCACATGCCAACACGTGCCGCAAGCCATATTTCTAAGCCGCTATGCCTTTGGCCCACGCCCAACGTAGCGTCCTAGGTTTGCAAGACTTGCAACTAGGTCAACATGGCCGCACGTGCCATTGGAACATGCCAACACGTGCCGCAAGCCATATTTCTAAGCCGCTATGCCTTTGGCCCACGCCAAACATAGCGCCCTAGGTTTGCAAGACTTGCAACTAGGTCAACATGGCCGCACGTGCCATTGGCACATGCCAACACGTGCCGCAAGCCATATTTCTAAGCCGCTATGCCTTTGGCCCACGCCCAACATAGCGCCCTAGGTTTGCAAGACTTGCAACTAGGTCAACATGGCCGCACGTGCCATTGGCACATGCCAACACGTGCCGCAAGCCATATTTCTAAGCCGCTATGCCTTGGGCCCACGCCAAACATAGCGCCCTAGGTTTGCAAGACTTGCAACTAGGTCAACATGGCCGCACGTGCCATTGGCACATGCCAACACGTGCCGCAAGCCATATTTCTAAGCCGCTATGCCTTGGGCCCACGCCAAACATAGCGCCCTAGGTTTGTAAGACTTGCAACTAGGTCAACATGGCTGCACGTGCCATTGGCACATGCCAACACGTGCCGCAAGCCATATTTCTAAACCGCTATGCCTTGGGCCCACGCCAAACATAGCGCCCTAGGTTTGCAAGACTTGCAACTAGGTCAACATAGCCGCACGCGCCATTGGCACATGCCAAACACACACGCTGGTAGACTGACTTGCAAACCGTGCAACCTACCACCAATGCATTCCGCACATGCCAATAACACACGCTGGTAGCCTAACTTGCAAAACCGTGCAACCTACCACCAAGGAATTCCGCACATGCCATTGGCACATGCCACACGCGCCACTAGCAGTGCCACTTGCACTCAAGATGCAACCAACACTCGAGACATCGACACAAACTGGGGGATGCTTCTTTAGGGTTTTGGTTTGGCGGTCACAAAGATGCGGCGTACACTACGCTCACATTAAGAAAGCGTGAAAAGGAATAAAGCGGTCAAATAAAAGAGGAAATAATGGTGAAAAACGTTTTTGCCCATTAAGCCATGCGGTTACCACCTCCTCCCATTATTTCACCCTTTACTCTCTTCCTTCATGAGGCCAGGGTACGTTTCAATCTCGACTTGTATAAATAGGTCTTACCTATTTCCACCAGAAAACAAGTCTCGGTCAGGATAAATATACTACACTTACACTCTCAGAAAGGCAACTTTGCAAGCTCTCCCAAAAGCTTCTATCTCTTGCAAGCTTCCTAAGCTTTCACTTTCTGATACAAGTCGAGATACTACTCTCCTCAACACCTTTCTTTGCTTCCCTCCCCAAATCAACCCTTCTCCTCCACTTTAGACCAAGGCAAGTCCCGAACGGCCATTTCTTGGTTTAGGCCGGACTTGTACAGATTGATCTCTCGAATCTACAAAGTGCTCACGTGCAGCACATTTGTTTAGGGTTTGAATCAATTTCTCACTCACCCACCGAAATTACCGAAATCGGCAGAAACGATTTTTACCCATAAACAACCAAGAGCAGTAACCATACATGCAGTATAAAAAACAGACGAAGAACTTACATTGAATCGATCCAAATTAGGCTTCAACTTCCCAACCTTGGCAACCCTTACTTTTGGCCCTGACACCATCACCAGCTGTTTATGGGTAAAAATATTTTTCGCCGATTTTGGTAAATTCGGTAGGTGAGTGAGAAACTGGTTTAAACCATAAACAAATGTACTGCACGTGAGCACTTTCTAGATTCGAGAGATCAATCTATACAAGTCCGGCCTAAACCAAGAAATGGCCGTTCCAGACTTGCTTCGGTCACAAAGTGGAGGAGAAGGGTTGATTTGGGGAGGGAAGCAAAGAATGTGTTGAGATCAGAATAATTCTGGGAGAGTAGTGTCTCGACTTGTATCAGAAAGTGAAAGCTTCAGAAGCTTGCAAGAGATGAAAGATTTTTTGGATAGCTTGCAAAGTTTCCTTTTCTGAGAGTGTTGTGTTTTTTTCCTGACCGAGACTTGTCGTCTGGTGGAAATAGGTAAGACCTATTTATACAAGTCGAGATTGAAACGCACTGTGGCCTATGAAGGAAGAGAGTAAAGGGTGAAATAATGGGAGGAGGTGGTAACCACAAGGTGTTTATGGGTGAAAACGTTTTCACCATTATTTCCTCATTTATTTGACCGCTTTATTCCTATTCACGCTTTCTTAATGTGAGCGTAGTGTACGCCGCGTAAGCTGACCGCCAAACCAAGACCGTGAAAGCATCCCCGGCTTTGTGTTGATGTCTCGAGTGTTGGTTGCACCTTGAGTGCAAGTGGCGCTGCTAGGGGCGCGTGTGGCATGTGCGGAATGCCATTGTTGCAGGTTGCACCTCGAGCGCAAGTGGCAATGCCAGAGCTGCTAGTGGGGTGTGTGGCATGTGCTAATGGCATGTGTGGAATGCCTTGGTGATAGGTTGTATGTTGAGTGTAAATGGCAATACATAAAGCTGCTAGTGGTGTGTGTGGCATGTGCCAATGGCATGTGCGGAATGCCTTGGCGGTAGGTTGCATGGTTTGCAAGTTACAATACCAGCGTGGGTTTTGGCATGTGCCAATGGCGCGTACGGCCAAGTTGGCATAGGTTGCACGGCTTGCAAGTTGAGCTACCAGCATGCGTGTTTGGCATGTGTCAATGGCATGCGTGGCCAATTCGGATCATGGCCTGGTAAGAAAAGCTACCAGCGAGCGTGTTGGCATGTGCCAATGGCATGTTCGGCCATTAGGGCCACGTCCTAGTAAGAAAAGCTACCAGCGAGCGTGTTGGCATGTGCCAATGGCATGCTCGGCCATTAGGGCCGTGCCGGGTTAGAAAAAGATACAGTGAGCGTCTTTGGCATGTGCCAATGGCATGCTCGGCCATTAGTGGCCACGACCTGGTAAGAAAATCTACCAGGGAGCGTGTTGGCATGTGCCAATGGCATGTTCGGCCATTAGGGCCACGCCCTGGTGAGAAAAGCTACCAGCGAGCGTGCTGGCATGTGCCAATGGCATGCTCGGACATAAGGGCCACGGCCTGGTAAGAAAAGCTACCAGCGAGCGTGTTGGCATGTGCTAATGGCATGCTCGGCCATTAGGGCCACGCCTTGGTGAGAAAAGCTACCAGCGAGCGTGTTGGCATGTGCCAATGGCATGCTCGGCCAGTAGGGCCACGCCTTGGTGAGAAAAGATACCCAGTGAGCGTGTTGACATGTGCCAATCGCATGCTCGGCCATTAGGGCCACGCCTTGGTGATAAAAGCTACCAGCGAGCGTGTTGGCATGTGTCAATGGCATTCTCGGCCATTAGGGCCACGCCCTGGTGAGAAAAGCTACCAGCGAGCGTGTTGGCATGTGCCAATAGCATGCTCGGCCATTAGGGCCACGCCTTGGTGAGAAAAGCTACCAGCGAGCGTGTTGGCATGTGCCAATGGCATGCTCGGCCATTAGGGCCACGCCTTGGTGAGAAAAGATACCAGTGAGCGTGTTGGCATGTGCCAATCGCATGCTCGGCCATTAGGGCCACGCCTTGGTGATAAAAGCTACCAGCGAGCGTGTTGGCATGTGCCAATGGCATTCTCGGCCATTAGGGCCACGACCTGGTAAGAAAATCTACCAGGGAGCGTGTTGGCATGTGCCAATGGCATGTTCGGCCATTAGGGCCACGCCCCGGTGTGAAAAGCTACTGAGCGTCTTTGGCATGTGCCAATGGCATGCTCGGACATAAGGGCCACGGCCAGTAAGAAAAGCTACCAATGAGCGTGTTGGCATGTGCTAATGGCATGCTCGGCCATTAGGGCCACGTCTTGGTGAGAAAAGCTACCAGCGAGCGTGTTGGCATGTGCCAATGGTATGTGTGGCCAATTTGGCCTAGGTTGCACGGTTTGCAAGCCCAGGTGCAGGCGCTACTTTGGCATGGCGCTGCTAAGGCCAAGGTAAGGGTGATTGGCTTGACGTGGCGTGACCAGCGTAGCTAGGGCCAAGGCAGAGTGTGTTTGGCATGGCGTGGCTAGCTTGGGATAGGTGTGGATGGCATGATTTGCCATTGGCACGGAGGTGCGGCTAGCATGGTTGGCATGCTTTGGCGCGTTTGGTGTGAATAGCATAGCTAGGGCCAAGGCAGATACGTTTGGCATGGCTAGCTTGGGCTAGGTGTGGTGACATGATTTGCCATTGGAACGGAGGTGCGACTAGCATGGTTGGCATGCTTTGGCGCGTTTGGTGTGGCTGGCATGATTTGCCATTCGCACGAGGGGGGTGCGGCTAGCTTGGGCTAGGTGTGTGGCTGGCATGATTTGCCATTGGCACGGAGGTGCGGCTAGCATGGTTGGCATGCTTTGGCGCGTTTGGTGTGGCTGGCATGATTTGCCATTGGCACAGAGGTGCGGATAGCTTTGGCTAGGTGTGGCTGACATGATTTGCCATTGGCACGGAGGTGCGACTAGCATGGTTGGCATGCTTTGGCGCGTTTGGTGTGGCTGGCATGATTTTTCATTGGCACAGAGGTGCGGCTAGCTTGGGCTAGGTGTGGCTGGCATGATTTGCCATTGGCACGGAGGTGCGGCTAGCATGGTTGGCATGCTTTGGCGCGTTTGGTGTGGCTGGCATGATTTTCCATTGGCACAGAGGTGCAGATAGCTTGGGCTAGGTGTGGCTGGCATGATTTGCCATTGGCAAGGAGGTGCGGCTAGCATGGTTGGAATGCTTTGGCGCGTTTGGTGTGGCTGGCATGATTTGCCATTGGCACGGAGGGGAATTAGGGGTTTGTTCGTTGTAACACTAATTTGAAAAAATACCCCCTATTAATTACTGACTACATGCATTAAATGTTCTAATAAATGTGTCACCGGTGACATTAGGTTATTTGGGGTTTTATGATTTTACCCTTTGATTAAAAACCACCATCAACATTAAGTCCCCTGCTTAGCTCGGAACAGGAGCTTTGTTGCGAGGTAAGCATAAGATGGTGACAAACTATCATCAGCAAATCGTAAAGAGAATTGAGGAGGCTTGTCTGACCTTTTTATAAATAGGATTTGGAATCCTTGCCTCTGGCAGTTTTGCACAAATCTGGAGGCTGGCACAATTGGGAAGTCAACGTCATTGAGAGACAGGAAGCTAGGCGGCATTGAGAAGTTGACGCGAGTTGGGAAACGGAGCGTGCTAGCTGGCGGGACCGGTGCAAAGTGGGAAGCTGATCTCACTAGCTGGCGGGACTGGTGCAAGGTGGGGAAGCTGAGCGTGCTAGCTGGCGTTACTTGGGCGCAATTGTGGGACCGGTGCAACTTGGGCGACGTTGGGAAGTTGGGCGCCCTTGTGGGCTCGTTCCTTATATGCACGATTTTTGGTATATGGAAATCCTTCCCTATTTCAGAATCTCCACGCCCATATATATAAAATCCCTTTCTCTCCTCTTTGTTCTTTCATCTTTTCATACTAGCGGCAGAGTCATAAAGAAAAACCGGCTTCCAGGTATGTCTTCCAGTACTTCTCTTGTTTCCCTTTTCATGCAGGTGCAAACCCTAAAAGTAGGCGTTTTTCTTTCATAATCCTTGCAATGATATTGCACATATGATTTCTTGGCGTGCTTCTTGTAAAAAATATTGTGTATATACACCCAAGGGAAATACTGTATATATGATTCGAACCCGTAGAAAAATGCTTCATATATAATTTTGAACCCGAAGAAGGATACCATAGACGCATTCGAGCCCGTAGAAAATACTGCGTATATAGTTTTGAACCCTGAAGAAGATACTGCCTGTGTATTTTCGAACCCGTAGAGAATACTGTATATGTTCTTCATATGACTTCGAACCCATAGGAAATATTGCATATATGAATTTCGGACCTGAAGAAAATATGGCGGGCGTTTTGAACCCGTAGAAAAATGCTCCATATATAATTCTGAACCCTAAGAAGGATACCATAGACGCATTCGAGCCCGTAGAAAATACTGCGTATATAAGTTTGAACCTCGAAGAAAATCTTTGCGTGTGCGAGTTTTGAACTGTAGAGAATACACCTTTTTTTTTTTTTCCAGGTTTTCCTTTTGTTGGGTCCGGTTATGTGTCAGGGAGATAATTTCGTCTTTCTCCGTGTGCAGATATCTTGTTACTAAGTTGTTATGAAGAAATCCGACAAGATGTTACCTGAACAAAATTTCGCCTCATCGAAGGATGTTCATAGTTCCAAACTAAACACGGATGATGATTTCTTTGCTAAACCCTTCGCCCCTGCTCGGAAGAATCACCCAGGTTTCGTGCCAATTTTGTTAACCGGTGGTGAAGATGAAAAGAAGACACGTTCGGTTCGCCCAAATAACACCATACGGTTCTGTCTTCATAAAGTGGTATATTCTTCTTCCAACATTGATTTCAGGATGTGTCAAAGCCCATTGCGTTCTTTTGATAGATGGGTTGAGTTCATGGTGAGTAAGGAGCACATACATGCCAACTTGACTCGATCGCAGATTATTGATCTTGTCGTAGCTTGAGAAATCTCCGATTAGGAAGGATATCCGGGCTTGGTTGCTTTCATCTCCGTGATGGTGTTCGGACACCCATACGATCATATGTAGATGGGGTGAAATAACTTTCTCCTTGGAGAGTGTGTCTCTCTGTTGAATCTTTCGTGAATCGGAATCTTAATATTCGATTGTCTGAAGGTGAGGAGAAGATGCGGGATGACCTTGCCGCTAAGTTGGGAGATTACGCTCGAAAAGACTCCACTGCGAAGTCGAAGGATTCTGTCTAGAAAGAGGATGAAAGGTGCTTTTACAACTGGTGGATATCTCAATGGTTTTCGGACGAGCTGGAACCTAAACAGAAAAGCAGTGATCTTCATGTTGCAGCATTTTTGGCTCTCTGGTTGTCTGAGATATTTTTGATGACAGTTCTGGCAAGAAGGAAATAAGACCAGAAATGCTAGTGATTATTGTGAAGTTAGAAAAAGGTGAAGTGCTTCCCATTGGCAAGCTATTCCTTGGTTCCCTGTATGTGCATCTGGATCACCTAGTTGCGAACATGCGAGTTTCGAATGGTTTCATGAAAGTGGATTCATATGTGCACGTTGCTTTTCTCGCAAGCCCGGTTATGGGAGCGCTTTGAGAAGTATGCTCAAACCGTTGACTTCGATTCCGCGAGTTGGGAGGCTCCCGAATTCTTCGATGGGTGAACAAGCGCCCAAGAATTGGCATGAGCTTGGTTAGTCTTCTCGATAAGTCGCATGAAATCGGTTTTTCGCCCATGGGAGCCGGTCCATAGGTCGGTGACTCAAATTGACACCTTTTCTTCTTCCGTTCATGTCTTTGTCTTCTGACGGCGACTTGAGTGTTGGTGAAAACTTGTTTATTCAAAGCTGAATGTCCGGCTATGTACCGTCTTTCTTCATGGGGTCTTTCCGAATAGCTGCTTATAATATTGACCGTGCTGCTCGTCACATGGGCTTCGATCAAGGGGTGCCTCTTGCTTACCAGCTGGTGGTTCCTAAGGATTCATTGCATGCCGCCCTCAATGCCAGTGCCCTTAAGCCGGGTATCCGCCTTACCTTCTTTCAAACGGGAAGAGTAACTTTGACGACTTTTGGCTATAATGAGTTATGGTACGATGAGTTCATTATGATCCAAGATTTTGTAAATAACGTGGTGGATAATGTTCGTTGTAAACCTTCCCCAGCAGTTTTGAAGAAGTATCCAATGTTGAGAGATCCAAGCGAAAGTTGCTCGGCAACTCCTGAAAGTCCCAGTGCAAAGGAACGAGAGAATGAAGAATCGTCTTTGTTTCCTAGGCGGTTTCAAAAGATCCTACCACAGCTCTCATGTCTTTCGAGTTCTTCCAATAACCTGGTATGTGTCGCCTCCTTGTTGGTTTGTCTCAAAACACATGAATTTCTCTTTGAAAACATGTGTTTTGTTTCTTCCAGGGCTTCAGTAATGTTAATGCTTTCGCTGCCCTTGCACGTTGCCAGGAGACGACAATTTCTTCGAAGAATTCCGGCGGCAATGAGCCTTCTCATAGCGGTGATGAGTCAGAGAAAGAATAAAGTTCGACAAGTGAGAGTGATTCCTGTGGCAGCACTGGTTCTTTTTCGGGAAGTGGTTCGGTGAGTTTCGCGCTTCTTTTTTCTTTCTTCTTCCGTTTCTTCTTTTGAAACTGTCTAACTCAAGTTCGCAGGACGAATCCAGTTCGGAGGACGATTCTGGTGTGGATCCACACGAAAACTTGCCTTTGGTGACCACCGCCGGTGACTTGGAGATGGAGTTAGCCAATTGCCGGGCATAGATGTGGTTCAAACGGTGGATGATTCTCTGATGGTTGCTGCCGTAGACATGGAAAAAGACCCTTTGCGAGTCGTGAGGCCAGTTGCAGGCGCCATTTTCGATCCCTCGTACTTGGTTCCTTATCCAGGTCATGTGCTGGTTTGGCGGTTTCCAGCAGATCTTGGCTAAGTATGAGTCGTTGTACACCAGTAACTGCGGGAAAAGTATGGACATGTGGCCACAACCAAGAAGGTTACTAGTCGATTTGCGCTAGTTAAGCGTGTGGAAGAATCTTTATCTTCCATCGAGGACATGCGCGAGGTGACTGGCCACACCGTTTCTGAAGACGTTATTGCCGACTGGGAGCACCATCGCGACGTGTGTGTAGAAAAGGAGTTCAACGGTTCGTGGTTTGTCGAAGGCCTTGTTGAGATCCAGAAGTCGAAAGATGCGGCAATCGAAAGCCTTTCTGCAGAGGAGATTCCACGACAGGAGGTAGAACTCGAAAAGCATTCCAAGATGTTGATTATGAAGAGAGCGGCTCTTGAAGATGCAAAGTTGACTTTCTCCAATAAGAGCATACCTCTGTTGGATGATTTTCCTTAACTGTTTCTCTGTTAAACTTTCATTTAGGTTCTTCTTCTTTTTTTTTTTTTTTTGAAAAACATATTTGGATGTCCGGTTCAAAGTTCGACTAGGTTTTGATAGACAAATTGGTAGCTTTTGAGGATATTGGATTATTTCGGGGATAAATGGTTTTGATAATATAACTCGATTATGTTTTGTGAAAGGAATATTGCTTTTATGATAGTACGTGCTAGCAATAGGCACAAGACGCAGAGTAGTATGATGATTTTATTAAGAACCTAAAAACAGATCGTATATCCCGCCCAGTCTAAATTTACTCACTCCATAGGTTTTGCGAACACGCCCCTCTCCATGTAAAAGGCGGCTTTCTTTGGTAGCGTTGCAAAGCAAGTCCCCCAATCGCTTTGGTAGCATCTTGACGAGTCCCCGTTTTTTCCGGTGTAGTTTTTACAACTGGTAACCGGGTTGTCTGGCAGTTGAGTCGGATTGAGTCGCCTTCCCCTACCATCTTGACATCTTGGTCGAAGAACGAGATTGATAGACACATTTTTGTGTCTAATTTGTCTCGATTCTTTATATTGATAGTGCTCATTTTTGTACTTATTATGGTGTTTTATGCGTGTGTAGGTATTTTTGGCCAATAAACATTTTTGGAAAAATCGGCTCGAAAAGTTGCGCCCGGAGAACACATGATATTCGGACCCTCACTACGGATAAGGGGTACCCAAATTACTAAGGGGTACCCCAGGGCATCACCAAAGACATCTGCTATAGGCCCCTCTACTCTGGATAGGGGCCACCCATCTTCCACATTCAAATTTTGAGAATTGGAGGGAAATATTTCTTCACGCTGGCAGATTTTTGGATCGAGTTTGGAGCGGATTTAGAGAGATTCAATCGCGGATTTTTGGTGGACTGGACCTGTTAGAGCCTAACAGGCTTGGTACAAGAGTTTGGATCGATCAACTTGGGCTGCATGATCGTGTGGAGCGAAACAGAGGAGGTGAGGTTTCACGGGACACTGTGTGAGTTATTCTTGGCAGTTCCGGGAGATTTAAGGCAAGATAATCCTTCCTGATATTCGTATCAATCAATAAGAGATATTTGAGTGACTTGTACGGCTCAGAAACGCGTGGAGAGGAGTTTGGAAAGTAGAAAAGTCCGAGACTTTCTGACGAAGAAAAAGAGAATTATATCGAGGTTAAGGGTTGCTGTTGGCTATAAAAAGGATTGCTGGGAGTCACAAAAGGATGACGCAAACTTTGGGGAGGTTTAGAACAACACAGAGAACAAAATAACGATTTTCAGAGAATTGTTTCTGCTGGTGCATAACCAAGAACACGAAGAACAAAGGCCATCAGGAACAGTCGTTTTTTGGAGTCTTAGATTCAGCGACAATTCAACAGTGCATAAGTCGGTCTCTATAACGGTTTATTGCAACAGCTTCTTTGTAACGCCTCTACAGCGTTGCAAGCAGTCTGTTTTATTAATTTTCATCCTTTTAATCATCTTTTGAGCCATAAACATGTATTTTGAGCAAGTGATTAATATGAGGAGCTAAACCCCATTGCTGAGGCGATAGAGGAAGCTATTTTTCCAACAAAAAGTGGTATATTTTATTTTATTTATTTATTTGCAATTATTATATGATTATTTGCCTCGATTGAAAATTGTTTGAATGATTCTTGTTAAGCAATTGTGATTTCTTTTGATAGAGCATGCTTGGACTTAGGTTTTTGATGTTCTATGCTTCGGATTTACACTTGTTATTTTGAGAATCTACTTGTTGCAATAGTTTAGAATCAACTTGAATGAGAAAATTGCATGAATATAAATATTGGATTAAATCACTTTGAACTTGGAAAATAGTGGAATCTTAGCCTCAGTGTTTCTTTTAATATTGATAACATCTTTTTCAGAGTTTGCTATAATTTTAGTGAGTTTTCTATTTTTGTTTTGAATTTGAGTCTAAAAAATCCTTCACAAGTCTGAGAGGAACGGCATCTTTCTTACCACTTTCTACAACAACATAAAAATCACATCAATTTTTGGCGCCGCCGACGCGGACTTGTTTTTAGGGTTTTAGATTTGTTTTTCTTTTTATTTTTTAGTTTTTTATTATTTTTGTTCTTTTTTACGTTTTTGGGTATTTATCTTTTGTCTAAAGGTGTTCGGATCATAAAGAAAATTGAGCCAAGGAGTTTGGTGATTTCGTAAAGACTTGGAGCGAAAGATTAAAGCAAAAAGAACGGGAAAGAAGACGATTTTCTTTTAGATATTTTGTTTTTAGGGTTTGTTTATTTTTAGAAAAAAAAATAAAATTGTATTAGGGTTTATTATTTTTGTAATTTTTCTTTTCTTTTTGGACTTTGGAATTTTGGACTTTGGACTTTATTATTATTTTTACCCTACGGAAGGGTACTTTAAATATAAACTGTTTTGCGAGAGAAGGAGGACAATTACGATATTGTCTCGCACCTTGGGTTCGCACACCGACATATGAGTCGTGGCCCGAGTCGACTACAACCGATTCATCCCCCCGTCCGGAATGGGAGGTAAGATTCTAAACACTCGCGAATCCCCCGTCGCCGAGTTCTCGGACTCCTTCGTATGCTTATATGTTGAGGACTGAATACGGACATTTATTTTTCTAGTAAAGGGAAAGGCCTGGCCATACAAGATAAGGGTTCGGATTTCATCACCGTTCTCTTCTTGCCCGCCTTAGGAACACGTAACCTAAGCGAACCTAAGCCTTAAAATTTTGACTAGAACAAGACCGATAGGGTAACGAGCTTAATAGGAAAGTCATTCGAAAAATATTGGTTACTCTTTTAAGCACACTTCGAAGTTCATAAAGGTTTTTGTGAGTTGAATGCGTGACTGCGCCGCATTGTAATTCCGGTGAGGCCTTGGGTATCAAAGCTCCACCGAGCTTCCCTCGCCTCTATTCAACTCACTTTGACTCGGATTGATTCCAGAGGGGTTTGCTTAAATTGTAATGAATTCCCTTTCGAAAGTTTAGAAGCTGGTCTAGAAACAATCTAAGTGGAGCCATCATGATTTTTGTTTGCTAGAAATCTCTAGGTTTGCTCTGGTTGAGTCGGCCTTGATTTGTGATTGCATAGAATCCCCTTCCTAATTCTTTTGCATGCCCGAACGTAAAAGAGACGCCTAGGTAGATTTGTTAAAGAGAAACCTAGTAGTTCTAAGCGTCTCGATTACCTCAATTTAGAAAGTCCAATTTTTGAAGAGTCCATTTTTGAACGTCCGTCTGGGGAGACAATCCCTAATATTCCGATAGTGCGTAAATGGCAACTTTTGAAAGCCTTGTTGAACCCGACTAGGGCTACTCGTCCCTCGTGTATCGGGTTAGTCTGAAAATGGAAGCAACTTATGAACTTAAACGGGACCTTACAAATCTGCTCCCAATCTTCTTAGGGAAAGAAAATGAAAACCCCTATTTTCATGTTAGGGACTTTGAGGAAATTTGTAGTACCCGAAGATTAGAAACCTTGATGATGATGCTTTGAAACTCAGGTTATTCCCCTTTTCCTTGAAAGATAAAGCCAAATCGTGGCTATATAGTTTGGCTTCTGGTTCAATTGAAACATATGAACAACTTACATCTGCCTTTTTGAACAAGTTCTTCCCTAGGCACAAAACATCGTCTATTAGGACGCAAATCTACACGTTTTCTCAACATGAGGGAGAATCTTTGTATAGGTATTTGGAAAGGTTCAATGATTTATTAGCCCAATGTCCTCATCATGGTCTCGAAAAGGTTAGGTTAGTTCAGATCCTTTATGAGGGTTTAGATTATTCCACTACAACCACAAGTAGAATCTATGTGTACAGTGGGTTTGAAAACTAAACAGATTGATGAGGCGATGACATATTTGCATGAAATCGCCGAAAAGACCCAACAATGGGAAAATAATAGGGAAACCCGTAAAACAATTCTTCTAGGTAGAGGAAACGTTAATAGGGTAGAAGGAGGCTATGAATCAGATGCCAAAATTGTCGCATATATAAAAATGTTAGAAGCTTTAGAAGTGGGTCACACTAGTGGTAGATTGGAGCCTTTTTGGGAAGGCAGAATAATGAAGAGCAAGCCAATGCTATCTATAATAACACTAGATTTGATAACCGTCAAAAGTTTGACCCATATTCGTAAAACCTATAATCCCGGTTGGAGAAACAATCCGAACTTTTCATGGTCTAAGGGCCAAAGTCAAGGTCAGTTTAGTAATTCTAATGCTCCCCGTGTTTTGGTTACACTAAGAATTCTTCGTGCCCATAAAATAAAACGACTAGCTTAGAGGAATCTATTAAGATGTTAGCAAAAACTCAGGATATGTTAGCACGTAACCAACTTAGTTTTCAACAGAAACCAAGCGTAACTTTCAAACTAATGCTCGAGCCTTGCTAAGTTAGAACTTCAAGTGGGCCAAATAGCTAAGACCTTAAGTGAGAGAGATAACAGAAGGTTCCCTAGTCGACTAATCCCAATCCTAGAGGAGTTCATGAAGTAGGTGCAAAAACATCGAATCGGTTGAATGCTATTAGAACCCTTAGGAGTGGTAGAGTAGTAGACAATCGTGTAACCATGCCCGATAGTGAACATACCGTAGTTCACCCTCGGGATCTCACCCCTCGTGACCATCACTAGTGAAGGGACCGATAAAGTTTCGATGATGTCAATTCTGTTCCCGAGAGGTCTGATTCTGTGCCTAGATCCCCGTTTCCCCAACTATTAGTACCAACAAAGAAGGAATCAAACTTTAATGACATATTGAAGGTTTTTAAGCAAGTTACCATAAACCTTCCTTTATTAGATGAAATTAGGCAAATTCCTGCTTATGCCAAGTTCCTTAAGGATATGTGTACGCGAAATCGAAAACTTAGCGTCCATAAGAAAGCCTTTTTAGCTAGTCACGTAAGTTCAATCATTCGAGAACACCACAACTCCAAAGTACAAAGACCCAGGTTCCCATACCATTGCTTGTACAATAGGTAAACACCGGGTAGAAAAAGCTTTACTTGACTTAGGAGCCACAGGAACTTACCGCCGTACCATGTGTACTTAAAACTAGGAGTTGGTGAAATGAAACCTACTCAGATGACATTGCAGTTAGCTGATAGGTATGTTAAAATTCCTCGAGGTGTTATTGAGGATGTTCTTATTGAGGTCGAAAAGTTTATTTATCCAGTGGATTTCGTGGTCCTAGATACCCAACCTGTCCCCGACCCAGAGAACCAAATACCTGTGAGTTTAGGTCGCCCATTTTTAGCTACGTCTAATGCGATCATTAACTGTCGAAATGGTGTGATGAATTTATCTTTTGGTAATATGACTATGGAGATGAACATTTTTAATGTCAGTAAGCTACCCTATGAGCTAGATGACACATGTGTTGAAGAGGTGAACATGATAGAAGCCTTAGTTCAGGAGTTATTACCAAACATCTTGTCTGGGGACCCATTAGAAAGTTGTCTAACCCATTTTGGTTTAGATTTTGACAACGATAGCACTATTGAACAAGTGAATGCTCTATTAGATTCTACCCCGTGTTAGACACTCGATAGATGGAAAGCTAGGTTCGAACCATTACCAGCTTCGAGAATACCTTAATTCCTTCTTTAGAAGAGCCTCCTAAGTTGGATCTGAAACCACTACCCGACACTCTAAAGTATGTGTTTTTAGGCCCATCTGAGACTTTACCTGTGATTGTAGCTTCCGATTTGGATAGTGATCTAGAAACTAGGCTAGTAAAAGTACTTCAAGATAATAAGGAAGCTTTAGGGTGGACTATAGAAGACATTAAGGGTATAAGTCCTACTGTGTGTATGCATCAGATTCATTTAGAAGAAGACTCCAAACCTTCTAGGGAGATGCAACGTCGACTGAACCCTAACATGAAAGAGGTAGTTCGAAAAGAGGTGCTTAAGTTGTTAGATGCGGGTATTATCTACCCAATTTCGTGACAAAGAAGTGGGTCAGCCTGTTCAGTGTTGTCCCCAAGAAATCGTATCACCGTAGTCCGTAATGATAATAATGAGTTAATCCCAACCCGAGTGACCACGGGATGGCGTGTCTGTATTGACTACAGGAAATTGAACAAGGTCACAAGGAAGGATCACTTTCCCCTTCCTTTTATCGATCAAATGCTAGAGAGAAAACAACTTTTACCTGTCCCTTTGGTACCTTTACGTATAGACGCATGCCTTTCGGGCTATGTAATGCCCCTGCGACTTTTCAGCGTTGTATGGTGAGTATATTTTCTGATATGGTAGAACGGTTTCTAGAGGTCTTTATGTATCATTTTTCAGTGTTTGGTTCATCTTTTGATGAGTGCTTGCATCATTTGACATTAGTGTTGACTAGGTGTAAGGAAAAGAATTTAGTGCTTAATTGGGAAAAATGCCATTTTATGGTTAAATCAGGAATTGTGTTAGGGCACATCGTTTCTTCTAAGGGTATAGAGGTAGATAAAGCCAAAGTTGACCTTATTAAGACTTTACAGGTCCCAAAAACCGTAAAATATGTTAGGTCATTCCTAGGGCATGCGAGTTTTTACCGTCGATTCATTAAGGATTTTAGCTTGATTTCTAGACCTCTTTGCAATTTACTTGCAAAAGATGTTAAGTTTGTCTTTGATGATGCTTGTTTAGAGGCTTTTGAGAAGCTTAAGAATTTACTCACTACTGCCCCAATAGTCCAGGCACCTAACTGGAACCTACCCTTTGAAATTATGTGTGATGCTTCATATTATGCTATAGGTGTTGTGCTAGTTCAACGAGAAAACAAATTACTTCATGTGATTTACTATGCTAGCAAAACTCTGAATGATGCCCAAATGAACTATACAACTACCGAGAATGAGCTTTTAGCCATTGTGTTTGCCTTGGATAAGTTTAGATCCTACCTATTAGGTTCTAAGATCGTAATCTATACTGATCATGCTGCTTTGAAATACCTTTTGTCTAAGAAGGATACCAAACCTAGATTGATTAGGTGGATCCTTTTGTTACAAGAATTTTGTCCAGACATTAGAGACAAAAAGGGTGCCGAAAATGTAGTAGCAGACCACTTGTCTAGGCGAGTTGTTAGTTTCCCTAATGATTCCCTTCCTATAAGGGATAGCTTTCCTGATGAACAATTGTTCTCTGTTTCCCAATCACCTTGGTATGCGAATATAGTGAATTATCTTGTTCTTTGGTCTAATGCCTCAACATTGGGGTAAGCAAGATTGTTCTAGGTTTTTAGCCGAGGTTAAGCATTTCTTTTGGGACGATCCTTATCTGTTTAAGTATTGTCCGGACAGATTATTAGGAGATGTATACCGAGAGTGACCAGTCCCAAGATATCTCCTTTTGTCATGAACATGCATGGGGGTCATTTTAGTGCTAAGAAGATCGCCGCTAAGATATTGTTAGTGTGGTTTTTACTGGCCTTCGTTGTTTAAAGACTCCCATAGTCATTGTGTTTCTTGTGAGCGTTTCCAGAAGTTAGAAACCATTTCTCGTAGAAATATGATGCCTTTGAACCCTATTTTAGTGATTGAGGTCTTTGATGTGCGTGGGGCATTGATTTTATGGGTCCATTTCCTAATTCTTTTGGTTATCTTTACATACTTGTCGCTGTAGACTATGTGTCTAAGTGGGTTGAGGCGGTTCCGTGTAAAACAAATGACCACAGTGGTCGTAGTCCGATTTTGAAAGAGAACATACTTACACGTTTTGGTACGCCGCGAGCTATAATTAGTGATGGAGGTTCACACTTTTGTAATTGACCGTTTGCTCTTTTAATGAAACAATATGGTATTACCCACAAAGTAGCAACCCCATATCACCCACGACTAGTGGTCGTAGAGGTCTCCAATAGGGAAATTAAGCGTATTTTAGAGAAAACAGTTAATCCTAATAGGAAATACCGGTCGCCGAGGCTTACCGATGCCTTATGGGCTTACCGTGTCGCGTTTAAGACACCCATTGGAATGTCACCTTATCGTTTAGTGTTTGGCAAGGCATGTCACCTTCTGTCGAGTTAGAGCATAGAGCCTATTGGGCTATTAAGAACTTAAACTTTTCACTTGACAAGGCGGGAGCTAACACTAAAAGCTCCGGCTCAATGAGTTGGACGAGATTCGTAGAGATGCATACGATAGTGCTAAGGAGTATAAGAACAAAATGAAACTTTTGCATGATAAGAATATTTTACGAAAGTCATTTTCTCCGTGTCAAAAGTTCTTCCGTATGACACTCGTTTGCATCTATTCCCCGGGGAAGTTGCGCTCTCGGTGGTGGACCGGTCCTTTTGTGGTCCGTCTTGTTTCCTCATGGCACTATTGAGATTGAGACACCAGATGGTAGTAGTTCTTCAAAGGTTAACGGTCAACGATTGAAGCCCTTTTTAGAGCCTTTTCCTACGCTGGTGATGTTGAGGGAGGTCCTCTCGGAGGACCCCGTTTACCTTTATTGACCATCGAGGTGGTTTGTATGTTGTATATTATTTTTGTAGGTTTTTGGTTATACTTCACCCAGTGTACTATCTTTCCGACTTCTCTCTACTATTTCCTCATGTTACTTATATTTTTGGTACTTTAATTAGAAACATTGAGGACAATGTTAGATTTAAGTTTGGGGGTGGGGTAGAAACTTTTGTTACCTTTTTGTTACAATAAATAAACTCCAGAGCCTAGAAATTTATGCTTATTAAGGATGGCACTAACCAATCTAAGTGGAGGGAAGCATTTTGGTTGTAGGAGTTGAGGAACCAATCTGATTAGATGGCAACATCTAAAGAGTCTATTCATAAAAGCACAGAGCTCAGGTGTTAGAAATAACATGATAGTTTCACCATATCTCGTAAAGTTGAAAAATGTTGAAAAAAAAAAAAAAAAAAAAGTGAGACCGGACCATTTGACCAACCGGAATAAATTCAATAAAGTCGACCACTGGAACCCTTGTATATGCCAGTTGTGTTGACCTAGAGTTAGGTTATCGACCACTGGTTCCCTTGTATATGCCAGTGTGTTGGTATTAGTCAGACTAGTATCTCAGTCCATTAGGATAGGTTCATTTTTGCGGAGGCCTTCAGACAGATATGGGAAACATCGATCACTTAGTAAACATCAAAACCATCTATGTTTTTCTCTATATCCATCTTCTTGATCTATCCATGTGATTAGTTTTGACTCTAGGGTATTGATGTCCATAGTGTGACTATCCTGAGTAGAGCTCGTGACTTATATATGAATTTTAGTATCTTGAGTGTAAACTCGTGTACAAAGAATTGGAATTTCGCATCGTGTACTTCCTCTTGTAATCAATAAGTATGCCAACCAAGGAGATTCTTTAGTGCCTTCCAAGGTTACCGTAGATAGCTAGGGTCCTGGAGTAAAGGTTTTGTGGGTACACCTCTTGGTAAACCCTCAGGAGACAACACTCCGCCACTAGGGCCACCTAGAGGTTCAAATGATTTTTATTTTCTAGAATAAATTTGCTCGAGGACTAGCAAATAATAAGTTTGGGGTCTTGATAGACACATTTTTGTGTCTAATTTGATCTCAATACTCTATATTGTTGGCACTCGATTTTGTATTAATTTTGGTGTTTTATGTGTTTGTAGGTATTTTTGGGCAATAAAATTTTTTGGAAAAATCGGCTCGAAAAATTGTCTAAAGCACCTCCGGAGGACACACGCTATTCGGACTCTCACTTTTGGTTAAGGGATACCCAGTTACTAAGGGACAGCCCAAAGTGTTATTCGCACCCCAGAACATGTTAGGGGCACCCCCTTCTTCTCGGCTTAAACAAAGGAATTTGGCGGGAAAATAGTTTCCTCGCCTGTGTATTTTGCTGGATTGGTTCTGTAGAGATTTGACCGGATTTCTCTCTTGTTTTGGATAGATACAAACCTGTTTCAACTAAACATGGAAGGTATGGAATTCGGATTCGATAAAATAGGAAGGTTACGCGGAAAACAGCGAAGAGAATATTTCCGGAATTTTTAGTGATTCTGTATACGGAAGTTACGTGAGTTTTAACTCTGTTTGGCTTGTGTCTGCACGAGTTCGACTTCCCTGGATCGTGTAATCAACGTATTTGGAGTATATCACCACCAGAAGATGCATGGACAGAGAAAATGAGAATAATATCTCCGGAATATTGCAGAGAAATAAAGAGAAGATTATCTCGAATTATGGCAGAGATTCGGTGGTGCTGCTATGTATTTAAAGGGTTCTGGACGGTCAGAGATAGCATGGAGAGTTAGGGGAACGAAACAGGGAGAGATTGGGAGTTGCAGAGCTTGTCTCTGCTGCTGCCATTAAAGGGGAGAACGAAGAACATTAGACTGTAGGTGTGATCGTATTGCTCTGATGGCAACGACTCCCCATAGTGGGTCGTAGTTAAGGAGGCAGTGGTTTTTGAATAGTGCAAACGACGCATCTTATTTATCGTTCTCTGTAACATTTAGTTTTGTAACAAATATAACTGTTACAAAATCCAGTTTTATAATTTTTCTCCCAATTCATTTTTGTAAACACTTTTGGAGCAATGAAAAATTATTCTGAGCGTGTTTCCAATATGCGGAGCTAGAACCCATCACTGGGACAACGGAGGAAGCAACTTTTCATGATCGTGGTAAATGAATTAATTCTTTATTTGACTTTTTGCATAGATTTAATTGTTTTATGATTTCTATTAATTATCTGTTATTTTGTCTGATGTCGCATGCTTAGTTTAAATTACTTTTGATGCGTCATGCTTACGACTTACAGATAATGTTTTATGAAATCTATTTTTGGCAAGAAATTAGAGTCACAACTTCTTTTGTTTGAGCTATATTGTCTAGAATTAATGACTGAACCACAAGAATATGAAAAGTAGTGAAATCCTGCATCCTAGTGACTCTTCATCCCGTGACAATATTTGTGTATATTTTTCTTTTCTTTTCTTTTATTAATTCTTAAAATCAATCTTGTCAAGTCCGAGTGAACGACAACCCTTTTATTACTACAACATCATTGAGTCACATCAATTGGATGTGGGTGCATTTCTAAATCCGGCCGTTTTTAAGGGTTGGACGCAACTTACATTTTGAAGACAGATAAATAACAAGGATGATAATGAGAGTTAGGGACAAAATTGAGAATAATGTGGACTCATGCATAATCAGTGATTGCTAATCTTTTTTTCTCTGTACGCATGGTGACTAATCTTTTTTTGTGTCTACATTTATTGAACATATTAATTTTTTCTAATTTATGTTTTGAAATATCCTCGAATCTGCCCGCATCCACTCAGTTCATCCGCTCACCCGTTGATATTATACCCGCCGGATAATGGATTGGACACGGGTGAATTTTTAAATCCGGTCATTTGGATGGAATGGACGTGGGTGGTACCAGTTCCGCATCCATCCGTCCCATGTCACCCCAATCCAAAACACCGAAATGCCAAATAAACTACCAATTATATATATGAGTACCGATTATGGGGTTCCTAAATAAAAAAATGAGGTCGACCAAATAAACTACCGATTGTAGTTTTATCTACCGATTATTGAGCGCATATTTGCATTTTGAAAAATCGCGAGATAAGGGATGGCCTCGAATTTAGGTTTGGATGATCTTTTTTGTTTTTTTGTGTCGCCCCTAATTCTTTCCTAATGACGCGAGGAAAATTAGTACAATTTTAAACCGATGTAGTTTTTTTTTCCTCTTCTAAAACACCTAAGTGCCAATCTCATATCATTGATGTTGTAGAAAAGTCGGCCCTGGGAGGGTGGTTTTGATATTATACAAAGGTACAAAGGATAGGTACTTACATTTTGAAGCGAGATAAATAACAAGGATGATAATGAGAGTTAGGGAAAAAATTGAAAATAATGTGGACTCATGCATAATTGGTGATCGCTAATCTTTTTTCTCTCGTATGCATGGTGACTAATCTTTTTTTTTGTTGCCTGCATTTATCAAACATATTAATTTTTTCTAATTTATGTTTTGAAATATCCGCGAATCCGTCCGCATCCACTCGGTTTATCTCGCTCACCCGTTGATATTATACCCGCCGGATAATGGATTGGACACGGGTAAATTTTTAAATCCGGTCATTTGGATGGATTGGACGTGGGTGTTACCAAATCCGCATCCATCCGTCCCATGTCACCCTAATCAAAAACACCTAAATGCCAATCTCATATCATTGATGTTGAGCCCATTGATGTTTGTGTCGACTCTTGGGGATAATTTTGTCTCCGGCCACCACGGTATTCAAATTGAAAACCGAGGTATAGTCGGCTCGGCGCACAGTATCAAAAAAGCTTACCGAGCCGAACCATATAATACCCACTAATAGCAGCCTTTGATTTCCATACCTATCCCTAATCCCGACCCTCCATTTGATAACCCTACGTATATAAGTTCTCTTCGCACATTTGTTTTACTTCTTTTTCTTTTTCTTTTTCTTTTCTTTTCGGTTTCTCTCGGTTTCTCTAGCGAAGTATTAGGTTTAGGTTTAGTACGTTTCTTCTTCTTCCTCCGAGTCACGGGCGATTGTTTCTTATATTCTCATTTCAAGAATGCTATTTGGGGATTTTCTTAGGTTCCTCGTTTAGAACCGAAGAGAAGAGTAATCGGGAAATCGTCGGATCACAATTCTTTGGGATGGCTTCATTACAGATGATATCCCGATTGAGATCTTTACATATCTTCCTCTCGAATTCGATTAATGATTTAAATGTCTCTCGAAGGTATGGTTGTTTAACCTCTCAAACCTAATTTCATTATCAAATGGTTTCATATCAATAAAAAATCTATTCCATTGATACACTATCATACGATTCCTTATTCTGAATCTGATGAGAACCCTTTGAAATTTGAGATGGTATACCCCGATTCCCATTCAGATTTTATGTCTAGAAATGAACATTTGTTCTCTTGCAAGTTTCTATTGAATGAAACCATTTCAAGGAGCTAATTTTTTACGCCTCTTAGATTCTAATAATGGTTTTGTACTTTGTTCGGTTAATTTCAATCCTAGAAAGGAGAACTTCTCTTATCATGTTTGTAATCCACTAACTCAGAAATGGGTCTCGCTTCCTGAACTACCCTCGATGTTTATGTTAATGGTGTAATCCGTGAGTATTCATCATCATCGGAGAGTTGTTTTAAGGTTGTACTTCTCCCGAGTCTCTAGGAAGTACAAGAGCATTATGGATGTTTATATATTTTGTTCGATCTTTGTGAATGGGAAACTTTTCAAGTTTCATATGATGATACTATTGATGACTGGTACGACTATTATATAACTAGTGTTCTTTTTATCCGTGGTGTTTTAATTTGGATTTGAAGGGGTAGCGAAAATGTTTGTTTACAATCTCAATCAGAAAAATAAAAGTGACGGACATACATGTAGTGCGTTTGATCTTCCAGATTTAGAGGATTATGATGATGTTGTGGCTAGAGTTGAAAGCATTCTTGCGGAGTCGGAAGGCAGGGCGTGTTACGTTAGAGCTAGGGCGAACGAATAGAAGTGACCGTGAGTGTTTGGGTGCTCGATGGGGTCAACTTGACAATATTGCACAAAGGGATTTGAGTAGGCGATGGTTTCTTACCGGAAAGGCTTCTTTGGGCAGGCTGATTTTAAAGGAATCAAGTTCTAGGCTTGATCCAGTGATTGTAACGTTGTCTTGCTCGGTTACATGCACGGGGTTTACAGGGTTTGGGGGTTCAATATCCAAACCAGAAGTTTGGAAGAGCTCTGCGTTGATTGCAAACATGTATGTAATAAATGTAAGCAGGTCTCATCCGTTTGTGCTAAGGCCAATGCCAACAGTACCTCAAATAGGTTTGATTCTTTTTCTAATATTTCTTTGATTAAGTTGTGGTTTTTTGGGTCGTGTAGGTGTAGGTCTGCTTTTAGAAATTTTGCATGAGTTGTTTGTCTGCGTGGAACAAGATTTGTCTAGCTTGAACGAGTCGGATTCGGCCGATTTACCATAATGTGGACCTTACTATTGCCCTAATTTCTCTATCTTTGTATACCGAGTCAGACCTATCCGGACAAATTAAGTCAAGTTGGAGAAGGAAACATAATCTTTGCCCTTGTACCAAATTTATTCATCTCTGCCCGAATTCTCGCCTCGGTTGAGTCAGATTGAGTTTTGAATGATTTAGTAGAAAATAGTTGCCTCTTGCCGGCCATTTTTTTTTTGTTTGTTTTGGATTGTTCTCGCCTCTTCTTGTGTTTGTTAATGCTTATGCTTATATTGTATAACTCATGTTTATGTTGAGAGTGTTTGTTCCGAACGTTTCTTGTTTTTGACATCAGCTGTAAAGCGGTTGTGAAAAAAATCCCCGATCCATATGGCCTTACAAGGTTACAAGGTGGACCAATTGAAAACCCGTGATTCTGTCACTTACAAAGGCGAAGAGAAGGAATTTTGTGAAGAAATATCATCCATGTTTCTCATTAAGATGCGCGAGGTTGCAAAGGCGTACCTTGGTTCTTCTATAAAACATGCGGTTGGTACTGCCCTCGCATACCTCAATGACTCGCGACGTCAAGCTAAAAAGGACGCTGGTTCCATTTTGGTGTTAATTTCCGAAAATCATCGATGAACCAGCTTCTGCTGCAATTGCTTATGGTCTTGATAAGAAATCATCGAGTACGGGGAGAAGAATGTTCTAATTTTCGATCTTGGCGATGTTTCGTTGTTGACTATTGAAGAGGGTATCTTCGAAGTGAAAGCTACTGCTGGAGATACTCATCTTGGAGGAGAAGATTTTGATAACAGGATGGTGAATCACTTAGGTGCAAGAGTTCAAGAGGAAGAATAAGAAGGATATCACAGAAATCCTAGAGCATTAAGAAGGTTAAGGACAGACTTGTGAGATGGCTAAGAGGACTCTTTCATCCCTTTGCCCAGGACTACAATTGAAATTGATTCTCTCTCGTGATGGAGTTGATTTCTACACATCTATTACTCGTGCGGATTCGATAAGATGCACATGGATTTGTTCGGGAAGTGTATGGAACCGGTCGAGAAGTGCTTGAGAGATGCTAAGATGGACAAGAGCAGTGTTCATGATGTCGTTCTGGTTGGTGGATCAACTAGAATTCTGAAGTGCGGCAGTTGTTGCGGGAGTTCTTTAATGGCAAGGAACTCTGCAAGAGTATCAATCCGAGATGAAGTTGTGGCTTATGGAGCGGCTGTGCAGGCTGCCATTTTGACCGGTGCAAGTAATGATAACTTGAATCGGGCTCTCTGTGTTGGATGTTGCTCCTCTCTCCCTTGGGCTCGAGACTCGCTGGAGGGGTTATGACTACATTGATTGCAAGAAACACCACCATTCCCACCAAAAAGGAGCAAGCTTTCTCTACCTCCTCCGACAACCAACCCGGGAGTGCTGATTCGGGTGTTTGAAGGGGAGAGGGCAAGAACCAGGGGACAACAACTTGCTTGGTAAATTTGAGCTCGGAATTCCCCCGCACCTCGTGGTGTGCCTCGTATCACCGTTTGCTTCGACATCGATGCAAATGGTATTCTTAATGTATCTCTGAGGACAAAACCACAGGGAAGAAGAACAAAATCACAATTACAAATGATAAAGGAAGGTTGTCCAAGGAGGGTATTGAGAATATGGTGCGGGAGGCGAGAGGTACAAGACGAGAGGATGAGAAACACAGAAAGAAAATCAAGTCGAAAAATGGTTTGGAGAATTATGCTTACAACATGAGAAATACCTTAAAGAAAATTGACAATGCTATCAAGCTGCTATCCAGTGGGTTGACTCAAACCCGGCTTGCAGAGGTGATGAATTTGATGGCAAGATGAAAGAACCGGAGAGTCTGTGCAACCCAATCATCGCCAAGACGTACCAAGGTGGTCTTTGGACGACATGGGTGGTTTTGGTGGCATGGGCAAGGATGGTCCTTCAATGGGTGGTGCTTTGGTAGCACTGGTGCAGGACCTAAAATTGAGGAAGTTGACTAAGTGGAGGTATTCGAGTGCTGGGGCCTGAAGTTGGAGGGAATTTATTTTGTTTAGCTCGGTTTTAGTTTTAAGTTTTTATTTTGGTGGTACAGATCCGGGTGTTGGTTGAAGTTCGGATACCAAATGGAAATATTTCAGTTTTTGTTTGTTATGCTACATCTGAATTTAAAATAACCGCTTGATATCCGAGTTCCGCTTGATATCATATTTTGAGCATTGTTGAAACACCTTGGTTTTCCAAACCAAGAGTGAAGAGTGACACTGTTGAAGAGTCTTTAGCTGCCATAGCAAGAAATTTTTGTGCATAGCAAAATTTTTGGTAACGCATCTTTTTGTTCCTTGCTTTTCAATAGCCACATTAACGCTTCACACGAAATTTACCCAGACATTATATCCCGGCTTAAGCTTGTTCGAAGAGTGTAGTTGTGGTTTAAGATCTTTGCTCACGCTCTTTACGCCATGAAGTTCCCCGCATCCTTTCGCAACATTAGAATTTTCCCCGCACTTAATATGCCTAATTGGACGGTGACAAGAGTCATGAACACCCTAACAAGTTGGAAATTTCCAACCAAAATCCGACTACGAGATAATCACTTCCACAAAGTGGGTCGGGCTCGGCCAGTCGATGTATTGTGCATGTCTCGTATCAATATTCAAGCACCCTTTATCAACCAGGTAAAGGTTAGAGGAAAGTAAGTTTTGTTTTTAGAACATTTGTGTGAAGAATGAGAGGTTCTCTTCTTTCAGACCTAATTGTTATCCCTAGGGGGAATTAGATCATTTGATTCTAGAGTATCAACCAGATGCCTCCCATAGTCTTATGATTTCCAATTTAATTGGGTAGAAATTATACAGTAAAACCTCTGTTTTAGAATATTATTGGGACCATATAAAATTATTCTTATATGAAGTTTATTCTTTTATAGAGGTAAATTTTACGAAGGTTAAGCCAAATTTGGACAGAATTTTTATTCATTTATGGAGTTTATTCCGCTATACTGTATTCTTTTATAGAGGTTTTACTGTAATTTATTTGAGAAGAATCTTCATTATTAGGTTGATTATTTATCCTTTTCAAGTTATCAATTTCAATTTATTTTCATTATAAATTTCCACATCTCGTCACATGTCCACACGCTTCTCTCGTAACAACAAAGCGCCTCCTTTTTCCAGTTCCCACACACAACTCACTCCATTTTCCATGGTTCCCATCCAAATTCGTTAAAACCCTAATAAATACTCCGTCACCCTTATAAATTCCCCCTTTCACTAGTAGAAAAGTCGGCATTGGTGACATTTCAGAACTGTCACAGTATCAGTTTTATGACGGTTCAAGTGGAATTTAAAAGCGTCACCAAAGGCGGTGTCACTGTAGGGGTCATCTTATAATGACAGTTCTGAACTGTCATACAACCGTCACAAGATATTTGTGGAACCGTTATATATTGTCAAAAAGTGTCAGAATAAGAAATATTTACCATGGTTTTTCTATAGAACTGTCAGTTTATATACCCTTCACTGACGCTTTCGGTTATCAACTGTCACGTTAAGACAATTATAGTGACTGTTCTGTCGGAAACGTAAAAAAACTATTGTATAGCAGAACCGCCAAAATTAGGGGGTTTGATTGAGAAAAAAGCTCATGGACCAATTTTTATGGTTCCATTAGTGTCTGATGATATTCACAATCTATTTCACGGAACTGGAATAATATAAAGCAAGAGTAGCGTTACAACCTTTGGATAACATTCATTAACCAATATACACTTCCGTTCGACCAACAAACAAACAAATCAGAACCAAGTAGAATCTGCAAACATCAACACTTCCAATATTAAAAACCCTTCAAATCTAAAAAACGAAAAATTGAAAAATAAATAAAAACTGTGATTTGAGGTTCCTCGGGCTGGCCGCACCTTCTTCTTCATCTCTTCTCCTAACCAAACAAAAAATCTCTCTGCACAATCACCATGGAATCCCAACCCAGAAATTCATTCCTTTGTGCTGATCAACAGAAAAAAAACAAAACAAAATAATCAAATCATGAAAGCCTAATTCGAATTTGAATGAACAGTCAAAACTATGAGAAAGAAAAAACTTTTCTGAACGCGATGCTTTTTGATTTTCTGATTTGTGGTGGAGAAAATATCAATCAGAGAAAGGGAGGAAGAAGGAGATAGAAGACAAGAGCGGCGGAGTTAGGGTTTTACTGGTGGGTATATATAATCGGACCATTAGTTGGCAGTCGTAGGGAGGACCTAGATCGGGTCATGATTTCATTACGTGCTTTCTGAACATGCTTTTCCCTTTCCTGCTAATTTTTTATATTTGGTCCGCACATTTCCCACATTACACAATTTTTATTTATTTTACAATACCCATAGTCTTATCAAAATTTTCTTAATGGATATCGCGGAGGGGATAGAACCGGTAGATACCCAACGGATCCACTTTCCCGGTAAGTATATATATTGTCAAAATGTTCATAATACAGTATATCAACAATGTTTCAAATATAAAATGGTAAAATAGTGATTCAATTACCACTAGATACATTGTCGTGTATTAACTATTACACATGATTGCACAATTTGCAGCAATGTTGACCGCCACATGTCATTATGAGCTATTGTGAGTGTTAGTCACCTAAACCATCACTATTAATTACAAGCTATTATGACAGTGTAAACATGAACTGTTATTATCTATTAGATATACGTGACAGTTCATAAGTGTCACCGTATAGCTGGTCTATTGTAACAGTTTATAGCAATCACCGTCACAGATAGCAGTTTCTGTGACAGTTTAATCAACCGCCACAGCTTGCGGTAACAATTGATGACGGTAGGCACTAGGAACCGTCACCTATACTTGACCAGCAATTTATTGTGAGGCTTTTGGCTAAAATCGTCATGATAAAAAAATTTGAACCGTCACCAAAGCCCATATTTGGCCTAGTGTTTTAGTTACACTTTTCAATTAAATTTTCATGGATAACAAAAGAACCCACAATTGGGGGATATGGAAACTAATTGGGGGATATGAATTACTTCCCTCAACCCAAAGGTGTCCGCTAAGGGGTGTTTTTTGGGGAAAAAAATACTAAAGTACCCTTCCTTCAAAATAAAAATCAAAAAACTTAAAATCAAAAAACAAAATCATATCCCCCATTTCCATCTCCACTTCTTATTAATCTCTTTTAGGGTTAAAGCTTTGAAACCCAAATGTTCCCCATTCCCTTTCGATTTTTAAATTTTCCCCATTCCCTTTCAAATCCTCTTCTCCTTCTCTGCCGGCTCCCAACTTTGAAAACGATTTATTTTATTTTATTTTCACATTCCGAAGTGATGAAGACCACGCCGGAAGTGACGAAGACCACGCCGGAAGTGAGTCCCGACATGGTTATTTAGGATGAAGACCACGCTAGAAGTGAGCTCCGGCATGGTTATTTAGGATGAAGACCACGCCCGAAGTGAGTGCCGGCATGCTCGATATAAATCTATCAATGCCGGTAGTCAAGTGAAAAAACAAATCAATTTTTGGATACTTTTCATCATGTTCCGGCATAGAAATTTAAGCAACATACTATGCCGGAAGTAGTGCCGGCATGCTCGAAAATTAGATAACTATGCCGGCAGGGGCTACGCCACCCTCCCGGATTGTGGCAAACATTTATCAAAATTTCCAGAAAATGCCGACATGGTTTTTTGGTTGAATACCATGCCGGCACCGATCTTTTTCAGCTGCAACAATGGTGGATTCAAAGAAAAAAAATCAAATTTTCAACCTCTTAGCAGCAATTCTCTCTTCACAATCATCTTCCATTCTCACAACAAAATTTCCACTCAAATTTTTTTTCCCTCCTTCTATTCTTACCTCACTCACACAAATTCAAATAAAAATAAATACACACTAATCTATCCCCAAATTTCTTAAGATTTTACTAATCATTATTAACCACTAAACCTGATTAGTGAGGGCTAGATTAGGAACTAAAAAAATAATTACATAAGGGGTGACCCAACTTTGCTATTTGGATCCCTATTTTATCATGTACCTATATCCCCCAATTAATTTGTATATCCACCAATTGTGGGTTCTAACAAAATTATAAAATTAAGACTTGAAATGTCACTCAAAATATGGCATGGACACTCGTAACTTTTGTATTGTTGGATTTTTTTTTTTTAAAACACCTATACAATGAATACATTACTATCAATTTATATATATTTCTTAGGTTTAGTGCTCCTTCATACGAAATTTACCTAGACATTATATCCCGGCTTAAGCTTGTTCCGAAGAGTAGTTGTGGTTTAAGATCTTTGTTACTGCTCTTAACGCCATGAAGTTCCCTGCATCCTTTCGCGACATTAGAATTTTCCCTGCTCTTAATATGCCTAATTGGACAGTGACGAGAGTCATGAACACCCTAACTAGTAACTAAACAGTCCCTTGGAAGTTGTTATGCTTTACAACTGTTTGTGTACGTGTCTCTTTGTCATTTGTGTGTACAGATCACACTTTCAGTCCTGTCTGTAAAACCCAATTAGATATAAACTTTGTGTCTGTACTCTCTTCTCTCGCTTAATGAAAATATCTGTTCTCTTGCCTGAACCAGTCAACTATGGTATCAGAGCAATGTGATCCATAAACCCTTTTTTTTTCTCAAATTTTGATTCTTCTGCACCCAGTTGTTTTTCAATGGAGAACCCTACTTCACACTCCATCTCTAATATCCCCCTTCACCATCTATCAAACTTTGTTCAACTTAAATTAACGGAAAATAATTTTGTCACATGTAAATCCTTAATGCTTCCTATTATTGGGCCGACCGAGCGAAGCGAGGGAGGACCTTATATGGCCACTTTTTGTCAAATCTAAGTGATCAATTGACATAAAAAGATTGAGAATGGTCCATCTTTGAAAAACAAAGAATGCCCCTATTGTAGCTGGATTTTTGTCATAATGAACTAAAGGTCGCGGGTTCGAATCCGGGCACCACAATGTTTTTTTTTTTTTTTATCTTCCTTCTCCTTCATTTTTTTCTTCCTTCAAGTTCACATCGAAACTGCTCCATCTTCTTCTTCAGTCCACCACCATCACCATCTCCACCACCATCACCATCCACAAATATTGGTATTGATTATTATCTCGAACCTGTGAGTGACACATAGATTTAACACAAGAAAATATAGACAAGTCTGTTTCTGAAGATGATTGATTTCAAAGGTTTGATGGATTTATGAAGTTGAATGAAGAACAAAAAGGGGACTTGGTGCTGATTCAAGTGGTTTGAGTGATGCTGATGTCGAATTGAAGAAAGGGGAAAGAGGGAATTTCTGATTGTTAAAAGAAATTAGGGTTTGAGTTGTGATGATTCTGTAATCGAGACAGAGATGGAGATCGAGAACATGAGTTGAAGTTCTGAGATGAAAGAATAATTGGGTCTGTGAAACTTAATTTGGTGGTGAGCTAGGTCAGGTGAAGATTGAGATGTTACAGGGAAGATGGAGACTGGAAGGAAGAAAATGAAGCTGTTGGTCTTAGTAGCTGGTTATGCGGTTGAGAGTTAACAAGGCGGAATTGGTCTTTGGTGGTATAGAAACAGAAGCCGAAATGGTTAATTGAGTGTGAAATGGCAATGAGATTATAGATGTTGGTGATGATTTGGCGGAGATACTGAGGCAAGTATGGTTATTTGCTGATCGAGTTGAAGGCGAGAATAAATGGTTATGAAGATACGGAGTAATTGATCGGCAGTGTTGGTGGTAATGGATTCTAGTTGATTTTGGTATTGTAGCTTCAATTAGGCGGGATCCGAGGCTCATTGAAGGCGGTGAAACAATGTCTTGAAATGGGTGTTGTTGTTATGCAGATGAATGAATCAAAAAAGGTAATGAGAGTTGTGGTTGTGACAGACCTGCAACTAGAGTTGAAGTAATTGTAGCATATGAGCTCATTCTTAAGCTAAAGTTACAGATTATGGTGTTGTTAGAATAAGGTTATGAGAATGCGTATGGTTGTGTGGTGTTGGTTAACCATGAGTTACATAAGGCAAAGAAGTTGGTGTAACGATATGGTCCGAGGCAGTTTGGTAGTGAGAGTGGTTGGAGTTGTGTTATGTTGCTCATAAGTGCAGTAGGGTGTGTTTGTAGCTAAGATTACTGGGGATGTAGTTTGAACTAGCTAGAAGAAGAAGTACTGTGGTGCGATTATGGTAGAGTTTGCTTGCTTCTGAACCTGAGATTGAGAAGAAGAGATAGTATATGTGGTGTTGTTGCAGGAAGATGGTGTTTCTGGTAGAAGTTTGTTGGTGGTATTGATGCAATAATTTTGGTGATGGAGTGCAGGTTATATGGGCTTTGGTTGCAGTTGTCTCAAGCCTGTGAAGGAATAACGCGCCACTATGGATGGAAGTGAAGCAATGATGCATCATGATGGTGCAACACAAACTATGGCCTGTGCAAGATTGCAATGGCTTTGGCCTGACCAATTCAGATCCTGACTCATTCAATCTAGATGCTGACTCAGTTGTGATTCACCTCACCCGAGTTGACTCAGAGTTGACCTGACCGGTTTGATCCATTTGACTGGTGACCGGTTTGACTTTCCCGATCTGAGGTACTTTTCCTACCAACCGGCGGCCATTTTTTGGCACTTAGGCGGCACTTTTGGAGCATAATTTTTGAATGTGTATTTCTCACATATGGGCTTGATGGACTTCTAATCTATCTATTGGAATTTTGAAGACTTGACCAAATGTTGGATTATAAATAAAGGGAAAGACTTATACAATTTTGGGGATCACGTACTCTACTACTACTTGGAGATTTTGGAGAGATCCGGATACTAGGGTTTGTTTTATGTTTCATCTTCCTTACTTTAGTATTGTGTGGATGAAAACAACCTTGAATGTTAATGATGGATTAGGTTTCTGGAAATTCATCGATGCATGTTCAATTGCAGTATTAGTTAACACATGGTTATGTTCCCAGTAGATAGAAATCTGAATCCGTACAATCACGTAATGGTATTGTTTCGTCAAATTTTTCGGTCGGCCTTCCCACCGTGGCAACGGTTGCACTAGTTTGTAAATTCAAACTGATGAAATATCTGGATAGATCTCATCCCTGTCCAGTTCAATACACTAATATTCATAATCAGACTAATGAAATAGAGGATCCTGCTTATATTGATTGGGTTGATGAAAATACAACAATCATTTTGTGGATTCAATGAACGATTTCTCCATCGGTAATCCCTTACTTTGCTAAATCAAAACAAGAGAAACATATTGACTCCTTGAGATACTTTTAATCTAGATTGAGTCTGACCGTCTAGTTGATTCTCTAGTAAGTGTTTCAGAGTTAGTCCATACAGATTGCTAAGCGAAATATTGGGTGGTGTTGTTAGACCCCCTCTTTTTCAAACATGTTAAACATGATTAGCTGCAGCCCCACGAAAACCATTGCCCAAACGTGTTTTGCTTCCTTTTTGAGAATGCATGATTGCGATGAAAACAAACCTTCCGTACTCAAGTTCCTTGTTGCAGGGAAATGAGAAGAGATTGATTTTATGGCGACGAATGAAGTCACTACTTTATTATTCTGATGAAAAATGTTTAAAGTTTTCATAGCGACGAGTTCTTGTGAGTCGAATTAAGTTTTATGATGATGTGTGGTAATTATTAAAATTATTATCATAAAAAATTGTACCTACATATGCAGTGCCGTTACGACACATGTTATTTCTAGTTTAACATACATCGGACCAGAAAGAGTCGATAAGTATTCGGGACATAATATATACAATATTAAAAATGAACTTACATCGATACCCGTGCCGTTAAGGTCTAGTCCATTTATAAATCAGGTTTCGAGAAGAGAGAAGGGAAAACGGATCGGTGTTAGGTAGGGCTGCACAAGAACCGGTTGAGAGTACCTGGACCGGCCAGGAACCGGAAATACCAAACCGGAACCGGACCGAAACCGGTCTAGCTGGTACAGACACCGGTACTGGAATTTGAGAACCGGTCTAGACCAGTACAGACATCTGTTCTAGGGGAGTACCGGTAGGAACCATCCCATATGTACCGATGTATTTCAGCCGTTAAGATGTAGATATGGTTTTAATCTCGACCGTCCAAGATAGGTATAGAGTGTCGAGACAATAATTCACTCTCTCATTTTTCTTCTTCTTTTTTTCTCAGCGGCATCCCTCGTCTCTGTTCTTCTCTCTATCAGATTCACAATATCGATTTGTTCATCTCTGACTGAGTTTAGATTTCACAATATGGATTTTTTCATCTTATTCTGGTAAGTATTTTTCTCCTTGTTTAGATTTATTTAGGGTTTTTACTTGATTTGGGAACATGGGTTTTATTTCTCTTCTAATTTGAGTTCTTGATGGTGTTGCTAAGGTGTTGAATCAGGTGGAGTTGGGGATTTTGAGAATAGTAGCACTAAAGACACGCTCAAAGCTCGCTGATTCTGGTGAGATTTTCAGTTTATTTTGTGGTTTAAATTAAGATTTATCTCTTGTTGTTCTGAAACTAGGGTTCTTGAATTGAATAAGATTTTAGATTATTATAACTATGTCTTTATTAGAAATCCATACATGTCAAATATTTGGTATAGGGTTACTTAAACTTACATTGTTGGTTGTGAAATTAGATTGTTGGATTTTTTTTTCTTATGAGGGATTGAGACAACCCATGTTCTGACTTCTGAGACTGTGAAATTAGATTGTGATTGCTTGTATGTGTATTAATTATAATTGTTGGTGTGTGATTTCAAGAATATGAATGTAATTGGTTCTGTTTTATGTTTGTTAGATGACCATATCAAATGCAACTCCAACTACAACTACAACTCAACAAACAAAAGTTGGATCATCCTCTTAAGCTGCATCTCACACAAATGAATCTGAAGCTGCAACTCCAACAAGTAGAGCTGAAGAAGTTGAAGTTGGTGATAGCAAAAACAAGCACGGCAAAGTGAGATCAACTGTTTGGTTGGAAATGACTAGGTTAGATGATGAGTGGGCTGAATGTCATCATTGCCATATTGGCTTGGTGGCAGGCTAATGCAAACAGGTATAAGGTACTGTCATACATGGCAAGAGATATATTAGCCATGCCTGTCTTCAGTTGCCTCTGAATCAGCTTTTAGCACTGGGAAGCGCGTGCTTACTCCATGGAGAGCTTCTATGTCTACAACGACAGTTGAGGCATTGATCTGTACACAACGACAGTTGTGGAAATGTTGTTTTTACTTTTTAGCAAACTGAAGTTATTTTGGATTGTTGTTTTGAAGTTTGGGAAATGTTGAACTTAAGTATGTATGTAACCTAAACTTATTTTGGATTGTTGAACTTACTGAAATGTTGCATACTTGTAGTTGTATTATATTTTGTAATATTTTTCAGGTAAAAAAACCGGTACCAGACTTGTACCGGTACAACACCAGGTACAAGTACAGGGACCGGTTCTCAAAATGAGGTACCGATCAACACCAAGTACAGGGACCAGTTCCATAAGAAAACCGGCCCGTACCGTCCCATGTGCAGCCCTAGACTGTTCGGTGGGTATTGCATGAAAAACGGGTCATTTTAATGATTCATTGGCATCGGTGCCAACTACCCAGGGCCCTTGATCGCAATACACGTGACGATCGTGGCTCCTCCCCTTGGGGGCTATAATAGTGAATGCAACCTCGTTCTAGGGTTTTTCTTGAGCATCACCTTTTACCTTTACTCTTCTTCTCTCCCTTTGCCTCTCGTTTAATCGCCGGCTGCTTGGAAGTTTGAAGTTCCCGTTTGATTGTTCATACTCAAAAAAAAAAAAAACAAATACAAAGTGTTGAGAGAGTCCATCATCGATGGAAACGGCATCTGGATCGAACCAGGTAATAATAATTGGAGGAAAGGGCTCATCTCTTTCTTCATCATCAGTTTATGCCATTGCAAATGGTCTCAGTAAGGTGGATATCGATTCGTCAGTATCCAAGAAGCTAGATTTCAATTTCTCTGAAAAATTCCATCTTTATTACTCGGTAGGTGAGGTAAAGTCTATCCCCAATTCTCTTCTAACATTAATTGAAACTCGGGCATGTCTTGTTCTTCTTCTCAACAAGCTCATAATTACTCAGATTGATATTCGTTTTCTTCTTCCCGATTTAATTTGCAAGACCCTTAACCAAGAAAGATTTGATTTTCGAAATTTGGATTTTTCTTCTGCGTTAGGGTTTTTAGATTCATTTTTCAAATTGAATAGTATTACCCTGGGTGAGACAGGATATACTCCAGGGGAATTGAATGTTCTAGAGAAATCTGTTTATGGAATTTGTGCAATTTTAGATTGTTGTTCATCTTCTTTATCGCCTATTGCGGATGCTGTTGCCTCGTTATCTTGCGAGGCTTTGAATGCGGATGCATCTGTACTAGCAGTCAGGTCATTGGATTCTGGTAATGGGTTTTCAATTAAGGATGTGGTATCTGTTGCTAGGGATTTCAAGGTTTTACTTAACGGGTCCAATCTGCTTGTTGGCAAAACCAAGGGTTGCCAGTTGCTATCTGAGATAACTGAGGTTCATGGAAGTTTTAGGGAAAGTGTTAAGCAGATGCACTCGATAACACTCGTGGAGCTGAATACTAGTGTGAAAATTAGCAAGGATGGTTCGTCGAGCAGCGCAGGGAGTCAGAAACCATTAGTGAAGACATTTTTTTCTTTTGCGATGTCAGTCTTTCATCTAGGTGAGAGTAGTTTCTATCGAGCTGGATTATTGGCAGATGTTGCTGGCTCCAATATGGGGGAGATATTTCAATGCGGATGCCCAAACATTGATGAGTTAAGAAATGCCATCACGTGCATAACGACACTAGCTTCATGTGAAGTGAATTATCTTGGTTTCTTTCATGTTATAAACAGGTTAGTGGCCACAGTTAGAGATATTCTTGCTTGGGAAGCTGTCTTGGCAATTCGTTCACTTGAAAGAATGGAATCATTAGAGAGGAGTGAAGAGGTTTCGGTTGCAGCTTTAAGTGTTGAAGCCAACCAAGTGAAGGAAAGTCCGGGAAAAAAGAACCAAAAGAAAAACAAGGTGGTTTTGGGTAAGGGAACTGTGGTAATAAAGCAGCTCCTCAAGGACAGGTTGAAGACTGGTGGCCATCCATTCTGGGGTTGCGCACACTTTAATAATTGGGTGTGCAATCTCTCTTTGTTTTTTGAGCCAAAGGATCCACAACTTCACACGTTTTTGAAGAAAATGAAGGAGATGGTAGAGACTAATGAGTCTAGAAGACTTCCCAAGCTTCCCAAGGTGAGAAGGAACAATATCTTTTGGACTGTAGTCTTTAATATTTCCATGGAAACCATAAATTTTAGTATTTGGGCTATATTCCTTTCAAAAAAATATCTTTGGCTGACTCTGGTATGCTTCGATTTTGTTTTCTGATTTACCAGGGGACTCGAGATTTTTCGAAAGAGCAAATGGCCATCAGGGAAAGAGCATTTAAAATCATAGAAGGGGTGTTTAAGAGGCATGGGGCCATGGCTCTTGATACTCCTGCTTTTGAATTGAGAGAGACTCTCATGGGAAAATATGGTGAAGACTCAAAGCTGGTGTTTGACCTTGCTGATCAGGTACTAGTAATTTTTTTCTTTGGTTGTCATACAGGGCAATCCTTTTTTATTTTTATTGTTCTGAGCTCAGGTTTTATCGCCATAAATTACCGTTTTTTTATCTTTGATGTCTTCTATATTACTAAATTCCCAAGTCATTTATTGTGTTTGGGAATGAAGTACTTTGTTTTTATTTATTTTTGGTTAGTGTAGTGTAGTTCCTTTGAACATTCTCAATATGCACTATGTGCCTGGACTCGGGATCTTAGTTGGTTCATAATGTTTGCAGGGTGGTGAGCTATGCTCTCTTCGGTATGATCTTACCGTACCATTTGCTAGATATGTAGCTATGAACGCCATCTCTTCATTTAAAAGGTACCAGATTGGTAAGGTATATCGAAGGGACAACCCATCCGAGGGACGATTCCGTGAATTCTACCAGTGTGACTTTGATATTGCTGGTCAAAATTGTGCAATGGGACCGGATTTTGAGGTTGTTAAAGTTTTGACCGAGCTACTGGATGAATTAAACATTGGGGATTATGAGGTATTTCTTTTGGTTCACTTATGTTCTCATGTTGTTACAAAAGAGTTGTCTCATGCTGCATTTATGGTAGACTATGTCATCAAATTGCTTCATAGTTTTGGTGTCTGTTTCAATACTTGCAAATTTGGTCGCTACAATTTGTTTGCTCATTGATATTAGTTTCTTACAATCCCTGGGTTCTTAATCACTCTCTTTCTGCTATAGATTAAACTGAGTCACCGAAAGCTGCTTGATGGAATGCTGGAAATTTGTGGAGTTCCACCCGAAAAATTCAGAACAATATGCTCAAGCATTGATAAGTTAGACAAGAAAGAGTTCAAAGATATCAAGAAGGAAATGGTGAGTACATTATTTATTAGCTTGGTTTATGACGCGTGAATTCATTTATGATGCTTTTTAATCCATATTATCTGTGCAGCATGGTTTAGGTGCCTCGGGTTATATTAGCCTACCCTAGTTTAAGAAATCTCTGCCAGATTATGTTTTTTTTGTGATCTAGTGTTTGAATACCATTATCAGTTAAGGGACATTTTTGTTCTTTCAAATTCAACTGCACAAACATGTACTTGTGATGTGATCCTATCAGTGGAATTATAACTACTTCTACTCTTTTGGTTGTGAGATTAATTCCCTCGTTTTTCTCCCTTCTTCATTTTTTTTGCTTATTTTTGCATTTCAGTTTGGAATCTATAGAATTTGTGAATCATCTACAATGTAATATGTGCTAGGTGGAAGAGAAGGGCTTAGCTGCTGAAGTGGCAGATAAAATTGGTGCTCTTATAAAGAAACATGGACCTCCTTTGGAGTTGCTGTCTGAATTGAAACAGCAGGGCAGCCAATTCCTAGAAAATGATAGATCTAAGCTTGCATTGGAGGATTTAGAGATTCTTTTCCAAGCATTAGAAAGATCAAAATGTGCACATAGAGTGGTTTTTGACTTGAGTCTTGCGAGAGGTCTTGACTATTATACTGGGGTAATATTTGAAGCTGTTTTTAAAGGCACATGCACTACACGGGTAAATATTTGGTCCTTGCTAAAAAAAAAATTCTATTTGGGTTGCTACTTTTTTATGCCATCTGACGCAGTTGTTTCCTCAGGTTGGTTCAATTGCTGCTGGAGGGCGTTATGACAATCTTATAGGAATGTTTGGTGCGAGGCAAGTCCCAGCAGTTGGTGTCAGCCTTGGAATTGAGCGAGTTTTTACCATAATGATGGATCAGCTTGGGAAGGATGGTAACCAGGTCTGTTATAATTCTTTTTATTTGAACAATTTCGTTTTCTAGCAAAGTCTATGATCAATCTCAAAATTAGTTTTATGCATCCCTTGATGGGTTATGAACTGCTGTTCACCTTTAACGCACGGTCAGCTGGATAAAAAAAGATTGTTTGATCTTGATAACCTTGGAATTATGCTGGTACGTTACCCCTTGGACTTTTTATTATGACAGTCGATCCGGGCCACAGAAACACAAGTCTTGGTTAGTATTTATAAAGAGGATCTGGGGCAAGCTGCTGAACTGGTGAGCGAGTTGTGGAGTGCTAAAGTGAAAGCAGAATACTTGGCTACTAAGAGAGTTGAAAAACATATGGAGCGTGCCAAAGAATCTAGGATACCATTCATGGTAATTGTTGACCGTAAAGGCATAGTTAAAATTAAAGACGTGGAGGCCAACACAGAGGAGGTGGTTTCCAGGAATACAGTTGTCGAGAATATGCAGAGGCGTTTGGGAATGATGCTACACGTTTGAGAATGATGCTAGAATTATTGAGGCGTTTGAACCTTGTACCCTTGTCAACCACCCCCTTCCTCTTGTAGATCTCAGAAATGTTTTCAGATCTTTTTTTACGGCGTGTTGATATATTTTCTAGTTTTACCTTCTTATTGAACATGTTAATGTTTTAGAGTTTGCCTAAGTTGAATCTTGTTAAGGGGTTTAGTGAGTGGAGAAGATGACTGCCAGTATTTTAACAACACTACATATGTCATAGTTGATTTATATAGGTTCTCTTCTTTTACCTCCTACACATGATGACATGAGTAGATTGATGGAAGTGAATTTTTTTTATATTTTGATCATTTATCTATTTCTGTGTAATGTACCATAGTTAGTATGCACATGATATTCCTATAAATGGTCTTCCTGGTCTCAAGTCTATCTTGTTGGAACTAGTCATGATTCTTTTCAGAGTGCTGATTCCCTACCGAGTTGTTCCACTTATAGGGGTGAGCAACGGACGAATGCGGATTAGGAGTCACCTCGATGTAATACGACTCAGGGATCGGCCCTGGCTCGGCTGGGGACCAATCACCGAGTTTTCCCCGATCTCGGCCGATCCAGACCAAGTAACTCGGTAAGTCATACCTGTGCTATAGTTTCTAGGTATGTGAACTGTTTGTGATGTGGAAGGAGTATAAACTTATAGAGCTGGCTATTACTTGTGCCTCCACTGTTGGTTTAAGTTTTTAGGGTTTTATATAGTGGTTTGGGAACAATTTTGATCCTAGTCTGCCGAATAACTCGGTACGAGTCACGGCTAACTCGGCGAGTATATAGAGAATACCCTGCTCGGCCGAGTTTTTGAGGATCGTATCGGCCAAAGACCGATACCTGGGTTACTCGCCAGTAACTCGGCTGACGCGTACGGCTACCAGCGTGGGTTTTGGCATGTGCTAATGGCGCGTACGGCCAAGTTGGCATAGGTTACACGGCTTGCAAGTTAGGCTACCAGCGTGTATTAGGGCCACGGCTAGGTAATGAAAGCTACCAGCGAGCGTGTTGGCATGTGCCAATGGCATGCGTGGCCATTAAGGTCACGGCCTGGTAAGAAAAGCTACCAACGACGCATATTGGCATGTGCCAATGGCATGCGTGGCCAATTTGGTTCACGGACTGGTAAGAAAAGCTACCAGCGATGCGTGTTGGCATGTGCCAATGGCATGCGTGGCCAATTTGGGTCACGGCCTGGTAAGGAAAGCTACCAGTGATGCGTGTTGGCATGTGCCAATGGCAGGCTCGGCCATTAGGGCCACGCCTTGGTGAGAAAAGCTACCAGCGAGCGTGTTGGCATGTGCCAATGGAACGCTCGGCCATTAGGGCCGCGGTTTGGTAAGAAAAGTTACCAACGACGCATGTTGGCATGTGCCAATGGCATGCGTGGCCAATTTGGTTTACGTACGGCCATTAGGGCCACGTCCTGGTAAGTAAAGCTACCAGCGAGCATGTTGGCAAGTGCCAATGGCATGCGTGGCCACTTTGGGTCGTGCCTTGGTAGAAAAAGCTACTAGCTAGCGTGTTGGCATGTGCCAATGGCATGCGTGGCCAATTTGGGTTGCGCCTTGGTAGAAAAAGCTACCGACGAGCGTGTTGGCATGTGCCAATGGCATGCGTGGCCAATTTGGGTCGCGCCTTGGTAGAAAAAGCTACCAGCGAGCATGTTGGCATGTGCCAATGGCATGTGTGGCCGATTTGGCCTAGGTTGCATGGTTTGCAAGCCTAGGTGCGGGCGCTACTTTGGCATGGCACGGCTAGGGCCAAGGTAAGGGTGTTTGGCTTGGTGTGGCTAGGGCCAAGGTAAGGGTGTTTGGCTTGGCGTGGCGTGACCAGCGTAGCTAGGGCCAAGACAGAGTGTGTCTGGCATGGCGCGGCTAGCTCGGGCTAAGTGTGGCTGACATGATTTGCCATTGGCGCGGAGGTGCGGCTAGCATGGCTGGCATGACTTGCCATTGGCATATAGGTGCGGCTAGCTTGGGCTAGGTGTGGCTGGCATGATTTGCCATTGGCACGGAGGTGCGGCTAGCATGGTTGGCATGCTTCGGCGCGTTTGGTATGGTCGGCATGACTTGCCATTGGCATATAGGTGCGGCTAGCTTGGGCTAGGTGTGGCTGGCATGATTTGCCATTGGCACGGAGGTGCGGCTAGCATGGTTGGCATGCTTCGGCGCGTTTGGTATGGCTGGCATGACTTGCCATTGGCATATAGGTGCGGCTAGCTTGGGCTAGGTGTGGCTGGCATGATTTGCCATTGGCACGGAGGTGCGGCTAGCATGGTTGGCATGCTTCGGCGCGTTTGGTATGGCTGGCATGACTTGCCATTGGCATATAGGTGCGGCTAGCTTGGGCTAGGTGTGGCCGGCATGATTTGCCATTGGCACGGAGGTGCGGCTAACATGGTTGGCATGATTCGGCGCGTTTGGTATGGCTGGCATGATTTGTCATTGGCATAGAGATGCGGCTAGCATGGTTGGCATGCTTCGGTGCGTTTGGTATGGCTGGCATGATTTGCCATTGGCATAGAGGTGCGGCTAGCTTGGGCTAGGTGTGGCTGGCATGATTTGCCATTGGCACAGAGGGGAATTAGGGTTTTGTTCGTTGTAACCCTAATTTGAAAAAGTACCCCCTATTAATTACTGACTACATGCATTAAATGTTCTAATAAATGTGTCACTGGTGACATTAGGTTATTTGGGATTTTACGGTTTTACCCTTTGTTTAAAAACCACCATCAACACCTCCCCAAATCAACCCTTCTCCTCCACTTTGTGACCGAAGCAAGTCTGGAACGGCCATTTCTTGGTTTAGGTCGGACTTGTACAGATTGATCTCTCGAATCTATAAATTGCTCACGTGCAGCACATTTGTTTAGGTTTTGAACTAGTTTCTCACTCACCTACCGAATTTACCGAAATCAGCAGAAACGATTTTTACCCATAAACAGTAGGATACTCGCTTAATAGTATCACTTACAGATGTTTAATCCTTGACACTTTTGAGATTATAGAATCTGTAGATGTAGAATTTTTTAAAAGCACGACAAGGATAAGTTCTCAGACACTACCCGCTGAAAACCCATTGTTACCAAGTCTAGAACCAATGGAGACTGATAACAATGATGAACCTTCCTCTTCTACACAAAACAATGATATTTCAGTTTCTACTAAAGATATTGAACCTAGAAGAAGTAACCGAGGAAGAATAGAGAAAAGGCCTGACTCAGATTTTAGATATTACCTTGTAGAGGGTGATAAGAATGAAATTCTTAGCACTACCGTGTATAATATGCATGATGAAGGTGATCCTAAAACCTATCTTTGAGGCAATACGCTCGAGAGATGCTTATTTCTGGAAAGAAGCTATCAATGATGAAAAGCATTCCCATGTGACAAATGGAACTTGGATATACTGTGATTTACCTCTTAGTGCTAAGGCAATAGGATGTAGATGGATATTCAAGAGAAAGTTGAATGCTGATGGTACCATTGATAAATTTAAGGCCAGATTGGTTGCTAAGGGTTACAAACAACAACATGGTATTGATTACTGATAGACACATTTTTTGTGTCTGAATTGTCCTCAGTGTTGGTATTGTTGGAACTCGATTTTTGTACTAATATTGTGTTTTTATGTATTTTTAGGTATTTTTGGAAATAAATATTTTTTGGAAAAATCGGCTCGAAAAGTTGTGCGAAGCACCCTCGGAGGACATTTGCTATTCGGACTCCAACTTTGGATAAGGGTAACCCAATTGCTAAGGGGCAACCCATTGCTATTCGCACCCCAGTTCAGGATAAGAGGCACCCCTTCTTCTTCGTTCAAACTCTGCAAATTGGCGGGAAAACGAGAAGCGAACTGTGCAAATTTTGGGTTGATATTTTCAGAGATTTTTAAGGGATTTGAGGCGTCATTTATGTTACTACCTAATTAATGAGATGAATGCAGCACTTTGGAAAGAAAATAAGGAAGCAAATCTCATTATTTTCGGCAGTTGCAGTAAAACAGGGCAGAAAGATTTTTTTTTCACGGGATTCCATGTGTGATCGGACGATTAGTGTGAGTCTGTGTGAGTTTAACATCAACTGAGATAAGGAAGAAACGTGTTTGGAGTGTGCAGGCCTCAGTTGGCGCGTGAAACGGAAGAGAATAAGGAATTATTTCCTCTGGCAGCGACGCCAAAAATTGATGGTTATTTTCAATGATGTTGTAGTAATAAGGGTTGTCGTTCACTTGGGACTTGACATATGTGCCTCAACCATTTTAAAAGATTATCTTCATACACTTTTTCCTGAACCTAGTTGTGTCCATAAAGAAATTCAGTTGTTAGAAACCCATCCTCTGGTTTATGTGGTTAACCCAGGCTGTGATATCACGATTGACTTTGTTTTCCCACCAAAAACCTTCCTTCCAATTGTGGGAACATATAAGTTTCAGATGTGTCAATTATTAAGTTTTGAGACTAAACCTAATTACTTTAGGATATTAGGGTCGACACATTTGCTTAAGGAAGACCATCAATCTTATTGTGGTCAGCTGTGTAAGTCAAAACTGTTTGACTTAGAGGATCCTCAATTATTCAGGTTATTATTATGTGCTTCTAAGTTTTTATTTGAGTTTTTTCAGACTCTAGAACCTGAACATTCGGATCTAACTCATGAGGAAACGCAACCCATGAAAATTTGTTATCTAGACCCTTTTATAAAGCCTGAACCCGAACCACAACTAGATGTAGTTATCTTAAAATAAATAAGGGTGTGTTGGATATCTTCCTGGTCTGTTGCAGTCTCCTCTTCTTGTGGTTAGCACTTTTTGATCCAGATGACCCGCAGTTATTTCGGCTGCTACTATATGATTCTTCGAGGTGACTAATCTCTTCCATTGTCTGGCTGAAGACTTTAAACTTAGCACTTCTTGGGAGGTAACCCAATATTCTTGCGACACGGTAATATCTTTCCTTATCTCTTTTGCTTCAAATGGTAACAGTTTCTCCTTGTTCATGTTTTTAATTTCATCTTTAGAACATTGAGGACAATGTTAGATTTAAGTTTGGGGGTATGAGAGAAACTTTTTAGTTGCATTTTTGAAACTTCTAGCGTCACATGGTATCGGGTTAGCTAAGTTTACATACTGTTTCTCACCGAAATGATAGAAATTGGAATGCTAGGGATAACCATCTATTGAGACATTAGAGAAAAAGACATTGAGATCCTTGAAATTCAGGAGAGAACTTGTTCCTTTTAGAGGGTAACCGTGATGGACCTAACCATCCATGATAGAAAGGCAAGTAGGTCAGGAAATGCCAGAAAGACAAAGCAACCTCACAATGTAGTCTTAGTTACTGGATTACAACTCTCTCTTAGTAGAAACTTATCATCATCAACAAACGCAGCGACATCAAAATCTATAAATAAAGTGGAAGACGTTTAAGGTTTAGAAGCAACAATAGAAAATCAGAATTCAAAATCAAGGGTTGCAAGAAGTTATAAGAGCAAGAAAAATCAAATGATATAAGTTATTGAAGTTCATGATACTAAGACATTACAAGTTGCAAAAATCCAAGTGATATATTCCTTCTGTGATGGCCATGTAAATTTTTGTCTTGTTATTAAAAAAAAAATGAATGAAAAAATATAAAGTTTAAATTTTAAATTTTGTTCAATAAGGCCATAGGGAAATAGAAATCTATAAGGAAGTTGCAAGTGAGGAATCGAAGAGAAGAGTTAATTGTCAAGGTTCAAGAGTTTATCATCAACAGTTGAAGCCGAAGAAGACGTTGTTTCTACTGAGCACTATGAGAGAGTCGAAGAAAGATACATTTGGTTGCTTTGTTAGTCCGCTTTCAATCTGGCACAAGATCTTTCTAGTACTGGTTTAACTCATCACACGTAATTAGTCCAATGTGTAGCAGATGTCCCTCTCATCTTTTTCTCTCTCCTAATCTTATCCAGCTGTAAATCAGCGGACGCATCTTACAATGTTTATCTAGCTGTGTAGCGGATATCTCTTTATCTAGCAGTGTTGCGGATGTGTCTCCCCTTTTCTTTAGTCAGCTTTAGAGCTGGCACGTTTAATTTCTCTGGCATTCTAGTCACTTGGAGATAGGTTGAGAATATGTATGTCCTCATAGCTCTTTGGATATTGGTGACCAATTAGAAGTCAAGGTTTTGTGGGTACACCTCTGGTAAACCCTCCGGAGACAACACTCCGCCACTAGGGCCACCTAGGGGTTTAAATGATTTTTATTTTCTAGAATAAATTTGCTCGAGGACTAGCAAATAATAAATTTGGGGGTATTTGATAGACACATTTTTTGTGTCTGAATTGTCCTCAGTGTTGGTATTGTTGGAACTCGATTTTTGTACTAATATTGTGTTTTTATGTATTTTTAGGTATTTTTGGAAATAAATATTTTTTGGAAAAATCGGCTCGAAAAATTGTGCGGAGCACCCCCGGAGGACATTTGCTATTCGGACTCCCACTTTGGATAAGGGGTAACCCAATTGCTAAGGGGCAACCCATTGCTATTTGCACCCCAGTTCAGGATAAGAGGCACCCCTTCTTCTTCGTTCAAACTCTGCAAATTGGCGGGAAAACGAGAAGCGAACTGTGCAAATTTTGGGTTGATATTTTCAGAGATTTTCAAGGGATTTGAGGCGTCATTTATGTTACTACCTAATTAATGAGATGAATGCAGCACTTTGGAAAGAAAATAAGGAAGCAAATCTCATTATTTTTGGCAGTTGCAGTAAAACAGGGCGGAAAGATTTTTTTTCACGGGATTCCATGTGTGATCGGACAATTAGTGTGAGTCTGCGTGAGTTTAACATCAACTGAGATAAGGAAGAAACGTGTTTGGAGTGTGCAGGCTTCAGTTGGCGCGTGAAACGGAAGAGAATGAGGAATTATTTCCTGAAATTGGCAGCCGAGAATATTATTGATCAATGGAGGATTATATGCATTAACGCAGTGTTATTATTGGTCTGGTGGGTATAAATAATCTTCTAGAGAGTCATAGCGAGGAACGGAGAGTTTGGGGCCAAAAGATAGAGTGGAGAGTGAAGAAAAATCAGAGTTGCAGAGCTCGTCTCTGCTGCCATTGAAGACGAAGAACACGAAGAACAGACTGCCAAAGACAAGTCGTTCTTCAACGATGTCAACACAGAGTCAGGTCGTAGTTAAGAAGGCAGTCGTTTTTGAACAGTGCCAACAACACACCATATGTATCGTTCTCTGTAACAGTTTGGTTTGTAACAAATATAATTGTTACAAACCCGGTTTTCAATATTCACTCCATTTTCACCTCTTGTAAACACTTTTTGAGCAATGAAAAATTATTCTGAGTGTGTTTCCAATATGCAGAGCTAGAACCCATCACTGAGATGACGGAGGAAGCAACTTTTTATGATTGTGGTAAATGAATTAATTCTTTTATATGACTTTTTGCATAGATTTAATTGTTTTATGATTTCTATTAATTATACATTATTTTGCGATGTCGCATGCTTAATTTAAATTACTTTTGATGCGTCATGCTTACGATTTACAGATAATATTTTATGAAATCTAATTTTGGAAAGGAATTAGAGTCACAACTTCTTTTGTTTGAGCTATATTGTCTCGAGTTAATGACTGAACCACAAGAATATGAAAAGTAGTGAAATCCTGCGTCCTAGTAACTCTTCATCTTGTGACAATATTTGTATATTTTTTCTTTTATTTTCTTTTATTAATTCTTAAAATCAATCTCGTCAAGTCCGAGTGAACGACAACCCTTATTACTACAACATCATTGAAAATAACAATCAATTACTTTGATACATATGCACCTGTTGCACGAATCACATCTATTCGTTGCTTGATTGCACTAGCTTCTATTCATAAGCTAGTTGTACATCAAAAGGATGTCAAAACCGCTTTTCTAAATGGTGATTTAGAAGAAGAGATATATATGGAACAACCTGAAGGTTTCATGTTGCCTGGCCAAGAGAAGAAAGTGTGTAAACTAGTGAAATCTCTTTATGGCTTGAAGCAAGCTCCCATGCAATGACATGAGAAGTTCGACAAAGTTGCTTTGTCATATGGTTTTGTTGTGAATGATGCTGATAAATATATCTATAGTAAACAAGATAAATCTGAGTGCGTGACTCTATGTTTGTATGTTGATGACATGCTTATTTTTGGGTCTGACTTGTCTATTTTGGAACAAACTAAGAAATTCATTAGTTCAAACTTTGACATGAAAGATCTAGGGGAGGCTGATGTAATATTAGAAATTAAAATCCTAAGAAAGGGAGATGAATTGGTCTTGACCCAGTCTCATTACATTGAGAAATTTCTCAAGAAATATGGTCATTTTGATGACAAACCAGCACCTAGTCCTCTAGATCCTAGTGTGAAGTTAATGAAGAACACTGATAGAGCTCATAAACAACTTGAGTATTCCAGTGTTGTTGGCAGTCTTATGTATGCTATGCATTGCACAAGACCGGACATAGCCCAAGCATGGGAGTGCTATGTCGTTTCTCAAGTAACCCCGGAATTGAACATTGGAAAGCAATTTAAGAGTGTTGGCTTACTTGAAGGGAACCATAAATTATGGTTTACACTTCCGAGAGATATCCATTTGTATTAGAAGGATGCGGTGATGCGAACTGGAACAATGTAGAATCCAAATCCAAATCTACCAGTGGATGGATATTTACATTGGGAGGTGCTGCTATGTCTTGGAGTTCCAAGAAGCAGACTTGCATTTCTGATTCAACAATGTTGCCAGAATTTATTGCACTTACAGATGCATGTAAGGAGGCAGAATGGCTTAGAAATTTACTAGTAGAAATCCCATTATGGATGAAGCCAACTCCTTCGTTATGATTAACTGTGACAATCGCTGCTACGATATATAAGGTCCTAAACAAGACTTATAATGGAAAGTCAAGACATGCTAGTCTTAGACATCGATTTTCAGACAATTACTCAAAAGGGGAGTAGTTGCGATTTACCTATATTGAATCGGAAAAGAACTTGGAGACCCTTTCACAAAGTGTCTACCAAAGGATGTGCATTCAATAAATTGTAAGGAGATGGGACTCAGTCCGTGAAAGAAGTTTGACCGCCAATAATCGAAACCCAACTTATGTTATATTTTGAAAAAGATAAACTTAAGTTCAATGTGGTACTAACAAGTTATTGCAGTGGTTATGGTACACTAAACTAAAATTTCCCATTATCCTTCTAGTATAGTGATTCTGCATGATCTTAGGGATGGATGAAAATCCTTAATAAGTCTAACTCTTATCACAAGGTGTCTTGCAGAAACACCTTAGAGACTTACTTATATGAGTATTTGGAAATCAGGTCGTTTCCTATTAGAAGAAGACCATTCTCAGAAAATGACTCATGAATCCAGGAGAAAGCACAGGGCTATTAATGTGCGAGCTATGGAACACACTACTTCCTGAAATCAATATGTGTGGAGGTTCCGGCTTTATCACAAGGGGTACTTGGTTCAAGATATAATTCACCATATGACCTCGATGAAGCTTTGAATATCTTACACTAAGTGGAGGTTCAAACCCAAAAGGTACATATCATTTATGTATTGGTTTCCACGATGATGATTTGTCTCAACTTAGCTTGAACTACGTTGGCTTGATCCCACTCGGGTACGTAGGCAGTCACTTAGGTGATGCAGCCACTCCAATTTTAAAACATTTTTTTATTCTTTATTTTGGTTTTTTAAAAATAAGGGGAGAATGTTGGATATTTTGAACAGTCCCTTGAACTGAAGGCATTTAGGCAGCGTTGGAAATTTTCTGTTCTAACGTTTCTATTGTCAGTTAGAAA